>CM056577.1:73424718-74624718 GCA_029721435.1 Gymnothorax reevesii
CCGAGGTTAGCAGAGAAGGATAATAACCACCGCTGTGGTACCAATTATCTCTGATTGCGAGTTCAGGTTTAATTGAGCCGGCTCACTCAGATAAAGCCTTTATGTTGAACTTGCTTCGAAATATACCCCCCTTAAAGCAGTCTAGGCGGCAACAAAACAAGCGCACCTCCTCCATCTCTGCGCCTTTCGTTTGTTTTCTTTTCGAGGTAGTATAAATACTCGATAATCAAAATTGCACATCGTCAAAGCAACATTTACGATACTACCGCAGACAATATTAATTGTGCACCTCTAATATACAGACGTTTTTGTTTAGTTTTATTTTTGCAACACAATTCTGAAAAATGAGACATAATGGTACAGACTTCTAGAGACTTGCTTAATGTCAGCCCTGTAGTGACACCCGTTCGCTACAAGCCTACGCAGCAGGACAGATGAAGCCTCCAATCCTAACGCTTCGAGAGACGACGTACAGAGGAACCGGTACAGGAACAGATAGTCAAGGAAGAAAAAGCAGGAGATGGCCAAGAGCCGCGTGGATATCAGTGCCGCTTTTGGTAGGTTGAGAAAACAAGGAATGGAGGGGTCTAAAAAAAAAACCCATGCGCAACCAATCTTGCAGCCACTGAAGAGGTATGTTTTACTCCGAAGTAGTTATGCAGCTTGATTAGTCTCGGATAGTCCCGTTGGTGGTTTTTTAATCCTGCTAATGTTAATTTATAAATGTACAGTCATTGTTTATGGGCGACTACAGCTTGATTAGCTGTGTAGCAGCAAAACCTGGTGGCAGCAAAACTGGTATTTGTTCTGACAAAGGGAGGCTGTTGTATAACTGGGCAATGGCATGTGTTTATTTTGTATGAGAAAAATTAAAACATGCTTTAAAAGGGCTAGCAGAAAAGTGTTTTTAGATAGACAATTGTAATTTTTTTTTCTGTAACAACAATGTCCTCACCATATTCATACTGAAGTTTCTGTATGGATATAATGTGTTGTTGGTCCATGTTTTCAGTGTGGCTTTCTCAACAATCAGTGAGAGTGTTTGTTTATATTGTACTTATATTGTAACTGGGTCGCTGCTCTCAATCTCTGTCTCAGTTGGAAACTGATGTGCGTTTGTGTGTGACTTGGGTTTGGGGGTTGGGGACTGCTGACTTGGGCGAGGGGCAGGAAGCCAGCTAAAATTACCAAATCAGTAACAGCAGCTTTAACAAAGTACAGCGATGAGAGAGGGACCTCATTTAGGTTGGCTCCCCCGGACTCAGGTACGCACTATGTTCTGGTACAGGTGAATTTTCCAACCAAGATTATCAATTTATTGAACCAATGAAAGAAGCAAACCTTGACTTATCAAAAAATATTTTTTTGTTACTTTGACATGTAAAAAAGTACCATAAAGTAGAAAAGAAAAAAAAAAGGACTCAGACGAACAAATTATGAGAACAAGCTGGTGAACAAGCATGGCTACACTGGTTTGTGCTGGTCAGCCAGCATAAACCAGCTCAGAGGTGGCCTAAGCAAGACGAACATTCTCCAGCTGTGCTGGTTAATTTGACAGAGAAACCACCAAACCAGCACCCATCAGCATATGATTCATGCTGGTCAGTGCTGGTTTTTTCAGTCTATATCCATACCACTATTGATACTTTCCTGTTTAACATCCCGCCCCTTTCTTTTTCCCTCTCCTTGTATCATACAGGAAGTCAAAATAAAATCTACAGATAAAATGTTGTGGCACCATCTCCAAAAATAGTTCAAGAATGTGACAAAAATTTGGAGTCCTGTTATCGATTGGATTATTCTGGTCAATGGACAGGACTTGTTGGGGGAAGGCGCACCATGCATACCTTTTGTGGAGGGGGATGACTGTTCAGCAATGGGAGACTGCAATGTTCCAATTCAAAGACAGTGGACAGTAGACCAACTGTAATTTCATTTTAACTGATGAGCAATGTTGAAGTGCTTTATCATAAACACCGTTTTCCCCCCTCACTAGAATTTGGTGCATGAATGGCTTAAAATGTTGTCAATCCTTCCACTGTTTCGCATGTTTATCCATTTTAGCAAATAACAAGCGATCAAATGTGAGAAAAGAAGTGAATGAGGCCTAAGGCGATTCAATTTTTCATTGTTTTGTTTACCATCAGTAGGCAGGCAATTCAACTGAATTCAAAAACAACCGATGTGTGTTTGTGCAACACGGGGTTTGGTTTAAAATAACCCGACTCGTCTCTCAAGACAAAACATCAACATCATAGGATCGGCAAGTCTCCACAGTAGTACAGAAAAACTGGGACCATACTTAATATAATAAAAGGGTTTCTCTTGCAGAATTTGAATGGACCAGACCATAATAGTATACGATATTGTTTATCCCCGGTAATGCTTAGGCCAATTACACACCACTGGACTTGGCAATGGGCATCTCTGGCATGGGCAATATATTATACCAGATAGTATTTTGCACCAGTCATGCACAATGCTTCATAACAAAGAGGACCATTACATTTTTCCAGAGTCATAAAAAAAGATATTTTGCAAATTCATAATGGTTGCTTATGCAAACAATCAGTCAGGCTCAAGTCCTCTCAATGGTGAAGGAACACCCTAAACTTTCAAATAGGAGTGGAAGCCAGAGTCTTTGAGAGCTCCAAAAATTATTGCAAGTAAAAAACAGACTATATGCAGCTGTAGGAACAACACAGCCAGAGTCTGTACATAAAATTAAAAGCAAAAGGGAATAAAAATTTTGTACATACATACAGGCATACAACTTGTACCTGTCCAGAAACTGAACATTTAGGCTATATCATTTCAAAACCTAACTAAACATTACAAATATGATAAATACAAACAGCACATCAAGTACATTAGCATGCCATTGTATCTTTAGAAAAATGCATTTCTAAAGACTAATCTGCTCCACAATTTATAAGCATGAAGAAATGGGTTATGGTGATTGAATTGTTCGAATCTGATCGGTTCCACCTAATTAATTTAAATAACATTGTCATTTGTTAGCTGTGAGACTATATCAAACCATCACTTCAAAATCCTTTCACTCACCTTTTTCACCAATCCCACCCTATGAACTGTGGTTTTCTGCCCTCCACGGATTAAGGAGAAACGATTCAGCCCTTTAATCAAGCGGTAGAATGGCCTGGCATTTGGAATTGTACATCTGGCACATCACAGTCTGGACTGTAACAGAGGCCTCACTGAAAGAGATGAACAAAAGCAATCTGTTGAAAGATTCTCTGCGCTCTCCAGATGCTCCTTCTGTCACTGAGTCTGAGATGGTACCAAAAGCCCAGTACAAAATATTTCTCATTTGCCAACCATGAAAGATATTCTGGATTCTAGCACATTTTGAATGATCTGTTGGCTGAAAGCAAAAGAAAAAAAAAAAGAAACTAAACAAAACGAGTTCAGATATTCCGTAAGTGCATAGGAGCCCATGAGACTTCCTATTGTAATTTGATTCTTCTTCAGCGTTCTCTTCCTCCATTTCAATGATTTTATTTCATATTTTTAACCTTCTTTGTACTTAAAGTACTAATAGAAAAAAATAACTGATGTCATCATGATATAAAGTGAGGAATCTCTGTGTGTGTACGGCTCGAGAGCACTTCATTCAATCCACTTCAAACCTGGGTATTTTTCTGAGCACTCAACAAAGTGCAGTGATTACTCTGAAGTACTTTGGCTGAGCAGTTCTCAATAAATCAAGAAAACTGCAAGCACCAAAACTTTGCAAGCAACAACTGAAAGAGCACTGCACTAGTGTTTATAATAGCGAATCACTTCACCTCATTCACGGCAGATGATGAGTTCTCCCAAATAGACATTAGCGGTTCCACTAATGAGTACTGAACCTCACATAAAAAAGGATAACAGCCTGCGATTTATATCGCACCTGCCTGGATTGCAGAGGAATAAATCTTCAGCTCCGAAAATTTGGAAGCATGCGGTTTTCTTGCATGGCAAAAAATCTGTACTTCAAAAGGAATAGCTGTTAAAGGCATGGAATGGTCGAGTTATCAAAGAGTGGAACCACAGAAATTAAAGGTGACCCATCATGCTTTTCTGTACCTTGTGTCTAATATACAGCGTTATAAAGAAGGACAAATGTGGTCTAAGTGTCAAATAATGAGGTAAACTTATTTAAAAGTAATCCCTAAGACCTAAGGTTTGATGCAGCTCTGAAAATTCAGTTTGCAACAGTTTCTTCTTCAAGAAACAGAATGACTTCATCGTGTACATATTCATATGGTCATCTGTTCCTGGCACAGGATAAAGCCAATTAAAAAATATTCTTCAAAAATAAATACATAAAAAAATAGGACCAAGGTTCCTGGAGCTTACCAGCAAGCAATTTTATAGTGATGATACAAGTTATGAAAATTTCATGTGAAGTTTCAAATTTGCATCATTGAAGGTCAATGTCAAGGTCACGAAATAAAAGTTCACATACATTTATAAGGCCCCCTGTAATACAATCCCTAGCTCTGAAGCAGTTTTGGTGATGCAAGTCATTGAAAATTCAATATGTCAAGTTGAAGTCAGCAAATGGACTTCATATAGGACTTTCTAAATGTCTCCAACCTTGGCTCCATCTGTGACCATTTTGGTGATACATGTCTTTGCAATTTCATTGTCGAATTTGACACTCAAAAGGTCACCAACAATCAAGTTGAATGTCACAAAATGAAAGTTCATGTGTGACTTCCTCTAAGTCTGTGATACAAACTTTGGATCTATCTGTGATCATTTTAGTGATAGAAGTCATTGAATTTGAAGTTTGACATTCGAAGGTCAATATGAAGGGCACCAAATGACCTTCCTCTACGTCTTCAGTATAGACTCGCATCATCTGTACTGATTCTGCTGATACAAGTCGTTGAAATTTCACTCTGTTTGGCAGCTGAAGGACACTGAAGGTCAAGTTCAAGGTCACCAAATGAAACTTTGTACATGACTTCCTATATGCCCATTATACAAACCTAAGCTCTATCTTCAAATGAAGTTGGAAAGTTGTGTAAAACGTGAATAAAAACAGAATACAATTTGCAAATCATTCTCAACCTATATTCAAATGAGAAAACTACAAAGACAAAATTTTATCTTTTTAAATCTTATGAATTTAATGTTCATACTGATAACCTTCTTTTTTTTTTTTTTAAATATTCACTCACTTTGAATTTGATGCCTGTAAAACGTTCCAAAAAAGCAGGGACAGAGGCTCCAAAAGACTGGGAAACTTGAGGAATGCTCAAAAAATACCTGTTTGGAACATTCCACCGGTGAAAAGGTTTATTGGAAATAAGTGAGTGTCATGATTAGGCGTAAAAAGAGCATCTCCGAAAGGCTCAGTCATTCACAAGCAAGGATGAGGCAAGGTTGACCAATTTGTGAACAACTGCATGAGCAAATAGTACAACAGTTTAAGAACAATGTTTCTCAATGCAAAATTGCAAGGAATTCTGGGATTTCATCATCAAGTACAATCCATAATATCATCAAAACATTTAGAGAATCCAGAGAAATCTCTAGACTAAAGCAACTGAAAACCAACACTGAATGCCTGTGACAGTTCATCCCTCAGGCGGCACTGCATTAACTGACATCATTCTGTAAAGGATATTGCAAACCCCAATTCCTATAAAGTTGGGATGTTGTGTAAACCGCGAATAAAAACAGAATACAATGATTTGCAAATTCTTTTTGACTTATAATCAGTTGAGTACACGACAAAGACAAGATATTTTTTGGAAATACTAATTTTGAATTTGATGCCTGCATTATATTCCAAAAAAGCTGGGACAGGGGCATGTTTACCACTGTGTTACATCAACTAACCTTCAAACGACACTCAGTCAGCATTTGGGAACAGAGGACAGTAATTGTAGAAGCTTTGGAGGTGGAATTCTTCCACATTCCTGCTTGATGTACGACTTCAGTTGCTCAACAGTCAAGGGTCTCTGTTGTTGTATTTTGCATTACATAATGCGCCACACATCGTTAATGGGACAGGTCTGGACTGCAGGCAGGTCAGTCTATTATCCGCACGCTTACTACGAAGCCACCCCTAACACATTCAGAATGTGGCTTGGCATTGTCTTGCCAAAATAATCAGGGATGTCACTGAAAAAGACATTGCTTGACAGTCTTCCTGAAATGCCTTCTAACTGGTTCATTCATCAGTCTTGAACAGGATTACCCCCATATGAACCAAACGCAAGTTGTTTGACAAAGAGCCAGGTGATTAGCTGAATCACAATTATTATTAGCGCGATAAATAACTGCCAGATGAGCTTACTTATTACCTCCTCTATGACACCTACCAAATGTGGTGTTGAATGAACAGCAGTGGTCATCTAAAATGTTACTGGGAAGAAAACCGATTTGAAGTCTGCTAATTACCAGTGAGGTTGGACAGCCTCCATCGCCTAGGCATTATCAGCTTACTTTAAATTAATTCCTGTGCACTTTACCATTTATTCAGCCAACTGATGAACTAAAACCAAAACATAGCCTATATTAACCCCTTTCTGCAGATGAAGACGCTTGCGTCTATGGAGCAGCAAATTTAAGCACGCTGATACTGTACTCCATCACTAGATGGCACCCCCGGATCAGTTATTGAATATTCACAAGCAAGCAGACCTCAAACGCGGGTTTGAATATGGGGAAGTTCACTCCACTCCCTGATTTTCCAGAGTTGCATGAATTAAATTCCTCAGCTAAGCCTGATGTGCAAACTGGTGAATATCCTTGCCCATGGTATTGATACAGCAGTTTAAAAAAATTCTCTTGCGACAAAAAAAAAAAAAAATCTTTGTCCTATGCAGCAACCTCTTTAGCTACAATGAGCCAATGGTATTCCAATTAGTGGTTCAGAAAAATCTTTTTTCTGAACCAAAAAATTTGACATGTATTGATTCACATTTTACTGTCAATTACAGTGATCACATGCAAAAAATGCGTACTTCCCAACCGTGGATTAACGTGTAGATTCCTTCATTGACAAATTCAGTGCTTCCTTATATCCACCCAAGTACTGGTGTTGATAGCCAATCAATCAATCATACATGGAGGTTCTTCTGCGTAACTACACAGTTATAGTTCATGCCCTCGTGAAACTTCTCCGGAAACAATGTATTAATTGGCTCGTTTCTTATTCAATTCGAGTGTTTAAATGTTCTACAGTAAGTGAAACATATTGACTGGACAAACACAGATCATACAAGCATATGCGCATCAGCAGGCTCGGTTGTATCCTGTCTACTTTGCGCGGCTGAAATAGACTGATTTATAGAAAAGAAAAAAAAGACTCGCAAAACTGGCCTTGAAGTGTTCAATTATATTTAGAGAATTTAAATAAGATAAGGACATGATCAATGGGAATTATTTCGAATGAAACAGGATCGGAGGGTTCCTTCTACTGGATACATCGGTCTCTGGATGAGGGATTCATGAAAAAGGTTAGGCTGCTACTTTTGCTTTTAGTTTTGGAATATATACTGTACTCAACAAAGTCGAATGCCAACTTTTTTTCCTGTTAAAAATGTGAACTGCACATGCAGGGAACTGGTAGCTTCAATTACAGGGTGAATGTTCTGATCGTTTAATCAGCAACCCAACCAGAAAATCAGCTGATCAAGGCACAGCAACCGGAGGAAAATACAAAGAAATGGTATTTACAATGTGTTTATCAGAAGAACCCTTCAGTAATAATAAAATGCAAGAAGGAAAAAAAAAAAAAAAAAAAAAAAACTCTGGTTCGCGTTAAACACATTGCCAAGCTTGAATATTATGCGGTAATGCAGTCAGGATAGAGAACGAAGGGGGCTAAAAAACCCCGGTGAACGTCAATATTTATTGGCTAGAAGACTGTATGAAAGGCAAGCCACACAGTATGAAACCAAGCTGAATTATAGTTAGATATCCAGGTAATGCGATAATATTCTTGGCGTTGAGAGCTTGCTAGGGTTCGTTAGCTAAATCAGCTTCAGAAAAACCAGGCGACAGTACCTCAGTCCTTGAGAAAAACTGTTTTACTTTGTACATCACACAATTCACTTAGACAATTAGGATTTAATTTATTCTCTAAATTTATCGATTAAATTAATTTTACTATACCTTACTTTGCTCCCGGGAGACTGAAACCCTCTAAAAAAAAAAAAACCCCCAAAAAACCCCTAAACTGTACAAATGTGTGACAATGGTGATGAAAATTCAAATACACCTTTTCCAAAGTTTTTCATTGCAGTGGTGAAACCCCATCCACAGGTATAACAAAGAAGCAAGCAAGAAGATAAACAGAGTGATCACTTCACTTCAGTGACCCTGTAATGTACTAAGGAGGCAGGCGTTGTGGGAGTAACCAGGACATAAAAAGGATATTGAATTCTATTGTTATATTAATATACAATTATATTGTAACTGTTTACCTGTTGGTCTAAATCACCAAGGGAATATATCATTTTATTCACAAGAAAGCATTTCAAAGAATAAGAATGAAATATTAAATCAGGTGGCAAAGTCGGTGGCATTTTTACAGACTTCAGTAGCATTGAACTTCTTTCAGCAACCATCGACGTAACCGTCTGTTGGCCATCGATATAATGCAACTTTTGGAGATTTCCGCATCTGCCTCACTTTTTAGATTTGGGTGCTGCGTCCCTCTTTTCAGACAGTCAATGCACAGGACACGGTCTACGCATATTTCTTCATGTTATGGTCGTAACACAATATTAGGACAGGGAAAAATCCTCTTTTTTCAATCATTATTTTTAAAGCATGGTATACATCTGATGCCTTGTGAAATTTTGATGCAGGAAGGGAGTACCTTAGTTTGCAAAAGTCATCTTTACGCTATATGCATAGTTGCATACATTATGCAAATTAACCCACAGGTCTTGACGTAACACACGAGGACGCGACTGGTTTCGCCCACGACGGTCATTTCAAATTGCATTTCTGATTGGACAAGTCCCGGTAATTTAGTGCAGACAACTGAAATCATTATTATGGGTATTTCTCTGCAATATTTCATTTTACCTTGTTTCGAAGTATCAACAGACATGTCATGAGCATTTCATGAAGTTGGCTGCCAAATTTTGTTTCAAAATATGGCTTTAAAAATGCCTTGGCTGACATCAGGACACAACTTTTTCTACTGTGTTGTTGGACCGATGACTCTGATTTTTTCTTATGTACATCTTCAATCCGGGAGTGAATAAATATGAACAATGCAAATAATTTAATTCTCTAAGAAAAAAATGTTATTAGCCATTCTTATACAACACAGTGAATTGTGCAGTTTAGTATGGAATATACAGTATGACTTGATAAATTTCTGCCGAACCAACTTTACACATGACTTGATAAATTTCTGCCGAACCAACTTTACACTTTTAGTCATCAGACGCTATATAATGTGAACAGCAAAACTTACCGGTCCTTATCTGGAGAGGACATAAAATGTCTTTGATGCAAAAAGTACTTGTAATCTAATTTTCAAATATAACTTTTTTTTTTTTAAATCACTGAATAAAACCATATAATTTTTTCAGTAAAAAGGAAAAAATGGCACTTATCTCAGTCAGGCACACACGTTTTTGAACAATGCTGTCACAGAACATCCTACTACCATGGTTCTTATATTACCAGATTCCAGGCAGTCTCCTCTAGACTGATATGTAAAGAAATCTTTCTGTGGTGAGAAACATTTTTTTTATATGTAATATAATTTTTTGTTGATAAAAAATTAATATAAATTAAATGAACGTACTAGCACACCAAATGACACCAGATTCAGATAGCCCAGAGTGTCCTGAAAAAAACGTAGTTTGTGTGTGTAGCCTTTATAATGACTGATATATCAGCTTCAAAGTAAAGGCAGTAAAATACCCTGAAAATAGCCAAGGGCTCAAAGGGTTAAATGATGCGTGTTGTATTTTTCAGACAGTTTTTTAACCGCTAGTGAATTACCCGTGGCAAGAATAACTTTGACTGTGCTAGCATTGAGATGGAAATACAGCAGTTACATTTGTAAAGGGCTATGCCACACCCTTATCCCCAAGAGGAAGGGGAGTTTTGTCTGGCATGGGGGTGGTGGAGTGTCCAAAGTAGAATGGTTTGGTTGGAGCTTACTGGTTAGTTGAGGATTTCTCTGTAGACAACATTGTCTGTGTATGTGCCTTGTTTGTCAGGAAACTGTCCATTGACTTTTGACCGCAGTGAGCTTGATTTCTCGTGACAACCTACGGTTTGACCTTTGACCCTCTTGACCTTGACCTTTGTCGGAACGGACCTGTCGCGGTCATTTCTTGTGACGACCAACGTCCACAAACCAACTTTCATGAAAATCTGTCCAGGGAGATGGGAGATGCGAAAAATTGACCTTTGACCCCAGTGACCTTGACCTTTCAAAAAACTAACCCCTCAAGGACAATTCCAGGGACAACCTACATAGACCCACCAAGTTTGGTGAAGATCCGTCAGAGGACCTCGGAGGAGTAGGGGAACAAACAGACAGACAAACAAACGGACAGACAGACAAACGTTCCTCAAATTATAGTACGATGATACATACTCCACCAGGTAAAAAAATACTTATTTTTCCGCAGAAGCTCTTTTTGAAAAAAGTAGCTCTCGTCAGATTTTTTGCGGGAGCTGTTCTGAGCCTCATATGCACAATTTGGAGACCTATTTATATCTACATGAAATGAATTGTTTAGACTCTCCAAGTATATTACATAAATACTTGGGAACCTGGATGTCATTCAAGTCCTCTGGCATTTCTCCCTTTTTATTTTTTCCCCATTAACCCCAAAAATGGAATAACTGTTGACAAAACAGCAGCTGATCTAATTTTCATCAGATGCAAAGACGAGACTGAAGTCTAATACAATAGATAAGTGAACAAAACTAAAATCACAACAGCCCCAAGTGATTATTGTATCATTGTTTTTTTGATGTTGTTGTTTGGTTTTTTTTACATTTCCAAACAGTTGATACGAAAAAAAAAAGTTTTCAATAAATCTGAAAAGATTGTGAACTGAAATACCCTGCACGGGCTCAGGAACACTTGCAGAAATCATTGTCTGAGAAAACAGTTCACCGTGCAATCTACAAGCGCAAGCTAAAGCTGTATCATACAAAGAAGAAGCCAAAATGTGAACAAGATCCAAAAATGCTGCCATCTTCTCTGGGCCAAAGTTCATTTAAAATGGACTTAGGAAGAATGGAAAACTGTTCTGTGATCAGATGAATCAAACTTAGAATTCTTTTGGAAACCCTGGACGCCATGTTGCGCGGACCATCCAGCTTGTTATTAGCGCACAGTTCAAAAGCCTGCATCTCTGATGGCATCAGTTGCATTAAGTGCCCAAGGGGTGGGGAGTTTACTTATCTAGAAAGGTTTTATCAATGCAGAAAAGAATGTAGGGGTTTTACAACAACATATGCTCCCAATCAGACATCTCTTTCGGGGAAGGCCTTGCATATTTAAGCAAAATAATGCCAAACCAAATACTGCATCCATCGGAATAGCACGACTTTGCAGAAGAAGAGACTCCATGCTGAATTAGCCTACCTGCAGTCCAGACCATTCACGAATAGAAAACATTTGGCACACAGGGCTTAAAGCAAAAAAAAATCCCAGGACTGAAAATTTCAGACGTGGGATAAGACATTCTGAAAGGGGCTCCAAGCTTGCAACGGTCCAGCCCTGGCCCCTGTCCTAGACAATGGCAATATAAGAGAAATATAAACAACATTGTGCGCCCAGCAAACGCCAATTAATTGGGTGATATGCTACTTCACAGTTCTCAAATGCCTTAATTGTGAATGTGTACAATTCGTGCTTCATTTTAACATAAACACCTGCTGAAGTTGTAGTCTGTCTATTGCTAGTCTAGTCTATTTCAAATATTAAAATTACTGTAGGACTTTAAAGCAAAAGTGCGTAGCAGCAGACCTGCCAACCTTGGCAATTTTCTTTTGAGTACACATGCGCGGGCGTGAAGCACCTGCAGGGCCCACGGCGCAAATTTTCATCCCCACACGCCTTTTTGGGTGGGAGCAAATTGTATGTTGACTTACACTAAATGGAGGCAAGCTGTTACAACCTTTTAAATAAAAATGCCAGTCCAGAGACAAAGTAGTATTACCAGGCTGTAATGTTGCATTGGCAATATTGACAAATCTTTAATATACTAACTGCACCTGCTCAGACTTAGTTAACACTGGTCTAGCAAAACAGTCTAATCATGTTATTCTTTTTACACACTGCTGAGGAGTGCATACCATGTGCACTGTATCTCCACTGATAAGAAGCAATGCAGGGTTCTCCTTCCTGACCATTGTCTCCACTCCAGCCTTCTTTCCTCTCATGACAGCACAGTTGTCCAGCAGAATGCTGACAGCTTGGTTCCAGTTTAGGCAATAGGATTTTATGACATCTGTCAGTTGATTGTGAGGGTTGTTGTATCAGCAATATTGGCTTTTCTTGAGGCCAGGTGATGAGTAACAACTTTGCCCAAATCCTCATCATAATAGCGCACCAAAACGTTCAGCACACGGTCCATGTTTGTATTGGTGGCCTCATCAACATTTAGGGAAAAATAAATGTTGTTCAGCTTGTCAGATAACTGCTTTTTTATCTGAGTGGAGACTCCGTGAGTGCACACATATGACGCCTGTGTGTTTGAAACTGTTAATCTAGACAGTGCATTTTTGTCCTGTGCAACAGTTTTAATCAGTTCAGCAAGTGGCTGTGCTACCGTGAACGAAAGATCGTGCTCTGCAATAAATGTGCAGATACGCACTTTATGATTGCACACACGATCTGTCATTGATTGGCGAGCATCCTCACTCGTTGTTGACGCCCCTGGTAGCACTGTACAGTGTTGGAGAGCTCTGACAGCAACCCTGTGACCTGGTTCATTGTTATGCTTGAAAAGCTTTTTTTGCCGTACAACAGCTTTCTGTTGCAAACACAATAGAAACAAGCTCCTGGTTCCTTCCATTTTTGACACCAGGACCTGAATGGCTTTCCTGTATCACCTATCTCATCCAACCAAGCCTACCTCCATTTGTTTTTGACAGTGCTGTCAATATTAGTCACGTCTGATCCTTCCTTCACAACTAACCGCTCCATGATTTTTCGCAGACTGAACCGGTACCACAGCAGTGACAGCACACGTGGGTAATATTTTGAGTCAAACAATGCAACGCGGTGAATACACCAACCAATCATGATACAGTAGTTGCAGACGCGGTTGATCTAAAACATTACCCAGAATAGTAGATTTGCACACGTAACAATGCTTTTTTAATGCAAGATAACGTAAGAATACATTACAACAACGAATCAATGACCGATCGTGTGTGCAATCATAAAGTGCGTATCTGCACATTTATTGCAGAGCACGACCTTTCGTTCACAGTTGCACAGTCATTGATTGATGACTTTATTAGAAGTTTGCTGTTTCATACAGTTTCATAACGGTACAGTTCACTAGTACATGGTCTACTAAAACTAAAACACACAGGCGTCATATGAGTACATTCATGGAATTTCCACTCAGATAAAAAAACAGTTATCAGACAAGTTGAACATGATTTATTTTTCTCTAAATGCTGACGAGGCCACCAATACAAACATGGACCGTGTGCTGAACGTTTTGGTGCGCTTCTATGATGAGGATTTGGCAGTGGCGTACCGTCAGATGTTAGGAAGGCCTTCAGTAACATTACCTTTCCCGGATAATTGCTCTTAAACTGTTTGCGATCAGGTTTGCCTGATTAACAATCAAACAGTTAACAGAACAGCCACCACCAATGCGTAACGCGTAATGATTAAGAAATGTTAATGACAAAGCGATTGGCTTTGTTGATATAGTTGATGTGATTCCGCAAGGATGACAATCTGAAAAAATCCGAAACTTTCGCGGACTCGGCAGCAATTATTTTTGTTATCACTCAGCTGTGCATCGTACCTAACAACGCTCTTTAGCTGTCACTACATTCAGACTATAGAACGGATTCTCATGGCTTATTGCTTAATGAACCTCGCGAACTAATTTACGCAAATCCAGAAATTATAAAGACATAGGCTATTGATATTTTCCGTAGCCATTGGTGTGCGGAAGTAAACGACGTATAATTTCGTAACGCAATGTATAACAAGGCTTTCAAAAATAAATTAGATTCTCGTCTTCCAATCAGTCTGAGCAGCTGTTTCTAATCGGGGAGGTAAACTGCGAGAGGTGTCTGTCATTAAGAAGTGAAAGGTGAGGTTATTGCTGGCCCTGTGTTTCTGCCAACGGACCGTCACTGGGATTTGGCCACTGCTACCTTCCCAGTAAATATAGGCTAACTTTATATATTTAGATCATACCTGATGTTCACATGGTGTAATCCACTTTCGATGTTTAAGAAAAAATCCACTGACTGCCATTATTCCTAGTGATTTCATCTTTTGGACACTCATCCATACTAAGCGAATTTCATAACTTCACCGTTAAAATCCGCAGCACTATGAATCATGAACTCACACTGCTGATCTGCCATTTAAGTTACTCCAACACGGCGCAACAAACGCTAGCTGGTTGACGCTAAGATAATGCTTGGTGTCAGGTTACATCAGAGCTCAGCAGCCAGCGGCACCCTACTGAGTGCACTCTGAGCTGCATATCTTCATAGATGTTTAAATTTACATTATTTCCTTGGGGAGGGATGCATCGCAGTTTGGAAATCACCTCACTAGCAAGTATATGCAGCATTTTAACATTTTTTTCATTGACATCGCGGCCATGGCTAGACCTCCCCCACAATATAACTTTTTTTTTTTTGCAAATCTGCATCGATCTCATAAATAGCCCCTAGGGAATCTCCAGGACGGAAATCCGTCCCCAGGACGGAGAACTTTAAGCCCTGGGCACATCATAAAATGAAAAATCCTGCGAAGACGACCCAGGACTGTTGAGGAGCTAGAATCCTACAATAGTGGGACGAAATTCCTCTCCCAAAACTTCAGCAATTAGTCTCCTCACTTCTCAGATGTTTACAGACTTTTAAAAGGTAAACTGTCTCACTTTCAACATCTGATATGTTGTTTCTATCGTGAACAAAATGTCAGTTTGAGATTTGCAAATCATTGCATTCTGTTTTTACATTTTACACAGCATTCCAACTTTTTGGAATTGGGGTTATATGTAAACTGGAGACATGCAATGAAAATCCCATCAAAACAGCAATTTCAGAAATACTCATGTCGATGGATCTTGTGCCACATCCATGCCATGGTCAAAGCCAACAGTAAACAGCACACAGTAACCAACGGATTGGCAAACCGTTCTCTCTCATTGGCAAACAGTACCCACGCATTCGTAAACCATTCCTTCCTTTTTTAGGTTTAACACAATGCAAAGCACACGTAACAGTTTTACTAAGAGGACATCCCAGGTAAAAAAATACTATACTTGAATTACACTTATACAGACTGTATTAAGTATAATGTATGTTTTTTTCGCCCCCATTATGTGTAATTAAGTGTGCTCAAGTAGTCATTGAATACTACTTGTGTACTACTTCAGTACACTTAAATTGTACACTTTCTAAAAGTATATATTAAATATATTACTTTTTGTGCTTAATTTGCAAAAGTATATTTGTAATAACTTTTGTATGCAACAAATATACTTTTAATATAATTAAGTGTAATACTTTTTCACCTGGGATACTGTGTGTGTTATGTACAGTGCTGTGAAAAAAGTATTGATTTCTTATTTTTGCGCACGTGTCACATTTAAATGTTTCAGATCAAGCTAATTTTAGTATTAGACGAAGATAGCCTGAGTTAAGACAAAATGCAGTTTGTAAATTATTTCTTTATCGAGAGAAAAATCTATCCAAACTTTACTGGCCCTATTGGAAAAAGTAATGGCCCTATAAACCTGATAAATGGTTGTGCCACCCTCGGTGACAACAACTGCAATCAAGTGTTTGCGATAACTGGCAATGAGTCTTTCACATCACTGTGGAGGAATTTTGGCCCGCACTTCTTCGCAGAATTGTTTAAATTCAGCCACATTGGAGGGTTTACGAGTATGAATGGCCGTTTCAGGTCATGCCACAGCATCTCAATCTGATTCAAGTCCAGACTTTGACCAGGCCACTCCAAAATATTAATTTAGTTTTTTTTTTTTTAAAGCCATTCAGAGGTGGACTTGCTGGTGTGTTTCAGATCATTGTCCTGCTGCATAACCCAAGTGCGCTTGAGCTTGAGGTCATAAACTGGTGGTTGGACATTCTCCTTCAGGATTTTCTGGAAGAGAGCAGAATTCATGGTTCCATCAATTACGGCAGGAGTGTCCAATCTTATCCAGAAAGGGCCGATGTGGGTTCTGGTTTTTGTTAGAGCCCAAAACTAACACTCCTGATTCTACCCACTAAGGTCCTGATTTTAACCCCTGATTAGTTAATTAGTGGAATCAGGTGCTGTAGCACTGCTGGCTAGAACAAAAACCTGCACCACACCGGCCCTTTACAGATAATATTGGACACCCCTGAATTACGGCAAGTCATCCAGTTCCTGGAGCAAAAAAGCAGCCCCAGACCATCACGCTACCACCACTATGTTTCACTGTGGGTATGATGTTCTTTTTATGAAATGTTAGTTCTTCTCCAGATGTAACGGGACGCACACCTTCCAAAAAGTTCAACTTTTGTCTCGTCATTCCACGGAATATTTTCCCAAAAGTCTTGGGGATCAAGATGTTTCTTGGCCAATGAGAGACGAGCCTTCGTATTCTTTTTGGCCAGCAGTGGTTTTCGCCTTGGAAATCTCCCATGGGTGCCATTTTTGCCCAGTGCTTGCTTATTGCTGAAACATGAACATTGACTTTAACTGAGGCCGGCAGTTCTTCAGATCTTGTTCTGGGTTCTTTTGTGACCTCCTGGATGAGTCGTTGATGTGCTCCTGGAGTAATTTTGGGAGGATGACCACTCCTGGGAAGGTTCACCACTGTTCCAGGTTCTCTCCCTTTGCGGATAATGGCTCTCACCATGGTTCATTAGAGTCCCAAAGCCTTAGAAATGGCTTTGTAACCCTCTCCAGACTGATAGACAGGGTTCCAGCAGGTTTCATCAAGTTAAATTCAAGACTTTTTAAGACCTTTTTAAGACCATTTATATCAAAAATTAACACCTATTTCTCGGCCTATTGCACAGCCCTACCGGCAAAGAAAAATGGAAACTTTGAATTTCAGAGCATTCATTTATTCAACAAACAAATTAGCAGTCCACAGTACTTGTGCAAAAGAGATGTCTCAATGTGGTTTTACTGGTTAAATAAAAATAAAAAATACATTAAAAAATCTGTGGGTGTGTAAAGGATGGGGGGTGTCCTTTGTTTTTTTGCTCGGACATACTTCATGTGCTTGGTCGATTTAGCATGAGAGTCTAACGCCTTCACTCCCATTGTTCTTCTTAAACACGGTGCAGGAGGCCTCAAAAATGTTGTCTACCACTGGTTTTAACCAGAGAGATATAAATAAACTAAAGTGGACAACGTCACTGGCTGGACCAAAGCGCACACGGGAGAATAGCCCCGCCATCTTGTGTATGCATAAATGTCCAATGACGCGCATGTAAACAGTAGGCTAAACATGGGTGTCGAAAAATTTTTTTTTTTTTTTTTCTGGGGAGAGGCTTGTTTTCCATGTTTTTTTTTCCTTTTCATACTTAAAAGGACACAAATAAGGAATTGTAATTGAACAAAATATATATGCTGCACTATTTGGCAAAGCTAAAGAATAAGCTCTACGATTGCCTTACCCTTTATATTATCGCTCAGTTAACAAAATTTTCGGAAGTTTCAAGTGACCCAATTATTGTAATAGTGGAGAAACAGCGGCCAGTAGCCTAATATTTGTTTTGACAGCAATGCACTGTCTAATCTAATTCAAAATAATCGAGCAGTGCGTTTGGTAGTAATAATAATAATAATAATAATAATAGCCTAATAATAAAAATAATAATAATAAAAATAGTTACAATATGATAGTAAAAATGACTATTGATCAAAGAAATAAGATTCAGTAGGGCAAGAATAGACCAGGCAGGTCCTTGGAGCCGCTTTGACCTCAAGAAGCATGAAACGACCTGACGTTCGTGGGGACCGTGCGCGCCGTCTGCACTGCTGAAACCACTCCGATCGCAAGAGGTATGAATCAAGCTTCACAGTTAAAATGACAAGGAGACAATGCGTTAATTAAACGGTTAAATTCAGTCAGTTTATAACAGTGTAGGAAAGCCAAACTTCATTTCTTTGCTCACTCTGTTGCGACTGCGAATGTGCATTGGGCAAACCAGCTTGCCCGGTATACACGAGTGCTTTTGAATGTAAATGCATTGTGAGAGGGCTGGACATTTTGTCCGATGTAAGCGAAAACCCGTGATATAGAATCAGGTATATTCAATGTTTATTTCATGGATAAACATTACAGAAAAAAAGGCGGGACATCAGCTGTTGTTGTATGAGCGAGTTTCCGTTTTATAACGATTAAGGCCATTTCTACTGTATTTTCCTATGAACGTCTACCCCGATATACACACACAAGATGGCGGTCGAGTGCTGCCGCAGAAACAAAGACTTTGTCCACTGTAGTTTTTTTTATATCCCTGTGGTTTTAACCAATGACGGAAAGAAATTTTATCCATCCACGCTTCATTAAATTTACCTTTCCCCGTATTCCCAGCATGAGTTAAAAAAACAAATTAGCCAAAGCTGCTTGCCTTGTTGTTTGTGGTTTGTGTCTGTCTGTGCTGTGGTGCTGTAGCGCGAGGTCTTCAGTGACGTGTTTGGAGCATTTTCCCCCGAGCTGCGTTGCGTTCGCAAGATTCCACCACTCTTTATTTACGTTATTAGATCAAAACAATCCTGGTTGACAAATGAAAATTTTGACTTGAAATGCGATACGGAGAAGTTACATACGGCGCAACTTTTAATTTTGATATCTGGGTCTTAAAACTTTTTCAAGTCTTTTTAAGGCATTATTTCCAAATTTATAAATTCAATGCTTTTAAGACTTTTTAAGACCCCCCGGGAACCCTGGATAGATGTCAATTTATTTGTTTCTCATCCGTTCTTGAATTAATTTATCTTGCGGCATGATTTGCTGCTTTTTGAGATCTTCAAGTCTACTTTACTTTGTCAGACAGGTTCTAATAAAGAGATTTCTTGATTCAAAAGGTCTGGCAATTATCAGACCTGAGTGTGGCTTGTGAAATTGAACAAAAAAAAAAATGCGGTTAATCAGTTAATTCATTAATCATTTCACGGGGGGGCGCGTGGCAATTACTTTTTCACAGCACTGTGTGCGTGTGTGTTATTATATATTTATAGACACACACACAGCGCCCTCAATAATTATTGGCACCCCTGGTTAAGATGTGTTAAAAGCCTTAAAATAAATTCAATTTTTATTGCAGAAGCATACTCTCACAAGGTAAACTGTAGAAAAATGTAACCTTCAACTCAAGAGAATTTCAAGGGGAAAAAAAAAATCCCTGACTAAGAAGTAATTATTTTTCATAAAATCGCTTGTTCCACAATTATTGGCACCCCTAACAATTCCTAGGAAATAAATGTAATTAAAGTATTTCTGTCATTTCTACAGTAGTGTACGAAGTTGATCACAGAATCTAGGAACATTTAATTAGTAATTCATGACTTCTTGTTTCCCTGGGGTATAAATATGACGTGACACAGAGGCCGTTTCTCTGATCCACTCTTCAATATAGGAAAGACAAAGTAACATATCATTCAAGTAAGGCAGATGTGTGTGACCTTCACAAGTCAGGCAATGGCTACAAGAAAATAGCCACTGGCCTGCACCTGCCCATATTTTCTGTCAGAGGAATCATTAAGAAGTTTAAAACAACTGGAACAGCGGTAAACAAACCTGGACGAAGACGCAAGGTTATTTTGCCACCGCGCACAGTGAGGAGGATGGTAAGAGAAATAAAAAGTTCTCCAAAGCTCACTGTTAAAGAATTGCAACAAATGGTAGCATCTTGGGGTCAAAAAGTCTCCAAAACAACCATCAGGCTATCTACATGCCAACAAGCCGATCGGGAGGCATGCACGGAAAAAACCTTTTCTGACTCACAATCATAAACGCAAGCATCTGGAGTTCACGAAGCGGCACTGGGACGTCAATTGGGACCGTGTGCTTTAGTCAGATGACACCAAGATAGAGCTTTTTGGCAACAAACACTAAGTGAGTCTGGCGGAACACAAAAGATGAATATGCAGGAAAGCACCTCATGCCCCCTGTGAAGTATGGGGGAGGATCGGTGATGCTGTGGGCCCGTTTCTCTTCCAGAGGCCCTGGGAACCTTGTTTGGGTGCATGGCATCTTTGAAATACCAGGACATTTTAAATCAAAATCTGGTGGCCTCTGCCTGTAAGCTGAAGATGGGTCGTCACTGGGTCTTTCAGCAAGATAATGACCCTAAACATGTGGTCAAATCTACACAAAAATGGTTCACCAGACACAGAATCAAGCTCCTCCCATGGCCATCTCAGCCCCCAGACCTCAACCCCATTGAAAACCTGGGGAGTCAGCTGCAGAGGAGAAAGCAGAGGAGAGGACCCAGGTAGCTGGATGATTTAGAGAGATTGTTTAAAGAGGAATGGTCAAAGATCCCTCTTTCTGTATTCTCCCATCTTGTGAAACATTATAGGAGAAGAGTAGGTGCTGTTTCATTGGCAAAAGGGGTTGTACAAAGTATTAACATCAGAGGTGCGAATAATTGTGGCATTTGATGTAGAAGAATTATTTCTTAATGTGAAATTTTTTTCCCCACTGAATAAATGCACTTGGATTAAAGGTTTGATTTTCTTCTTTTTTTCATTGTGGTCCTATATTATTGAGAAAAAAACTGAATTTATTAGAAGCTTAACCCCTTTCTGCAGATGTAGACGCTCGCGTCTATAGACATGCAAATGTAAGCACTTAAGTTACAGTACTCGACCACAAGATGGAACCCCCGGATCAGCTATTGGATATTCACAAGCAGGCAGAGCTGAAACGCGATTTATAGTATGGAGAAGTTCCCTCCAATCCCTGTTTTTCAGGAGTAGCATGGATTAAACTCCTCAGCTAAGCCTGATGTGCAAACTGGTCAATAACCTTGCTCATAGTATCGATCCAGTAGTTTTAAAAAATTATCACTTGCGACAGAAAAAAAACGTACTACTCTGTAGCAACCATTTTAGCTACAGTGAGCCAACAGTATTCCAATTAGTGGTTAAAAAAATACGTTCTGTGAAGAAAAAAATCCGACATAGTATTGCTTCTCTCACATTCCACTGTCAGTTACAATCATCACACACAAAATATGCGTAGTTCCCTCCCATGGATTAACGCTTAGATTCCTCCATCGACAAATTCAGCGCTCCCTTCTATCCACCGAAGTACTGGTGTCGATAGCCAATCACTCAATGATATACTCAGATTCATCTGCGTAACTCTACAGTTATAGTTCACGTCCTCGTGAAGCTTCCCCGGTAACGATGTGTTGACAGACTCGTTTCTTATCCCATTCCCCAGTGTCTTAACTTTCCTCTATAACTGAAATACATTGATGGGACAATAAGAATGGGATACAAAGCTAAGCGTAAAAGTAAGGTCGGTTGTATTCTTCGAATGTTGGCCGCGGTTGCGCAGCTGAAAATGATGCGATATCAAAGAAATAAAGACACTCGAGACCGTTCTGAAGTGTTCAGTTTCATTTACGAGATTTAAATGTTGTATGGACGCGGTCAACGGGAATTATTCCGAATGAAACAGAACTGGAACGTTCCTTCTACCCGATACATCTGTCTCTGGAGGGGGGCATCAATGAAGAAAACAGGTTATACTTCTACTCTGTTTGCATTTTGCTTAATTTGGCTTTTTGCTGTAGAATCTATACCGCGTTTAAAGACATCGAATGCCGAGGTTTTCGTTTCTCCAAATGCATACATCCCACGCAGGTCGGTAGATCCCTCGGTACGTTCATTACACCACTCTGATGAATATGGAGGCATATGTCGTTGTATTTTTTCCTGAAAGTGAAATTTCTGTTCTGTTAAAATAAGGTGTATTTTAGAATTCAGATATTACTGAGTTAGTGAGTTTTCACCCTTATAAGGTGTAAGGTTATGAGCTCGGATGTGAGAGCGGTTAGCTTTTTGTTCATATCATGTTTGGTCTTGCGTGAATGTTATAGCTGTTAAATCTGCACTTCATTTAATGCTTGGGGTACTTCTAAGAGAAATGGACAATATTGTTAACTTTATTATGGAGAAAAGGCATGTTTTGAGAGGTTACTGGTGACCAATGATGTTCCACTGCACTGATATTGATTAATTCATGCAAAACTCAACCAGAAAATCATTAGTTCATGCCGAATTTCAAGCCCCAAAAGTTTATTTGTGTTAAATATATGATTCATGTTTGATTTGACAGTTAAAAATGTTGATGGATGTCAGACTTTGGAGAGACACCTGGATAGCTGTCTAATTTGTCTCATAGCAAGCGGGTAATCTAAAATGGAATGTTAAAGATGAATTGTACTTGTGGTCAAGAAGTTTATGATCCCAGAAATGTATAGTTTTAGGCCCCAGCTGTTTTTCAATTGTCAGCATTATTTTTTTTTTCTATTTAAATGGTGAATTCTCATGAAGATTTTTTATGTTTGCAGCCCCTTTTCTCCAACAAAATCATAAAAATAAACTATAATTTGATGGGAGTCTAAATGCTTCAAGTGTCTAGACTCAATTGAGCCAAAGTTTTCCTGTCTGTAAAGCGGCAATCTTAAATTATAAAGCCTTAAATCAGGTAACACCTAAAAAGCCAGATTTGGCTTCTGCGCAAAGGGGTTAAGAACACATCTTCACCAGGGGTGCCAATCATTATGGAGGGGGCTGTATATATATAAAAAAATACACACGCACGCGCACACGCACATGCGCACGCGCACACACACACACACACAGTGCCGTGAAAAAGTATTTGCCCCCTTCCTGATTTCTTAATTTTTTGCATATTTTTCCACACTTAAATGATTCAGATCAAACAAATTTTAATATAAGAAAGATAACCCCAGTAAATCCAAAATGCTGTTTTTAAATGATGATTTCTTTAATTAAGGGGAAAAAAGCTATCCAAACCAACTGGCCCCAAGTGAAAGTGATTTCCCCCCTTCTTTAATCATGCATGAACTTAGATTACCTACATTTTTGAGTCAAATTTCACTAGCCACACCAAGGCCTGATTACTGCAAGACCTGTTTAATCACAAAACACTTCAATACAACCTGTTTGACAAAGTGAAGGAGGTGAAAAGATCTCAAAAAGCAACAAGTCATACTGCGATCTTAAGAAATTCAAGAACAGATGAACAAAGAAATTGACATCCATCAGTCTGGAAAGGGTTGCAAAGCCATTTCAAAGGCTTTGGGACTCTGGCGGATTACGGTGAGAGCCATTATTCACAAATGGCGAAAACTTGGAACGGTGGTGAACCTTCCCAGGGGTGGCCAGCCTACCAAAATTACTCCAAGAGCGCATCGACAACTCATCCAGGAGGTCAAAAAAGAACCCAGAACACCATCTGAAGAATTTCAGGCCTCACTTGCCTCAGTGAAAGTCAGTGTTCATGATTCAACAATAAGAAAGAGACTGGGCAAAAATGGCATCCATGGGAGAGTTCCTAGGCAAAAACCACAGCTGACCAAAAAGAAGGCTTGTCTCACATTTGCCAAAATACATCTTTTGGGAAAATATTCTGTGGAATGATGAGACAAAAGTTGAACTTTTTGGAAGGTGTGCATCCCATTACATCAGGCGTAAAACTAACACAGCATTTCATAAAAAAAACGTCATACCAAAAGTCAAATATGGTGGTGGTAGTGTGATGGTTTGGGGCCGCTTTGCTGCTTCAGGACCTGGACAACTTGTCATAATTGATGAAACTATGAATTCTGCTCTCAACCAGAAAATCCTGAAGGAGAATGTCCAACCCTCAGATTGTGATCTCGAGCTCAAGCGCACTTGGGTTATGCAGCAGGACAATGATCTGAAATACACCAGCAAGTCCACCTCTGAATGGCTTTAAAAAATAAATAAATCAATAAATGAACATGAGTAGCCTTGTCAAAGTCCAGGCTTAAATCCAAATTTGAGATGCAGTGGCATGACCTTAAACAGTCCATTCATGCTCAAAAACCCTCTAGTGTGGCTGAATTAAATGAATTCTGCAAACTAGAGTGGGCTAAAATTCTTCCACAGCAATGTGAAAGACTCATTGCCAGTTATTGCAAACATTTGATTGCAGCTGTCGTCGCTGGGGATGGCACAACCAGTTATTAGGATTTAGGGGCAATTACTTTTTCACATAGGGCCAGGTAGGTTTGGATACATTTTTACCCTTAATAAATGAAATCAACATTTAAAAACTGCATTTTGTATTTACTTTGGTTATCTTTGTCTAATATTAAAATTTATTTGATGATCTGGAACATTTATGCAAAAATATATGCAAAAAAAAAATCAGGAAGGGGGCAAATACACACAGTGCTGTGAAAAAGTGTGTGTGTGTTTTATAATTATTGCCACCCTTCATTTAATACTTATTGCATCCACCTCTGACAAGGATGACAGCATGAATTATTTTGCTGTAATTTTTGACATGGTAAAGGCACACATTTGGGGGGGGATTTTGCATTATCCTTTCAGCAGATCCTTTCAAAATGCCTCTCATTCTTGGGTTTGCATATCTCAATTGCCCTCATTAAGTGTGACAAATATGCAAAAACAAAAAAAAAAAAAGTCGTCATCAGAAAGGGGGCAAACAATTTCACAGCACTTTGTGGACCTGGTAAAAATGAAACCAAATAAAGACTGAGACATCAGAAATAATGAAGATTCCTCTGCATATTCCTTGATCTACAGGGTGTAAGGAAAAACTTGCAAAATACAGTGATGGCAGAGCTCCCTTTGAAACTCAATCTCTTTCTTGCACCCAGTGAAATATACATCTCTACACACACACACACACACACACACACAGCGCTATTTAAAATGCACAGGTGAGGCATGTACTGTATTTGCAGTAAATTGAAGAAACAATTTATTATTATTGCTTTTCCAGTGAGGCATGAGAGGAAATAAAGAAAAGTGTGTGGTATTGTAATCCTGACGCGCACCACATGCACGCACCAAGCACTTCAATAAAAACAAACATTGAGCTGTTCGTGATGTGTACAGTGACACTTGACTTCTTCCGTTGGGTGTGGTCAATAGCCTACATAAAGCCAACAACAAAAAAAAATGCTACTGCGTCAAGAAAATGGAACGGCTTGTGACACAGGAGGGAGAAAAAGAGCCTTTGGCATGTTATGGGCAGATCACAGCCGTCGAGAGGTACTGCGCCATTTGCACTGTCACCGTTCAACAATCAGTCGGCTGTTTATCCAAGAATGGAACACAGGCACAGTCACTGACTGACCCCGCTTAGGGCAGCCACAAGTGAAGATGGCAGCTCAAGAGCGCCACATCTGGTTACAGCCTGTACTCGACAGGTTCCGGACAGCAACCAGAACTGATCATGAGAGGAGGGACCCGAGATGATTGAGGGTGAGCCAAAGTACCATTTGACGCCGTCTCCATGACCAAAACATGCGTGCACATGGACCCTACAGAAAACCCATTTTTTGCCCATCAACAGGAATAGGAACTCTTCACTTCTGACTGAGGGCACCAGCTTCTGTGTAATTTTGTGGCACTCAATTTTCCTGTTACTGTCTGAGAATGGAAAACAGGGACTGTCGCTGACCGACCACAATAAGGGCAGCAGTGCGTAAATGGGCAAAAATTGGGTTTTCTGTAGGGCCCGTGTGCATGCATGTGTTGCTCGCATAGACGGCGTCAAACGGTACTTGCCCTCACCCTCAATTGTCTCAGACCCCTCATCTCAAGATCAGTTTTGGTTGCTGTCCAGAATCTGTCACATACAGGCCGTAACCAGATATGGCGCTCTGGGACATCTGAGGCATGATGACTTTTGACAAAATTTGACTTTTTGGGTGGGTCTTTTATTATCCCCAGTATAAGGAGTGTCTGGGTACTGCTCATTCTGTCTGATTTCACTCAGTACATGGGTGTGGCATTTCCAGATGGTGATCACTGAGCAAATACTCACCGACAGAGATGGATGAAAAAAAAATAAATGGTACAAAAATCAAGAGAAATATCCCTGTTGTACAAGTAGAAGTCAGCATATGCTCACTTAGAGTTGTTAACTCCATGTGGCATCAATTTTTGACTTGGGGTGTTTATATTTTTCGTTCAGTGTACATTTCATTGAAAGCAGCTCAGTAAACCTTGCTAAAACGCTAAACCTGCCTGGCTGGACAATAGACTAAGGCCGAGGCCTGATTTTGCAAGCTGGCTTTAATTCGCCAGCTCACCATCCTAAATTTTATCATTTCTATGAGTTATGACTGGAATCATCTTTCCACGGGCAAAATGTGAACATTTTATCAAAGTATGTACTCATGTTTGTTTTATGATGATGGAAACATCTTCCACAACAAAGCACTGTTTATTCATGTAAGAGATCCTCTCAAATTCATCCAGTCTTATTGGCTATGAAAACAATCATGCAGATTTCACCTTACACTGCTGCGTGTTTTATGCACACAAAAATAAGGGATATTCAATGAATGTAGTTCAAACTGAATGAAATAAATTTCTTGGATTCAGCAAAATGAATAGTCTCATGCCTCAGTCTTTATCCGAGTTTCATTTTTACCAGTTCCACATGTACAAAACTCAAAACCAGTGAAGTTGGCACGTTGTGTAAATCGTAAATAAAAACAGAATACAATGATTTGCAAATCCTTTTCAACCTATATTCAATTGAATACACTGTAAAGACAAGTTACTCAATGTTTGAACAGGTAAACTTTGTAATTTTTTGCAAATATTAGCTCATTTGGAATTTTATGCCTGCCACATGTTTCAAAAAAGCTGGCACAAGTGGCAAAAAAGACAGAGTTTAGGAATGCTCAACAAACACTTATTTGGAACATCCCACAGGTGAACGGGCTAATTGGGAACAGGTGGTTGCCATGATTGGGTATAAAGGCAGCTTCCCTGAAATGCTCAGTCATTCACAAACAAGGATGGGGCGAGGGTCACCACTCAGTGAACAAATGCGTGAGCTGATTGTCGAACAGTTTAAAAACAACATTCCTCAACAAGCCATTGCAAGAACTTTAGGGATTTCATCATCTACGGTCCGTAATATCGTCAAAAGGTTCAGAGAATCTGGAGAAATCACTGCACGTAAGCAACAAGGTCGAAAACCAACATTGAATGCCCGTGACCCTCAATCCCTCAGGCGGTACTGCATCAAAAACTGACATCAGTGTGTAAAGGACATCACCACATGGGCTCAGGAACACTTCAGAAAACCACTGTCAGTAACTACAGTTCGTCGTTACATCTGCAAGTGCAAGTTAGAACTCTACAATGCAAAGCGAAAGCCATTTATCAACAGCACCCAGAAACGCCGCCGGCTTCGCTGGGCCCAAGCTCATCTAAGATGGACTGATGCAAAGTGGAAAAGTATTCTGTGGTCTGACGAGTCCACATTTCAAATTGTTTTTGGAAACTGAGGACGTTGTGTCCTCCGGACCAAAGAGGAAAAGAACCATCCGGACTGTTATAGGCGCAAAGTTCAAAAGCCAGCATCTGTGATGGTATGGGGGTGTATTAGTGCCCAAGGCATGGGCAACTTACACATCTGTGAAGGCACCATTAATGCTGAAAGGTACATACAGGTTTTGGAGCAACATATGTTGCCATCCAAGCAATGTCTTTTTCATGGACGCCCCTGCTTATTTCAGCAAGACCAAGCCAAGCCACATTCTGCACGTGTTACAACCGCATGGCTCCGTAGTAAAAGAGTGCGGGTACTAGACTGGCCTGCCTGCAATCCAGACCTGTCTCCCACTGAAAATGAGTGGCGCATTATGAAGCGTAAAATACGACAACGGAGACCCCGGACTGTTGAACAACTTAAGCTGTACATCAAGCAAGAATGGGAAAGAGTTCCACCTGAAAAGCTTCAAAAATTGGTCTCCTCAGTTCCCAAACGTTTACTGTGTGTCGTTAAAAGGAAAGGCGATGTAACAGTAGTAAAAAGGCCCCTGTGCCAACTTTTTTGCAATGTGTTGCTGCCTTTAAATTCTAAGTTAATGATTATTTGCAAAAAATAAATAAAAGTTTCTCAGTTCGAACATTAAACATCTTGTCTTTGCAGTGTATTCAATTGAATATAAGTTGAAAAGGATTTGCAAATCATTGAATTCTGTTTTTATCTACGATTTACATAACGTGCCAACTTCACTGGTTTTGAGTTTTTTTACAACATTGTGGGCTGACTGCAATAAACAGTTATGTCCAGATGTTATATATTGGACATAACTGTTTATTGTAGTCAGCCTTCGATATGACTTCTTCCTAAAAGAGTTGTGTGTTCTGCATTATGTTAATCCTAAAAGAATAATGAGGATTGCACGGCATTTTCATAGTCATAGAGGGTGTCAGAGAAATCTTGCATAGTACATGGTAACTGTGGAGTTCCCTTTGAATATGGGAGGAAAGTTGAGCTCGTCTACTTCCTGCAAGCACCTCAAAGTTAACGGACACAGTTTTTGGCTATACGTCAGAACGGTTTGCCAATCTGAGGGTACAGTTTGCCAATCCATGCATACGGTTTTGCCTATCCATGGGTACAATTTGCCAATCGGAGGGAATGGATTCCACCCCACCCTACCCCAGGGGGGCTCCGTAATTCATCCAATCTGTTTCATGAGGACATTACTTGGAGCTCTTCAATTGTACCTGCATGATCTCATATATTGCACTGCCGCCACGCGATTGGCTGGTTGGAAAAAAATTCATGAGTAGCATGGGTGTTCCGAATAAAGAGGTCGGCCTGCATTTGAGATCTGACTTTCGCGTGATAATCCAGGAAACCAAAAAGAGAAGACACGCAGAAATGAATGACCGGTCCAAATTATGCAAGTAAAATCAGTAGAGGAAGGTAGCATGGCAGAGCAATCGTTACCCAGTTTGCGTGCAAGTGTACCGGTCGAAGTTCAGTAGCTCTCTGCGAGTTATTTAAGTTAAGCGTAAATTTGCGATCAAGACAACCTTAGCTAGGTCAGTTTGATCATAAATTTAATCGCTTGTACTTGGAATGTTTGGGGTACTTAGTTATAATTTAACACCAAATACGTGTGGAAATTAAAATTTACCATTAACTAAAAAAATTACTTTAAAATCAATGTGCAACACAGAGATGTGATTCAGTCTTGGGCTTCATTGATGGCAAGCCGACAACCGTTACATTTATCGGAAGACAGCTGGTTAGCAATCAAGTGTATACCTGTCCCCTTTGAACAAGTTCGATCGCAGTAAAAATGACTTCAACTAAGTTAATTGCATACTTTGAAGTAAAAATCCAAAGGTCACTCATAATTAAAAATGACCAGTTCATACCACGTTGCTAAATAATTAGCAACCGTTTTAATCTTTCCAACTTAGCTTAGCTGCTAGCAGACAAGATAAACGAAACCAAAGCACACGTTAACACACCAGATAAAACTATACTCAGTTTGCTCAATAAAAAAGAATCAGGCGAAAGTCACCAGGATTTACAGTCCACCGTAGGGTAGCAGCTAATGTCGATATTAAGAAAACAGAGCCGATACATGTTACACATCACTCACCAATTCACTACTTCCTTGTGTACCAACAACGGGCAGCTGCTTTTATTATTCACTCCACCCTCACTCTCACTTAACCACGTGATACCGCGAATACTCCAGTGCAGGGTACTCATTCTTCAAGAATTACCGGTGTGTGTGCAGGCTCTCACTCGAACTCACCAACCAATCGCAACCCTAATACTACTAATCAACCCCGAAAGCTTTTGCCAAAGACCCTTTATTAGTGGAATCAGGCTTGAAACTGCATGGTTAGATTGAACGCCTGCACCCACACCGCCTCATTCTGGAAAAGACTGAGTATGCATGCGGTGAATATTTTTATCATTTGATTTATAGCTTAGGATACTGACTTGTCTGCATAGAAGAAAATGACCAACCTGCCAGTGCATATCCTGAAAGGAGCCAAAAATTGTCCTCCTAAATTGCCCAAATTTACTTTGCATTTCACTCAATATGACTTGATAATCATTTTTTATTGTATGGGATTTTCATTTAATATTCAAGTGAAGTCCCTTAAAACCACGTCAGATTATCACAGCGTGTGAAGCATTAGTGCACTGAAATGTTAAATCAAGAGTGGAAAAAAAAGCTGACGCAAAGCTTGGATCCGAGGTAATAAAACATTGCTGAGGCCCAATTCCAATCCGACCCCTTACGGATTCACTGACTGATGCTATACACACACCAGAAGACTTTGAAAAGACTTAGAAAAGACTCTAAAAGACTATCAGCTCACATCTAAAGACTAGTGTTTAGAGTTTTTAGTCGAACGAAAGATTTTACAAAGACTGTGAATCTTGCAGAGTCACTATTTAAAAGACTACAAGTAGATTTTTTAGCTTTTTTTTTCCATCATGCATGTTATTGACTGTCTGGTTTCCTGTTTCCGCTTTTGTCAGTGCTCATCTATTGGTTGTTGATTGTGTTACGTTACTGCGGCTTGCGATAATATTAAACACATTTGATATGATGCGCAGGCCCAAGACTTGAGAAAGACTGGTATGAAACGCGGTCGCAGACTGCAGATTACCACCTTAAACTTAAAGATCGAGATGACGGGAGCGCGCCGAGACTCCAGTTAGACTCCTAAAGACTGTCAGTTTTTAGTTTGGGACTGTGAAAATCTTTTGGTCTAAGCCTAGCATTAGAGGCGCGTTCACCTGAAGTCCGTGAGTTTGTGAGGGCTGTTCCATATACTACGAAGTATGGCTTTGTGACTAAGCCTGACTTCAGCACTTAGTAAAACCAGGAACCACTTCAAATCTGGAAAATGGACTAAAGTAAAAGGAGCTGCTCCGGGTTTTACTTTAGCTTAAAGTCAGGCTTAGTTACAAAGCCAGCTTCGTAGTATGCCCCCCTGTTAGAAAAGTAACATTTTTCACATAGACGTAATTTTAAAAGATAACGTTACAGACCAAAAAAATTTCTCAGAGCGATTAACTATTTTCGTGTGTGCTCTGTCAATATCAGGTGCTAAATCATCCCAATATATGTTGACTTCGGCATAGTGTGGCGTCGAACGGAAGTTGCACATTGCTACTTTCGACCCCTCCAGTCGGGATGAAAGTAGCACACGGGAGCGACAAAAGTAACGTGATCAAATTAACAGGAATCTTTTATCCCTGTAATCCCATTTGTATCATATTTGATACATGACTTTCTCTGAAACCTATGTCATCCATATGATCAGCATTTGCCTTGAAAACCTGTTTGTATGCAATCTGATACATGTCATCTTTCCCCTGATGGACTATCCATGCACTGCAGGCACTTGAGGTCTGCAGAATACAAAATCAAAGATGGCTGCCCCCATTCGTCAACCTGAATTATATTGTTTCTAATGCTTAAGTATGAATATTTACTGGATTGAAGCAACTGATAGACACACAACATTTAGTTGCATATTTTACAATAAAATTGAGTTGAAATGTATGCAAATGTGATACTACAAGTATTTTCTATAATAAAATTGAGTTGAAATGTATGCAAATGTGATACTACAAGTACTTAACCCTCATAAAGTCGCTGGAACGCTGGTGATCTCTACTAATTTTATTGTATTTATGAGGCTCATTTTTTTTTAGCTAGTACAATGCTAGTGGTATCCTTTGAAACTCGAAGACCTAAGGCATCCACTGGTAGTTTTTGAAACTTGACCTCACTGTATAAAAGTATCAAATATGATACAAAATGAATTTCATACATTACTTTTGCATTTTGCTTTAAGGTCCAATAAATACTTAAAAAATAAATTTTCTAGCTATTATTTGAAGGTTCAGGCTTTACAGGGTTAAATTTCTGTCATTAAAACAAAAACAATCAGACATTTGTTTTAAACATTTTAATTTGCTTCAAATGTTTCAAAAGTAAACATGAACATGTTTAACGTGCAATTGGTCTATTTATAAAAATTCTGAAATTACTTTACTCATCACAGTTGTGTCAGATATAATGAGCTGCACCCTCAGTGCATGCCTCATGCGACCACAACAGACAAAAGATGCACCGCACCCACACTTCTCCAGGCAAAGATGAGGCAAATGTCTCCCCACAAACAAGACATTCCTCATCATTGCCCTGAGAAACTATGATTGCAGTGTGCCCACTAAGCAACGTTTTCTTTGGGAGTTTTGAAGAGGACTGTTTTTTCTGGCCCCTCTGCCGACTCTCCTCCTCCAAAGCAGCTTTCACTGTGGTGTAGGTCAGTATTGCTGTTGACCTGCAACGGTCAGTATTGCTGTTGACCAGATGATAGTCAGAATCAGCTTGTTTTTATACAAGCCAGAAAATCAAGACAAGTTAAAAACAACACTCTGCTCACCTCTTTCTGCCTCTTCTTTTATTTTCTTTCCTCGCGCCAGCCTTTGGATTTGGGCAAACCTTTGCTGGGCTGAACCTCTGTATTGAGGTGGCACTAGATGTTCCTGGAACCACAAGCATATCTGGACTGATAATATTTTTAAAAAATACTTGGCAAGGCTCAACATGCAGAATTAAAGGCACACACAGCCACAAACTCTCACCATCTACAGGAATGGCAGACTCATGGGGATGCAACTTAAATGGGCTCTGGCTAGGTTGATGGTGTCTTAAGGGAGCAGGCGTTGGTGATGGAGCGGACATTGGTGATGAAGAGGGTGCTGGTGATGAAGCAGACGTTGGTGATGAAGAGGGCGCTGGTGTTGGAGCTGGCACTGGGGCACTGACACTTGGGTGGCACGGTGGCACAGTGGTTAGCACTACTGCCTCACAGCAAGAAGATTGTGGGTACGAATCCGGCCTGGGGCCTTTCTGTGTGGAGTTTGCATGTTCTTGTTTTGCTCCGGGTACTCCGGTTTCCCCCACCCACAAAACATGCAGTATAGGAACACTCCTGTATAGCTGTGTGTGAATGTTTGGTGGTGGTCGGAGGGGCCGTAGGCGCGTACTGGCAGCCGCGCTTCTGTCAGTCTGCCCCAGGGCAGCTGTGGCTACAAAAATGTAGTTTACCACCATCAGAGCGTGAATGTGTGAGTGAATGAATAATGTATCCATTGTGAAGCGTCTTTGAGTGCCCAGAAAGCAGAAAAGCGCTATAGAAAATTGATGCATTAATATTTATAAAGGGGGCGCTGGTGATGGAGCTGGCGCTTGTGATGGAGCAGGTACTGATGATGAAGAGGGTGCTGGTGATGGAGCTGGCACTGGCACTGGGGATGGAGCTGGTGCTGGTGCAGGACGGTCGGTCACAAAAGCTGGAGCAAAGTCCGCCTCACTGAAAATATCTGGATAATAGGGCCAGATATCGGAACACTCAAACCCAGATGAAATGCTGCTTGGTGTCACAGCTTGAGACAGAGCTTTAGCCACAAGACTTGGGATGTTTTAGATGGTCAAAGTTCTTCCAGGGTTCATCGCATCCAATTGTATGCTGCACTGTTAATGTAGTGCTTCAGAGGACCAAAAACGCTCCGGTTTAGCAGCTGAAGACGGTGGAAGCAGTGGGGTGGAAAAGACAGGAGTACAATGCCATGTGACTTGCAAAAGTCAATAGCTACCACAGAGAGGTGTGATGCATGATTGACTAAGAGTAGCAGCAGCTTTGACTCCGTGGTCACGCAGGTGTGTCTTGTAAAATGCTGTAAAAATGCCAAGAAATCTGTCTCCTGCATCCACCCCAATCCATTGGCAGAACCAGTGCAGCGAAGGTGGCCACCCTGGATGAAGTGGTCCTGGAACTTCTTCCTTGGGAAGATAAAGTAAGGGGGAACAAAGTTGCCTTGTGCGTTGGCAGCAAAGGAAACATTCACCAATGTCCCTCTTTCCCCAGAGGTCACAGCACCGACCTGGCTTTGCCACTTGGTGGCAATGATTTTGTCTGGCACTTGAACCGTTATGGTACTTGAAATAATAAATGAAATTAATTATTGCTGTTGCAAGTCACTATTGCTTTTTAATTTATCTAAATATGTCCTTTGCTTCAAAATTATAGTGGGTGAGGACAGTCTTTAGGTTTGAAAAAAACCCTGTCACATTGGTCTTGTTGAAGCTGGTGGAACGGGACATGCTGGTGGCTTGAGGTCAACGGATGGACAGGGTTTTTGTTGCGCTCGAGGAAGGAGGTGAGCCAATCCTTCCCTGCCATCTGGTTTTTCTCCCATGAACATGGAGTTTTGAGGCCAATATTTTGGGCCACTTCATATGCAAACTTGCGCACCTAAAACAGCATGAAAAAAGAGGTTAATTCCCAGATGGCAAGCAGCTCCGCTCCGGATCTGCCCTGGCTTTGTGCCGACTCCAGCTGATCCGGCTCAGAGCCGGGGCAGATCCAGAGCGGAGGTGCTTGCTATCTTAGGCAAATGGCGGTAGTGGTGTAGCTCTGTCTGCAGTGTTACTCCAACCTGTTTAGGACTCAGGCCAAAATATATATCAGCTGCTCTCTTTATATATGCCTGCAGTCTCTTCTCCTGTTCTGTGAAGACTTTGTTGTGAGCCCTGTACCCTGGGGGCCTGGTCTGCTGCCCTCCTGCCTCTGCCCTCCTCTTGCAGTACCTGAACAGGGTGACATGACAAAACGCCATGCACCTCTGCTGCCCTCCTTATACTCTCACCACTTTGGACATCAAAAAAGGCCCTTTGGTAAACCTGCTGGTCAACCTTTCCTCTCTGGTTAGTTCTGACCCTAACTCTTGGCATTTTCTGTCGGTAAAATATAACACACACATTTTTTAATGAGCTTTTAAACTCAAAATTTGGCTGCATTAGCAGAGAGGGGTGAACGTAACTGTTGCTACTTCCGCCCCGACAGTGACTCCTGACATTTGAACCCAGATTGCTGCTAAAGTGACTAGCAAGAACTTTTTAAAATCCAAGTGACAATCCACTATAGGTATAAAACCCCCTGCCAGTATCAAAACTCCTCACATTCAGACAGTTCAGCTTCAGAACTTGCTCTGTACTTCATATAGCTGTTCGTAGATTTCGTTATCACAAGATCAACGACCAACAGCTTTTGTAAAGGCTCATTGCCCTTTATATAGCATTGTATTATTTTATAATTTATTGCTTTTGTATATTATACTGTATTATATTGCATATTATACAGCCTAATAACATTTTTGGAAGACTAAAAACCTTTTTTAAAGGTAAAAGTCTTTTCAAAGGCTTATTATATTATATCAGTACTAATACGATTACGACCTTAAAGCCTTTTTTTCAAAGCCTTTTTATAGGCTAGTCTAATTTAGTTACTAACTAGTAACTCACAGCCTTTTACAAATCATATTGTTCTTTGTTTACTGTATTATATTCTTATACATAATAATTATTATATAAATTATATATACAAAAGTATTATTATATTATACATAATTCATTAATAATAGTGGCTAATAGTTATAACCTAGCTTATTTTAACACATACCCTCACTATTGTGTGTTTGTTTCTTACAACAAAGAAACAACATCGGTAGTATTTAGAGTAGGAATTTGCAAGACAAGTTTATATATTAGCATCTTAAGAGACACTTGCCATCAATAACATGGATCCCAAACAAAAAAGTGGTACTTCAAAAAGAAAAGCAAAAAAGATTAAGGCGGCAAAGCAGGCTGTTTTCCTAAAACACATTCCTATGATCTCAAACTTTTTTGATAAGCCGCTGGATATCAGTGAGACAAGTATCGCTAATGTTAGCTGTGACCAGAGTTCTAGCAATGAAGATGTGATCAGCACTGGCTTAGTGTCACCTGAAAATGGCTATGAACCCTTGCAGACCTAGTCAGGTGCAGAACAGGGAAGCCAGCCCTGCCAGGCTTCCACAGACCACCAGCAGCAGAAAAATTATGAAATGTAAATTGCAGGCGCGTCAGACCCACAATCAGACCAATTAGCTGAATCGCCTGAGAAGCTTCTTTCAAATGAGGAGGGAAAGGACCCAAACTCCTGTTGTGAAACTGTCAACGACCCTGCTTTATGGCCCAGTACCATTACCAAGCCAAGTCCATTCTTGTTAGTAGAGGAGTAGCTGCATTTCAAAACAGAAGTGCTAAGTACCCAGCCTCGGTCAGGGATAGAAGCATTGGGGGTACCAGTAGGAGCTTACAAATGCTTTTCTCAGTTGCTCTCTACCAAATGGGCAAACTGTGACTAGACAGTGGCTACTTTACTCCCCTTCAACTGGCTGCGTGTATTGTTTTGCTCGCAAACTGTTTTCCAGTAACCACAAGACTATTGTTCATGGATTTTCTGACTAGAGGCATTCAAAGAGGATTGGCGAGCATGAGAGGAGTGTGGAGCAAAGGGCTTGCATGCTAGCATTACACAATCACTCTAGAGGCACAGTAACAACTGATTGTGATATTGTCAAACAAATTGAAGCAGAGAAATGATACTGGCGGGAGGTTTTAAGGAGAGTTGTTGCAATCATCTAGTTTTTGGGGGAGAGGGGACTGGCCTTCAGGGGAGATGATGAGCTACTAGGATCAGCCCACAATGGTAATTTTTTTGGCATCTGTCGCATATCAGGTTGCGAAGCATTGTATAAGTTAACGGTCATGTCAGCCTTTGAGTCAATAAGTTGGGCAAATTGAACTTGAACTGAGGGAAGTTGTGTTTTTAACTAGAACGGGCACTCGGTAGAGCGCATACCTTCGCCGACGCCACTGAATCCCTCGCCACTGGCGTTGGTTTCGTGCCGATCGGATAAAAATTGAGAGAGATATGGCCGAAAGTCGGTTTTGACCTTTTTGTGGCCTTGACCTTGACCTTTGACCCGATCACTCCCAAAATCTAATCGATTGATCCTCAGGTCATGCAAAATGAACCCACCAAATTTTATGAAATTCCATTTGGTACTTTTTGAGTTATTCGATACACATACACACAGACAGACAGACACACAAACAAATAAATACACGGGGATCAAAACATTACCTTCGTCAGCGAAGTCGCTGGCGAAGGTAATTATATACGGGGCAGCCGAGACGAGGGGCTCGTTTTCCCAGCAGGCTTAGGGAGTGTGACGTGATCAGTGAGCGTGATGGTAAAAAAAGGCAGGAGCCGGTGGGAGAGGGAAGAGAGGAAGAGACACTGACGAAGGGAAGTTTTTGGTTTTCTTTGGTGGGATCTCTGGACGTTGTTGAGGTGTAGCGAGAGTCCCTGAACATGCGAGCCATTGTATTTTTGTGAGATTAGCTCCCCGTGGTGTGCGAGAATAATTGATACTTAGGCAGTGGCTGGGGCGGCGAGAGGTACAGGCGAAGGAGCTCTTCCTGTTGCTAGCTTTGCGAGGATATATATGCTTGGGGAATACAACGCTTTGGGGGGAGACAAAGGTTGGTGCTGCGGAACTGAGGTCTAAACTGGAGCGGAGTGAGGGATGCCTAGCTATCCCTCAGCAAGGGGAAGTAGTTAATCCTCCTGCTATTTCGGCGTGAGTGGCATGGCGTCAGTGTGTTGCGTTTGTTTAGTTGTTTATTTCTTCGGTGGGCAGCGTGGGCCTGAAAAGGCGCAGCAGTACAGCCAGAAGCCTTGGTGGAGCAGCGTGACTTTTTGGATCCCCCCTCTCTTGAGCGCATACTCCCTTATTCACAGACACTTCTTCCCCCTCGATCTGGACACTGGACTGTGTGGTTGGTGACAGTTTGTTTTTATTTTTTTATTTGGTCGGCATGGGAGGAGCCGCCGACCAAATCGTGTTACTTTTTCTCTTACGTTTCAGCAGCGCTCTGCACCCGTGTTGCAGGGTGGTGTGGACTGGGCCCCTGATAGCGGGTGTTGTACAGGATGGGGAGTAGGCGTGTTGCGCCCCCGTGTACTGATTATCTAACAGAGCAGTTTGTGATTTGTGTTATTGATTGCGGTTTCCTATTATGGTGTGATGTGCGGTCATCTTGCCTAAATTTGGAGTGTTTTAGTGGGGGATTGTTTTCCTTTTTTTGTGAAAAGATAACGTTGTGATTGTTTTTCTTTTTCTCCCCTTTTGGGGTTACTGTGGGTTTTATTATCATTGCTATTACTATTATTATTATTATTATTAACCTCCGCCGAGGAGGTTTATGTTTTCAGTGCAGTTTGATTGTTGGTTTGTTTGTTTGTGTACAAGATAACTGAAAAACTATTGGCCGGATTTTTATGAACTTTTCAGGGTAGGTGGGTATTTAGTCAAGGAAGAGGTGATTACATTTTGGCATATCTAGGCCAAAGTACTGCTGAGATATACTCCAAAGTTCAAGATTTCAAGTCTTTCCAATGGGCCAGAGTTCAAATTGCCGTGCTTTCTGCGCTTTCTGAGTGCTCTTCTAGTTATTACTAATATTATTAATATTACTACTTTTGTTATTGGTTGGTTTGTTTTTTTTTTTTTTTCCTAATACTGCTTTGTAGTGCTCTGCTTACTGGGGTGTGACGAATGCTCTCTTTCTCTTGTTGGGGTTTCTCATGGGGGCCTTGATATTAGTCACCTATGTGTGCGTGTGTGTGCGTGTGTGAGGCTGGGGCGGGTTATGCAGTAACGGCTTAACTGCTCTGTGTAATTTTTCTCCTGGTCCTTGCGGCCCGCTACTGGTGTATGAGTTGCTGCCGCCCAGTTTCCAAATAAATGTGAAAATCTTATTGTTGTCTTGTGGTAGAGAGAGGTCTGTGTTCCTGGTGTCGCTCTACGTGACACATCATTGAACTCTTGGCCAAATTTCACCCATTCCTAGCTGAACAAAGAGGTTCCTAGGTCTGGAGGCAAGGGGAAAAGCTTTGTGTCTGACTTATTAACAACAGTCTGTGAAGAATTTATCCATTTAATGGGGGAGAGAACAAAGCAAGCAATTGTTAATGAGATCAAAGAATCAAACTACTTCTCTGTTATAGTTGACTCCACTCCAGATCTTGCTCATGTGGACCAACTCACTTTTATTTTCAGGTTTGTTAATAATGATGGACATGTAGTTGAGCATTTTCTGGCTTTTGAGCCTATTGAAAACCATAGTGGGGGCAGTTTGGCTGAGTGTGTTGTTGCCATGGTGGAGAATCTGAGCCTAGACTTATCTAACTTTCGCGGCCAGTCATATGATAATGCAAGTCAGGAAAGTACAATGGAGTCCAAGCTCATCTTAAACAAAAAAAACCCATTGATTTGTTATGTCCCTTATGCAGCACATTCATTGAATTTTGTTGGTGTCAATGCTGTTAACAGTAGCCCAGAAGATGGACGTTTTTTGACTTAGTTCAGGCAATGTACACATTTTGTGCATCATCTACACACAGGTGACACACTTCTGGGATGCGATACTACAGAGATTCCAAGCCACAAGCGTGCAGTTGCAGAGGCATGATATTGATATACGTACAGCTACACAACTTCTTGTCTTTACAAGACTTTGTTGCAGCACAGAGAGATCACTTTGAGGTGTTTGAAGGTGCAGCTTTAAATGTCACCACCACTGTCTCCCCTGAGTACAGGCATGACCTCCAGCGCATGAAGAAGCACAAAAGAATACCTGATGAAAGGGCAGAGCCAGGTGTAACATTTGATGGAAAGGACAAGTTTCGGATCAAAACTTTCAATGTTTTCATTGACAAACTTGTGTCCAGTCTTGACCACTGTTTGAATGCGTACACACCATTTAACCAAGTTATTTAATGTTCTTTTCATGCCTGACAATATGTCCAACAGTGAGCTCACTTTAAAGGCTAACTCACTCGCTGCTGCATATCCTTTAGATTTGAACATGAACCTGGCAGATGAACTGATAGAATTCAAATCATTCATATCAGAAAAAGAAAAATGCCCAAGTAAAATGCTCAAAACCATGATAGATCTGGGTTTACAGTCATCCTTTCCAAATGTCTCCATAGCACTTAGACTTTTTTGACAGTGCCTATTACAAATTGTGAAGGGGCGTGTTCATTCTCCAAACTGACACGTATTAAAAATGAACTCAGGATTAGGATGTGCCAGAACCGCCTGAACTCACTGTCACTTCTGGCCATTGAATCAGAGTTGGTCAGACAGCTTAATTTTGATGAATTAGCGGATGACTTTGCAAGAAGGAAGAGCAAAAAGATACTTAAATAGATTATTGACAGATTCTTGGGTTAGGGTTAGTTATTGACACTAGGTTGTTTATCATTTTCCCCTTTAAACTTCTTGACAAAATATCTGTCAATAGACTTTCATAGTGAAGAAAGAAGACAAATGGATCATACAGCTAATAGCAAGATTTACTGTAGCCACAAAGATTTAAGGTAAGACAATAGGGTTTCCTTTATCATATGCCCACCGTGGCACGAGTTAGCGAGAAAGTCACAAGAAATATTATTTGGACTACTTATTTCACGTTGGGTGTATGTGTTGTATCTTATTCTAAGGTCAGATTCATAGCATGACAGACTGTCTAGCTAACGCACTGCCTCCTCTCAACTACATGAGTACACGGTGCACTTCTGACAGATAACCCACGTGTTGTGGTTTAGCCAGTAGTTTTGAATATGGCAGGATGTTGGAAGTCTTTGTGATTGTGGTTACTTTACAATTTAATTCTGCATGCATCTTTGCATTAACTTTGTTGTTGGCCATGTGCATATAGCTACCCTTTTAACAGTCTTTCTGCTGGTTTGCATTTATCTCTGGTTACACACAGAACCCTGGCTGTTGAGACGTTAGTGCTTTAATGTGCCAGGCTGTAGTTGTCTTCTTCGGGAAAGACGTAAAGCAACGTACCGACGCTTCAATTTCTATGTTCGAACTAGCACACTAGGTTGTGCAATGTTGCTAACCGGATGGATTTAGCACTGCAACAATAGCGTTCTTGGTGTTTTTGATAAGTTCATTTTTCATGTTTTTTTTGGGGGGGGGGTTGCTCCGCGAACTCTTTGTCCTGGGGCCCAGACGACCCATAATCCATCCCTGGTGGTGTCAGGTGTATAAGTGCTGGGTTGGAATGAAAGCCTGCATCTGCACCGGCCCTTGCAGGATAATGCAGGATTAAAGCATCTACGTTTACATGAAAGAGTAACAGCTGCATAAATGTACATTTTTGGCTCAAAGTACTGTGCCCTTAATGGGTAACTGTAGTCAGAAGCCATGACATTATATGGTTTATGATGTATACAGCTATAGAACATTCCTGAATTCCACAGATTGCAACTGTGCTCCAAACACTTAAATACATAGAGATTGTGACAATGTTACCACTGACTCACTGCTGCAAAGAGCAAAGTTTTTACAGAATAAAGAAGCTGTGTCATGATCACTGCGCACGCTCCCAACTTTGAATGAAGTAAATCTGCTGAACTGCCAGTGAATCTAGAGGGTATTTTACTACATCCAGATTAAATCCTTTGTAACCCTTGGCTAAAGCTTAAAATAGTCCTTTGGATCCTCAAACTTCCATAGAGAGCTCCATAATATGAAGAGCATAATGCTGGAGTAACTCAAATATATAAATACCATGCAAAACTAAGACGGATTGGCAAGGATAGAATCAGATTATAACTTGAAATCAATCTTTGACCAGTCTTCTCCTTACATATTCAGGGAAAATTACATATTTACAGGAACTTAATGAGCCATTTAATGCGTATTTACAAGGGAATGGCATTATTATTTTGTAAAAAAAGCAGTGAAACCACTGAAAATAAATCGCTTATTCTTGTCATCAAACGGCATTCTATTTTGCTTCCTCTACTCCAAACCACAGTTTACTATGCATCCCAATTATAAGTGCAATCATTGGAGCGCAATCATCATCTCTCCTGTGGCAAAGGACTCTGCACACCCGAAGTCTGAAGCCGGCAGACAGCGCTCATTTTTCAATTGTTAGCTGATATCAGCTTTAAAACTGATAAACGGAAGTCAGACGTTAGCGAAGTGCCAGTTGTGTCTGTTATTACATATTTGAATTGAATTGAATACGAATATGAAGCAGATATAATTCTTAGGAAATTAAAATACATCATTTATAAAGAACAAATCACTGTAAAACAAGACAAAGCAGCAGTGTAGGTGCTAACATTTGAAAATTATTCATTTCAAAGCATTTAAAAGGTGAAAAATGTTTTTGACTTCAACAAAAAAAACATCAACTGGAAATGAGAGGTGGCCCCTTCCAACATCTAAATATCTGGAAACTGTTATTGACAGTAATTTGTGTTTTGATGAAAACACAGAAGTTTTTGTAAGAAAGGTCAACAACACTTGTATTGCTGAAGGAAACAGGTCATTAAATGTGGACAAGACACTGATGACTATGTTCTATAAATCTTACATTCAGTCAGTGTTGTGTTTCTCATTGATTTGTTGGTTTGGAGATCTGAGTGTAAAAAACAAAGCTGCTCTTAGTCAAATTGTGAAGCACTGCAGCAAGGTGATAGGAGTGAGCCAGGCTGGACTGTCTGGAATATTTCAAACTCAAGCTCGGCAGAAAGCACGTGATTTGCTCCTTAATGACAGTCACCCACTACATTTGGAATTCAAGACCCTCCCCTCTGGCACCTGTTTAAAGGTGCCGAGGACCAAGACTAACAGATATAAATCTTCTTTTGTCCCAACTGCTATTGATCTCCTAAATAAATAGGCACTAGCACTTTGCTGCAATGCACTTTACCTATTTTTATTGGTAACTTAATTTTTTATTTATTTATTTTTTTAATTTTTGTGTCAAGATTTTAATGCTAACTGATGTTTGAGCTGTGTATTGTTCTTTTTACTGTAGTTTTTTTTGCCTGCACAACAATTGCCTTCTGGGCTCATAATAAAAGTTGAAGGTTAAGTTGAACATAGCTGCAACCATGACAGTCAGGTAGACAGTTTGCTGTGATCCAACTAGTTTTCTGAGACTTACTTGCACGAAATCAAAAGCCTGTTGAATATGAGCAGTGATTATGCAGCATGCAGTATTAGCTCTGCTTTATAGCACATGCCATTGAAATTATCTACTGCATAACAGGACTTTACGTGTCATGTTGTAAAATAGCAGGACATTATTTTAAATAAAAAACCACAAAAAAGGCACATTCTTAGAAGGAAATGCAAGGCAGTGCCTGTTGTGAAGGGTAGTCTTTCTCAAAGACAAAGAATTTGCATTACGGTGTCCAAATTCCCCACAAGAAGCTTAAACGGGACTCTAAACCCCGCCAGAGCGTCAGGGGGTACCCAAATGATAGATCTTAAGTAGTTTTAATGGTAAAATGCGTGAAGGGCGTGCATTTTGAAAGGAAAGTTAAGAGGCCATATCTCTAAAGAACTGTCACTGTAACAATTATCTTGAGTCAACCAACCTACTCCTTATAAAAAAAGAAGTAAAACCTATCAGACATTTCACTGAGGTTCATTGGCTCCAAATGCATTAAATCTCACTTCAATGTTGGGGTCAAAATATGGCACAGGTAACGTTAAATCGAGGCATTATATTTAATTTGATGGCAAAGCAATGTTAATCTCTATGACATTTCAAGAAAAATTACTTAGATCATTTCAAAAGGTGTAAATAACTTGTGCTGAATATACAGCGCCCTCCATAATTATTGGCACCCCTGGTTAAGATGTGTTCTTTAGCTTCTAATAAATTTAGTTTTTTTCTAAATAATATAGGACTGCAATGAAAAAAAGAGGAAAATCCAACCTTTAATTGAAGTGCATTTATTCAGTAGGAAAAAACATCCCACATTAAGAAATAATTCTTTTACATCAAATCATTTGTGCCACAATTATTTGTACCCTTGAGGTTAATACTTTGTACAACCCCCTTTTGCCAACAAAACAGCACCTAATCTTCTATAATGTTTCACAAGATGGGAGAATACTGAAAGAGGGATCTTCGATCATTCCTCTTTGCATAATCTCTCTAAATCATCCATCGACCTGGGTCCTCTCCTCTGCACTCTCCTCTTCAGCTAATTCCACAGGTTTTCAATGGGGTTGAGGTCTGGGGACTGAGATGGCCATGGGAGGAGCTTGATTCTGTGTCTGGTGAACCATTTCTGTGTAGATTTGGTCACATGTTTAGGGTTATTATCTTGCTGCAAGACCCAGTGACGACCCATCTTCAGCTTTCGGCAGAGGCCACCAGACTTTGATTTAAAATGTCCTGGTATTTCAAAGCATTCATGATGCCATGCACCCTAACAAGGTTCCCAGGGCCTCTGGAAGAGAAACAGGCCCACAGCATTACCGATCCTCCCCCATACTTCACAGTGGGCATGAGGTGCTTTTCTGCATACTCATATTTTGTGTGCCGCCAGACCCACTTTGAGTATTTGTTGCCAAAAAGCTCTATCTTGGTCTCATCTGACCAAAGCACACGGTGCCAGTTGCAGTCCCAGTACCGCTTAGTGAACTCCAGACGTTTGCGTTTATGATTGTGAGTGAGAAAAGGTTTTTTTCCGTACATGCCTCCCAAACAGCTTGTTGGCATGTAGATAATGCCTGATGGTTGTTTTGGAGACTTTGTGACCCTAAGATACTACCATTTGTTGCAATTCTTTAACAGTGAGCTTTGGAGAACTTTTTATTTCTCTTACCATCCTCACTGTGCGTGGTGGCAAAATAACCTTGCGTACTCGTCCAGGCTTGTTTACCACTGTTCCAGTTGTTTTAAACTTCTTAATGATTCCTCTGACAGTAGATATGGGCAGGTGCTATTTTGGCTATTTTCTTGTAGCCATTGCCTGACTTGTGATGGTCGACACACATCTGCCTTACTTGAATGGTGTGTTCCTTTGTTTTTCCCATGTTGAAGAGTGGATAAGAGAAATGGCCTCTGTGTCACGTCATATGTTTACCCCAGGGAAACAGGAAGTGATGAATTACTCATTGAATGTTCCTAGATACTCTGATCAACTTTGTAAACTACTGTAGAAATGATCGAAATACCTCAATTACATTTATTTCCAAGGAATTGTTAGGGGTGCCAATAATTGTAGAACAGGTGATTTTATGAAAAATAATTATTTCTTTGTCAGGGATTTTTTTTTTCCCCCTTAAAATTCACTTGAGTTCAAGTTACTTTTTTTTTTTTTTTTTTTTTTTTACAATTTTCAGTGTGAGAGTATGCTTCTGCAATAAAAATTGAATTTATTTTACGGCTAAAATAAATAGCCTTAAAGGGAACCTAGTTAGGTTGCATGGCATCATGAAGGCTTTGAAATACCAGGACATTTTGAATCAAAATCTGGTGGCCTCTGCCTGAAAGCTGAAGATGGGTCATCACTGGGACTTTCAGCAAGATAATGACCCTAAACATGTGGCCAAATCTACACAGAAATGGTTCACCAGACACAGAAGCTCCTCAAGCTCCTCCCATGCCCATCTCAGTCCCCAGACCTCAACCCCATTGAAAACCTGTAGAGTGAGCTTAAGAGGAGAGCGCAGAGGAGAGGACCCAGGTCGCTGGATGATTTAGAGAGATTGTGCAAAGAGGAATGGCCTAAGATCCCTCTCTCTGTATTCTCCCATCTTGTGAAAAATTATTGGAGAAGATTTGGTGCTGTTTTTGTTGGCAAAAGGTAGTTGTACAAAGTATTAACATCAGGGGTGCTAATAACTGTGGCACACATGATTTGATGTAAAAGAATTATTTCTTGATGTGGGATTTTTTTCCCACTAAATAAATTCACTTGAATTAAAGGTTGGATTTTCCTCTTTTTTTCATTGTGGCCCGATATATTTAGAAAAAAAACTGAATTTATTAGAAGCTAACGAACACATCTTAACCAGGGGTGCCAATAATTACGAAGGGCGCTGTAAATGGCTTCAGAGGCTATGGAGGAGATAAAAAAAAATACTCAGACTTTCAAACATAAGACTACACAGACCTAAAACCTTTCATTATTCAGACATTTCGCATGGAGTTAAATAACGCGATGGAGGGTTAGGCTTATGTGCATTGCTGCCCTGCTTTGTTCGGATACAGGGCAATTTATTTTTCCAGATAAAGTCAAAAATATACAGTTTGGCTTGATCACTTCCAGGGTCTAAGTAAAATTACACTAGCATTGCGTGGTAATGTTAGGCTGCAGCTCTGACCTATCTTGGTAAGTTGTATGACTTCGTCCAACTGGACAACCAGCTCGAGCAAGTGAGCATTGAGCAGAAGGGAGAGGGCGGCAGGCTAAAGGCTTCATCTACACTAATACGTTTGAATTTTAAGAGGCTAATTTTGCCATGTTTTCTTCTGAAAACGCTGCTAACCCTGTTTGTGTTTGAAAACTACGGGATCGCATTTTAGCATGGATAAACATTGCAGTTTTAACCCGGGATTTACACCAGATGGGTGTTCGGCCCGCCTCCACCCTGCTGAGTGTTTGCTTCGAGCATTGCCGTCTGTCAATTCCCCCTTGCGGCGTTTTCACTGTGTACTAGGGCCGGACGGCGAGAGTAGCGAGACCAATGAGCAAGCCTGACAAGATCACGTGGTAATTACAATATTACGCTCAATCACCTGAGATAAATGATACGTGTCTTATTAAGTGCAATTACAAACAGGCAACAGTCTTTGTTCTTTTCCAAGAGGATTGAGAAACAGTTGACTTGCTTTGATTTCATTATTTTTTTTTTGAGATTTTGTGCTTCTGCCATGGATAAGTAGTTTATTTATTGATAATAAATGTTCTTAATTTCCGGTTTGTGTTGAGTTTGTCATTATTTAGAAAGCATTCATTCCATAAAGTTGAGCCTACGTATTTTCTTACGTCGGTTGCCGTCTTTGCCCACAATACAAACTGGCGCCAACACGGATTTTGGAAATTAACTATCGGTCTGTCAGATCGAACTGCTGTGCTGAAGTACGTTTGTCCTGCGTATCTGCTGCGGTTTGCTGAAGCCGGGACGGATGAAGAATGCAAAGCAGCAGATCTGGTGTAAACACACTCAATGACTGCGTTTACATGCGCACCATATTCCGATTAAGGTCCATATTCCGATTGAGGTAATATTCCGAATAAGCTGTTTACATGCGCTGAGCGATGGGAATATTCCGTTTACATGTTCATTAGCATATCCACCACTTAGGTCCAATCTCAACATTGGGTTTCCAGCAAATATAAGGCACGAAAGTAATCGTCATGGCTTTGGTTGCCTTCAGTTAGAGCTTTAAAGCCGACATCGACTCCACTTTCTTAGCCATTGCCATCGCCAGCAGTCTCTGTCCCAGAATTTCATCCAGGACCGCGAAATAAATGAAACTGGCTTGATCAGGGCCGCTGGTATTGTTTTGTTTTTGGCAGTGGCTATTTTTAGCCAGTCATGAGCTTACTGTAATTTGCTTTTCTTATGAACTCCCGTATACGCCTGCTCAATACAAAATTCGACCTCGGAAAAAAATTGCGACTCAACTGGGTTGAAAACATCCCACTTTCGCTGCGTGCCTTGTGATTATCATTACTGGACTGGCTAGCTGGCTTACTTTAAATTACAGTCAGGATGTCCTCTACTCAAGTTAGGTAAGGTCAGTTATTAGGCAGCTAACTTTGCCAGCTTGCCATCTAACTCATTTGCCAACTTGTACTGTAGAATTTCTTGCAAGGACGAACTTTGTGCAGCTATCAGCTCTTCTACACACCACTAATCACTACTGACTATTGGTAGTGGAGAGTGACGACCTGACTGTTCCACAAATATTAGCGATCAAACGTTGAACCTAAAATTACACTCTCATAACTACCTAACCCGTTAGCTAAATTAAGCAACTAGCAAGAAAACATAAGTAGTGTTATAGCCGTCTCGCTAGCTAACGTCAGACGATACATTGTAGTCCCAATTTCCTACATTGTGCATGAACATACGGAAGCTCGTAAGAATTGGAGTAAGATTACGGCTCGCGTTAAAAGAGCCACTGCCGTTATTTTTTTCGCTTTGGAATATACCGCCTTCAGTTTTCCAGCGATGCTGAATTTAGTTGGCGCTTGGCAGTTAACACAAAACCGGCCTCTCCACTTTTCGCACACCTTAAAGATATTGTTGTTACGGTGCTTTCGACCATCGATATATTCTAATATATTCATGTCTTTCATTATCTGAAAGCACACAGCCGTCTCCTCTTCTCTCCAAAAATGCAAATTCCTTGCGAATTGAACAGGCGCACACGTAGTTGAATATTCTGTTCGGGGGCATATTCCGATTAAGGTGTATTCATGAGCCAATATTCCGATTAAAACAGGCATATGCCAGGGGTCTTAATTGGAATATTTCAAATCGGAAAATGACCTTAATCGGGTTATTGCACCCATCAGACAAGATTGATTGTGTTGCAAAAGCGGAGGCACAAAATCTTGCATTTAATCTTTTGCGGTTGCATTCATCAACTACACAAAGCTGGACAGTATTCAATGAGTCACTGACAGAGAGTAATCCTTCAAAAACCCCAGTGGGCTACATGCCTATAATTCAGTCCCCAGCACATGAATACGACACTCTAGCAACAGTAGTTGAGCAATGTTTGGAAGTCTCAGCCCGACTTGGACAGAAATATACGGTGCTGACAGTTGACCAGGCACTTTACAGCAAATTAATGGAGTTAAAATGGGCTAATCCTGCTTTGAAATCCAAACTGATACCACGCTTGGGAGGTTTGCATATAGGAATGAATTTTCTGAAGATCATCGGGGATCACATGAAAGGATCAGGACTAGCCGAAGCCTGGATCGAAGCAGACCTCTTGGGACAGAACACCGTTGACTGAGTTTTGGCGGGGAAAAAGTTCAGCAAGGCCATGTGAGCACACAAAATTACATTTCAGGCATTGTGGCAACTTCTGTGGCCTGACCTGCTTGAACATATCAAAGAAGTCAAGCTGGATCTATACACGGAAATCAAACACTATGCTTCAATTCTTGGGGAATTCGAGAAGCTCACAAGTCTGCTTAGCCATTCAAAATTCTCGTCACCGATGTCCGACTACCTGTTGAAAAGACAAGAAGAAGATGCCAATTTTAGTTTCTGGTGGAGCTACAGTATATGTAAGTGGTAGAAATACTCCTCATGTTCAAAAGAGCCCAAAGAGATGGAGTCTGGGATTTGCATATATATTCTGTGACTGGCATGCTGCCATTCTTTCTGAGGTACGGCCATACAACTATGGACGTTGGGCTCCTGTCTACATTGCTGAAATGAGAAACCTGCCAGAATCCATTCTTGAAGAATTTCAACAAGGAAATTTCGTGGTCAAACGATCATCACGCAAGTTCAACCAGGTTGACACAGACTAAGCGCAGGAATGGCTTAATGGTATTGGGAAAAAATGAGGGGGCATTGTGGGCATCACAAAAACATCCACGGCATTGAACAGATGGGCGTTGTCCTACAACACGAGAGCATAAATTGCAGCTGACACACACGAAATGTTCCACATGTCTGATTCCTACGATCTTGGGCACAATGAGTCAAAACCTTCCAGGGAAAGACGAGACAATGCAGACAAGCAAGTTCTTCTCAGCACTTTAAAACGATTTCACGTGTTCTCCGATTTGCGTCAGAGTGGACTTCAGAACATTGTCTGTCAAGACCTTGCCACTGAAATCAAAACATCACTGCTTAATGCTCGCTCCCTTGGGCAGCAACAACTGGAGTCATTCGTCCAAGATCGGCTTGTCAGTAGCACAGATATTTCGGCACAGCAACATTCTTTGTACGACCCGATCTCAAAGAACAAAGCCCCCACATTTGATGATCTGTACAAAGTGGTCCAGCAAAGCGCAGACAAGAAAAAGAATCTTGTTCTCAAAACAGATCAAAAGTTCCTTCAGCGTCTGGTTGCAGCATATACTTCAGGTCGTACAGTGAGCCTAGAGAACGTTTTGAACCATGAACTTCTCCCTGTACCAATCTCCTTGACAGAAATGAACGGAAGTTTGAGAACAGGAAACAAGGCAATGCTGTGCGAAATTCTGACAACAGAAATTGCGTGTCCAGCAACGATTGATCTTGGAGGAAAACCTTCCTGTCTTGTTATAGATGGACAGGCTCGGATAATGGCCATCGGCAAACCTGCGAGTGCAAAGACATTTGGTGATCTGGCCGACGTGTTCACAGCTTCTGTCCTCCAATCTAGAAAGCCATACGCTCGCATAGATGTACTATTTGATAGATATCGGGAGGAATCTATCAAATCAGGGACAAGGACAAAATGCACATGGACAAGTCGCCCAATACGCACACTTGTGGAAGGACGCCGCGTACCGCTTCCAAAATCCTGGGCAAACTTCATTGCACTACCTGAGAACAAAGCTGACCTTGCCTGCTTTCTCTCAGAGGAACTACTGGCAGCGGCGCCAAATGATAAGGTAATTGTCGTTGCAGGCAGCTTTGAGGATGAATGTGAAGTTCGATCTTCTCAGGATAGTGCTGACCTCCATGAACTGAGAGCTGCTCACGAGGAAGCGGACACACGCATTGTTTTGCATGTACTGCATTGTCCTCATGAAAATATTGTTGTACGTGCTCGAGACACTGATGTACTTTTGTTGCTAGTGGCACATTTTCAACGGCTTGAGGGCAAGAACGTGTGGATGATGACCGGAAAAGCCCAGAAAAGGAAATACATACCAATAGGTGATGTCTGTCGTCAACTGCCGTAGTCCTCAATCGAAGCACTTTTGCCATTCCACGCTCTGACCGGTTCAGATACGACGTCATACATGTGCGGACACACAAAGCGTACAGCATGGAAAGTCTTCAATGAGAACCATCATCTTCATGTGGGGATAGGTGAAGGAATCTTAACACCATCAGTGTCAGCATCTGCAGAGAAGTTTGTTTGCAAAGTATACGGCATGGAAACCTTGCAAACAACAGACAACGAGCGTCTTGTTATGTTCGGGAAGGGGTGTAAACCAGACCAAATGCCGCCCTCCAGTGATGCTCTTAGATTGTGTGAGGGTGTAGAACGGAAGATGGCGCTGACAGTTGCTTTAATGACAATCAGTAATTGACAAAGAAAGACATGGTTCTGCACTGATAACAATCCAAATACTGCCTCATTAATATTTGAAAACTATTTCAGATACATTATGCAAAATATATGATAATTAGTTGTTAATTCATCATGTGATTCGTTTTACTTTAGGCCTATTTCGGCATTTCTATGCTACCAAATTTCTCCTTTCTAGTTAAATTTGATACATTACTAACATGCAAACCTCAATTTCCCATTGTGAGAAATTTGTCAAAAATTTTGGATTCTTTATTTTTTTTATGGCAGCCATCTTGTTATTTTCAGCTGAGGGACTGCACGATATTTTAAGTAAACATTTGTTGTTCAAGAGGAATAATTTTTTGTCTGTTTTTGTCAGATATAACTCGCAATTTTCTAACTGCGACAGCTATTTTACTCGTCATACTGGCTAATTTTGTTATTTTCAGTGGCCATTTTGTTTTTGGATTTTGACACTTAAAAACTCAAAATTTGGCTTGGTATCCACTTTTTTTGAAATCAGCATACCCAAAATAGGTCAGAGAAACTGAGTAGAGAATTCTACTGAGAAATCCTGGTATAAGTTTTATTTGATGACTTTGTCGAAAATTAGTCTATAAGCACTCACATTGACTTAAGTGAATCCTAGCAGCTGCGCAGCCGTGGCGCATCACAAACAGACCAAACACGCATCTAGGGTAATTTGGGGGTAAATAATAAACACGTATTGATATGGACGTAGGCCAAGACTGCAGCCTTGGACACAATGGTTGGCCATGTTGGTCCTCATTATGACTATATGCATTATCTAATAACTAAAGCAGGGCAATTTAGGTGCAAAATAGTACATTTTAATTTTTATAAAGATTTCAATATAAAAACAAGCCAGGTGAAGCCATTTCAATCCAATAGCAAGCACAAAAATAATCTGAGCAAGTTTAAATTAGAGTTTCAGCCTTTTTATCATCGCACTATAACAGTAGGAATCTGCAAGTGTCTGTGTGCCTACGTATGTATTAATGTACGTATGTATGTACAGTGGGGTGCAAAAATTTGGGCATCCCTGGTTTTAATGTCTGTTACAATTATTATCCAAGTGATTGAAAGCAAACCTGAACACTAAATGCTACAAAGTTAAACATGACACCTTTCTGCAAATTTAAAAGCAAGTTTTCTTTTTATTTAAATTTTTCTGAGTTTTTAAATGATAAGAAAGGAAAAAGGGCCCTGTGCAAAAGTTAGGGAACCTAAACTGTTACCTTTTAAAAAGATGATTACTAAGGTAGAGAGAAATGCTCATAAGAACCCACACATCACTGCAAAAGAGCTTCAAAAAAAGAGTAGCAGACACAGGTCTGGTTGTTCACAGGACAAATATACAGTGTACCTTAAACAACAAAGACCAACATGGCAAGAAAGAAGCCTTTCCTACGACCTCAACACAGAATTAAGCGTTCGTACTATACAAAAGAGAACCTTGAGAAACCTCAAGCCTATTGGAGCAATTTGCTTTGGAATGACAAAACCAAAATTGAACTTTTTGGCCACAACCAAAGAAGGTATGTTTGGAGAAAAAAGGGTGAAGCATTTGTAGAGGAGAACACGTTGCCAACTGCTAAGCATGGAGGCGGATCCATTATGCTTTGGCATTGTGTAGCATCTGGGGGCGCCGGCAATATTGTGCGGGGGGAAGGAAGAATGGATTCCACCAAGTATCAAGACATTCTAGAGTTTATTGTTCAAAGCTCAATACAGAAATTGAAGTTGAAGAGACGTTGGGCATTCCAGCAAGACAATGACCCGAAGCATACCTCAAAATCCACCATGAAGTACCTCCAGGAAAGACGGTTGAAAGTTTTGGAATGGCCATCACGGTCCCCATACTTGAATATTATTGAAAATCTGTGGAGAGACCTGAAAATGCTGTGCATGCAAGAAGGCCGAAGAATATTTCTGAGCTGGACGTATTCTGCCAGGAAGAATGGGGAAAAATTCCAAAGGCAAGTAATTTATAATTATGTTTGTAATTATGTAATAATTTTGGGCGACTTTCCGATATAGTGCTAAAAATATTGTATTTGTAGCTTATAATAATGTTTTTAGATACTTTCTCAATTTTGACTGCAGATGTAGTGCTAGTGGAATGTTTGTTTTTAATGGTGTCAAATCTTTTCAAGAATTGAATAGAACTGTGATTTTTAATCTTGTCCAACGTTTACATCATTCTATGATTATAATTGCTAAAACTATTGTGAACTGTGATGCTTTTAACACATCAATACTTTGCAAACTCTGGTCAGACAAATTGTATACAAAGGTGTGATATTCTATTCTATTTTTATTGTTATTTTGTTTTTAACAACTTTTTTTTTCTTGTCCCCTTTTACACTTTTTAATATGGGCTGTGTATGCATGTCTGAGGCAAATAAATAAATAAATAAATGAAAGGCTCTCAGCTGGCTACCGGAAGCATCTGCAAGCTGTTACAGCTGCCCGAGGAGGAGTTAAAAAGCACTAGCGACATGGTTCCCAAACATTTGCACAAAGCCTTTTTCCTTGTTTTATTATTTTGAAACTGTAAAAAGTAAAAAAAAAAAAATTATAATAATATTGCTCTAAAATGTGATGAAATGTGTCTTGTTTAACTTTGTAAGATTTAGTGTTCAAGTTTGCTTTCAATCACTCAAGAGATTAATTGTAACAGTCGTTTAAACCGGGGGTGCCAAATTTTTGCACCCCACTATATGTACAAGAGTCCTTCACATATCTTGACAGTTGTTCATCAAACTGATTTCAATCTTAATGGATGTATTGCTGAGGACCCAAGAAAGTGCAGTTTTAAGTTTATAGTTGTTGGTTGAGTGGTTATAATTAAGAAAGATGCAAGCAGCAATTGAACGGGTATTGCACTATGGTGCGTAAACAATAATTGTGAAAGGGCACTGCACTACCTAAGATAAATGAGACATATTAAATATTATAATTTGGCAACTTGGCTTGAAGCCAATTACCTTGATCCAAAATATGTTCCACTATGGTCAGGAAGGTGTTTTTCTGAAGAAAAACATTATGGATAACAGTATACCTGTATTGTGTCTTACATTAACATTTAAAATGAAATACCAGAGATGGAAAACATTAGAGCGCATGTAATTTCTTGATGGTTTTAATTTGGCATTTATTTGGTCAAGGCTGAAGTTTTTTGAAACGTGAGTGATCATCAACTGCAACACAAAGTGCTTCAGGCAATATGAATTTTCTCCCTTACTCCAAATCCATGAAAAAGCAAATGATGCTCTCCAGAGGGGGGCGACATATCAAATGCCATTACACCTACTACAATGCATTCAACATAACTTTTTTTCTTGCGTGTTTGCTTTCTGTGAGCAACCAGAAGTATAAATGGCAGACTGAGAGGCAGCCAATAGGAGAGCTGCAGATGGAATATTATGAAAGCCCTTCCAGGTCTCAAGCAACAGAAGGCAATAACAATTTATTGTTATTTTTTTTTTTTTTTAGAAATTTACTGCTATCTAGCAAAGCCAACTCTGTTCCTGAAGAGCAACACTGTCTGCTGGTTTTTGATGTTACTAAGGACTAATTGATAAATTAAATCAGATGCTTAAAAAGTTCACTCACCTCACCCTTGTTCGTTGGGTCTAAATTGAATGGTGAAAACAAAAACCAGCAGACACTGTAGCCGCCGCCACCCCACCCCCCCACCAAGGACCAGGGTTGGCCATCCATGATCTAGCAATACACAAAAGAACTGCATTAGGTCAAATAAAAAAATTAGCTGGTTAGCATCCTTCACATTTCAATTTTCTGGGGTGGGCAGTAGGTTATTTATTATTTTTTATTTTATTAAAATAAAAGTTAGAGATCCAAATGGTGCAACAAATTTAAATCACAAGTTCTTGTATAACTTTAAAGAGACAGATCTGCCCAACCTATAAGTGGCGCACTGATTGAAAGCTAAACAGATCATCAGCTGCATGGATAGGAATTCTGAGCATTTTTTTAAAATACTTTCTTTTTTTGTTGTGATTTTAAGATATTTTTTCTAAATTAAAAATAAATAAAAAATTGGAGGCAGGAGGGTTTTCAGGGCGGAACAGGAATGCTAACCAAATAATTTTTTAATAATCCTTACCATAATTCAAATGATGGCCCAAGAACAAAAAACATTAAATCACAATAGGATATCAGACACATTTGAAGTCAACCCTGATCTAACATGTGCTGGACTGGGATCAATATTATATTGTACACAAACAGTGGGATGAAATCACAGGAAGGTATATAATGAGCACCTTGTGTGAAAGACACAAACAATTAGAGTCAAAGCAAGCTAGATTACTTCATTACACATCACACCAATTAAACAAAAAGGGTAACATGCAATTTTCTGAATGAGTAAAGAACAGCTGAAGCAGACAACTAATCCTAATCATAAAAGGTCAAAGGTAAACAAAAGAAGAAACTATAGATTGCTAATCAGTAGTAACATTCATTTCTGGAACTGCAATGAACAATATTAGGTATTCTTTTCAATACCTGAAACGGCATGCTGTTTTTGCCCATGTCTTAAAGTAGTGTTTCTTCAAAAACTCATGCTGATTTGATAAACACAAATGAACTTTGATAAGTATCTTCCATATACTAATTTTATGTTTGATTAATTAAATAGAGAACATAGCACTCCAAACATAAGCTACATCAATTGAACTCATTTTTCATTGTCTATCCTAATTTTACAGCTACGTATACAAAGTCAGGGGAGCCTGACATCTGCGCATACATTGAAATCAAAATGAAATAAAACCAAACCCCCAAAAAGAATCTCTTACTTCATTTAAAACAAAACACTTGAAGGCCTCTTGGGAGAACCTATACTGTTTCTTTAGAGCATGTAGAGCATGTTCAGTAAAGAGCCCAACACCAAACACATACAGAACAAAAAAATCAACCAATATCTCTCATAGTCCTCAGATTTTATGGCACCTGTGGTATTATAGACAGCTGTGTTATTGAGAATCCTTAAATCCCCAAATCACTTCACAGTTTACACTTCCTTTCGCTGTGGTGTAAAATTATCTTTTTACATGTCATGTACTGCTTTATTTAGCAGAATCACTACTGTTGAAAAGTCTAATTCATGCAAAAAAATATATAATGTACAGTACTGTTAAGTTTAGCATCACCGTGAAATTATGATTTTGAAAGAAACTGATACTTCAATTCACGGAAGTATAATTAGATAAACATTGAAGGCATGTATTACATTATAAATGACAATTGAAGCACCTATTACTAAAACCCCATAAGTCACACTTGACTTGACTTGACTTGTGGGGTTTTAGTAATCAGTGCTTCAATTATTGTTTGAAAAATTGTTTTTTTTTTTTTTTTTTAATTCCTCCATATAATGCAAGGCCATATTTTCACAAGCCGCTGAACTAGTGTTCGAGCAATGCACCGTCACCCCATCTTTATGTGATTTTGCTATTGCCACTCAAATCATACTCAGGGCAGGAAAAGCATTCGGTCCCTATTCTATCCAGAACATTGGCATTTATTTAGTTAAATTTTAGTTTAATAATATCCAGAGGAACAGCTTTTCCTTTAAACTTGTCAATTATTGTTTTTAATTGCCAGCGTCCCAGTGTCTCTTCAGATCCTGATGAAGGCCCATTTCCAGCCATTTCGATAGCAAAATACATCTTCAGAAAAGGCAGTGCACTCATTGCCAAAGCAATCGATAAAGATGTTTAGCAACGGTTACACTTTATACAATGGGAGAGGTTTTTGTATCCCCAAATTAGAATGTAATCATATATAACTTTTATGTAAAGATGATACAGGATGTTGGTAGAAAACTCAAGTAATGGCATGCCAAAAAATAGGGCTTTGCAAGCAAATGTAAAAAAAATAAATGAAATAAAATATGTCATTCATATGTGTAATATTAATAATGCAGTCTTTTTCGATTCTACCTTGGTGAATGAAAGTATCATTTCCTTCCAAAAACATCAACATTTTGGGGTGACTCCATGCATAAACAGTGCTGTACATGTATGTGTATATATTATGTATCTAGATACATACACTCACAAGCACACACACACACACAAACACACACATATTTACACAAGCAGTATGGCTGAGATATTTAGATTATAAACTTTTTTCATTTGAAATTCAAGTCAGTCTTTCGCTTACAGTTCTGAGGCGTAAAATCCTTAAAGGATGACTAAAAAAACAAAAATGTATATGTGGTTCCTTAATCTGAGATTCCTGCAGTATAGCAGGGAACTAAGGCAAGAAGACTGATCATAAATATGTGTTCAGCAGGATAAGACGGAGTCAGGGCTATTACTATGTGTTTAGGGGCACTTGCACATTACTGTAATTTAATTAGCTAAATATGAAAAGTAAATCCAACTTAAACCAAGCTTTTCCCCAGACACTATGAAACAATGTCACTGCCTAAATTACCTGCTATTGCAATAGAAAAAATTATAACAGCAATGATAATACTGCTATTGGACAAGGAGAGGTGAGCTGCCGTGTCCTGGCCAGGCAGCGGCAATGAATCCTGATGGCATAGATGCAGAAAAACATAAATATGAATACATTTCTTAATAAACCTTTGACTAACTAATATCTTTTGGAAGCAGTTCCAGTGCTTTTATTGAGAATTTTACAATAGGCTTCTCTCCTTCAGTTCCTCTGACTGGACCAGCAGACCCTCTCGTCCTCTGCTGTCCAGGCCCTCATCCTCTGATCTCACATGCAGTATCTCTCCTCTTCCATCTTGGTATGGCCCATCTAGAGAAACAGAGCAGGCTTAATTGTTTTATTTTGACCTGAAACAGCTCACTACATTTAGGAGTTATGTGCTTTACCAAAAGGATTAAAATGTTTCAGGGTAAACATATCCAAGTATACTTTCACATTAAATTCAACAGTCATTAAATGTTCAATTGACAGTCACCCCTTCTGATAAATTAGAGATCAGTGTATCTGTATGACTCAATAACCAAAGAATATGGTGGTTAAAAGGAAACTCCGATCGCTGACCTGAAGCAGGAAAAATTTTTAATGATTAGGCTGGAGGACACAGAATATAACCCAACAACGGATTCAGTTACTTACCACTGTGGAGAGCCTCAGGCTATTTATACCAAAAGCACAGCAGATTCAACCAACTCTACTTGGATGTGCCACCCAACACCCCACTTGAGTTTGTTTATTTCATTTTAAAATTCACTCACACAGAATGGCGCAAGATAATCTATGGTCAATTGTCATAGTGAAAGGGTTAACCCAAAATACTCAAACTGGTTCGGTAACCTCACACACAGCCAAGGAAATTCCTGATTCAGCTTCTAAGTAATAAATTTTACCTAGATTATTTGTCCCAGGACTGAGTCAAGGATTTGCCCTGACTTTATAAGAGACATCTGCATTGAAGAATGAAATTGATTTTACATATTGTGAATGCTTTTATGCAAATTAAATAAGACAGGTTGGTTGCCCACGACCAATGGGTGTAGCCCCTGATCACCCACATGTTCCTTTTTTTACCCCCTCATTATGTGCATGTTTTTGACCTGCAATATATCACTACAACACAAAAGACTGCTGCTCATCAAAAGGTATAGTTCCATAAATAACCAATTCAACAACTGTACTAGATGCACTGAGGGGTTCAGCAGGACAGCTACGGTTATCTCCCATGTTCATTTTGGCTTATTTTTGACAGAAAATTGTCTATTGTCTACTAAATTATGTTACCATGGCAACCAAAATCAATGGGCGTCATATCCTAACCATATACATACCAAATATAAAAGAAATAGTTTTAAATTTGTGGCCTGTAGAGTATCCACAAGGGAATCTCCAAGGCGACAGCGGACGTGTAACAATACCAAATTCATAGTATCCCAGACTTTGTCCGGGGGTTTCAAATATATCTGAGGAATCTAAGAGAAGATACAACCTATTCTTTTTAATTTACAGTGACACCCACAATTATCCATCTCCATTCAACAGTAGTCACAATTCTGATCATGTAAAGTACTTTCCCGGGCCAAAAAAAAAAAAAAAAAGGCCAAGCCCAATTTCATAGACAATTAAACTTCAATGGTCTTAACAAGAAATCAATGGTTTCTAGAAATTCCATTACAGACCCCGATGGCCATTAAGTGAGCAAGAGCCAGCATCCTGTGGCTTGCGTTCCATCAGTTACAGCCAGAATACAGAATCAGAGGTTTGAATCTACGAATGAATAGCAGCGGCACCTGAAGGTGCAAACACACTAAACCCAGCGAGGACCATCTGGACGCAATGAATCATTAAACTGTCTGGCTACTGTGTGATGTAACAGTCAAGTTGGAGGGTGAGTTGGGCAGCGCTCGGTTTTGGCTCACCTGTTTTCAACATGGCACCTGGGTCACAAACTTTCTCATATTACAGCGAAACAACAAGCTAAAATATGTTTCTGAAAACATCTGAAGCAAGAAATAGGCGATGCAGTGACCAAATCCTGATTCATATTTGATCTTTATAGCCTAGTTCAGTGATTCCCAAAGTGTGGGCCGTGGGCCCCCTGGTGGGCCGTGGTGGTACTGCAGGTGGGCCGTGAGAGGTCATTAAAAATATGATTCATTTTTCGAGCCCCGGCGTACCCACCGGCAGGTGTCGGCAGCTTTTTCAGAGTAGCGCACAATTGGCCATCGCGCTACGGGGTTCCAAATTGGGAAGGGACTGTCGGATTTGGGGATTAAATAATAGCTTTGTTCGTTGCTACAGCGCCTCCTGCTGGCCAGACGGCGCTCGTCAGGAAGACTCTGGGTTTGCTCATGTCCAGGTATCCTCCGCCCTCGTTCTGAACTTACGAGGATTCAACCAATGAGTGTATAGGAATCAATGGCTGACGGGCACGTGCTTCGGAGGAGAGTCGTGAACTGTCTTCACAATCCTGAGTTAGCAGCAAGGGGTCGCATACGAGCAAGCTTTGTACATAGTTCCCCAATTGGGCATTCCAGGTTCGGGAGGGATTGGAGATGCCAAATTAAAAAAAAAAAAAAAATATATATATATATATATATATATATATATATATATATATATATATATATATATACATATACAGTATATGATTAATTGTTGCAAATATGATTTTTTATGATTTTTCTTGTAAAATATTTATAGCACAACTTTAAAAAATATTTAGAAGTAATAACCTATTGAGTGTTATTGACCTCACAATATTTTTGGAACCTTATATAGTTTATGATCGGAACGTAGCTTTCTGGTCATCATGACCGGGGGTCATAATTGGAGGAGCACGTACTGTGTTCGATAATTAATTCTGTCTTGTGTGTACACCACAGATTAAAAGTTTGGGCTTCCTTTATCCCCCTGCTTTCATTTGAATCCTGAATCTTTATTATAATAATAATAATAATAATAAATAAAAACCAACAACAACAATTATTGTCGTCGTTGTTTTTTTATTTATTTTTAAAATTTATTTAATTTTCTTAACAACAACAACCACAACAATTATTGTTGCTGTTAAGTGTTCTGAGAATGCATAATTTCGTCTATGTACTGTTTATAGGACAAAGGTGGGCCGCAGACATTTTTTAGATTTTCAAGTGGGCCCTGATTTGGAAAAGTTTGGGAACCCCTGGCCTAGTTTATTTGATCTGGTTTTTGCGAGCCTACTGTGTTACTTTGGAAGTGATGGAACAATTTGACGGTATATTACCAATATTGTTGGCACTGGTGGCTAAATTCCATAATCAATTCTGTTTTCTAACAAAATGACACACATCTTCAGAAATGTTCATGTTGCACTTCCCCGGAGAGCGCTGAATGAGCTTTTTCCGCGCTAAACAAACTTTTTCCACTGCAGCCAGGCACCCGCGACACATGTAGCCCAAGCAAAGGAAAGTGATAATGCCTGCACAGGTTTTATTCACCACGAGTGCTGAAGAGCATTGTTTGTATGACTCACCAAGCAAAGCCGGGAATGATATCTGGACTAATTTTGGTTTTTTATAAAGATGACAAAACAGAATTAAGACATGCCAGTTGCCTTCCACAAACTTTGTCATAAAGAGTTCATTAATAAAGCTATTTTGATGCCCAATCCAGTATTTGTGTCCAGACTTTATGGGACCAGTTTAAAGGCACAGCATGCCTTATCGTCTGTTTTCGCAGAGTCAAGTGGTTTTGCTTTTCGTTTTCTTGAAAAATCGAACTTTAGCAGCCCAGTTGACACTGGTTTTAGACATACAACAGGAGCAAACTTATGATGGAAGATCGTCAAACGAGTAGTCGAGTACTAGTGGCAAAGTGCAAGCCTACATGGTGCAAATAAAATTGTAAAAAATCAAGAGCCATCTGGCAATGGCGGATCCCCCCAGCTGTAGGTTGTGTTACCGACAGGTTGTGTGGACAGACGGACGGACCGAAACCCCCAAAAGGCACAACTAGACCATAAGGAGAAGCTCCATACCAAATTTGGTGTTTGTAAGGGGTATAGTTTTCGAGTTCTGGTCCGGAAACAATTTTATTACAGATGGACGGACGGACGGACGGACAGACTGATCGCTATTTCCCCCTGCATTATATGCTGGGGGGATAAAAAGAGAGTAACACACACCATAAGTTTTCAAAGAAATGAGGAGCAGGAGTAACCATATCGAATTAAAAGAAAGATGCTGCACACTTAAACAACAAGTGCAAAAAGGTTTACTATGACAACGTTTCAGCCCTAGGCCTTTGTCAAGTCTTGCATACATGAGGCACAGAAGGAGGACTTAAGTCTTCTATGAACAGCGCACACACCTTTCGTGTATCAAACTCAGATCTCATGCATGTCAGATGAAATTAAATAATTAACTCATTTGATAACACATACATCAATATAAAAGTATATATGAATCCAAGAAGAATAAATATTTTCTAACCAAACAGGCCCAATAAATTTTATATACCTGGAAGTACACAATATAAGAATACATATATGTGTGAATAAAAAATAGTGCCAGATCAGCTGACAACTGCCCATAATGAGGCAACATAAATCAATCAGCAGGAGACATCCAAAGAGGCTACACCTGGTATGTATACCATGTTAGACACCAAAACATTGATGAGGCACAAAATCGTAGAAAGCACCTTAGATCGTAATCAATATTTAGACCATTGGGCGCCAGAGTATTAAAAAATGTATATAATAATGTTGCCTCCAAGATTAAAGATTTTTTTAATTCCCACCTCCTCTTGGGGGAGAGACCTTCTCTATACCAATAAACTTCAAAGAAATTATGGGATGGTTGGCCTCAACAAAATGAGCAGCCACAGTATAATTATAAAGACAATGTCTCTCCTTGAAATAATATAACAATTGGCTTTATAATGTATTGTCAATTGGCGGGTTATTTATGCCTAATTGGGCAATTGTAAGTGGTACCATGAGGTAAAAAGAAACATATGTTTGTGATTAATTATTAGCAGTGGCGGTCCTACAGGAGGGGCGAAGACATGTCCCTTTTAGTCCTGGCTAGATCTCAATCAATTTCCTTTATTGATGTCTTTTCCAATTATTGTAGCAACTGAAGACACGGTTTCTCTCCACATGCGATCTAACAGCGATCAAATCGCGGGATAAATTCAGAACAGTGGCGGAACAGAGAATTGGGTTGCACAAAACAGCCGTTGAAAACAATTATAAAACCTGACCTGTTCTCAGTCATCTTCATGATTAACAAAAAGTTCATTCCGACAGCGCTCCGCATTTAACAGGTGCTGCTTTTTCTCCCCAATTAGGTAAGACGAGAATCATTCATCTGGACGTGTATTTGCCGTATTTAAATCTACGTTATTCAAAATTGCATAGCCTACCTGTCAACTCTCGGCAATTGCTTGAGCCGCACGCTTTTTATAACCTAGTGCCGAGTGCCACTGTTTTTTTTTTTTTAATCAACCCACGAAATACCGAGAGTGAGAGTCCGCGTTTCATTGGAACACGGAGCAGTTCATTCACGCGAAGCATTGGCCAATTAATACGCAAGTTATTTTCCTGCACTGAATTTAGCCAATGATTTCATCGCTGTTAGATCGCATATGGTGAAAAACCATGTCTTCAGTTGCCAATTACGATAATTGGAAAAGACGTCAATAAAGGAAAATGATTGAGATCTAGCCAGGACTAAAAGGGACGTGTCTTTGCCCCTCCTGTAGGACCGCCACTGGTTATTCGTTTATATTATACACAGGTGGTCACAATGATTTGTATCCGCTGAGGAAGGCCTGTGAGCCAAAACGTGTACGCTTTTTATTCTTTGTAAGATTAAAAATACTTTAAGCAAGTGCTGTCCAACGTCTTTAATTTTAACATATTAATTACTGCAATAATGATCCACTTATAGAATTTGTTCATTAATTTCCAAACTGTGACTTTTTTTTGGCTGGGCATAACGCAAGGATATCAGCTCTCCACGATACAATATGGACAGACAGGAAAATAAATAATTAGCTTCTTAGCTGCTGGACTCTGCTGTCACTGTTTAGCTGGCAAGATTGCTAAAATTAGGCTAGCAGCAAGTGCAAGCCAAGCACAACTAATGGGTTCATATTTGATCATTTGAGGATACTTAACTGTTACAAAGCCAGCATGATATGCCACTCATACTTCGAGGCTGTGAGAGGGGTGGATGGGGGCTTAAACCTTTGCGGTACTGGGGAACAGCGGGCCTTGAACTAGTTTATGAAAACGGTATGGCAAAATTGCCATCGTTTCCCAAAAAACCACAAGGGCACCAATGCAATTTCATAGTTAGTTCATAGTTTCATATAGTTAGTTGGGGCACCATGGCATTTGCTGAAATTTACCTTCGGGCACGACAGCAACAGGCTATACGGCATCACATATAGCTGCAAAAGTCTAAAAAAGGTGTCAGAAAGACCCAAGACTGAGTGATCTTGAATGAATGAAGACAATGAACTTACAGATAGTCTGATAGTGCTATGAAAAGATCAATGAATTTTTCATTAAACTTTGGGGGGGGGGGGGTTGGGGGCAGGAACAGCGCAGTCTGAAGGGCTCAAATCAGTTTTCAAGTGAAGACCAGTTTTGCACTACAGTATACAAGAGGCTCTACGATGTACTATGCTGCCGATCTGTCTTTTACCATGAAGCTGGCTAGTTAGCAAGATTAGCTACACTGCTGCTATCACTGAAGGTGAAGTGGATCGCATCTTTACTTGCATGATACCGTCCTACGACATTGTTACTGGTTAAAGAATTTCATGAGACTTCGCGCAAACGAACTTGGCATACTGCATCAATTTTTTTCCAAATATTTAGGGTGGATCACTTCAGGAAGTATATTAATGTTAAACTTTCAATTTGTGATGAATAATGTAGCCAAATTATGCTTTTTATGGCTTGAATTCCTGTTGGGTCTCATATTTTCAAAGCAATTAAGCCATGTTTGGTGTCAAATTATTCCTTGGGATTGCAGCAACAATAAAAGTTTTTAAAAAATTTTAGAACTAGCACTGATAATTTTGAGTTATTCATTGATTATTCCCATATGTTGGTTTTAGGGGGGTTCTCATCTAAATTTAGCCCACATCAGTCCGAGCACAGATGATACAAAAAACAAATGCATTTTCTAGGCCCACATGCATCTCTCCACACGGTCGTTATCATAGGGAATCAAAAGCATCATGGGCAATTTTCCCATACTGACGCGACACCTGCTTTATGATTTTTTTCAGGGGCTTCATGAATGATAAAAAAATGCAGATTTTCAAAGGGACCACTCAACGTCAGCAACAAACATTTTGTATTTATACAAATATTGAATAGACTTTGACAGTGAACTGACAATGCAAGAACTTAGTGTTAAGCTTGGGCCGATTTCCGGTTTAACCAGTTCGATCCGGTTTACTTGATTGAACTGGTTCATTTTATATGGACCGTCGGAACCGGTCCGTCATTAAAAAAAAAAAAAAAAAAGAATACATTTTTGAAGTGTCTAAAATATCAAAATATAGCTCACAAAAACTTGCTGCTGACGGCGTCACGTGTATTTGCTGACGACATTAAATCCATCTGTACTACATTTAGTACGCTTGTGTGTGTCTGAACCGAGCGCAACAACAAAGATCAGTTCTTTTCAGACTAACCTTTTGTCCTCATTTGCATACACGCACGCCAACTCTAGTGAGTTCTTGAATAATATCAAAACATTGCCACGTGAGTCACCCACTCGCAATTGGGTGCTTTTATGCTTTGAAGGGCACCTCCGAGCGAATTCAAAACCCTCCCAACTATACACTGAAAAAGGGTGACCAAACCGTCGGCTCTTTATCAGTTTGTGTTAGCTCATCATATTAATCCTTTGACAGTTAACCCTGGGTTAGCCCAAGATCATCAGTAAATGCACTCGCTAATTTCTAGCATTTCTTCGGCGTAGTAAATAATGCTAACGTTAGTTACGATTGAGTCACTTTTTCTCCCAATCAGTATGTGTGAATGTATTTATCTAGCGAGCCTACACGTTTAAGCTTGTGGGCTTCAAGTGTACCGTTAAACGCTGCCCTCCATAATTATTGGCACCCCTGGTTAAGATGTGTTCTTGATCTTCTAATAAATTCAATTTTTTTCTAAATAATATAGGACCACAAAGAAAAAAAGAGGAAAATTCAACCTTTAATTCAAGTGCATTTATTCAATGGGAAAATAATCCCACATTAAGAAAGTATTATTTTACATCAAATCATGTGTGCCACAATTATTACCACCCTTGATGTTAATACTTTGTACAACCCCCATTTGCCAACAAAACAGCACCTAATCTTCTCCTATAATGTTTCACAAGATGGGAGAATACAGACAGAGGGATCTTCGACCCAGCCACGGCGCCAGGATTTCAGTTTGGGGTGGGCCAGACCAATTTTGGGTGGGCCTAAATTCCAAAGATTAGGTCACTTAATAAAACTTAAGCCCAGTTCAAACCAAAGATTTGCGACTAGACGAGAGCGTTTTACGTAGAACGTTGCAGGGAGCATTTAAAATCTCTGCCTTTGATTCAATGTAAACAATTAAATCGATCAAGAAGCACAGGCTAGATCGCCTGATGAGACAGAAAGGTAGTGGAGAATTTCCAGAGCAGTTTACCTCTCGAAAAACAGCCCATAAGCCAATTTATGAGTGACTTATTTTTCTGATCTGAATTACGCCTATGGATTAGTCACCCTAGATCGCATCACGAAAGGTATTCTTGTCAGTGGAAAATTGTTTTAACGAAAGAAAATGACCGAGAACAAGTTAGGACTAATAATTGTAGTAAAGCGATGTGTGACCGCTCATTTTTCAGTTCTGACTACGCCACTAATTTTAAATGCACACAATTGCACGTCCAAATGAACGATTGTCGTTTTGCCATAACAAGGTGAACAAGCAACACCTGATAGTGTGGAGTGTTTTCAGATTGAGTGCAAATGATTGCAATAGTCAGAACTAATAATTGTTTCAAAGAGATGTTTAGAGCCCACCCAATTGCTAACAGTTCTTGCTAAGCCACAGCCATGGACGGCTCAAAATGATCACCCCTTTCTTTCTTTTTTGTTTGTCCTCGCTATTTTTTCAATAGCTGAAATGCAACTTTTGCGCCTAGCTCATCAAGACTAGGAAAACAGGCCTAAAAAGCCGGTAGTTAAAATTGAAGCACTGAGAGTCAGTGCTATGGAAACGATACATCCTCTCATCTCGTCGCATCGATTGTGAACTGGCAGGTTTCAGAACATTGCAGACCGGTGTGTCCCAAGGAGCTGGAAGTTTCAACCCGTCTCATCGCAAATCTTCGGTCTGGGCTTTAATCTTCACGTAATAAAACGTCTAGTTGATGTACTACTACAGCGCCCTGCATAATTATTGGCACCCCTGGTTAAGATGTGCTAAAACCCTTAAAATATATTGAATTTTTATTGCAGAAGCATACTCTCACACTGAAAATTGTAGAAAAATGTAACCTTCAACTCAAGTGAATTTTAAAGGATAAAAAAACTCCCTGACTAAGAAATAATTATTTTTCATAAAATCACCTGTTCCACAATTATAGGCACCCCTAACAATTCATCGGAAATAAATGTAATTGAAGTATTTCTGTCATTTTTACAGTAGTTTACAAAGTTGATCAGAGTATCTAGGAACATTTAATTAGTAATTCATCACTACCTGTTTCCCTGGGGTATAAATATGATGTGACACAGAGGCCATTTCTCTAATCCACTCTTCAACATGGGAAAGACAAAGGAACACACCATTCAAGTAAGGCAGATGTGTGTCGACCTTCACAAGTCAGGCAATGGCTACAAGAAAATAGCCACTTGCCTGCACCTGCCCATATCTACTGTCAGAGGAATCATTAAGAAGTTTAAAACAACTGGAACAGTGGTAACCAAGCCTGGACGAGGACGCAAGGTTATTTTTTCACCACGCACAGTGAGGAGGATGGTAAGAGAAATAAAAGGTTCTCCAAAGCTCACTGTTAAAAAATTGCAACAAATGGTAGCATCTTGGGGTTACAAAGTCTCCAAAATAACCACCAGGCGCTATCTACATGCCAACAAGCTGTTTGGGAGGCATGCACGGAAAAAACCTTTTCTCACTCCCAATCACAAACGCTAATGTCTTGAGTTTGCCAAGCGGTACTGGGACTTCAACTAGGACCGTGTGTTTTGGTCAGATGAGACCAAGATAGAGCTTTTTGGCAACAAACACTAAGTGGGTCTGGTGGAACACAAAAGATGAGTATGGAGAAAAGCACCTCATGCCCACTGTGAAGTATGGGGGAGGATCGGTGATGCGGTGGGCCTGTTTCTCTTCCAGAGGCCCGAGGCCCTGGGAACCTCGTTAGGGTGCATGGCATCATGAACGCTTTGAAATACCAGGACATCTTAAATCAAAATCTGGTGGCCTCTGCCCGAAAGCTAAAGATGGGTTGTCAATGGGTCTTTCAGCGAGATAATGACCCTAAACATGTGGCCAAATCTACACAGAAATGGTTCACCAGACACAGAAACAAGCTCCTCCCATGGTCATCTCAAAGACTTTACAATCACTTTGCATTACGGTAGCATTTTTTGACAAGGGAGCAAAATTTGACAGAACACCAGCTCTGTGCTGACTCCAGCTGATCCGGCTCAGAGCCGGGGCAGATCCGGAGCGGAGGTGCTTGCTATCTGGGCTTCTACTGGTCATCGGCAATGTCACTAGTTAGGTCTCTGGTAGCGTCTTTACAATGAGTGAGCGATGTCCGAGGTCTGCGTTTTTTACTTCAGCATATTCCTTCAGGGTTTTGTGAACGGCTCTAGAAAAAGATAATCTAGCTGCCAGAGACTGAACTAGTCACATTGCTGATGACCAGTAGAAAGTACTGAATACCGAGGAGCCACAGAATTTCACCAAAAAAGTTCTGAACAGCTCCATCTAATTATTTAGATTTTGACTGAATATAAAGTTACACTTGAAGCACACAGAGGAAAAATAAAATGGAAAAAAGAGGGAAAACCGGTATTACGGTTTGATTCGGTTTTTAATTCATTATCGAACCGGTTCAAGTTTTTTTATAATGGCACATATTTACTGAGTGTGTTTATTTTTTATTCCCTGCACAGCATTTCACCACTGTATTCACGTTGATTTGAGTATGTATGGCTATACATTAGATTGGATATAAATTGGATATCTAATAATTGGAGGTGTAATGGGGTGTCAGGGAGGGATAGAATCAAGTACATCTGTAGGATGGGATCAGCTCGGACTACCTTGGTTCCCACCTGGCACTCAACTCTCACCTGTGGCTCCCTGAAGCAGCAGCATGCGCAGCGGCCACACCCTGGTAACCACTTTAGCAGGCGGGCTAAACCAGGTAGAGGGTAGCTGGTTGGGTCTCAAACCCTCCAGTGAACAAAGTAGGGACTGTCTACCTACGCATGTGAAGACTAGCTCCGGTGGACTGCGTGAACGAAACCACTCGACTGGTTCAACACGCAGGAAGGGGGTCCCAGCAAAGTGTCGTGGAGTGCGACTAGGGCACAGTGAAGATTGAAATATCACTGCTGGCCATCCATTGAATCCCTGCCCTTCTCCTGCCGTCTCGACTATATCGTGCCACCGAACCCAGATTGACAGGGACGAGAGAGTGAGGCTGACGATCCTGCGCAACTCTCCTTCACTTTAATCAAATTCAAGCGCAAGTCATGACTTCATCCCCATCACTTCACCATTCATCCTCATCCACCCATCTCAAGTCCTGTGGCGATGGATGCGTGGCCAAGCGACAGGTGCGGACACATTGGCAGTCGTAGCCACAACTCTACCGGTTGGCGGCCCAGGCCATATGGTCGCTTCTCAGTGTACGAGACAGCGCTGGAATTTGGTAGCCCCCTGGACGGTGAAGCAGCCCTTTTTAGGATAGCACTGCTTCCCCCTGTAGCCTGGGGAAGGGACTAGAAAGTGTTCTTGAAAGTGTCCTAAAAATTGCCCGTCTCATCCTTACCTGACCAGCACGTCGCGGCTGGCAGGGGTCCCATACCAGCGGTAAGAAGAGTACAAAGAAATCAAAATCACCTTCAGCGGATGGAATGTGCTCCGTGATTGTGCAGGGACTAACCGACTAGTGAGATGGACCGCCTTCATTGCCAGTGAACTAGCCCGCAACAACATGCAGATTGCGGCCCAGAGTGAGACTCGCTTAGTGGAGGAAGGTCAACTGACAGAGCAGCCTGCCAGCTACACGTTCTTCTGGATCGGACGTGGTCACAATGAGTGCGCGAGGCAGGTGTTGGCTTTGTCATCAAGTCCACTCCTGATCAATAAGATGGCAGCTCCCCCCAAAGGGATCAATGATCGCCAAATGACCGCCCGCTTCCCGCTCCCCAAGAAGAGATTTGCCACACTGATCAGATCAGGGGCCTATGCCCCCACCATGACTAACCCTGACGAAGTGAAAGACAGATTCTATGAGGCATTGAAGGACGCCATCTCCGCTGTACCCAGGATAGACAAGCTCATCATCCTTGGTGACATCATGGTCTCACGTTGGCACGTGTTCTATACGTCTTAGTAGCACCTGTTGTGCTGAGCGTTTCTATCCCATTTTTCGATTAATATTACGTTGATTTTTTTTTTTTCTGTTTTTCTCAGTTTTCTGCCCTTAACGGAATACAATGGCAAATTTCACGCTTTTTGACGGCCTGTACTTCTGCAAGACGCCCATGAGGTGAACCTTGGACTAGGGCTACGCGGCATCCTACTAACGTAAGTTAATGACCATGATGGCTTCCCCTTGTTCGCCGACCTCTTTTCCTGTCTTGTGCTCTGAATGTAATATGTTTTGTTATGACTCCTCTGCGCTTTGCGGCACTTTCATTTGCATGAAATGGGTCTCATATGCTAGCTTGGCTGAAAAGCTTTTACAGCTGGAAGCTCGCATTGAAACGCTGCAGAATATTAGGTCAAATGAGGAGTTCATTGATTATTTGTTGGTCCAGCCTGAAACGAGTGTAATTGTTGGTTCTCTTCCTGTTTCCCGTTCCCTACCTGCTGCAGCAGCTTCTTCACAGCGTGATGTATTTGTAACAGTTCGAGGTAAATGTAGGGGAAAGAAACTTGAGCAGCCACCCAGTCCCTCTCCCGTTAAACTGTTTAATTCATTTGCTCCCCTCGAAGAATTAGAGCCAGACGAACGAGTACCGGAAAAGTCACTAATTATCGGGGATTCCATTGTTAGAGATGTAAGGGTGTTTAAACCGGCTACCACAGTGAGCTGTATTCCTGGCGCACGTGTGACTGATATCGAGGCGAATCTGAAATTACTCGATATGGGCAAACGCAAGTTCTCCAAAATTATTATCCACGCCGGTACAAATGATATTCGTTTATGACAATCGGAGATCACAAAGTGCAGTTTTAAGTCGGCCTGTGCCCAAGCTCTAAAAATGTCACGGTCAGTGACTTTCTCTGGTCCGTACCCGATCCGATGTAGTGATGAAATGTACAGTAGATTGGACTCGCTCAATCGCTGGTTGTCTGAGTGGTGCGCAGATAATAACGTCGGTTTCGTGGACAATTGGCGAGCTTTTTGGCGAAGACCAGGTCTTTTGAGGAGGGACGGTGTTCACCCATCTTGAGAGGGCGCTGCCCTTCTGTCAAGAAATCTGGCCTACGACTTAAATTATTCTAGTTGACTGCCTAGAGTTAAATTTAAATTCCTGACATTCAGCTTTGATAAACCGTTGATTAGGTCAAACCCTACAGAGATTGTGTCTGTTCCTCGAATTCCAATTAAATTAAGAAAGAAGAATCGCGGAGTTCATCACAAAAACTTGATTTGCATTAACACCAACTGTATCAATCCATCTATAAATAAATATTCTCTCAAAATTGGTCTATTAAATATTAGATGCTTGAACTCTAAAGCAGCTCTTGTGAACAAATTAATCTCTGATTGTTATCTTGATATACTGTGTCTCACAGAAACATGGCTGAGACCAGATGAAAACTTATCTTTGAATGAAGCCTCTCCACCTGGTTTTATATACACTCAAAACCCCCGCCTGGGCCGGAGAGGTGGGGATGTTGCAGCTATCTATAGTGACTCCATTCACTCAGTGCCAAAACTACAGTATGAATTTGATACATTTGAGGTTTTAGCAATGAATTTTTCAGTGCTGGATACAGGTGCGGGCCCTGCCCCTGATCAGCCTTTAGCTCTGGTGACAGTCTACAGGCCCCCTGGCCTTTACTCTGCCTTTATTCAAGATTTTTCCGAATTCCTTTCAGACTTAGTTTTAAGCTATGATAGAATAGTTATATTGGGCGACATTAACCTGCACTTTGAGAGGGCAGATGATTCTCTAACATCCGCATTCGCTAACATTTTGGAGTCAGTAGGCTTCGCTCAGAATGTTATTGGCCCAACTCATTTTCATGGTCATACTTTAGACCTGATCTTAAAGCTTTGGCATTAACATTGGGCAGGTCAGGATTCATTCACATAATCCCAGTTTGTCAGACCATTTTCTAATCACATTCTGCTTACAATTGACCCACTCTGAATTGTTAGAGACTAGGATGTACTCTGGTCGTACTTTTACTGCCACAACTTCTACAAAATTCACTGAGGTTTTCCCATCTTATTTTGAGCATCCAGTCAGTGCCCTCTCTATTGACAATACCGCAGAAAAGTTTGGTGATGCTCTCCGTTGTACCCTTAATGTAGTCGCGCCACTGAAATATAAAAAGATTACTCAGAAGAAGAGGCCAGCCCCATGGTACACTGACCAGAAAAGGACACTAAAGCAAAAATCTCGTCAACTAGAACGCAAGTGGCGCTCCACTAAACTCCAGGTATTCCATAGTGCTTGGAAAGAGAGCCTTGTTACATATAAGCATGCTCTCTCTTGTGCAAGGTCCTGTTACTTTTCAAATCTCATGCAGGAAAATAAAAATAATTCTCGATTTTTGTTCAAAAGCGTGGCTAAGTTAACTAACAATCATGCTGCAAGTAACCCTCAAATTCCAGTCTCTTGCAGCAGTGATGATTTTTTACATTTCTTTAATGGCATAGAGAGAAGATCACTGCTTCCTTACCAGTTTGCGATGGTGTTTCTCATGATATGGAGTCTTCCACATTCCACACAAACCAGTTTGAATCCCTTTCTCCTATATCCCTGAGTGAACTAGCCAAATTAGTTGTTACTTCCAAATCATCTACTTGTATCTTGGATCCCATTCCCACAAAGCTAATGAAAGAACTCCCGCCCAATTCTTCACATAATTAATTCTTCTCTGATATCAGGTATTGTTCCCACTTCATTTAAGATGGCAGAAATCAAGCCGCTGCTTAAAATCAGATTTGGATCCCACAGTCCTAGCCAATTATAGGCCAATCTCAAACCTTAGATAAACACTTTTATCTAAGATCCTTGAAAAATGTGTCACCCAACAGCTCTCTTCTTTCCTGCAAACTAATGAGGTATTTGACAGTTTTCAGTCTGCCTATAGAAAGCATCACAGCACTGAAACAGCCCTCACTGTTGTAGTAAATGATCTGCTTCTCTCTATGGATAGTGGCCGCATCTCTGTTCTCGTCCTTCTCGATTTAAGTGCCGCCTTTGATACTGTAGACCACCATATTCTTCTTCGTAGGTTGGAAAAATTAGTTGGTATTTCCGGACTAGCCCTTTCATGGTTTAAGTCTTATCTGTCTGATAGATCTCAGTTTGTCAGGTTAACTTTGGAATACCTCAAGGATCTGTTTTGGGCCCTTTGCTTTTTTCTCTGTACATGCTTCCGCTTGGAAATATCATAGGTAGACTTGATGTTAAATACCATTGTTATGCAGACGACACGCAGCTCTATATATCCTTTAAACCGGGTGAAAATGATCCGGTTACTAGATTAGAGATGTGTCTTAAAGCTCTTAAAAAACTCCAGGAAAATTAGCCTAAAATGCCTATGAAAAGCGTACCCAAAGTAAATTGAACGCTGTTCTTGAACCGTTTGGACTTTATGGATGGTTATGGTCTCATTTGAAAGGAAACACTCTGAAGTTTTTACCCCAGCTGAGAGAAATACTCTCAGTGCTACTGTCATTGAGTATTCTAAGCTGGAACACACTGAAAAAGAAGGTTTTTACTCCCGCCGAAATTTTTTTTTGCAAACAGATGGCTGCAGATGAGAGCAGCTGGGACTTATTAGCTGAAAATCACAATGGGACCACAGCATGAAGCCTTACTTAGTTCCAGTTCAAATTTGAAAACAATCCTACAGAAAATGAGCATTTTGCACATGTTTTTCAAAGGCCATGTCTCGGCGTTTCCAAAAATGGCCATTTGGAGACCCCAAAAGGACCCTTGGATAACCATGGTCACATAAAAGGGCATAACTCTTGAACGCTTCAACGTACAGTCATAATGTTGGGCTCTAACGAAAGGTAACACTTAGAGGAATCCAATCCCATATCCAGATTCACTATCAATATTGCTGAAAAAAAAGTTATTGAAGCATAAACTCAAATTTGTGCACGTAAGAGTCAAAACGAGTGTCGTTATGTAAAAATTGTTTTTATGTGAAATGTAAACAAACAAATAACCTTTCCATAGCAAACAATATTTACAATATAAGATAAATAAAAAATTTTAAAAATTAAAAGGTTACTGAGGCATAAACTCAAATTTGTGCATATAAACCCCAAGGGGAGGAGATTCTGACTTTGTGCTTTTACATATATCCAAAGCAAAGCTCTTTGTTCTTGCCTGTAACGAAGACCCTATGTGGCACATAGTAAAATGGATCCTATTTAGTTACTTTGTCTCACTCTGATTTCTTACGGGGATGAAAATTAAAATTCCCCCAACAACCAACGCCGGCGAAAAAATAACTTCCTTCCACCTTCGGTGACAGAGGTAATAATGCGTAATATGGAAATAATATAATCATAATAATATCAGCATAATATTATAATATCCTTTTTCCGTAATCCTTTACACAGAATTACAGACAAACAAAATCACCATCTCCGGTATAAACATGACGTCCTTCCACCTTCCGTGACAGATGCAAATAATACGTAATATTATTATTATTATTATTATTATTGTAAAATTGTAATAATAATAATAATATAAGCGTAATATTTTTATATAATGAAATATAAGTTATAATATGATGCTTACTTGTCAAGAGTAATGTCATCTCCCCCGAGAAACATTTCCTCTGCTACGGAGCCATCACGGTTTTGGTCAGATATTTCTTCCCCTGAGCTATCACTTGCACGCCGAGTGCACAGCTCTGCAGCTTCTGAACTGAAAATGATTTTTTTCGCAACCTTTTCGCTATTTTTTCTTTCAAACTCCGTAAACAACCATCAAACATTCGCTGGAAATCTCTCTCTGTCTCGCTCTGTTTTGCGGAACGTGCAGCACGCATTACGCACAACTGAGCCATATTCTGTCCTTTCTCTTACGTGAGCGATAGGCAGCGTCAGCTTTGCAGCCACCCCAACAAGCTGTATATCGGCGTTTCCAGAATTTTGTTGGCTTTACAATGCAACAATCCTCATCTCGATTGGTTGCTGGTTGCTCGGGCTACACGCAAAAAAAGGAGGCATGAGCTTTGTTTCAACACAGGCACTCGTTGGCTATAGCAGGCTGTAGACAGGGCAAGGAAGCTCGTAACTGGTCGAGTGAGGTGTCAATCGAAAGGTTAGTTACTATCTGTAACTATTTTGCTGATATAAGTCTTTGAAATTTCACTGTGAAGTTTGGGCATTCAAGGTCACTGAAGGTCAAGTTCAATGTCACCAAATTAAACTTTATATATGATTTCCGATATGCCTGCAATACAACCCTAAGCTGTATCTCTAATAGTTTTGGTGATAGAAGTCATTGAAATTTGAAGTTTGACCTTCGAAGGTAGCCAAAGGTCAGGTTCAAGGCCACCAAATGAAAGTTCCTAAGATTAGATAAGATAAACTTTATTGAACCCCATGGGGTAATTTGTCCTCTGCATTTGACCCCTCCTATTGTTAGGAGCAGTGGGCAGCCACAGAGCAGCGCCCGGGGACCCACTCCAGTTCTAAAGCCAGTGCTTTAGATGGGTACTGTACCCATGCGTACTCATAGGTACTGGCAGGAGTGTTCCAATATGATGCATGTTTTTGTGGGTGGGGGAAACCAGAGAAAACCTAGAGAAAACCCACGTGAACACGGGAAGAACATGCAAACTCCACACAAGAAGGCCCAAGGCTGGAATCGAACCCACAACCTTGTTGCTCTGAGGCAACAGTGCTAACCACTATCCCACCGGCTTGTGAGACTCTTGACCTTTCAAGGTCATCTGGGGTCAACTTTAACACAGCCAAAATATAGGTTATATATGACTTCCTACATGTCAGTAATACAAGCTTAATCTCAATCTGCAACCATTTGGCCTCCACAGGCCATCTTGCATACTCATAAAGTACAGCGCCCCCAATTGACCAACTTCCGTCGATTCAATCAAAATGGCACTTGCACTGTACATTGACGGTACCAGGGTAAGCTGATTGCCTGATTAAGAAAAAAATTTATTGCGCAGTTTTTGAGAAATGACTTTTTAAAATTTCTCAGTCCTATCTTTAACACTGGAGCCAAAACTTCAAGGGCCCATAAAACGGACAAAAATGATTCAATCAAAAATCCGAGAGAAACGACTGGAGATATGGTCTAGTAGTATGTTATTGCAAATTTACAAAAAATTCATCAGGCTAAAAAAAAAGATAAAAATTGTGCTGGACGATGGACGACGAACACCACACCACGACAATAGCTTATCGGCCCATCAGGCCGGTAAGCTAAAAATTGTCGTTGTTTTATCCTTACTACATCTCCCAAATGTGCTAAACAAAATTAACATGAATTAAATGCATCAATCATTATCTGCTTCCAATAAAACAATGAACAACAACTACCCCTAAAATCTCTCCAGTATTGTGAAATTACATGTATAGATTTGAAAGTATTTCAAGACATTTTAAGCCCAGTCAATAACCTCTTCAGAACCAGAGCTTTTCGTCAGATTTTGTAGGTTTCACAGATAAATTTGTAATAATTTTATTTCTGGTGATAGATCCCATAAATGACACTGTCTAGGCTATTGATTGGCATTGGTTTTAAATATCTGTAAATTGGTGATCAATAACTTATATTGGTTGATTGATTTTTTTGTGATTTTCACCCTGTAATTCAACAAATGAAGAGATTATTTGGCAGGTAATACTCATATTTGTTAATTCTGAATCACTTATCATATTTCATATTCCTGAGTGTCATTCTGGATCTGTTCAAGGGCTTCATCGACCCCACACCTCACTCTCGTGCTCATTTGCTCAAAAATCAGCACTATTGTGTTGACAGAATTGGCCGCTTCCTGGATCAGCGCCAGTATTGCCATCAATACACTTAATAGGGAACTGAAAGTATGCAGAACATAGTCCGGCAATATACCAGTGCACAACAAGCTCCATAGTTCTAGAGCCTAATGGAAACTAATAAACGTTGCAACTGATTCTGCCCTACGGTATATAGGTGGTTTTTGTTTTACCCCGACCGATTTTGACAGTCAACAGTAGGCAAGAGGTTAATAACTAACAACAAAAATCTCATTTGAGTGGTAATTTTACACAATATCAGAATTAATCCTGATCACTCCCCCAAAAGATTTTTTAATGAAGGACTGCATAATTTACTAAGGTTTTGGACACAAGAAAGATGCATGAAAACCAGAGAATTAACACCCCTAAATCCTGCTCAGCTGTGACGTGTAAGGTTAAAATCTGATAGCACAGTTCTTGAGTGAGTGGCAAACTCCTCTGTGGTGTAAATGAGTCAAACGTTTGCCCAATATCCAGTGTATATCTCAAATTTCCTTTGAGAAGCCGTTATTATGGAATAAAATTTCTACAACAATTCTTGTTCACCTGCATCACTGACCATCAGAGAAAAAGCAAAAGTGTGCGACAGAAGTTGGGGAAAAAAGGAGGAAGCAGGTCTTGAGAGCACTTACTCAGAAATGGATGGAATGCACTCATTCCTGCAATGTCACCTAGAGGCATAGGACAGGACAGGAAAAGGGCAGAATCCAAGAAATTTAGAAAATAACAAAGAAAAGACCTCTTCACAGATTTTTCCATTAAAGACATTGCAAATGAGTACGTGGAGAACTTCAAGCTTTTACCAGCCCTAATATTATATATTTGCAGTGATAAGTGGCTAATACTTCCGTGTCTGCTCAGATTTAGTCCAATGGCACGTAAAGAATACCGTTAGAATTACACACAGTGGTTTATGGCACTTATGTTCATTTGTAGAAAAAGGAATCGCAGACAGGCCTGCAGATACCCCATCTTTTAAAGCACGATCACTCCAGTTTACTTTGCCTGGTAACCAGTAAAACAAGTGATTCGCTGAAGTACACAGACAAATCTGAAGACAGACCAATTTATTTTGAATAGCATGATTTTTCATGATATCAAAACATTTTGAAGAATCTTCATATTCACATTAATGAGGCCATAAAATTTGAATATGGATTTGCAAAATTCAAAACATTAGACACTCAAGGAACTACACAAACAAATTAGTTTGCAAGATTTACAGTAAATAAGGTCATTTCGCTCAATGTGAAAAGCTTTCATTTGTTGCATTCATCACTGGTATCACACACTTTCCTCCCATGCCGGGATCAGACAACATCATGCTTTCGTCTGTGTTAAGATTGCCATGTCAGATTAAGCGATTACAGTCATAAACTCTTTCAGTGACGTGGCCGAGAGACATGGCATACAACACAAAGCTCCACGACCAACCGTTGTTTGCAGTCTGTCACAATGTGAGCCATAATTTTCAAGGACGTGTAACTTTAAAATTAAGCATTTTCAGAGCGCGTATAGACAGTAATAACCGGGGTAAGGCGTAAAAATGTCAAAATATTCCGCTAATTATTGGTGTAACCCAGCTTTCTTATGAGGGTTCATCATAACCAGGAAAAAAAGGCTTAATTGGGCAATGTTACTAACATCAGCCACAGCGTTACCAGAGTTCTTCAACACCTCCGTCAGAAACCAGAACATTGTGGGCATGTACCTAAACGTTATCACTGATTCGCGTGCTTAATGCTACTGGCAGTACTCACCAGGTTGCTGACATGTCTCGGCTATTTCTCGCCAGAAATCATCTTCATTCCCGCTGTCATGATAGTCCCTTGAGGAAACATCAAGAGGCAAGGTTGCTGTGGCCATATAAGGATGAACCATTCCTCTGTTTTACTGCGCCCCCTTGCTTTAACAGTATCACTTTGCTTTCTCTGGTCTATGTAAACAAACGTGCGCGTTGCGGCTTCATCTCTTCCTGCAGAGCGCTGTCGGCTATGCTCCTATCGGTCAACATCACAGAAACTACGCAACCTTTCGCGTTAGACAACGAATAAAATCAAACATGCTAGACTGTCTGTCGGGGTGTCTTGAGGCATCGCAGACGCTAAGTCGGTTGTCTTCCATGATGGCACACAACATGGCATAAAACGATCAATCTTCACCCCCGGTGACCATTTATCGTTTCCGATCGCATCCAACACCCTACGACTTCCAGATCGGGCTACAATCGGGCTGAAATTGCGTAGTCTAATCTCAGCATAAGAATTTATGCTTTATAATGCTTAAAGGCACTGACTATATTAGAAGACATCCTCAAATTAAGTTGAACTCCGAGGATAAAAAAACGCAATGAAGAGAAAAGGAATTAAGACAAAATTCCAAATTTCTTTTCTTGTTTATCATTTAGATTATTGCCATCCATGCAATCTCGCATTGCAGCCTATTCCTTGCTTTGTCATCAACATTTCTTAATTGTTATAGCATATTTATTGGTCTTGGGTATTTGGTAAATAAATTGTTTTACTGTTAACCAGGCAAAATAAGCTGGATAAAACTGATGTTTTTATTTTTAGTTTAATGACACAGCACTTTTACAGCAATATGTCACCTATCACGTGCTTCTAAATGGGTAGAAATTGAATCACACACCATTCACACTGATTCACATACCAATAGACAATTTAGAGTCCCTAATTAGCCTGACATGCATGTCGTTGGACTGTAGTTGGGAACTGGATTACTGGAGTACACTCCTGTGAACATTGGGAAAACATGCAGACTCCACACAGAAAGGCTCCAGGTAAGAATCAAACACTGTTGCCTCTTGTTGTGAAGCAACAGTGCAACCCACAGTGCCACTCTGGTGCCCAAACTGAGCTTACTGTCAAGCTTCTTCATCTCTGACCGTACATCAGTAGTCAGTGGATGCAGCTGTTTGGGCAAAAAATGTGCTCACCATGTACGTTTTCTCTGGCTGGTTCTGTTTTAGAAACTCCTCCATCTTCAACTCATTTTCAAGCTGCCGAATAGAGTCATTTTCGTAGCTTTCAACATCCGCCCGCATGAAGTCTGCATCATTCGCTCCCCTGAAACAATTTCACAAATCTGTATCTTAGTCATTTTATCAACCACCCCATTCAGAGTTACAGAGGGCTTTACTTTATAGTGGACAATAGAACAATAATTCACATCTTGGCAAGTGTGAGGCAGCACTGCGGGTCCTAGCAGTGGGTGCAGTTTGAATGGCCACAGCAAGTGATGTTGGGGAAGTGCTATAGGGAAAATCAAGACCAAAGTTGTCATGGTGCTTTCAAAAGAAACTGGATTTGATGTGGCAGAGGAAAATTGACAGACAAAATTAGATCCTCACAGTGTTTGGGAGATTATTTCACAACTGTAGAAATGGAACAGATTACACAATAAAAGAAAATAATTTCACTTCAAAACCAGGTAAAGAAATGTATGCAAGAATGCTCTTAATGACAGTGGTGCTTGGTAGTACCCTGGTTTTCTGGCGTGGATCTGTGCAAGGAAGGCCTTCTCTGAAGTGGGCGAGAGGACCAAATCATCAAACTGAGGGCGGCCAAAGTCCGAATCCACATTGCTCTCAGTCTCGCTACCAGCCTCTAAAGAACACATTGCATAATAAATTCAACCCGTGAAGCCAAAAGCCCACACCTTCAAGCTCAGCTTGTTTCATTTCAAATCCATCATGGTGGCATACAAAAGTGAAATGACTGAAATTGTGATACCTTCTAAATACTAATGGACCTGACTGTAACCTGATAATGTAAATACAGTACTTTATTTGTGCATTTATTTGCAATGATTCCAACTGAAGTTTAATGGTGGCTGTATACGCATAGCCTGAATTCTCACCTGAATTAAGCTCCTTGACAAGTGAAGACATGGTGTTGGTGATTGAATCTGCTGCCACCAGTAAATCATTTCTCAAGTTTCTCCTGGAGCCTGGCAAACACAAATGGCCAGTCAAAAAGGAGAACAGAATCAGGAGTGCATACTGCACTCCCGTGTTGCCGGGCAACAACAAGGCAAAAAACAAGATCTTTTCATGGCTTTAGAGTAATTAACTCTTAGAGCTGCGTTCTCTTCCCTCAGCCCATACATGTAAATATAACAGGCCAAAATACCCTGGCATCTTGGAATTTCCATAGAAATATCCATAATCTGGTTTTCATTGAGAAAAGAATTAACAGTTGGGGGAAAAAAAACCATTATAACTCCATAAAAAGCCTGCAGGGTTGAGCAGAATCATTTTTGAGCAGAATCATTTTCCTCCCTCATCTATCAAGAAGCAAACATCTATGGCATTATGATCATAACTGTATGCAACATTACTCAGTGAAAATACTTGAACACATATTTTATTTTGATGTATTTTTTCATATTTTTAATGGATTTACCAGCCCTCAAAGTGCACAGGACGGCATACAGAGCAAAACGGAATGCGTTAGGAGAGGCATGTGACTAAAGTCAAGCGACAAAGTATTCGATAACATGACTTATGAATAGCCCACCAGGATGCTTTTATTATTATTATTATTATTATTACTTTTGCAAATTTGAGCAACCATCTGCCCAAGCGGATGTGAATGCAAGCCCAATTATATCCCTGAACGCCGAATGGCGTTTCGGGGATTTTATGTTTTTGGTCTGACCGCTGCCACCGCCCTACGCGTTAACGCGATAACTTCAGTAATATTTCAATTAGAAATTTCAAGTTTTGCATATAAGTAAGTATCATAAAGAGGAAGAACTGATTCGATTTTGGACAATTTACGATTTCTAGATTTGCCACCAGGGGCCAATAACTGATTTACGTGTTAACGCGATAACTTCAGTAATATTTCAATTAAAAATTCCAAGTTTTGCATTTAAGTACCACAATGAGGAAGAACTGATTCGATTTTGGACAATTTACAATTTCTAGATTGGCCACCAGGGGCCAAAAACTGATAAAATCACTGTTTTGATCATATCTCTGGAAATATTTGTCCGATTGATCTCAAATCAAGTGCAAATGAAAGGTCATGACCTGAGGATGTGTCCCACATTATACCCGTTTGGTTCAAAATTTTGACACAAGGTGGAGCTCTGTCACAAAATTCACCATTTTTGCCATATCTTTGGAACCATATGTCCAATTGACATGAAACTATGTGCAACTACAAGGCCATGACCTCACAACGAGTCACATGATGATATCATACCTGTATGGTTCAATATTTTGCCACCAGGTGGCACTTTCTGATGGAAAATTACCATTTTGGCCATATCTTCAGAACCATTTGTCCGATTGACCTGAAATTAAGTTCAAATGAAAGGTCATGACCTGAGAGGCTCTATATTGTATTGGGTCTATTCAAGGATTGGGGAATTGGAGAATTGGGGGCGTTCGGGGATATACCCCAAGCTGTCGCCTCTGACAGCATAAGCCTAGTTTACAAAGTGAACAGTTCGTCTTTAAAAGAAACATCAATCGTGGCAGCTTCGTTTTCCGCATCCGGCCTCCCTTATTTCTTTGCACCGTGTCAAACCCAAGAGGGCATAACCCATGTAGCTAACTGAACGGAATGTTTCTCTATATTGTTACCCTGTACAAATATCATTGTAGGCCTCTGCAAATAGTGTCACTGCTTGAACAGAGAATACAGGTATTATCCAGGGTAAACCTTTCACATTGAGATATATGGGCAATATAAATTAACACAAGGGGATGATGAAGACCAGCAAATGTTTAGTAAGAGCTGTTTTACAAAGATGATGATTGTGCGGTAATTCATTTATTCATGCTGGACGCTAAATAACACATTAAAGTTTTATTGCAGGCTGTGGGTGTAACTCACATCTTGTAAAAATGATGCAATTGTTATTTCCTTCCTATGGCACTAAGAACCACAGAATTTTTGCCCGAATACAGTCAAAACAGGACACGTTTGCTTCCGGGTACATCAACCTAGGAAATGTCTTGCTGAAATTAAGTTTCAATTTAACAACCCAACGTACATTCCAAAGTACCATATTTGAATCGTGTCAATTCGAAGGCTCACTGCTCGTATACCAAAAAAGCGCGATTCACACCAAGGAGAAATGTTTCACATGAACAATTTTTGCAAACAAGAAGTTCAAACTTGACATGAGAAATGACAATTTCTTGAAAACCAGAAAAGTCCAATTCCCACCTATTTATGAGGGATGTTTTGTGCAACCCTAACCTTAACCTCAACCTTAAACCACAGTAAAAACAAGACGAACAGTTAAATCTATCTCATCACTTCAACAGCTATATGGGAAAAAAATCTAACAGCTTATTCTTCACAAGTACAACCCCAATTCCAAAATAGTTGGGACAAAGTGTAAATTGTGAATAAAATCAAAATGCATTGACTTTCAGATCATGAGCCAATATGTTATTTACAATAGAACATAGATAACATTTCAAATGTTGCAACTGAGAAATTCTACATTTTTATCCACAAAATGGGCTTATTTTAAATTTTCTGGCAGCAAAAGGTCTCAAAAAATTTGGGACACAGGCAAAAAAGGGCTGACAAAGCAATTAATATGTAAGAGAATCAGCAGAAAGCACATTTAGCAAGTAATTACGTTAACTGGCATCAGGTGTTTAACATTACTGACTATAGAAGGGATGTCTTAGAGAGGCTGAGTCTCTCAGAAGTAAAGATGGCCAGAGGCTCTCTAACCTGTGAAGGCTTGCGTAAAAAATAAAAATTTTTGGAATACTTTAAAAACAATGTTCCTCAATGTCAAATTGCAAAGGCTTTGAAGGTCTCATCATCAACAGTGCATAACATCATCAGTGCATAACATCATTCAGAGAAACTGGAAAAAAACAAGACCGAAGACCTTTACTGGATGACCGTGATCTTCGGGCCCTCAGACGCCACTGCATCACTCACCGGCATGATTCTGTCATTGAGGTTACTAAATGGGCCCAGAAATACTTCAAGAAACCACTGTCTGTAAACACAGTCCGTCGTGCCATTGACAGCTGCCACCTAAAACTCTATCATCCAAAAAGGAAGCCATTGTCCAGCATGATACTGAAATACCGCCATGTTCTGTGGGCCAAGGCTCATTTAAAATGGACTGCAGCAAAGTGGCAAAGTGTTCTGTGGTTAGACAAGTCCAAATTTAACATTCTTGTTGGAAATCATGGGTGAAGAGGAGAAAGACCACCCCTCCTTATCAGCGTTCAGTTCAAAAGCCAGCATCTCTGATGGTATAGGGATGCATTAGTGCATATGGTGTGGGACATTTGCATGTTTTAAAAATAGGCGTGCAATGCACGGAATACCCTCCGCCTGATGGCAAAGTTTTTGGAGACGCCCGCCGCCCGGCCAACCACACGAAGGAAAGCAATACCCTGTCACCCTTGAGGGCTGAGGGGTAAAAAGCACCATGAATGCTGAAAAGTATATAAAGGTTTTAGAGCAACATATGCTCCCCTACAGATGACATCTATTCCAGGGAAGGCCTTGTGTATTTCAGCAGGACAATGCAAAACCACATACTGCTGCTATTACAACAGCATGGTTTCGTAGTGGAAGAGTCCATGTGTTGAACTGGCCTGCCTGCAGTCCTAATCTTTCACCAATTGACAACATTTTTGTGCATAATTAAAAGAAAAGTCTGTCAAAAGAGAAACAAAACTCTTTAGCAGCTGGAAGACTGTATTAATCAAGAGTGGGATCAAATTCCAGAATTGAGTACAAAGCACTTCTACTGACTAAGTAGACTTCTAAGTATAAAATGACTTGGCCCCGGAATATCTTTGCAGTCTTCTCATTCCTTACTCCCCGCCAAGATCACTTCGTTCACAAGGTACTGAGTATTTGTAAACTCCAAATATAACCTGAGTTACAATTAGAGGCAGAGAATTCTCTTACAAAGTGCCAATTTTATGGAACAATCTCCTGAGACAAATTTGGGCCTCAGACACACTCTCTGTCTCCAAGAGTAGGCAGCAAACTTACCTTTGAGTCAAGTCTATGATGAGGTCATGACTAGTTATGTATAAATATATATTTGGTTCTGCTGGGACTGACTACAACCTAGTTTCGTGGTAGGTTCACATGATATTGCAAGCCAGTGTGAAGTAAATCCATGTGGAACTGGTGGCACTGAGCATGCATTAACGGTGCCAGTGGGGCTTGCCGCAGCCTTAGTCACGGGGGAGGTCCATATGTTACTGGTGGTAGTGTTAAGTAAATCTGTCTAGAACTGGGGGTGCTGAGCATGCATTAACTTGATGATGCAGGCCATTCCAGCAGACTATTGTAACAAATACCATGTTTTTCCCCATTAATTGAAGCAGCTATACAATTAAACCAGTTCTAGCATGATTAAATTCAAACAATATTGAGTAGTTATTATCAATGACAAAATAACTAATCAAAGAAATTAATGCAAAAATAGGATAAAACAAATTTGCACATAATGCCTGAAATTGCAACTTATGGATTGCAATGCTTGAGTGAGCATAAACGGCTCCATCATAAAAAAAGTCTTTGACTCGAAGACCAACTGGCCACTTTCCGTTTTTAAATGCCATCTTATCTAAAACAATTTCATTGTGCTAAAAACTCTATATTTTTGCCTAGTTATATATTCCATGATGTTTTATATGGTATAATTATGAAGATAAATTAAACATGCAAAACATAGAACTAATTTGGTCAGTTAGGTCTAAATTTCTCATATTGGCTGATCAGACTAACTGCAATGTCAAGTGTACTAGTAAACAGTACCCTTTTCCTTTTCAGTCAGATAGCTGCAGGCTTCAGCTCCAAGCTTGCATTAAACATGGATTTGCAGCAGGACTGCTTGCAATGAAATGGGGATGTACCTGCAAAAATAGTTTCAAACTAAGTAGCCAATAAATAACCAGGTACACATTACAAACAACAAACATTTAACAGCCCAATCTTAAATGCTCTCCGATAATGCACATAAAACACGTTTATGTGTGTAGAAGATACAAAAAATAAATACAAAATAAAAATACGTTATTGAAGTGGTTGTTCATTTTCTTTGTTGAACTGAGGTAAGCGAAACTTGCTTGCAAAGTCAATGAGGTTTTTTCGATGGTCTGTGATGAAAACGAAATGCAGCCACGCCCAGAGTTTTTTCTTTAGCATTATGTTCCGAGATAATATCAAAATGAGCAAATAAAGCATGCCTATAAAACTAATTTTAACACCATGTCAAATGTTAGGCTAGTTAAAATGCACATTCACGCGCAAGAAGTATGCGATGGAGTCATGAACGGGGGTGTTAGATTTACATACAGTGCTGAGAAAAAGTATTTGTCCCCTCCCTGATTTCTTATTTTTTGAATATTTGTCACACTTAAATGTTTCAGATCATCAAATAAATTTTATCATCAGACAAAGATAACCCAGGTAAATACAAAATGCAGTTTTTAAATGATGACTGAGGGAAAAAGCTATCAAAACTTACCTGGCCCAATGTGAAAAAGTAATTGGCCCCTAAACCTAATAACTGGTTGTGCCACCCTCGGTGCCAACAACTGGAACCAAGTGTTTGCGATAACTGGCAATGAGTCTTTCACATCGCTCTGGAGGAATTTCGGCCCCCACTTGCCAGAACTGTTTGAATTCAGCCACACTGGGGGGTTTTTGAGCACGAACGGCCTGTTTAAGATCATGCCACAGCATCTAAATTGGATTTAAGTCCGGACTTTGAATGGGCCACTCCAAAATCTTCATTTTTTCCTAAGCCATTCAGAGGTGGACTTGCAAGTGTGTTTCAGATCATTGTCCTGCTGCATTACCCAAGTGCGCTAGAGGTCACAAACTGATGGTCGGACATTCTCCTTCAGGATTTTCTGATAGAGAGCAGAATTCGTGGTTCCATCAATCACGGCAAGTCGTCCAGGTCCTGAAGCAGCAAAGCTGTCCCAGAACACTACCACCACCATGTTTGACTGTTGGTGTGATGTTCTTTTTATGAAATATTGTGTTAGTTTCACACCAGATGTAACAGGACACACCTTCTAAAAATTCAACTTTTGTCTCGTCAGTCCACAGAATATTATCTATTTTTTAATTTCATGTGTGTGGATTTTCTATACAAATAAAACATTTTTACATGCAAGCTCACTTTTTTTCCCTTCAAGTTCTCACCTGATATTGTACAAGCTCTCACATGACAATGTAAAAGCTCACATCACAATGTACAAGTTCTCACATGACATTCTACAAGCTCTCCAGTTTTGCAACAGATCTACCTTCATATCATCTCACGATTGTGTTTGGGAAACCCAAGCAACGAGAATGTTAAGAACATGAGAGAATGTTCCTTAAGAATCTCTTTGACACACTTGTTAATCCTGAGATCCAACATTATAAGGAAACCCACTGCAGTGCTTTAAACAAGCATGGTTGCCAGTCAAAAACATGCTCGACAGCTCCCAAGTCAAGAATACACAGCCTTTGGTCTACGGATGTAAGCCACGGGAACAGGAGAATGTTAATGGGCAAGAATAGCTTTTTCAGCACAGGAAATTAGATATCCTGGAATACATACAATGTTAGACACAACATTATGGATTTATTATAGAAATTTTCCAATAAGACTCCAGAGTTTAAGGAAGAAATACAAAGCTTCTGAAAGGGATATGCATGCTTAAGTGCTCTCGTTGAAATGGGAGCACCGCTAAGCTACTAATACCCCCATTCAACACAACCGTTCCAGCTACCCTTCTCAGCCGTTCTAAGCCGTCCTCGGGACGGCTGCCTGTACTGATCAGACGCTAGGAGATCGGCCATTTTGGGCATTCTTGAGTTCTAGTAGCGATCTGTTCACGACTGTAACGATACTGTAGGGTTCTAATACAGTTCATGTACCGACCATGAAAGGTCCGTGCAGCGTGTCTATAACGATCTTTACCATTTTAGTACTGATCACTAGCGTTCCAGCAACGTTCCTATCAAGACTCACACCGTTGCTGTACCGAGTGTACCATCCTCTAACCGTTCATTCATGATTTCACAGCGACCGTAGGGTGCTGTTAGCAATCCATGAACGATCCAGTAGCGTTATGTTACCATTGCCGTAACGATCTACAGAGGTTATAGAGCGAGACACATATCAAACATGTATTCAGTTGCTTTCCCTACCGTTCCTACATTTCAAAGGAGTTCCGTTAACGTCCAGTGCCATTCCAATAAGGCTCCATTAAGTTCCCTTCCGACCTCTCCCATTCTGGTACCATTCCTTGATCGGTATGGGAACGGTAACTAGAACAGTTGTGTGGAATGGGGGTATAAGCAAAAAAGAAAATAGCCCAATTTGCTTTGAGCATCCCAGAGTTTTTTTATATTCAATATAGGGTGTGTTTGATGTCTAATATGACATCGTCGATCCTTGAGGGCATTTTCAAAGCATTATCTTGCTAGCTCCTGCGATTTTTTTCACATTAACTTGCCCATGAACATAATAGGCTACGAGCCAGGTCACGGTCTGGTAGCCTCCAGAACCAGGATAGTCAAAAAATTCTCTGCTCGATAAAATGTGATGAAATTTCACTGAATTTAAATTGAAATATTATAGATCGCATCTATTTAGTTTTTGATGTAGTCTGATCAGTATTTGGCGTAAATAATATATCTTGAAAACGAAGGCATGTCTCCAACCGTACATCGAAACTGGTGATGTGCACAAATCTTAAAAATTCAAGGTGATGCTATAAAGGCAGTTTCCAGCTACTCCATACTCAAGGAGTTCTTAGGAACGCCCTAACAAAAGCTGAAGAGAAGCAAGTTTATTCGGACAAGTCGAAGTTCTGGCAGCACTGAATGGAAACAGCATTCAGGCAGAAAATAACGTTAGTCCATGCGACCATGCCGATTTTCACCTGCTTTGATGTCAAGCTAATTTGGGTAAAAGCTGAACAAACTTTAAAAGCTAATAATTAATGAACACATTTATCATAATGTTTTCAGTCTTACCAGAGATGTATGGAGAAAAATTCTGTTCCAGCAGCCGAAGTAAACTGCGGATTTTTTATTTTTGCCACGAATGCGCACCAAATATGTGCACCCCTGGGTATAATCCCTCCCTTAGAGGTTTCAAATGCTGCTTTTTTTACTGCATCAACATTTTTGTAACTAAATAAAGTTGTCATTGCCATACCTGGAGCATCCAAATTGATTATTCTATGGATACAGATTGCAATCGCTCAACCAAAACACGTACTGGTCGACCAACCGCCCATCATCCGAACAATCGACCAGTTGAAAAAATGGGATCAGCACTAGATTTACAGTTTTGTTCAGAGATATAGCAGTTCGTAAAAAATGTGAATAGTGTGAAGATATTTTTAAAAGTCTTCAGTTCTGTATTTCAAATGCAGTGGAAACATTACACATTCAATTCCAAATCAAAGCATTAACAAGTCTGATCAAGTCAGTTATTCTTTTACAGGAAGCTAAGACAAGGGGCACTGAAAGGGGTGGCTCACTTTAAATTACTGAACCAATACTGAGTTACTTAACCATTGTTTTTGACAACTTCTGTGCATTTGCACTGCACAGAGTCAACTAACTTCTAGCACAGAAAAACAAGTATTTCAAACTTCATTCCACAGTTCCTGCAAATTTTTGGGTTTTGCTTCAGACACTGCATTTTTATTGTCACCCCAAAAGTTTTCGATGGGGTTGAGGTTAGAGGATTGTACCGGCCACTCCAGGTTGGTCTGGAACCAAGATGTTGTGCATTTACTCGTGTTTGGGGTCGTAGTCCAGATTTTCTGCAGTATGGAAGTTTGTGGCATTCATCATCCAAAAAATTCCTGTTTTGCACTTGGAAGAAGCCACGCTGATGCTTGAAGGAAATCATTGATTTGCCTCATTCTGTTTTAACTAGGGCTGGGACTTTAACAGGTTAATTTCAATCAATTAATTACACAATAAATAATCCATAGAGAAAAAAAAAAATAACGCATTTACTCGAGCCTTTCTCAGTTCCCGAATTTCTGGCACACCGGTAACACTGATGCGCACAATTCGGCCCGATAGGTGGCGGTAATGCACATAAAGTCTTAATATATTGAATATAATGGCCATAATTGCGCTTTGAGTTTGTACTACTCTGTGAATGTAGGACATAGATGAAAACTGCACAGATAAACATAAATGAAAAATAAAAATTTTTGTTGTTGAAGTTCACTTATATGTCTATTCATTGATTCAGTCATCAATCAAAATTTATTTGAATTGAAAAACTTTTCTTATTGTATCAAATATTGCCATTTGATAAAAATACAATAAATGAAGATTAACAGTCAATCAATCAATCAATCAATCAATCAATCAATAACCTTTATTGCTGGGAAGTCCCACTGAGATAGATCTCTTTTGCAGGGGAGCACTGATTACAATAAAACCATTACAATGGAAGGTTAAAGACAAACAGCACACATAAAAATACAAAACCCAAAACCAGTGAAGTTGGCACGTGATGTAAATCGCAGATAAAAACAGAATACAATGATTTGCAAATCCTTTTCAACTTATATTCAATTGAATACACTGCAAAGACAAGATGTTTAATGTTCAAACTTTTTTTTTTGCAAATAATCATTAACTTTGAATTAAAAGGCAGCAACACATTGCAAAAAAGTTGGCACAGGGGCCTTTTTACCACTGTGTTACATCGCCTTTCCTTTTGACACTCAGTAAAGGTTTGGGAACTGAGGAGATCAATTTTTCAACAGTTGTTCAACAGTCCGGGGTCTCCGTTGTCATATTTTACGCTTCATAATGCGCCACACATTTTCAATGGGACACAGGTCTGGACTACAGGCAGGCCAGTCTAGTACCCGCACTCTTTTACTACGGAGCCATGCTGTTGTAACACGTGCAGAATATGGCTTGGCATTGTCTTGCTGAAATAAGCAGGGGCCTCCGTGAAAAAGACGTTGCTTGGATGGCAACATATGTTGCTGCAAAACCTGTATGTACCTTTCAGCATTAATGATGCCTTCACATATGTGTGAGTTGCCCATGCCTTGGGCACTAATACACCCCCATACCATCACAGATGCTGGCTTTTGAACTTTGCGCCTATAACAGTCCGGATGGTTCTTTTACTCTTTGGTCCGGAGGACACGACGTCCACAGTTTCCAAAAACAATTTTAAATGCGGACTCGTCAGACCACAGAACACTTTTCCACTTTGCATCAGTCCATCTTAGATGAGCTTGGGCCCAGCAAAGCCGCCGGCGTTTCTGGGTGCTATTGATAAATGGCTTTCCCTTTGCATTGTAGAGTTTTAACTTGCACTTGCAGATGTAACGACGAACTGTAGTTACTGACAGTGGTTTTCTGAAGTGTTCCTGAGCCCATGTGGTGATGCCCTTTACACACTGATGTCAGTTTTTGATGCAGTACCGCCTGAGGGATCGAAGGTCACGGGCATTCAATGTTGGTTTTCGGCCTTGTCGCTTACGTGCAGTGATTTCTCCAGATTCTCTGAATCTTTTGACGATATTACGGACCGTAGATGATGAAATCCCAAAATTTCTTGCAATAGCTCATTGAGGGATGTTGTTTTTAAACTGTCCGACAATCAGCTCACGCATTTGTACACTGAGTGGTGAGCCTCGCCCCATCCTTGTTTGTGAATGACTGAGCATATCAGGGAAGCTGCTTTTATACCCAATCATGGCACCCACCTGTTCCCAATTAGCCCGTTCACCTATGGGATGTTCCAAATAAGTGTTTGATGAGCATTCCTCAACTCTCTCAGTCTTTTTTGCCACTTGTGCCAGCTTTTTTGAAACATGTCGCAGGCATCAAATTCCAAATGAGCTAATATTTGCAAAAAATTACAAACTTGTCTTTGCAGTGTATTCAATTGAATATAGGTTGAAAAGGATTTGCAAATCATTGTATTCTGTTTTTATTAACAATTTACACAACGTGCCAACTTCACTGGTTTTGGGTTTTGTACATAAAAGTCACAAACAACTATTTCAGATTAAAGGATTAAATTTTAAACTAGAATAAAACATACTAAAAATAAAAATGTATTTTTATATATATATAAAAAACATAAGAAACATAGGACAGAGAAAAGTAAATGAGTAAATCCTACCATAAAATAAAAGCCAATACATCTGGCCTCCAGAAGCAATATCCATCCATCCATCCATCCATCTTCAACTGCTTAATCCGGGGCCGGGTCGCGGGGGCAGCAGTCTAAGCAGAGATGCCCAGACTTCCCTCTCCGCGAACACTTCCTCCGGTTCTTCCGGGGGTATCCCGAGGCGTTCCCAGGCCAGCCGAGAGACATAGTCCTTCCAGCGTGTCCTGGGTCTCCCCCGAGGCCTCCTCCCGGTGGGGCATGCCCGGAACACCTTCACAGGAAGGCGTCCAGGGGGCATCCGATAGAGATGCCCGAGCCACCCCAGTTGGCCCCTCTCGACGTGGAGGAGCAGCGGCTCTACTCTGAGCTCCTCCCGGGTGACAGAGCTCCTCACCCTATCTCTAAGGGAGCGGCCCGCCACCCTGCGGAGGAAACCCATTTCAGCCGCTTGTACCCGAGATCTTGTTCTTTCGGTCATGACCCAGAGTTCATGGCCATAGGTGAGGGTAGGAACGTAGATTGACTGGTAAATCGAGAGCTTTGCCTTTAGACTCAGCTCCTTCTTCACCACAACAGATCAATACAATGACCGCATTACTGCTGCCGCTGCACCAATCCATCTGTCAATCTCATGCTCCATCCTTCCCTCACTTGTGAACAAGACCCCAAGATACTTGAACTCCTCCACTTGAGGCAAGAGCTCTCCTCCAACCCGGAGGGGGCTAGCCACCTTTTTCCGGTCGAGAACCATGGCCTCGGACTTGGAGGTGCTGATACTAATCCCAGCCGCTTCGCACTCGGCTGCAAACCGCCCTAGTGCATGCTGAAGGTCCTGGTTCAAAGAAGCTAACAGGACAACATCATCCGCAAAAAGCAGAGATGAGATCCTGTGGTCCCCAAACTGGACACCCTCCGGCCACTGGCTGCGCCTAGAAATTCTGTCCATAAAGATAATGAACAGAACCGGTGACAGAGGGCAGCCCTGCCGGAGTCCAACATGCACGGGGAATAGGTCTGACTTACTTCCGGGAATGCGAACCTAGCTCCTGCTCCAGTCATACAGAGGCCGCACGGACTCTAGAGGTCCCCAGACTCCATACTCCCGAAGCACCTCCCACAGAATGCCATGAGGGACACGGTTGAATGCCTTCTCCAAGTCCACAAAACACATGTGAACTGGTTGGGCAAACTCCCATGCACCCTTAAGCACCCTGCGGCGGGTATAGAGCTGATCCAGTGTTCCACGACCAGGACGAAAACCGCATTGTTCCTCCTGGATCCTAGGTTCGACTATCGGCCGGATTCTTCTCTCCAGCACCCTGGAGTAGACTTTACCCGGGAGGCTGAGAAGTGTGATCCCCTATAGTTGGAGCACACCCTCCGGTCCCCCTTCTTAAATAGAGGGACCACCACCCCGGTCTGCCAATCTAGAGGCACTGTCCCCGACTGCCATGCGATGCTGCAGAGGCGTGTCAACCAAGACAGCCCTACAAAATCCAGGGACTTGAGGTACTCAGGGCGGATCTCATCCACCCCCGGTGCCTTGCCACCGAGGAGCTGGCGAACCACCTCAGTGACTTCAGCCCAAGTGATGGATGAGTCAGCCTCTGGATCCCCAGCCTCAGCTTCCTCTACGGAAGGCGTATCAGTGGGATTGAGGAGGTCCTCGAAGTATTCCTTCCACCGGCCGACAATATCCCCAGTCGAAGTCAACAGCTCCCCACCTCCTCTGTAAACAGTGTTGGCAGGGTACTGCTTTCCCCTCCTGAGGCGCCGAACGGTTTGCCAGAATCTCTTCGGGGCCGACCGATAGTCCTCCTCCATGGCCTCCCCGAACTTTTCCCATACCCAAGTTTTTGCTTCCGCCACTGCCCGGGCCGCAGCACGCTTAGCCTGCCGGTACTGGTCAGCTGCCTCAGGGGTCCCATGAGCCAACCAAGCTCGGAAAGATTCCTTCTTCAGCTTGACGGCATCCCTTACTTCCGGTGTCCACCACCGGGTTCGGGGATTGCCGCCACCTCTGACAGAGGGTTCCGCCAGACGTGCCCAACAGACCCTCATAACACGTTTGGGCCTGCCAAGTCTGTCCAGCTTCCTCCTACGCCAGAGGATCCAACTCACCACCAGGTGGTGATCAGTTGACAGCTCAGCCCCTCTCTTCACCCGAGTGTCCAAGACATACGGCCGAAGGTCAGATGACACGACCACAAAGTCGATCATTGACCTCCGGCCTCGGGCGTCCTCGTGCCACGTGCACTGATGGACGCCCTTATCCTTGAACTTGGTGTTTTCGTTATGGACAAACCGTGACTAGCACAGAAGTCCAATAACAGAGCACCGCTCGGGTTCAGATCGGGGAGGCCGTTCCTCCCAATCACACCCCTCCAGGTAACACTGTCGGTACCCACGTGGGCGTTGAAGTCCCCCAGCAGAACGATGGAGTCCCCAGTCGGAGCACTTTCCAGGGCCCTTCCTACGGACTCCAAGAAGGTCGGGTACTCTGCACTGCCATTCGGCCCATAGGCCATGATTACAGTGAGGTACCTGTCCCCGACCCGAAGGCGCAGGGCAGCGACCCTCTCGTTCACCGGGAAAAACTCCAACACATGACGGCTAAGCTGGGGGGCTATAAGCAAACCCACACCAGCCCGCCGCCTCTCACCGTAGTCAACTCCAGAGTAGAAGAGAGTCCAGCCTCTCTCAAGGAGTTGGGTTCCAGAGCCCAGACTGTGCGTGGAGGTGAGCCCGACTATCTCTAGCCGGTACCGCTCGACCTCTCGCACAACCTCAGGCTCCTTCCCCCTCAACGAAGTGACATTCCATGTACCGAGAACCAGATTCCGTGTCCAGGGATTGGGTCGTCGGGGCCCCCGCCCACGACTGCCACCCAAAGCACAATGCATCGGCCGCTTCTGAACCCTCCCGCTGGGAATGGGCCTACGGGAAGGCGGGCCCACGTCGCTCGTTCGGGCTGTGCCCAGCCGGGTCCCGTAGGCGGAGACCCGACCACCAGGCGCTCGCCTACCAACCCCAACCCCAGGCCTGGCTCCAGGGTGGGGTCCCGGTGACGCCAATCCGGGCGACGTAAACGTCCTTGATGTATTTATGTTCATTAGGGGTTCATTAGGGAACCGCTCTTAGTCTGACCTGTCACCTAGGACCTGTTTGCCCTGGGAGACCCTACCAGGGGCAATAAGCCCCAGACAACATAGCTCCTAGGATCATCCAGGTACTCAAACCCCTCCACCACGATAAGGTGGCGATTCAAGGAGGGGCAGAAGCAATATATCCAACACTAATTTCCTGAGTGACACGAGGGGAATAAGGCAGTCCAGCTTCAAGGTTACCTGGAAATTAGTCCACATACAAGGAGCGAATGCACTAGAAGAGGCAAATCCCAAATTAGTCCTAGGAGCCTCTAACAAAAACCATTTTTGTGATCTGGTATGCCGACTTCTGATTTTGATGGATAAGAGCTTTGTAAGATATGAGGCAAATTTGCCTAACAAAGCCTTATAAATAAATAAAATACAATGTAGCTTTCTTCTAAAATGGAGGGAAAACCACCCCACAGAATTATATAAAGCACAGTGATGGGTTCGGATTGCATCTTAAAGTACTAATAGAGGCATGCCTGTAAAGGACATCTCCGTAATCAAATATGGGTAATATTGTTGCCTCGACAATCCTCTTCCTATTGTCCAAAGAAAAACAGGACCCGTTTCTGTAAAGAAACCTGATTTTCATTCTAAGTTTCTTGGACAGGTCATGATCCAACCAGATATTTGTAAGACTGAGCCTGCTCAATTTGAACACCAATCACTGAGAAAATGGAGTCACCTGGCATAATTGTATTCTGTGCAGAAAAGGTCATGAGCTTTGTTTTATCAGTATTTAAAACCAGTTTAAGATCAGCTAGAGCATGCTGTATAATGTTAAAAGCAGATTGTAAATATTTGAGAAAATTTTTGCCAGCTATTTTTGTATTTTCACACCACGCTTTCAACAACCTTGTTATTAGCTATTTTCTTTTGTTACACAGTTCCCCAATAGGGAGCTATCAACTTGGATTGATGCAGTCGTATGCTACAGAGCAACAGCAACAAAATGGCAGCTCATGAACAGCAGCAGCCTCCTTGTTCGTTCTTTAAACTGTAGGTTGAGGAAGTGACAATAGGGGGCAGCACAATAACACTAGTTCCACAAATTCTGGTCTGTCTCGCAAACAGTAAACATTCGCTTTTTTTTCTGTTACTAGTAATTCAAGTAATGGTTCTAATCTCGCACAAGTCCCAAAATCCAACTCCCTGCAGGAAGCAAGCTATTGCAAGTGACCCACCAAGGTGAGTCTACAAATGCAAAATCAAGTTCCTCACCCAAGCGTTTATAGAGAAATGCTCAAAGAGACAAGAGACTAAGTTTCGAAGGTCAAGGTCACTGAGCAAAGGTCATTCAGGTATGAAACCTCAACGAGGCACGGCCACGCACCAAGCCGGGTCAACATATGCATCATGATGTTCCTAACCCAAGCGGTTTGAGAGGAACGGCCTGGATAAAGTTTTGAAAATCAAGGTCACCCAGCAAAGGTCAAAGGTCACTCGGACAAGAAACCTCAACGAGACATGGCTAACCACCAAGGTGAGTCTATAAATGCAAAATCAAGTTCCTAACCCAAGCGGTTACAGAGAAATGGTCTAGGCAAAGTTTTGAAGGTCAAGATCACTGAGCATTGTCAAAGGTCATTCGGGTACGAAACCTCGACGAGGCACGGCTACCCACCAAGGCAAGTCCACATATGCAAAATGAAGTTCCAAACCCAATCTGTTACAGAGAAATGGCCTGGACAATGGCAGGACGACTGGACACCCATCTGTCTGCAAAGGGGATGACCCTCTGCCCCTTAGTTGGGGCTGAGGGGTTAAAAAAAAAAGTAAGCAATGCATGGATTCAAACTGTGTCTGTTACATTTATTGATTGATGACTTGTTTGTGCTGCTTCATACAAACTGACAGAGTACGGCAAGCTGTACAAACAGTGGTCCCCTCAGACCAAATTTAAAACAACGCAAATCACTGCTTAATGGCTTGATAAATTTCAATGGGTGAAACCTCTTTCTGTCCTTATGCGCGTGTCCTTAGGCGTTCATGTTAAGATGATTAACAATTGGCCTGACAAATACATTGTTCAATCATGGTCACCCACAGTCTGTGGGTCCCTGTGCGGGCTAGAGGCTAGTTTGCTGGGTTATTCCTCCTCTCAAATGACAAGAGAGATTATTAAGAGATAACAATAAATGCCAGATTTTGCCGATGTCCTTCATTTCAACAAACCAGTGCAACATAGCTTATGACCCTCACAGTTGTATGTATGTTGATCACAGAAACAATAGTTTTAACAATGTCGACAAAAAGAAGAGGACATTCCCTCAATTTTGCACATCACCACTAAAAACCCCCATAGGGCGCAGAACCATTAGTTGTTCCAATAGCTTGATCGATCATCGGAGACCACCAATGCTGCAAGGATTTCAGGAAGAATGATTAAACTCTCCAGCCAGTGGAAGCGCAGTTCAGCATTGTTTTCACTGAGATTATGATCATGTGTTGTTGTTTTTTTTGTTTATCCTTAAACCTACAGTCTGAAAGTTTAGCAAAAAAATGAATGAGAAAGAGATTTTGATCATAAACACCACTGCCCCTCCCACTCTGCTCCTTCTCTCCCTCTGGTAACCCCTCCCACCCAGCTTGTTCACAAGGGAAGTTCACTAAGTGGTATACAGAAAGACATGATAAGCTCCAGTATGTTTCATTGCGAAGTAAGAAAAGCTGATAATGACAAAAATAAACATTCATCATTAACATGTTACTCACAAACAAACCAAGCCATCTCAAAGTCAATGTAATTGTGCTAGGTATTGAAAATGACGAAATAGGGCAGTATGTCAGCCAAGCAAGTGAGTAAACTAACATTAGCGACACAACATTGGCACAAGCTGCTGAACCTGGTGACTAATTGAAGATATAACCGAAGTTAATTTGCGACGCATAACATTTCACATTTCTTACATTACTTGAGTGTAGAAGATGAAAGCCTTGGCTCCGACGATCAATACACTCTTGGTCCAAATGGATGAGGGAAGAAGATGGACTAGTAAAAGACAAGCCAGCTAGTGCGCATTCCTGTTAACTAAAGTCCGCGGCCCAGCTGCAAGCTACCAAGCTATTGATCTGGCTTCATGTAGACTACCATTTTCATTGCTTCACTGGGCCAGGCTATGCAAAACCATCTCAAAGTCATTAAAATTATGCTTTGTAATCAACAGACAGCTAGGAATTGAGACTGAAAAGCATTAGCTACCAAACCTCGAAATAAACTGCATGTCACAAAAGCTACCTAGCGACAAATAATATATAACTTTTTTACAATCATAGAAAGCAAAAGATGAGAGCCTTGGCTTCAGTGATAACTTTATTTCAGGTCCCAAAACTTGGCAAGGGAAGCAGATAGACTGAAAAAGGACTACGAGATTAGTCTTCCAAGCTGCTCGCTGGATACCTGGCTAATGATCTGGCGCAGGCGCAGACAATAGCCTTGACCAAGGGTGAGAGCATGCGTGGAGGAGAAGGGCTGAACTGTGTATGCGCGAGAAGTGATTGACACTGCGTTAGAAGCTCCCTCGGGCTCTGATTGGTTCATTTTGCTTGGGCGTGGTGGATTCTTGCCAGAGCACTATGAGGAGAAAAATGCACTTGATTTTTTTTTTTTTTTTTAAAGAGATTACCTGTCTTAAATACTTCTGTCGGTATGGAGTAACCGTTTCAGAAAATATGAAAAATATTATTTTTATAAAAGGTACCAACAGCACCGTTAACTGATTTTCACAACTTTCTGCAGATGTGGACGCCTGCGGACATAGAGCAGCTCTTTTTATGGAAGCAGTTGCACCAATCTATCATTAGATGGCACCCCCCCTGGATCAGTTATTGAATATTCACAAGCAAGCAGAGCTGGGACACTGTAAAATATTGACAAGTTCACTCCTATCCCTGTTTTTCAGGTGTTGCATGAATTAAACACATCAGCTAAGCCTGGTGTGCAAACTGCTCAATATCCTTGCCCATTGCATCTATCCAGCAGTTTAAAAAATGATCTCTTGCAACAGAAAATCGTTGTCCTCTGTAACAACCACTTCAGTTACGGTGAGCCAATGGCATTCCAATTGGTGGTTAAAAAAAAATCAGTTTTCTGAACCAAAAAATTCAAGATAATATTGATTCTCTCACATTCTACTGTCAATTACAGTCATCACACACAAAAAAATGCGTAGTTCCCTACCGTGGATTTATGCGTAGATTCCTCCATTGAGAAATTCAGTGCTTCCTTATGTCCACCCAACTACTGGTGTTGCTAGCCAATCATTCAATTACATACTCAGGCTCTTCTCCGTAACTGCAGTTATAGTTCACACCCTCGTGAAACTTCCCTGGTAACAATGTATTGATTGGCTCGTTTATTATCCAATTCCTGAGTGTTTAAACGTTCCACAGTAACTGAAACACTTTTATTGGACAAACATACGGGCATACAAGCCTATGCGTATCAGCAAGGTAGGTTGTATCTGTTCAACCTTGAGCACGATTGCGCAGCTGAGAATGACTCGATTAATAGAAAAAAAGACTCCCTAAACCGGCCTGAAGTGTTCCGTTACATTTACAGGATTTAAATGAGGTAAGGACAGGGTCAATGGGAATTATTTAGAATGAAACACAACCGGCGGGTTCCTTCTACTGGATACATCGGTCTCTGGAGGAGGGATTCATGAAAAAGGTTAGGCTGCTACTTTTGCTTTTTGTTTTGGAATGTATACCGTATTCAACAAAATTGAATGCTGAGGTTTTTTCCTGTTTAAAACCTCAACTGGTAATGCATTTTGGTGGGCCACCAGGTACACGTTCATTGCACTATTCTGTTGAATCTAGGGAGGCATATATTGTTTGATTTTCCCTGAAGGTGGAATGTCTGTTCTGTTAAAATAAGGTATATTTCAGATTTTACTGATTTAGTGAGTTTGTCACTGCAGGGTGAATGTTCTGACCGTTTAATCAGCAGTTTATTTCCTGAGTATGTTTTGCTGGCTTGGGGGACTTTGAAGAAAAATGGACAAAACTCGAAACTTTATTATGGAGAAAAGGCGTGTTAAGTGTTTGGATAGGTTACTGGTGGCCACTGATGTTCAACTGCACTGATATCGATAAATTCATGCTAAACTCAACCAGAAAATCATTAGTTCATATTAAATTTCATGCCTCAAAACTTTATTTGTGTTAAATATATGAATATTTTATGATCTGACAGTGCACCATTTTGAGGGATTTCAGACTTTGGTGAGCTACCTCGATAGCTGTCTAATTTGGCTCATAACAAGTAGAATATCTAGAATGCAATGTTCAAGATAAATTATACTTGTGGTCAAGGAGTTTATGATCCCAGAAATATATAGATTTAAGCCCCAGCAGTTTTTCAATTCTCAGAATTATTTTTTTTTCCAATTTAAATGTTGAAATTTCATAAAGATTTTTTGTGTTTGCAGCACTTTTTCTCCACCAAAATCATGAAAATAAACTTAAATATGATGAGAGCCTCAAGTGTCTAGACTCAGTTCAGGCAATCCTTTCCTGTCTGTGAAACTGAAATCTTGAATTATAAAGCCTTAAATAAGGAACCCCCCCCCCCCCCCAAAATAGTCAAATTTGGCTTCTGCGGAAAGGGGTTAAACAAGCAATCCTAATTATGTTTTTCTTTCCTATTTTAATCAACTAAGTTATTGAGCCATTAACAGATGGAATAACACAGCCCATGCAATTGCAAACATTATTTCCTGCTGGCTGACTTTCTAACTCTGCAACTACAAAAGTAAGATGCTACCGGTTCTATAGGTAGGGAAGGCACACAGGATGTCAGACTAATGAAAGGAGACAACATATCTAAAAGACATATGAGCTGCTGGATGGTAAGAGACACAAAAAAAGACTCACACGATGGTTGTGACGAAACATAGTCTGGTTTATTCTGAGTAGTTAATTCATTTTATAATGTAAAATGTGAAAAGCAGGTATGATAGCATATGGAGAAATTCTAAAAAGAATGGGAGACGATTAATGTAATCATGTAAGATGGTGAATATATGCATTTAAGTTGTGTGAAAGTGTGAGTGTATGAAACCACCCTTCCATAAAGTCTCAATGGTGACACCCCTGGCTACTCTGTTCTTTAGCCGTCACTTTCAGGTGTGATGCATTCGTGTTTTCCTTTGCCTTACGTGTGCTATGTATATATACCCCTTACTATGAGTGTGCAATTGCTGGATTTTCACTTGCTTTATGCCCTTAACCGAGTCACTATCCTCCAAGCTAAGAGCTTCTCGTTTTTGGAAATGTTTCATAATCTTTAATAGTAGCAAATACAAAAGTACTCTTCGTAGTCTTACTAATTGGAACAAACTTCCGAGTCTTGCTCTCGGTCTCCAGGATTGGGACCATGTTCCTGTTACTAACTATTCCGTCATTTCCTTGGCCCAGTTTATTAGGAACACCCAAGTGTTCTGCGATCATTGGCATTGAGACTGCGTTCCTGTTGAACTCTCTGGTCCCGCCATCTGACAGTTCTGCTCTGGCAAGAGTGCTTTCTATACTGCTACTGCCCCAGGACACCACTGGCCAGGCGCAGATACGCCTAACACTTAAGTCCGCTTCTTCTGAACAGAACTGTGCCATTCTGCTCTGGGCTTTGTCACTCAGACTTTACCTAATTACTGTACCGCCATTGATCTTTACTCTGTCTCTGCATCTGGTTCATTGTCTGGATCATAATGTTTACCTCAACTAATCAGCCATTTTCAGTTAATTCTTTTCCGTTACTGCGGTACATAGTTTTTTGTGCATCTAAAACATCTGCTAATTTACAAAGCCCAAAATTCTGTTATACTCAAAGTCAGAGAACACAGCTCCAGGACTGCCTGAAGTGGCTTGTTTGTAGCCCAGACTTTTCATCTGGAAAATGTCTTCACTAAGTAAAACAACTGAGTAATGTCCGACTTTCGCCGAGTATGGTATGCTTGTTGACATTGGGAGTGAATCCGAAGGGGTCAAGACTGAAGGGTTCTTTTTGCTTGAGAGCACTGCTTATCAGGTGGAGGATATCTACTGTCTTTCTCCTTAGCGTGTAAATATTCCCATTTGAAATATTGCAGTTGTTTAGCCCACTATTTACTTTTTCTGTCTTCCGCCATTGCCATGATTATGATAGTTTTGTAGCCATCAAATCACATTGGTCACAATCATTAACCCTCAGCCTTTGCTAATAATACTAAATTGTGGCATACTGCTCAGTGAAGTCATCCATTTCAGAATTTAAACTGCATTTAACTCAATGGAATGATATTTTATTATGCGGATAGCTTAAGGACTTCAGTTTACCTGCTATTATGTTTCATTCACCGATTTCCTTTAAAACTAGGGAAGCATATTTCCTATTTTTCCTGATAGTGAAATACTTTTTCTTTGCGTTCATAAGGTACATTTTCAATATTACTGTGTCAGTGACTTAGAATTGGTCCTTGTAGGGCATAGAAAGTGTTCAGACAAGTTTTCTGTTCGCTTGTGTGCAAGGTGAATACTAGCCGGTCAGCTAAATGGGGATGAGCCATGGGCTAGAGGTCCTCCACTGTATGTGAAAAGCAACTGAGGGAAGGAGGTGCTGTATGCTTTGCTGTCGCAGGAAAAAACAAGATGTTGCACAAGTGCCGTTCTTGTCATGTCCCTGTCTGAACTTTGATAGATTCACATCTGTTTTACTGATTTGCATGACCTTCACAGCAGTGGGGCACAGCAGGACTGGGTATGTTGCCTGGTGTTTCTTGTCAATAGTTTTCACTTTTTTCTTCATTTTGAATATCTCCTGAAGACCAAACGCTCATTCACATCGCAGAAGGTAGTAACAGCACACTGTTTCCTTGTCGGAATGATATTTTGCCAGTAAAATAAGCTCTTTTTTAATGAGTATAAATGCTGATAAATGGGGCCCTGGTGAAAAGTGGACATATTTTAAGACTTTATAATTTGGTTTGGAGAGGTTTCGGAGACCACTGATGTCCATTCCCACGTATGTTGCTGGACTCAAGCTAACTCCCACTTGAAAATCATGAATTCTTAAAATTCTTTTAATCATCATTAATCAAAATTTTTGATTTGTGGTAAATTATAATCATGTTATGATTTCACTTTGCACCATTTAGAGAGCCTTTTGGAAAGCCAATTGGGGAGCAGCAGGCATGGAGAGATGGGCAGGCTTTGAGGGCTGCAGCCCGGAATGTTTTCTCAATAGCTCTGGATCTTTTAAGAAATTTCACTAAGTCAGTCTGCATGTATCATGTGCTGTAATACTACTCTAAACCATGAGAGGCAGCAGCAGTACGTTAAGAGTAATCTACCCCAATTAAAAAACTATTCATCCATTGTTTCAAGCAGGGAACTTTCTCAGTGGGTTACTATGGTATCGGTGTGTTTAGCTAACTGAACAAATGGTGAATTTGTGATTCCCAAACCATATAGCAATGGAAGAAGTTTTGACTATCCCGCCATGCTGAAAACAAGGCTCAGCCAATCAGGTTCTCAGGAAGGTATGCGCTCTGTAAGAAGGCACTAGCTCTCCATTGATTTGTCACTTTCAACGCAGTCACACCCACACTACCTTGATTAAAAGCTTCTTATTAACTGAAAACAGCGAGTCAGCGTTAAGCCAGAGACATGTTATTTCATTGGTAATCAGCAATAGCCATGTTGTACAGCTATGCATGCGATGGCGTATTATGTTACTGTTGAAATTATATAGCCATCTAGCAAGCTAGCCAATGTTAGTCAAGTAAAATCTTTGTAAATGGTTATTAGATATAAGAGATTTGATTTGGTTTTTGCCCTAACATCACTAGCTAGCTGTAACAGCGATTGCTCTTGAGCTAGCTAGAATGCTAGCGAAAGCCCCAAAAATATATTAGTACACTTGAGACATAGTAAAGTCCCGCAAAACATGTCAGATATGTTTCCCCCTATTACAGTCAGCCAGTAAAATAAATTACAGTTGAGAATCACAAAATTGCCACAAAACATAAGTTCGTACCTATTAGAGCCAGCCTGTGAAGTTATGGAAAAGACCGAATCCGTCTGCTCCTCACAAAATGTATGTAGTGGGGGTGGGAAACATCATTTTTCGACCAATCACAGTTGTAAAAACTTCTCCCACAGCTATATGGATTGGGAATTGTAAATTCATGAACCAGTGGTTTTCAGGCTGGCTGGATGCACATCCACTTATGATATGGATATGGATACAAGGATTTTGTCCAAAAGGAATCGGCAACAGCCACCATTCACAAGAGGTTCTGAATATGAAGCATCATCCAGCAGTGAACCGTGGATAGATGTTTCAAAATTGTTAATCGGCAGGTACACTTCAATATAGAAGCTCACTACTGCAAACATTAGCGAGATATATAACCAGCTGTTCACATATTCAGATATCAGCTGTTTTGACTGTGTTTTAAGGCTGATCTGACTTTAAAGAGTCAGCAGCGTCAACAATCACAACACAGCGTCACTCATGGCCCATGCAGACGAAAAAGATAAAATCCCAATGTGGCTATATTTTGAGAAACTGGGAAAAAACTAAAAATACACAATCTGTAAGTACGGGCCAAAGGAAAACTGCAGCATAGTATGGTAACACCAGCAACCTCACGCGGCATGTTGAATCAAGGCACAAGGCCTAGGCCAAAATTAAAAAAAAAAAAAGCTCTTGAAAAGAAAGCTGCACTTAAACGTAAAATGAAGGTAATACATGTTTGCAATTATAAAATGACTTGCGTATATGTATATTTTGTTATGAAAATATGTTTATAAATAGCCTATCAATTGTGCATTTGTTTCTGTGTTTATAATCCAGGGTTTATGCAACGTGTAGCCTAATTTATCGTTGCGCACAGTCACGGCGAAATAAAAGCTACCACGCCTATGTAAAATGACTTTACATAAACTCCGAAAATTCCAAGGACAATCAAATGAGCGCGAATAATTCTTGACCTGTTGTCAATCATTTTGCTTGATGAACATGTTTTCCAATTAATAAAAATTAGCCATCGGCAGTAAAATGCACTGCTTTCTTCTTAATGCAATGTGTGCAACGATTATAGAAAAACCATTTTGTTCACTTTGCAAAACGATAAACTGCGATGTGAACTTCTGTGTTTGCTGTGAGCACTTCTTGCACTAATTAATTGTATCTTAATGATTATTCAATTCCAATTCCAGAGTCATAATCGGTTTTCATATTATATGTGAAATCCAACGTCACGCACGTGAAACTGATAAACCTCCGTGCACACAGACTTCAATTATTACATCATCTACGTGCTGATTAATGAAAACTGGCCACACCAGATAATGCTGAGTTTTGACCCAACGCTGAAGCCCTCCGCCACAGTTCCAAAAAAATCCTTGATAAAACCCTGGAATCAATCCCTTCCCGAATTCATGCTTCCCGGGACTTGGGCCGCAGAACTGTCAACTACAAAACCCAAAATCAGTGAAGTTGGCACGTTGTGTAAATTGTAAATAAAAACAGAATACAATGATTTGCAAATCCTTTTCAACCGATATTCAATTGAATACACTGCAAAGACAAGTTACTTAATGTTCGAACAGGTAAACTTTGTAATTTTTTGCAAATATTAGCTCAATTGGAATTTAATGCCTGCAACATGTTTCAAAAAAGCTGGCACAAGTGGCAAAAAAGACTGAGAGAGTTGAGGAATGCTCATCAAACACTTATTTGGAACATCCCATAGGTGAACGGGCTAATTGGGAACAGGTGGGTGCCATGATTGGGTATAAAAGCAGCTTCCCTGAAATGCTCAGTCATTCACAAACAAGGATGGGGCAAGGGTCACCACTTAGTGAACAAATGCGTGAGCTGATTTTCGAAGAGTTTAAAAACAACATTCCTCAACAAGCTATTGCAAGGAATTTTGGGATTTCTTCATCTATGGTCCGTAATATCGTCAAAAGGTTCAGAGAATCTGGAGAAATCACTGCACGTAAGCGACAAGGCCGAAAATCAACATTGAATGCCCGTGACCGTCGATCCCTCAGGCGGTACTGCATCAAAAACCGACATCAGTGTGTAAAGGACATCACCACATGGGCTCAGGAACACTTCAGAAAACCACTGTCAGTAACTACAGTTTGTCGCTACATCTGCAAGTGCAAGTTAAAACTCTACAAAGCAAAGCGAAAGCCATTTATCAACAGCACCCAGAAACGCCGCCGGCTTCGCTGGGCCCAAGCTCATCTACGATGGACTGATACAAAGTGGAAAAGTGTTCTGTGGTCTGACGAGTCCACATTTCAAATTGTTTTTGCAAACTGTGGACGTCGTGTCCTCCGGACCAAAGAGGAAAAGAACCACCCGGACTGTTATAGGTGCAAAGTTCAAAAGCCAGCATCTGTGATAGTAAGGGGGTGTATTAGTGCCCAAGGCATGGGCAACTTACACATATGTGAAGGCACCATTAATGCTGAAAGGTACATACAGGTTTTGGAGCAACATATGTTGCCATCCAAGCAACGTCTTTTTCATGGACGCCTCTGCTTATTTCAGCAATAAATGAACTATTAAAGATATACAGTATATTTCATTCATCTATCAGATTAATGTAATTAATTTTAACAAATAAATAGTTTTATTATGATTATTGATTTTCTGTTGGAAAACACATTTTAATGTCATTAAAAGGTTAACTTTGAAAGCCCCGAGTATCTTTGGCTTTTCTCAGAAGTAGCCATCTTCAACTTGTTAGACTTATGTGTCATGGTCTAATGCAGTTGTGCTGTGTCATGCGGTAAAACAAAATATGTCAGGCGGTAAAATGTTTAATTTTGAAATAACTACACAAAATACTCCATTAAGTTCAATTGTGAATGAACACAGTCAAGAACAGCCAATAAAATCTATAGATATGCCAGATTTTAAAGCAGAGTGCCTCTCTAATTGAAAAAAGATGGAACAAATAATGACAAATGACATGCTGCTGTCTTTAAAGACGAAATAACTAATATTTAAAATTCTAGTGTTGACATTCTGCAACTGGGTAGAGCATCTGTGTAGATCAATTATAACATTTTGATTGTTTGTTACAGAGCCACTAGCATTCATTTTAATATTATTATGAAAACTAGATTTAACGCATGACATTTTTAAGGGGTGTATACAGGCAAATGCATTAAAATGTCATATATTGTCATCTTTTGCAAGGGGCACTCACAAAAATCAAAAATACACATATGGATTTACACAGGAAAAGCTGAACCTGACTTTCTAACTTCTTTTTTTTTTTTTTGCTGTTTTGAAACTCAAATGTCACTGACCCAAATATGCAAGCGTTCCCTGGTGGGTCATCCTCTCATTAGTAGAACAATTGTGTTTGGGCCAACTTACGGGGCTTGCTACAAGCAGTACAGGATGGTGGCACGTTTGGAGCAACACACACTTCCCCCACTGGGGTTTGACTTACAATTTTACAATGGCATAAAGCTTTACTAAAAAAAAAATAGAATTTGAATTTGGAACATCGGTTTTGGGCCTTCCACAAATAAGTATAATCTTGTCACCACAAACCAGTGCCGTGCAATGGCATGCATGACTGCATGCATGACTTATCAATATTAATTGTCAACACCTACAATATTGTCTTGTTTGAAACTTTGGATATGTAAACGGGGCACTGTGAGAAACATATTGCAGGGTCTCAGCCCTGGCATTTTGTTTACTTATTTCTGCCTAACTAAGGCTAATTTACTTTTGTTTCTATTTCTTTGTTGAATTAATATATTCTGTTTTTACTTTTGTACATGTTTCTCACAAGTTGTGAGCCTTTTTTAAGTTTATTAAATAAAACTGAGACGAAACAAAGATTCAACCCTTTTAAAAAACAACCGAACTGAAACCGAAACCGAAGTCCAATTTTCACAACCAGACAGCTCTAACATCTGGGTCTCGCCATGGACCCTGTCAACTCCTAGATCCGCTCCTGTTGGAGAGCACTCTTATTAGTCTCCTGGACAGTTGGAAATTTTTTATATCATACTCAGATGTCACATTTGTGATGAAAGAGTTGATAGTCCCGGGAATGGATTGTTTTGCCTCCAAGCAATTTTTCAATGCTTAGTATTTTTTTCCAAACAACATCAGCGTTGAATTTTTGCGATGATTCTTTGAATTCATGGGTCTTATGTGGTAAGAAATTGATGAAAATAAACTGGAATGAGCTGGCATTCTAAATGGTAATAGTGTCTTGTTTCATGCAAGTTACTTTCCCACTCTCTGTGATGCTCAAATCTCTACAAAGTTTTAAACAGGAGAATGCGTAAATTGCCTGATTTCACAACTGCGCAAAGAGGTCAATCAAAATTGAGCAAAACTGCACTGACAGTACATCCTGTTAAGAAGTCAGGCAGTCCTATACAGACCGAATGCATCAAAACCTCTTTGAGATTGGAGCCATCAATGGTGCAAGGCAAAAAAATTCTAAAATCAATTCAACACACTCTCTGCAAGGAGAGTAATCAGACCAGATCCGTCAATCAGTAAGTGGGTGTTAGGGGTGGCCTACCCTGAGCAAATGCCTCTTGGACATCATCTCCCACACCAGCGAGTGAATCCTGAGGTGCGTGGGTGGGTGTGGTGCAGGCGGAAGCAGAGCCAGAGCGGATGGGCATGGGTATTGGTCGGCTGATGGTGTGACTGGGGGAGGAACGAGGGGAACCCGCCCCCTGAGTCTGAAACAATAAAGGAGGTACAACCATGAGCCGAGATGGCCTCCTCTGTAGAACAATACATCCAAGACAGTTACACATCATTCACAATAATGCACAAAGGGTTCTTTAATTTACCATGGCACAAAAGAATACCATAACACATACAGCATCAGAAAGAATTTAGCTTCTTAGTCTTTTATGATTTCAAATGCAGCTTCTTCATTAGAAAAAAAAAGAATGAAGTCCCTTCAAGAGCAGATTGACAGCCAAGCATGCCACAATGCATTTAGGATCAGATAGCAGCATTTCCAGCAAATTCAGACTGCAGAAAAAACATGACATGCTGTTAGTTCAACATGAACTGCATATTCAGGTTCAGGTTAGCAACACACCAAAAAACACCCTCAAATAAACCAAAATTTAAAAAGTGCCAATTAGCTAATTAAATGGTGAATTCACAAAACAAAGCCAAAAATTACAGCCAAAAATCTTAAAATATGAAAAATGTGCAATGTGTAAGCATGACATTTTTCCTTTACACAAATCACATTCAGGTTGAATTACAGAGTAGTTCGCAGCAATTGCCCTAACTTACATCCACAGTTCAGAAAAAAATATGTATGATATTATGCAACACTTGAAAAGCATGCCTTGTTGAAAATAGCAGGTATAGTTGAAGTTACAGCCAGTTGCTTTAAGACTAAAAAAAACGTGCGAGAAAGTAGTGATATAATAACTTTCAACTGTTTCAAACTTGTTGCTATTTTCCTTCAACATCTGTGATATTTTCGTCTATTTTTCAATTGAATTAAATTTATTCAGGGTGAAGGTCCAGGTAATGACTTTTAAACCCTGTAACTTCAAATCTGTTATGAATTAGTTCACCTGTGGTTTAAGGGTAGATTTTTACCCTTGATTAACTGGCGTTTTTCTATATTTGGATTTCAACAGGTGGATGTTCCAGCACTTTAAGGTATAGTTTCATGTCCTAATGTCAGCAAAAAACCCAGTGGACCACTAAAGGCAACTATGGTTAAATAACTGAGAATTCTTCCAACTGTGAAAAATTTTGGTTATTTTAGCATACACTATGAGTTCACTGTCAGGGTTAAAAGGGTCTAATGAAAGATACATACCATTGGAAAGCCTCAAGAACACAATGGCCAGAGTAAGCTTTGCTAAAAAGGTCTTGGGCCAGATGCTGAACTGGGGCAAACTGAATTTGGTACTAACTCATACCAAATTTAAAGAGAGGAAAGTGGAAAGTGCAAAGAAAGAAACAAACTACTCATGCTCTGAAGCACCACAGTAACTTTATTTTTTCGTAATGTTATGATACACAACATGTGAGGTGACTATGAAATTCTCATCAGAATCCTGTAACTTCCCATGAGCAGTGGCTGTAATCTGAAGATTGATGTGCCATTTCCAAGGTGACCATGAGCTGCATGGGGTACTATGTAGACTGCAGTGGTTACAAGGGCAGGAAAATTACTGGTAATAATTAACCTCACCACATAAGAGGAAACACAATACGGAAGATGTGGGTTTTTGGTATAAAGGAAAAAAAAATTCCCCAAAAACATAAATTCGGCGCATTCATATGAAGAGTACATGGGAGAATGATGTAATTAACTTAGTTTTGAAATTTGGTGTCTTCTTTCATATGGGCAACCACAGCATACTCATTCACTTTCAAGTCAACTTAGCTGTAAGATAGTACAATACATTTTTTGTATTCTGATATTGTATAGGTCATAATACATAAACAAATACATTTTTTATTAAAAACTAGGTAGTTACATCCCAGTTCTCTTCATAATTCAGAGAAAGCGGTGTTGTGGTGCTCATGTCACACACTTACTGCATTCTTCATCTCTTCCTCCTGTTGAAAAAGGGTTAATAAGATCGACATAATCTCAGAGGCAGCATAGTGTTTTATACTCCAGTTATAAGTATCACTTCTTTCAAATATCAAAAGTTAATACATATTCTTTTACAATTGGAAAATACATAACTTCACAGTAGCCCATACTCATTGTAAGTCATTCACACAGCATGCCCCTGACACCAATTCACACAGCATCACCTACATTTGATCATAAAGCATATCTTTAAAAGGGGAAAATAGCTCTTCATAAAACTGATTCACACTCAATCCTCATGACATCTATTCACTCAGCACATCTGCCCTCCCCTTTACTCCAACTGCACCTTTCCCTGTTCATTCACAAACTACCTTACAAGCCAGTTTTTCTCAGTATCAGGCGGTTGACCATTAGGGGGTGATATATGATAGTCTCATATTCGCCAAAAATTTTTGTTGGCTTGGTTGGTTCAACTGAAAAACTGAAAATTTTTAGGTGCCAATACCCTTCGGTTTCTTTTTTTCGGGGTACCAGAAGGGCCAAAGATTCTGAGATGAGAAACGAGCGCTGAAAAAAATTCAGTTTTCAAATGCAATTATATCATTGTGCAGACAACAGCCCACATTCATTTTCACACGTCAATCTACTGTGTGTAGGGCTCACAATAATCTGAAAATTTTTGTGGGCTGTTGAGGGCGCGTCATATAGGGGACAATGCAAGATGCTACTTTTGGCTATATGAGCAGTAATATCAGGGGCATTTCCAGACTGCGCCCTCAACAGCCCAAAACGATTTATTTCTAATATGACACCATGGGATTTCCTTTATATAACCAATACAAATTAAGCATGGGATGTTGAGGGTGCGAGAGAAAAGGTGGCGCTTCAGTCAGGGATAAAGTGAAATTTGGCATTTTTGGAGATCATGATCAAGTTCTCCATGCACCCTCATATGATTTTGATGAAACCTTTTCTCTTGGGTAGCCCTATATGACTATGAACTGTGATGAGAAGACGACTCTGGGTTTCTGCTGCATTAACAATCCATCTGAGAAAGAAAGGTTTGCTAAATTGTACACTGAATTGCAGCATTTTTTTTTTACCTCAGTATTACCTTAATGCAGTATTTGACACACATGTATTACAGGCCAAAAGTTTGGACACACCTTCTCATTCAATGCGTTTCCTTTATTTTCACGACGATTTACATTGTAGATTCTCATTGAAGGCATCAAAACTATGAATGAACACGTGAAATCACATATGAATCTAACAGTTGACCAATATGGCAGTCGGCTGAGTATCAACCTGACTTCTGCACAACACAACTGATGGTCCCAAACCCAATGATAAGGCAAAAAAACCCACCAATTAACCCTGACAAGGCACACCTTTGAAGTGAAAACCATTTCAGGAGACTACCTCTTGAAGCTCATCAACAGAATGCCAAGAGTGTGCAAAGCAGTAATCAGAGCAAAGGGTGACTACTTTGAAGAAACTAGAATATAAGACATGTTTTCAGTTACAGGTATTACACACTTTTTGGTTCAGTACATAATTCCATATGTGTTCATTCATAGTTTTGATGCCTTCAGTAAGAATCTACAACGTAAATAAAGGAAATGCATTGAATGAGAAGGTGTGTCCCAACTTTTGGCCTGTACTGTCTATATGTGCACATGTGATACTAGCAGCCAGCAATTAAAGATTTAAACATTAAATGGGGTGTATAATGTGAAATATATGCTACATCCAAAGGGCATTCAGCATTTGAGTGGGCAGCAAAGGGTTTTCCACTCGTTTCTCAGGTACTGGTGCTACAATAACCCACCAACATGGACTGGTAGTCAATTCTTCATGCTGTATTACCGGAGTTTACCTGAATAGAAAAGTGATGGTTGAGATAATCGGAGATATTTATCATGTAATTTGCATCACAATTAACTATCCAATGGCTGACATGCCCCTCCTTGAATCGCCACCTTATCGTGGTGGAGGGGTTTGAGTACCTGGATGATCCTAGGAGCTATGTTGTCTGGGGCTTATTGCCCCTGGTAGGGTCTCCCAGGGCAAAAAGGTCTTTGGTGACAGGTCAGACTAAGAGCGATTCCAAAACCCCTGATGAACATAAATAGAACAAGGACGTTTACGTTTCCCGGATTGGCGTCGCCGGGACCCCACCCTGGAGCCAGGCCTGGGGTTAGTAGGCGAGTGCCTGGTGGTTGGGTCTCCGCCCAAGGAACCCGGCCGGGCACAGCCCGAACGAGCGAGGTGGGCACCCCTTCCTGTAGGCCCATCCCCCGCGGGAGGGTTCAGAAGGGGTCGATGCATTGCGCTTTGGGTGGCGGTCGTGGACGGGGGCCCCGACGACCCAATCCCTGGACAAGGAATCTGGTTCTCGGGACATGGAATATCACCTTGTTGGAGGGGAAGGAGCCTGAGCTTGTGCGGTAGGTCGAGCGGTGCCGGCTAGAGAAAGTCGGGCTCACCTCCACGTACAGTCAGGGCTCTGGAACCCAACTCCTTGAGAGAGGCTGGACTCTCTTCTACTCTGGAGTTACCTGCGGTGAGAGGCGGTGGGCTGGTGTGGGTTTGCTTATAGCCCCCCAGCTTAGCCGTCATGTGTTGGAGTTTTTCCCGGTGAACGAGTGGGTCACTGCCCTGCGCCTTCGGGTCGGGGACAGGTGCCTCACTGTCATCTCGGCTTATGGGCCGAATGGCAGTGCAGAGTAGTCAACCTTCTTGGAGTCCGTAGGAAGGGTACTGGAAAGTGCTCCAACTGGGGTCTCCATCGTTCTGCTGGGGGACTTCAACGCCCACGTGGGTAGCGACAGTGTTACCTGGAGGGGCATGATTGGGAGGAACGGCCTCCCTGATCTGAACCCGAGCGGTGCTCTGTTATTGGACTTCTGTGCTAGTCACGGTTTGTCCATAATGAACACCATGTTCAAGCATAAGGGCTTCCATCAGTGCACGTGGCACAAGGACGCCCGAGGTCTGAGGTCAATGATCGACTTTGTGGTCATGTCATCAGACCTTCGGCCGTATGTCTTGGACACTCGGGTGAAGAGAGGGGCTGAGCTGTCCACTGATCACCACCTGGTTGTGAGCTGGATCCGCTGGCGGAGGAGGAAGCTGGACAGACTTGGCATGCCCAAACGTGCAGTGAGAGTCTGTTGGAAACGTCTGGCGGAACCCTCTGTCAGAGGGGTTTTAAACTGTCACCTCCGGGCGAGCTTTGACCAGATCCCAAGGGAGGCTGGAGACATTGAGTCTGAATGGACCATGTTCTCCACCTCCATTGTTCACGCGGCAGTTCGGAGCTGTGGCCATAAGGTTTCCGGCGCCTGTCATGGCGGCAATCCCCGAACCCGGAGGTGGACACCGGAAGTAAGGGATGCTGTCATGCTGAAGAAGGAATCTTACCAAGCTTGGTTAGCTCGTGGGACTCCTGAGGCAGCTGACCGGTACGGGCAGGCTAAGTGTACTGCGACCCGGGCGGTGGCGGAAGCAAAAACTTGGGTATGGGATAAGTTCGGGGAGGCCACGGAGGAGGACTATCGGTCGGCCCCGAAGAGATTCTGGCAAACCGATCGGCGCCTCAGGAGGGGAAAGCAGTACCCTGCCAACACTGTTTACAGTGGAGGTGGAGAGCTGTTGACTTCGACTGGGGATATTGTCGGCCCGTGGAAGGAATACTTCGAGGACCACCTCAATCCCAATCATATGCCTTCCGTAGAGGAGGCAGAGGCTGGGGACCCAGAGGCTGACTCATCCATCACTTGAGCTGAAGTCACTGAGGTAGTTCGGTAGCTCCTCAGTGGCAAGGCACCGGGGGTGGATGAGATCCGCCCTGAGTACCTCAAGTCCCTGGATGTTGTAGGGCTGTCTTGGCTGACACGCCTATGCAGCATCGCGAGGCAGTCGGGGACAGTGCCTCTGGATTGGCAGACTGGGGTGGTGGTCCGTCTATTTAAGAAGGGGGACCTGAGGGTGTGCTCCAACCTTAGGGGGATCACACTTCTCAGCCTCCCGGGTAAAGTCTATTCCAGGGTGCTGGAGAGAAGAATCCAGCCGTTAGGCAAAACTCGGATCCAGGAGGAACAATGCGGTTTTCGTCCTAGTCGTGGAACATTGGACCAGCTCTATATCCTCTGCAGGGTGTTTTAGGGTTCATGGGAGTTTGCCCAACCAGTTCACATGTGTTTTGTGGACTGGGAGAAGGCATTCGACTGTGTCCCTCACGGCATTCTATGGGAGGTGCTTCGGAAGTATGGAGTCTGGGGCCCTCTACTAAGGGCCGAGTGGTCTCTGTATGACCGGAGCAGGAGCTTAGTTCGCATTGCCTGCAGTAAGTCAGACCTGTTCCCGGTGCATATTGGACTCCAGCAGGGCTGCCCTCTATCACCGGTTCTGTTCATTATCTTTATGGACAGAATTTCTAGGCGCAGCCAGGGGCCGGAGGGAGTTCGGTTTGGGGACCACAGGATCTCATCTCTGCTTTTTGTGGATGATGTTGTCCTGTTGGCTCCTTTGAACCAGGACCTTCAGCATGCACTGGGGTGGTTTGCAGCCGAGTGCGAAGCGACTGGGATGAGAATCGGCACCTCCAAATCCGAGGCTATGGTTCTCGACCAGAAAAAGGTGGCTAGGCCCCTCCGGGTTGGAGGAGAGCTCTTGCCTCAAGTGGAGGAGTTCAAGTATCTTGGGGTCTTGTTCACGAGTGAGGGAAGGATGGAGCGTGAGATTGACAGATGGATTGGTGCAGCGGCAGCAGTAATGCGGTCATTGTATTGATCTGTTTTGGTGAAGGAGCTGAGTCAAAAGGCAAAGCTCTCGACTTACCAGTCAATCTATGTTCCTACCCTCTCCTATGGCCATGAACTTTGGGTCATGACCAAAAGAACGAGATCTCAGGTACAAGCGGCTGAAATGGGTTTCCTCCGTAGGGTGGTGGGCCGCTCCCTTAGAGATAGGGTGAGGAGCTCTGTCACCTGGGAGGAGCTCAGAGTAGAGCCGCTGCCCCTCCAAGTCGAGAGGGGCCAGCTGGGGTGGCTCGGGCATCTCTATCGGATGCCCCCTGGACGCCTTCCTGGGAAGGTGTTCTGGGCATGCCCAACCGGAAGGAGGCCTCGGGGAAGACCCAGGACACGCTGGAGGGACTATGTCTCCCAGCTGGCCTGGGAACGCCTCAGGATGCCCCCGAAAGAACTGGAGGAAGTGTCCGCGGAGAGGGAAGTCTGGGCATCCCTGCTTAGACTGCTGCCCCCGCGACCCGGCCCCAGATAAGCGGTAGAAGATAGATGGATGGATGGATGGATGGCTGACATGCCAAAGGACCACTGCAACCACCTACGTCAGGTTTTTGTTGGGTGACATCCATCAGTAAAGTGAATAACTGAAGAGGAGTATCAAATATCAAGGACAATTTTGTGGAAGACACAAATTTTCCAAAGTGCAGTTAACAATAATCAATAGTTGTAGTTTTTTCGGTTTTTGCAAAAGTTGCTTTTAGAACTGATGCTGGGAGAGGGTAAATGAAGCAGAAACCCATAGTCATCTTTTCATCATAGTAAGTAGGCATATGGGGCTACCCAAAAGAGGAGGTTTCATCTAAATCGGATGAGGGCACATGGAGAACTTTGCCATCCCAAAATGCCAAAGGTGGGGTCCCATTCAGGGCTTTTTCTGGCCCAAACCACCAAATTCAAAATAATTTTCAGCATTGAAAAACCACCCCATGGGGTTCATGAATCCACCAGAGAAACCCGCAATATCAATTTTCTTTATGACAAAAAAAAGATTAAAACATTTTTCAGTTTTTGGGAGGGGCCACCTATTCTGGGGCCCCACAAAGTGTCAGCAATGATTATAATCATGTGCTATTCAGTGCACATTGTTGCTAATATATTTTCCAAATTAATCAAAAAAATTCGTCGAAATTGATATCACACTGTCGAGATGGGAAGATATTTGTTCAAGCAATATGTTCTGAAATGCAAATATCCAACGACCACGTGTAAATGAAGGTATAATAAGTTCCCAGACATGACACACTATGGGAATTTGCTGAAATTTGCCCTAGGGTATGGCCAACATTCAAAGGAAAAAACGAGGATGTGTTGACACCGGTAACATCTTCATCCGAACACTTGCATCAACCGACCGTTGTAAACCCCAAAATGGGATGTGTTGATATGAAATGGATTGTGTGAGCATGGCTCTCACTTAATTACTCCAAGTTTTTTAAGTAACATAAATGTTAACTATGACCCTTATGATGTTTATGCTTAAAATTATTGCCTATTCTTAGACCTTCAAACTGAAGGAGCCTCAAGACCAGGACCATAAACCATCTTGAGCTGTTGAGGGCACAGTCTGGAAATGCCCCTGATATTACTGCTGAAATGGCTAAAAGGAGCATCTTGCAGCACCCCCTATACGATGCCCCCACAAAAATTTTCAGATTACTGCGAGCCCTCAACACAGTAGATTGCCATATGTGAAAATTAATGTGGGCTGTTGTCGACACAATTATATAATTGCATTTGAAAACTGAATTTTTTTCAGCTCTCATTTCTCATCTCAGAATCCTTAGCCCTTCTGGTACCCCTACAAAAGAAACTGAAGGGTACTGGCATCTAAAAATGAGCAGTTTTTCTATTGAACCAATCATCTTTCACCAACAAAAATTGAAAGCAAATCTGAGTCCATCATATATCACCCGCTGCCTGATTCTTAGAAAAACTGGCTCTTAAACTGATTCACAGAACACCTAAACTGTATTCATTCACACAAAACCTACCAACTGAATCCCAATGAGCTGCAATCCAATTCATTCACACTGCACTATACCTAAAAACTAGAAAATTCAGAGCATCTCCCTGACATGTCCATGCATTATAAACCTGTTTCACTGCAGTCGCGAACAATGGATATCAAAAAAAATAAATAGTCTTTGCAGTTTTCTGTACTGCTGAATTTAGGGCGCTAGCAACATAAAATCAGTGGTTGCATGTATGGAGAAAGAAAAGTTGAGCAACGCAATTTCAAAGGCACTTATCGGATTGTAGAAGTCTTGGTCTTTCTGTATTTGATCATAAAACCCCAATTCCGAAATAGTAGGGACAAAGTGTAAATTGTGAATAAAATCAAAATGCAATGACTTTCAGATCACATGAGCCAATACGTTATTTACAATAGAACATGGATAAAATTTCAAATGTTGAACCGGAGACATTTTACATTTTTATCCACAAAATGAGCTTATTTCAAATTTTCTGGCCGCAACAGGTCTCAAAAAAGTTGGGACACAGGCAAAATAGGGCTGAAAAAGCAATTAATATATAAGAGAATCAGCTGAAAGAACATTAAGTTAACTGGCATCAGCTGTGTAACATGATTGGCTATAAAAGGGATGTCTTAGAGAGGCTGAGTCTCTGAAGTAAAGATGGCCAGAGACTCTACAACCTGTGAAGGCTTGCGTAAAAAAAGTGTGGAATAATTTAAAAACAATGTTCCTCAACATCAAATTGCAAAGGCTTTGAAGGTCTCATCATCGACAGAGTATAATATTATCGAAAGATTCAGAGAAACTGGAAAAATCTCTGTGTGTAAGCGACAAGGTCGAAGACCTTTATTGGATGCCCGGGCCCTCAGACGCCACTGCATCACTCACCGGCATGATTCTGTCATTGACATTACTAAATGGGCCCAGGAATACTTCACTGTCTGTAACCACAGTCCGCCGTGCTATCCACAGATGCCACCTTTAAACTCTGTCATGTGAAAAGGAATCCATTGTTGAGCATGATCCAGAAGCGCTGCCGTGTTCTGTGGGCCAAGGCTAATTTAAAATAGACTGTAGCAAAGTGTCCTGTGGTTAGACGAGTCCAAATTTGACATTTTTGTTAGAAATCATGGGTGTCGTGTCCTCTAGGCTGAAGAGGAGAAAGACCACCTCTCTAGTTATCAGCGTTCAGTTCAAGAGCCAGCATCTCTGATGGTATGGGGATGCATTAGTGCATATGGTGTGGGACACTTGCATCTTTAAAAAGCACCATGAATGCTGAAAGGTATATAATTTTAGAGCGACACATGGTCCTCTCCAGAGGACATCTATTCCAGGGAAGGCCTTGTGTATTTCAGCAGGACAATGCAAAACCACATACCTACTGCAGCTATTACAACAACATGGCTTCGGAGTAGAAGAGTCCATGTGCTGAACTGGCCGGCCTGCAGTCCTGATCTTTCACTGATTGAGAACATTTGGCGCATAATTAAACAAAACGTTTGTCAAAGGAGACCCAAAACTCTCCAGCAGCTGGAAGCCTGTATTAAACAAGAGTGGGATCAAAGTCCAATGGCTAAACTCAAGAAACTTCTCTCCTCAATGCCCAGACACCTCCACTCTGTGTTAAAAAGAGGGGATGCTCCACTATGGTAATCAGGCCCCTGTCCCAACTTTTTTGAGATCTGTATCAGCCATCAAATTTGAAATGAACTCATTTTGTGGATAAAATTGTAAAATTTCTCAGTTTCAACATTTGCTATGTTCTCTCTGTTCTATTGTGAATAAAATACTGACTGGTGTGATTTGAAAGTCATTGCATTTTGATTTTATTCACAATTTATACTTTGTCCCAGCTATTTTGGAATTGGGGTTGTACATCAAACTTTGAATTGGTAACCCTTTACACAGGTACACATAATTGTGGTGTGACTTTCATAGCTAACAAGAGGCAATCACAGGACATACACTCCCACTCAAAATTTTGGGATCACTTGGAAATTTCTTCTTTTCCATGGAAACACACATGAAATTAGCCTGAATAGGAAATATAGCAAATGAACAGAACATGTTGACATTGTCTGAGTAAGAAATAATGATTTTAATGGAAAATGATGAATATGTGCTTCAAACTTTGCCTTCATCAAAAAAAAAAAAACACCTTCACTGTTGATACCGAAACTGGTGTTTGACGGAAAGCATTTAGCGCATCTGCTAGTTGAGAACCTGTGAGGCATCTTTGTCGTAAACTACACGCTCTCAAATATTTGTCTTCTTGCACAGTTGTGAATCAGGGCCTCCCACTCCTTTTTGCTGTCCTTGTTAGTGCCAGTTTGTGCTGCTCTCTGAAGGGAGTAGTTGACAGCACGGTAAGAGATTTTAAGTTTTCAATTTCTCGCATTGAATAGCCTTCTTTTCTAAGCACAACAATAGACTGACAGGTCTCTAAAGGAAGTTCTTTCTTTCTGGCCATGTTGAGCCTGTAAACAAACAAACAACTGCTGATGCTTCAGGTACTAAACCAACCTCAAGAATGCCATGCCCCCTTTTGCGCTCCCTCATTAGTTCAATGGTTTTCAGCTGTGCAACACATTTGCAGAAGGGTTTTCTAATAATCAATTAGCCTTATAAAATGCTTAACTTGGATTAGCAGCCATACCAGGAGATTGATGCAGAGGACTGACAGTTGCTGATAATAGGCCTCTATGCAAAAATGTAGATCATTCTTTGAAAATCATCTAATTAATTTTAATCGTTTGTGAAATGGATAAAAATGTTTGTAAAATGGAAAAAATGTTTGTGAAATGCATGAAAATGTATTTTTCTTTGGGAAACAAAGAAATTTACAAGTGATCCCAAACTTTTGAACAGTAATGTATAATAGAGACTTTTATGAACACAAACATAATGAACCCATGTTGCTACATAAATACTACTACGAGAATCCTGTACAAAGAAAGTTGTTTTTTTTTCCTGATAAAAACTTAAGTATCAGCACCAAGTCGAACTATTCTACTGAATTCAGTGGATGAAGCTTTTTTTGGTTATGTTAAATATCTTAAGCATTATACCACACATTTCAATGGTGCATATTGCTTCCCGCAATTTAAGAATTTGATGGAATTTAATTGTGTTTAAGTGTATTTTACAATCATTACATAATTGTAACTCTGATGAGACCCGGTCATTTAATTTGAAATACAATTAATTGTTCACAGCCCCGGAACATATCAGCATTCAACGTGCTGAGATTAGAAATGCCTTTCAGCACACTAATATCTTAAAAAAACCTGTAAAGAAAACAATATGTATCTTTTAAAGTGTTGATATAGATATTGGTAATACCTAATGCAGTATTTTTTTTTGTATTGCTTTCACTAAAATCCTTAAGTTTCATAAAATGAGCAATATACCTGTATTCCACAGCAGGACAACCAGTCACACTGAGTTGGCTGACAGGCAGTGGGAGTAAATGCATGTGGCAAGTGACAGGAGTTCATACCTTCAGTAGTCTCATGAGACCCTCCAGCTGCACCATCAGCTCTCTGCGGCTCTCTTGCAGGGCAGACATTCTCTGCTCCAACTCATCCTTCCGTTGTCTGTCCAGAGAAGAGGCCCAATATTACTTACAAAGCCTAACGACCTCAGCCAGTTTTCCATCAGCCTACATTTTCAATAAATACACACTCCCAAATAATGCCATCGATTTGACAACTGTGACACAGAAAAATTGAAGTGATTCATCCATCCATCCATTCCTCTATTATTCTCTACCGCTTCTTCTTTACCAGTGTCACAAGGGAGCTGGCGCCAGTCCCAGCTGACCATGGGCAAAAGGCAGCAACACACCCTGACAGCTTGCCAATCCATCACAGGGTGCACACACCATTCACACAGCTTTCACGCTCTCATTTATACCTATGGCCAATTTTGAGTCTCCATTTCACCTGATATGCATGTAGGGAGTACCCAAAGGAAACCCACACGAACATAGGGAAAGCATGCAAACTCCACTCAGAAAGGTCCCAGGCCAGATTGGAATCCACAACCTTCTTGCTGTGAGGCAACAGTATAACCCACTATGCCACCGCACCGCGTTTCAGAGATTGTAAACCAAAATCAGCAATTCGTGTCTGAATATGATATTTATGGCTATGGAAGCATGTATTGTGCATAACAGAGAAAACTAGAGGCAGTACGAGAGTGCAAACCTCCGCCAAGGCAGCACAGTTGAAATTTTGCTGAGTGAACATGACTCACCATAAATTTAAAGGGACATTATCATCCAATACAATTTGCTGCTTAAATCATTCCCAGATAACAACATAATCAACTTCTAACCTTTTCCAGGTGATCCCCATGAAAATTAAATATCAAACAAAGGGTGAGAGCAAACAGGTTATTCTCCTTTGAATAGGGCATGCCATTTTGTTGTAGCAGTCTCTTTTTCGGCGCTCAGCTATGACGTTACTCCGGCTGCTCAGCATATACGCCACATACAGCACACACAGTACAACCGCAGTCTTTCCACCAAAATTTTTGTAAAATGAGCTAGCTAGTCAGCGTGCACGGAGTACTTTTCCATTACCATTATGTAACATTAGTTTGTTAACTAGCTGGCTGATCAGTGTTGACAGAGAATTTAAAAAACCATAGCAAGTGAATGTCTGTGACTCATTACAGCATATTGGAGTGATGTTGCCCAGTACAAACAAAGCTCGCAACAAACGCAAATGGACTCAACTCATTTCATAACTTTCATAAGACACATTTACTCAAAAGATCCTCCATATCATGTATATCCCCAGGGTAGGCTCCCAGACCGCACAGTGAGTTTGTGTCATTTGTCATGTATGCTTGTATGTCAGTCATGCAGACATAGTCAAGGTCTAGCAGCAGGAAATCTTACTTATCTGCCCTCTAGGCGGGTGATTAATTTTAATAGCCGGATATAACACAAAAGACGCGTAATGTTCAGGTATTATCATGACAATGCATAATGCGTGAATGCAGTCCAGATGAAAATGACTGCCATAGTGAGCCAGGATAACGTCACTATTTATAGCGCTCCTAGCGGTATTTCCTCAAAAATACCTTCTTCTCGGTGCGTCATGGCGTGTTCCAGAATCTTTTCAGAAACATCTAAACAATTCGAAAGGAGGACCCCACATGAAAAATTTCCTACACATGATTGATTTTGTATGTTTATGCAGCTATTGAGTGTGACTTGCTGTACCATGATAATGTCCCTTCAAGGTATCAGCAACAAAGGATATCCGAATGGTTGCTGTGGTCGCCATATCGTCTCACCAATCGTGGTCAAAATCAATACGGTCCATCCCTGATGTAATCGCAACCCAGCCACAAAATTTCAGAGATATCTATACATTACTTTTTTAGAATCTTGTACACAGACAGACAGACAGACAGACCAGGGCAAGCAAAAACCTCCTGGGCAGAGATAAATATAGTCTATTGCAATCAATTTCACACCAAAGAAATGGGTAGTGTTGAAAAAAGCTTTTTGTACGAAGTACATCATGATATATAAGCAGTACATTAAGCAGTACATTTTGACCCCATTACATAACTCCTCCCACAGTATAAACCAAATGTTCCCTATTGGGAAGCACTGAGAAACCCAATTTGAGTCTGAGGCCCGTATTCAGAAACGACACTCACACTCACCCTCCACTCACCATATAGTGAGTACGACTGAAATGTAACTGGAGTGTGAGAAAGGGATCGACCTACCACTAACCGAGAGAGCGGTCCCACTCCTCGCCACTTGCTATTTACATACGCCACTCAAGCATTACTGGTAGTAGTGGGCACTGGGTACCAGAGGCGGTGCGTCGGCTGCTGCAAAGGGACGCTCAATCCTCACCCTTCAGTGCTGAATAATCTAAACCTGACAAAGTTTACTTTTCTTGATTAGAAAGTTTCTCAGACTAATTGGTAAAACGACAATCAAATTTATCTTTTATAGCGTCGTCATACATTGCTTCACAAAATTGAGCCGTTTCTTTCGCACATAAATGACGACGTAAAATATCAGCATGTCTTCATAAATTCTGTGGTCGAGTGGCTCGCGAAAGGCGCAGGACAGCCCGCGAGGCTCACTAAGCAGAAAGCTGTGAAACGTGCCAGACATTTCCTTCTACATTCAGCAATCAAGGATGTAGAGAAGAATGGATTCTCGTGACTTGCAGCTACATGAGCCTCACAGACCAATCCACACGCACCCCACGAGCCGCTGAGCGCAAAATTTTCCAACCCATGAGTAAAGAAAAGCGCGAGAAATCCGAATGCGTGAGAGTTGACAGATATGCGTCATTCACGAAAACTGGTCACATCTGATAATGTTGAGTCTCTTTGGAGTTTTTGCAATGGTAATTTAAATTAATTGAAAACAGGGCGAAAATTATCAATGCTCATTCAAACTTAACAAGTAGAACTGGCGACACATGATAATCCTTTGGATTTTTGTAGTTCAAGCAAATAAAATTTAATTAAATGATTGGATATGACCTTTTTTCAATCATTATCTTTCAGGGATGGTTTTGAGCTTCCCCTATTGCCAGTTCACCAGTAGCTACTGGTGGGTACACGAATGCTAACCTCGAGCTCACCACAGTGCAGTTCGTAAACACTGAAACCAGGTGGTCAGTTAGTAAGTTACCAGCATCGTTATCATCATTAGAGTTAAAATTTGCTTAGTTGTAATTGCGTCAAGCCCGTGGCTGTAAATGATCGAGAGTTTCTAATGTTTGTAACCACCTGAAAGCCATGACAACAAAATACCGGCGCAAGTTAGTGCGGCTCAAGGGAGGTGTTCCCTGCACTCAACCTTCACTCAGATAGAGACACTATTTTCAGTGTGAGCGAGGTCTCTGAAAGCAAATGAGTGTTAAGGCAACCTCTGACTCATTTAGTATAACCTGACACTGAGTAAGTTTTAGTACTCACTCGCACTCAATTAGTATGAGTGTCGTTTCTGAATACGGGCCCGAGCCAAAACTTTACTTATCGCTATGAGTTGTTGTCTGTGTGTCTGTGCTTTGTGCACTTTCTCCCCTCTGTCAGTTTTCCTTATCCTCGCACCACTGTTACTCTACATTAAAAACTCTCTCCCACTCTCTTCTGCCCTTATCCATCCCTAGGTCCACTAGAGCAAAAGTTATCTTGGGTAGTTTTTCCACCTTCAGATGTTATGTATAAAGGCTCTGTTTGTTCTGTACCAGGATTCAGAACTACTTCCTAGAAGAATACACTGTTGAAAATCACCACGGATGCCACATTGGGGAGACATTGGGTCAATTTTCTGTGGGGCCACGGCAGATAAGTACGTGTCAGTGTGTAAAGAGACCATTTCTCATAATCAAACAGCTTTGATAAATGCAACAAAAGCATTCCATGTTTGATTAAGAATTCATTTCAGGAGCTATACCCTCAAGACTCGTTACCATACAGAGTCAGTCTACCTCATGCCCCAATAACACCACCGCCAACTGGCAGTGCAGTCGATAGCCATCAATGAATACAAAAGCCTGATTGAATAGGGAAGGCTGTTCATGTGTTGCTTTACAATCAACTACTGCTGCTTTGTGCATGAACAGCTTAGGTCTCAGTTTGCAATATTAGATAAGTAGCTACATTAAGTAAACAGTATTTTTTCCCACATAAGATAATCTAGTTATCAAGATTTTTAGCAACATAAGGCTAAAAATCTGATGTTCTTATTCAGCCTGAATGATTACTTGAATTTGTAATTGCATTGTGATGTAATCAAAAGCAATTTTCAAATTGCAAAGGCTGCTATGATATCACCGGTCATGTGAAGTTTCACGTGAACACAAGCTATCCTACCCTCGCGTGACATGCCGGCAAGAGCAGAAGCCAACATGAAGCAAACAACTTCACACAGTAAGCACTGATTAAGGCCCTGTCCACTTGTGCACAGATATTTTTTTCAATGGATATTTTCCTCCCTTCTGACAAAATTTTTTAAAAACTCTGTCCACTCAATCTCGTTTTAAAAATTGAGTGGACAGAGACTACCAATGCTCAGATCAAGTATTCCCTGACAGTAGGTGGTGATAACGTCAATATAAATGGAGTCAAGAACCAGAGAAGAACATCGGACAATGTACCAGTGGCTAACACAAAATAAGCTGGTACATTGTTTACCAAAAGCTTGGTTCTACATGTCCACACTGATACACAGAAACCAGCATTTCAAAAAATGTTCACCTTAGAAGTTGTCCAAAAAAAATCCCTGTTTTGTAACTCTATTAAAACAAATGAGTTATTAAAATATTTTCAATGGCAGAGCCAGAGATTTGTTCTTTTCTGTATTTCTGCACTGTAATTCTGATTTGTTATTACAGGAGATGAGTAAGATTTCAATTTATTTTCCATATCCATATGAGGCCTGTTTTTCAACAGTGCTTTTTTGTTCCTTTTTCAGATTTGATTGAAAAGTTGAGTCAGGAAAATCATTACATGGCTACAGTACAAGGCTCTAAGTTAAATCAGTAAGGCAATGCACAATTGAGATTGAAGGTTTTTCTTTTTGCAATTCAGTAGTGAAATTAAGATTTGTCAGTCATCAATTCACGCATCAATTATCTAATTTCATCATAAAGTGTATGCATGGTCTACACTCAGTAAAATCCTGAGTGCCAACAGGATTTTACTGTGTTTATTGCTCGTGAATAGTGAATACAAAAGATCAGGAACATTTAAAATAAATTGCATACTAAATCGCAATCGCAATGTTGGTCTAAAATAAATAAATAAATAAATAAAAATGTAAAAAATCGCAATTAGACTGTCCCAAATCGTTCAGCCCAAGTATTAACACATATTGTTTGAGAAGATATTTAGTGGGTATGTAATGGGTACATCACTCTCATTTTTTGAGGATATTTTATGGTTTTAGAGCATCTGTTTTATTGTCACTTTACTAAATCCTGAGTTATTCAACAGGAAATCATCATCCACAGTGTATATTTATACCCTCGCCTGACGGTACAATTTTTTCTCTGGCGTTTGTTAGTTTGTTCATTCCTCAGTTTATGGGATATCTCAAAAAGTTATGGATTCATGATAATTAATTTTTTGAGCATTGATACATTCTATATGCAAAGGATGAAGCGATTCAGTTTTGGTGAAGATCCATTTCATTCTGGATCCAGGATCCGTGAGAATTTCTAAGCACGTTAAGATAGCATTGTCATGACTGGTTTAACAGTCACATTCAGTGATAATTCCTCTGCCAACTAATTTTTAAAATGGCAGAGGTAATTCACCATCTGAGTGGCCTCTATTTCACTGTGTTACCATTAATATTAATAGCACTGTAATTATGTGTGCTGCTGAACAATACATCCAGCAGAGGCCTCATTTTTAGCACAGTACACCCAATGATTTAGTTAGACCATGTGAATTCAGGCTATGCTTAAAAGCCTAGTGCTGATAAATATTAAGCCAGTCTAATAGTCATAAAAGTGGTAGGGTGTCATATTCCAACTATCCTCAGAGAAGCAGGAGAATAGCAAACTGATTTTTGGAAAATATAGGAATAAAATAGGAAAGCCAGACAAAAATATGTCAAAAACAAGAATTTTATCAGCAATAAGTAGCTAGTACTAGATATTGGCATGGGAGCCAAGCAATGAGCATCTACGGACAAGATAAACAGCAAATCTATTTTATCCTCATACAACTCTACTTGGTACAAATCTGAAAGCTCTAACCCCTCTGCCCAGATGTAGACGCCAGCAGACATGGAGCTGCGCCATTTATGCACGCAGTTAGACTTTATGATCACTGGATGGCACAACCAGATCAGTTATTGAATATTCACAAGCAAACCAAGCTCAAACACAGTTTAGAATATGAACGAGTCAAGTCCTATCCCTGCTTCCAGGAGTTGCATATATGAAACTCATCAGCTAAGCCTGATGTGCCAAGTGCTCGGTATACTTGCCCAAAGTATCTATCCAGCAGTTTAAAAAAGTTAAAAAAGATCTCGACAGAAGAAAATAGTTGTCCTTTTTAGCAACCACTTCAGCTATAGGGAGCAAATGGTATCCCAACTACGCAATAAAAAACAGAAAAAAAAATCAATTTCTGACACAAACATACGCCATGCTATTGATATCATGACACTCTACCATCAATTATAGCCATCACATATTAAAAATGCATAATTCCCTAATGTGGATTTACGCATACATCCTACTATTGAGGAATTCAGATGTCTTTTAGAGCCTCATACAAACCCTCACAGAGATACAGTCACTGCAATGGTAATAAAGGGTTAAGTAACTACATGAAACTCGCCAGGTAATTTCCAATTGATTGACATTTTTTCTATCCAATTCCAGGCAGCATAAGCTTTCCTCAGTAATTGAAAGACATTCATTAGACCTTCAGGAAAGTATTTAAATACTTGCTTAATAGCAGTTAGGTTGTATTGTCTCAACTTTACGCAGCTGTTAATGACCTGACTGTATGGAAAAAAAAGATTTCCAGAACCAACCCTGGAGTGCTGCGCTTAAATTTGTGGAAATGGAAATGTGATGGCAGTTATTCTGAATGGAGAGAAAGAAGATACCCGCACACTGTAACTGTTGTTCCCGCAGTGATTTATTCCACAACGTTTTAACCAGAATGGTCTTCGTCAAGTGTTGTCACCTTCGTCACCTGGCGAAGACCATTCTGGTCGAAACGCTGTGGAGTAAATCATTGCGGGAGCAACAGTTACAGTGTGCGGGTATCTTCTTTCTCTCTATTCTTTTGGTACAGTTTTATCTAGCACCTGTATTCATTTGATGTGCTTGCACCTCTGTATTTTTAGTTATTCTGAATGGAACAGACTGCAGGGCTGACAGCATTGGTTCTTTGGAGGAGAAATTCACTGATGGAGAGTTTTTCCTGATGCAATATGAGTACAACTGGCTTTAGTTGGAGTAGGTCTATCTTATTTCTAGCCAGCTATTTCTTATTTTCGGTTTACCACCTTGATCACAGAGCTAGTTTGCCTTTGCTAATAATATTGCATGTGATAGCATTCTGCTTAATGTGGCGATCTGTTATTGAATTAATACCGCATTCAACAAAATAGAATGGCTTGGATTTTCACTCATTCAAAATGCCAAGAGTTCAGTGATCCTCTGCTTTGTTCGTTGTACCAACGACTCTGTTCAATCAACGGTAAATTATGGCCTGTTTTTTCCTGGTGGTGTAATGCTTGTTTTGTTAAAATAAGGTATATTTCAGATTACAGTGTTAGTGAGTTATACTTGCTCCTTATAGGGTGTGAAGACCATTTATACAAGCATGCATTTTGTTTGGATGATCGGAATTGAAAACTGCAAGCTTTCCGTCTCAGAGTGAACGTTCTGACCGTAAAATAAACAGTTCCTATAATGAGTACGTGTGCTTGCTGATTTGGATTTGCAGAAAATTGACACAACTCTGAACTATCCAATTTTCATAATAGGCAACTGAAGACAAGGTTTCTCTCCATATGCAATCTAAAAGCGATGAAATCATGGGCTAAATTCAGTGCTGAAAAAAAATTTACTTATTAATTGGCAAATGCTTTTCGTTGATTGAACTGGTCTGCGTTCCAAATAAATATTGCCTTTCACTCTCGGTATTGCGTGGATTGATTAAAAAAAAGTATTTGCCACTTACGTGTCTTTGTTCCACGCCACAAAATGTGAAATCGTGTCAAAATGAGCAATCTCTCAGTGTGACCTTGAGAGTGACGCGAAAGTCACCAATATCTACTGGCGCCGGGGTATCACCCTAATACATGTTGACACGAAATTTGATGGAAATCCGTCAATTTTTTCTTGAGATATCTCGCTGACAAGGATTCGGGACGGACGGATGGACGGACGTGAATACTATGTCCCGCTGCTTCGCGCGCTGGGGACAAAAAAAAGTTTTACTTGGCAGTTAAATAGGCCATAAAAAGCCTGCGGCTCAAGCCATTTGCTTGAGTTGACAGGTCTGCAATTTTGAACAACACTGATGTAAATACTGCAAATACGTGTCCAGATGAATGATTGTCGTGTTGCCAAATTGGGGAGAACAAGCAGCACCTGTTAACTGTGGAGTGCTATCGGAGTGAACCTTTTCTTAATTTTTAAAATGAGTGAGAACAGATCAGGACTAATAATTTTTTTAAACGGATGTTTTGTGCACCCAATTCTCAGTTCTGGCTTTGCCACTGTAGCCTACTGAATTTAGCCCATGATTTCATCGCTGTTAGATTGCATATGGAGAGAAACCGTGTCTTCACTTGCCAATTACGATTGTCGGAAAAGGAGTCAATAAAGGAAAATGATTGAGAACTTGCCAGGACTAAAAGGGACGTGTCTGTGCCACCTCAATTCCCAGTTCTAGACCCGCCACTGCCGGTGTGGGTAAGTATTGACCCAAAAAAGCCTACTTAGCCCCAGCCGATATGCCACATCGATTCATCAACCCCCCCGTTGCATGCCATAATTAAATTTTTTGGGGGGATTGAAAGTATTTGTCAAAGTACAGGCAAAGTTAATGTCATAAACTGGACAATTCCACTCACCAAAAAATCTGTCAATCAGAAAATCATCCTTCATTCCAATTCCACAACAGTCAATACAAAGAAACTAATAAGAAATAAATTAATTATTTTGTCAGAGGAGGATGGGCTCCCCACCTTAGCCAGGTTCTGCCAGAGATTTCTTCCCACTGACGAATGGTTTTTCTTACCTCTATTTTAGGATTTTTTTCCTCCCTGTTAGGAGTTCTTTTTTTGTCTCATTTGCCATTTTGGGGAAAGGCCAGGCATTGTCCGGCACTCTCACTGCCTTAGGTGGCCATTTTCCCATCACTCCCTGACACAGCCATAGACTTGCTGGATACAATCCCACAGAACTTCGCTCCACAAACTCTCCCCTCTGACCTCGGCAATGACATGAGTCCAATACTTTCCTTCCAGCCACTATTGCTAGTGCACTGGAACCTACCAGCTAGGCATACCATTATCAGTTTAATTTCTTGTGCATTGAACACAACGACACTACAGAAAAGCAATACCAGCGGGTAAAAATATCTTGCAGCTGCTAAGTCATGAGAAGATTCCAACCGCAAGTGCACTGAAACTTTATAAAGTGTCTGCCACCATTCAAGATTTGAGAGAGAAAATGGGCAAAAAAAAAATACACCCATTATGCTTCGGTGACTATGTTATGCAGGAAACTGCACAAGTTTAAAAAATTTTCTCAAAATTTCTCAACTTTCTCAGCATTGCGCATCAATCGCCTAACTAGGTAAACCCGAGAGAGGGGATTGGCTTATTCTCATGAACAATCCTACTCATCAGACAATCCAACCACATGCTTCCACAGAAAGAGAGTGCTCGTTATTCATTGATGATGTGATTCTCTGTAAATTATACTAGCCTTGGTGAGCAGAAACTTCCCCAGTACTCCACAGACACTGGGGCCTCGGTATCGAACAGATCATCATGAACTATTGCTACTCTGCTGACCACGCCTCCCCTAAAAATCCACCCTCTACTATTGATACAAGGAGAATTGTCTCACACATATCACTGATTTTGCAATTATTTTCTACTCATTTTAATAAGATCTGGCACATCCCGTCATTATTACTCGGGACATTCCATCAACATTTTTGCTACTGCCTCAGCCTTCAGATAACACATTCTCAGTCGGTCACAGGTCATCACAAGCATACCCGTGCTATATTCGTTATTACATCAATGACGCATTGACTCGTTCACATCTTTTGGAGACTCAGTGGAACCTTTTTGACCCCAAGTACAGATGGTACCCTCACGGAGTCTCATCGCCTGGGAATCCATGTTATCCTGCACCAGTCTTTATCGACTCGCTTCCATTCCATCCTACAGCAGCACAAATTCCCATGCCAATCCAATTCAATAAACATTGTGAGCTACTATTTCAAAAGTCTCTGGAATTCATTAAATGGAGTTAAATAAATGCAGGTTTGTGAACCAGCCCGCGCCTATAATGTCTCTCCATTTAGCTATGTCCTGGCCAACCAGCCTACGTACACCACCTTCATTAAACAATCCTGGTCTGTCTAGTTCGGTGTCCCTCGCCCTCATTCCCTTCTTTTCATCTCTCACCCTGTCACTCTATAGGAACCCCAAGGGACTGGAAGGAGCCTGTATGACTCCAAGAAGAGACACTAACCCCACACTGAGTCTTGTCGCCTAGGGCTCCCCGTTATCCTGTTTTCCAATGACTCATGTCCATTCCATTTGATATCAACACAAATTTGCATGCCTGTCCAATGCAATAAATATCATGAACTACTGTTTTCGTGTGTGGTCTGGAATTCAATAAATTGGAATTGCCCCCCAAAATAGGAAAAAAATAGGAACTGTACACCCTAAAGAATAAGAAAGATGGTGCATGTGTCATTGTGACCTGAGGAGTCGAAGCTCAGCCAGCAGGGTAGGGTTTTGTTGAGCCTTGTCAGGTGGCAGCTGTGAGGCCTGCTCATGTTCCAACCGTAGCCGCTGAATCTCCTGCAGTATCTCTCTGTGACATAACATGGGTGTGGTCAGCACACCAAAAATAAATACACACCATTAAATGTTCTAAAGTTTTGATAATTGCGACTAAGAAAACAAAAATAATTTAAGTTCTGCATTACTGGACATAATTAAGCTCACACTGACGGTACTTGCATAGAATGGAATAAGCTTTTAGCTCGATTGAATATAGTTCAGTATTCTCACTCACCGACCATACATCTGTGCTTAATTAGAACAGAATTTTTTGTGATCTGCTCCTCAAATAAACAGGCCATTTTCAGTTGCATCACCAAAATTGCAAATTTATTTCCTCCAGTTGGTGAAAAATCATTTTGGACTTTAAAGGAAAAATTGAACAAAACACAATTCTCACCTGTTCTTGTTTTCAAGCTCTGCAATAAGCTGCCGCTGTTGTTTGTTGGCGTCCAGAGAGAGTGCAATATCTGAAGTCCCTCGCTGCTGTTGGGCTTGTTGCTATGAAAAAAACATATATAGGAAGAATGCTCGTAGCCATCTTTTTGCTTTCTCACATCTGACATCAAAAAATTAGACATTTGTTTCTTCGCTTTACTTCACAACCTTTCAGCTGGAAAGAGTAGCAAGATACCCAGGCACTTCGAGAACAATCAGAGGCAGCAAGATTAGAAGGCATAGTCACTCATCAACTAAAATTGAAAATGCATTTATATAACTGTTATTGTTGGGTCTTGAATCGCAACCTTATCGTGGTGGAGGAGTTTGCATGCCCTGGGATCTTGGGAGCTGTGTTGTCTGTGTAGCTCCTGGTTGGGTTTCCCATGGCAAATTCATCCCAAGTGAGGGGCCAGATAAGATGCGATTCATCGGCCCCCTATAACGAGCTCCTCAATTGTGGTGAGACCCCAGGCCAGATTAGGGACACCAAGGCCCCCTCCTGTAGCCAGGCCTGGGAGGTGATCTTGCAGGCGAGCGCCTCGTGGCCAGGTTTTTCCCGAGACCCGGCCGGGCACAGTCTCAAAAAGCTACCGGGAGCTGCCACCATGTGGGCCCACCACTGACAAGGAAAGGAGTAGAGGTTGGGTGCATTGTAGACTGGGTGGCAGACAGGTGCAGAGGCCCTCGCATTCTGGGCTCCGGTTATGAAATCTGGGACATGGAATGCAGCCACACTGGTGGGGAAGGAGCTGGAGCTTGTGCAGGGGGGTTGAGAGGTACCAGCTAGATATAGTCAGACTCACCTCTACCCACATCTTTGGCTCTGGAACCAAGCTCCTTGAACTGAGGTCCTTGATAGGAGATGGACTCTCTCCTTTTCTGGAGTTGCCAAAGGTGAGAGGTGGCGAGCAGGCATGAGGATGCTTGGGTCCCCTTGGTTGAGTGCCGTCATGTTGGAGTCAGTCTGGGTGAATGAGAGGGTCTCTGCAATTCCCTTGCGGGTTGCAGAGGACAATGCTCAGACAGCTGTTGGTGCTGATGCACCAAACAGCAGTTCAGAGTATCCAGCATTCTTGGAGTCACTGCATGGGGTCCTGGAAAAGACTCCTCATGGGGATTCCATAGTTCCGCTGAGAGACTTCAACGCACACATGGGCAATGATGGAGACACTTGAAAGGGAGTGATTGGGAGGAACGGCCACTCGGATCTGAACCTGAGCAGTGTTTTGTTATTGTATTTCTGTGCTAGTCATGGATTATTCCATTAAAAAAAAACACCAGATTCGAGCATAAGGGTGTTCATAAGTGTACTTCGTACCAGAACATCCTTAGCCAAAGGTTGATGATCAATTTTGTAGTCGTGTCATCAGATTTGCTGCCATATGTTATGGACACTCAGGTGAAGAGAGGGGCAGAGCTGTCAACTGATCAACACCTGTTGGTGAGTTGGATCAGATGCCAGTGAAGACTGCAAGACAGACCTGGGAAACCAAATGTGTTTTAAAGGTTGACTGGGAACGTTTAGTAGAAGGTTCTGTTCGGACGATACTGGTATAACTGAAGCCCGAGTTGCGTTCACATTCTCGGCATTAAGTTGGAGTCATTTCAAGTTGTGTTGGACTTCTCAAAGGGTGCGCCTTGTCACCTATACTGTTCATTATTTTCAGGCACAGAATATCAAGGCACAGCCGAGGTTTGGAGGGTGTCCAGTTTGGTGGCCTCAAGATCACATCTCTGCTGTTTGTAGATGATGTGGTCCTGTTGGCTTCATCACGCCGCGACTTCCAATTCGCAGTGGAGCAGTGTGTGGCTGAGTGTGAAGTGGTCAGAATGAGGATCAGGACCTCCAAACTTGAGACCATGGTTCTCTCCCAGAAAAAGGTGGGTTGTCCACTTCAAGTGGGGGGTCAGTTGTTACACTAAATAGAAAAGTTCAAGTATCTCGGGGTCTTCTTCACAAGTGAGGGTATAATAAAGCATGAGATTGACAGATGGATCACTGCAGACTCTACAGTGAAGCGGGTGTCATGCCAATCCACAGAGGTGAAGAGGGAGTTGAGAGTAAAAGCAAAGCTCTCAATTAATCAATCGATCTACGTTTAAACCCTCACCTATGGTCATGAGTTTTGGGTAGTGACCGAAAGAACAAGATCGCAAATACAATTGGCCAAAATAAGCACTCTCTGTAGGTTAGCTTGGCTGACCTTTAAGGATAGGGATGCGGAGCTTGGACATACGGGAGTGGCTCAGAGTAAAACTGCTGCTCCTCCGTGTCCAGAGGAGTCAGTTGACATAATTCGGGCATCCAATCCGAATGCCTCCTGTACGCCTCCCTTCAGAGGTTTTATGTGCATGTCCAACCGGGAGGAAGCCCCAAGGCAGACCCAGAACACACTGGAGGGACTATATCTCCTGGCTGGCCTGGGAACAGCTTGGGGTTCGCCTAGGTAGAGTTGGAAAAAGTGACTGGGGAGGGGGGCCCCTGTGCCTCACTGCTTCGTCAGTTACCCCAGCGACCTGGCCCAAAATTAGGGGTGGTAAATGTATGGATGGATGGTACAATGAAGAAAATTACCTGTATCTATTAACATTGATGCAATTAGAGGGAGTAAAGTCAATTTTCCCCCTTCTTTCAAAATTTGTAATATTCCATGAGTTTTACAACAAAACCCCTTTTCCTGTTGCTTCCTCAGACTGTGCACAAAGGCAGAATGAGTATTAACATTTCCCAAAAGCATATAAAATCACCATCGGCATCTTTTTTGACAATTCTCCGAATTCATGACACTTACTGAATAACCAGTAACAAGGAGAAAGATGTTTCATGTGCTTTTTCTGCAGGCAACGCATGGCTGCCGTATTCATCGGAAGGGGCTGTTCCTACTAAATGGCACTAGACCAAAAAAAAAAACTTCCCTGACTTGCTCATGAACAGAATCTATAAAATATTTGTGTACAGTGAACAGCATCTGAAGTTCCCTCACAACATGCCAAGTTTTCAGTGTATTATGCGCCCCCCCATGTCAACTGGCAAGCAATTCAGCTTCTTGTCCTGAAAAGTTGTTTCTTTCCTTATTTTATGTAAGGTAATACTGAACTTCAGTTCTTAAATGGTATTTTTATGATTATTATTATTTGATAATATCAGGAGATAGAATCATTAAAATGTCCATGTAGCCGCACAAAAACTATTTTCCAATAATTATTTGCTCAAATGCCATGATTTTCGCTGACACTGTAACAGTATTTCACAGAAATCACACGAACAATAACAGCTTCCAGTGTCTCACCGCTGATGCAGCATCAGCCGCCAGTCTCGCAGCATAGCGTGCGATGAGACGATGTTCTTCATCAAGACGGCTACTGCTCTCCAGCATGCTATGGGAAATATTGAGAGAAATGAAACACATTAAATGAAACATGAAGGGTAACCTTAATGAACCTAAAAGGAAGCTGCTTTTAGGCATTATAAAAAAAAAAGAAAAAGAGAATGTGGTTGCTATTCCTGCCTGTCTTCTCAAAATATTAACAAAAATCTAACCTTATATTTAAAGGAATTGAATGAAGGGTAAAAAAATTCTTGTTTAAGAATAAACTTTTTTTCCCCCTCAAAACTTGTCTGCCACAATTTTTGGGACCCCCCCCCCACCCCGAGATAAGAAAACCCAATGATAAATAGGAAAATACTTTGATCAGACTTTTATGTATATTCTCAGCCCAGCAAAATTATCAGGGAGATTAAACGGCCTCCCACGACTTTCTGCATCTGTAGGGAAGGATATATATATATATATATATATATATATATATATATACAGCAAGTGGTGACATATAGGCCTATTGCTCTTCATCATCCATCACCATCAGCATGAATAAGACAGTAGAATAAAGCAATGATGTGTGACAGGGAGTTATTGTGCTTCATAAATGTTGAAATACCAATAAAAGTAGCTTAAAAAGTTGAATATGCCCAGAATGACTACCCAAACAATAATCATGAAGTTTAAGATAGGTAAACGGCAATGTTATACATCTGTTTCAAAAAAGATACGTGCCTGTTTTGAATGCATGCACAAGTGGTATTGAAAAAGCAAAGGATCACATTTTGGGCACTGCAGATAATAATTATGTCTTGCGGTCAGATAGACTCCAAAACTACCATGAGATGCTGTCTTAATGTTACATAACCTCAAAATAGTTTGGAGGATTGCCAGAAAAAGCCTTGAATGACATCAAAAAACAAAGTAATGCAACATAGCTTGTGAAACAGTATTGGAGCTTCCAGTGGGCCCTGGTTCTATGGTTAGATGAGTCCAAAATGGAGCTCTTCGACCAAAACACTAGAGGCTAGCTTGGAGTAAAAGAGATTGTCATTACTTAAAGGACCCCATTGCAACTGTAAAGTACGGCAGTGTATCTTTGATGTTGTCAAGCTTTTTTTTTCTTCCAGAGGCCCTGAAACAGTTGTTAGGTATCATGATATTCCATTTAACATAACATAACATAACATAACATGAGTGGTGAGAACAGGTCGTTTAGCCCAACTAGCTTGCCAGTTTCTTTTTACGATTGTGAATATATCACTTCTGATACTCAATGACTCAATGGTATCTAGCTTTAATTCAAGCCTGCTCTTGAAAAATTCCCAAGGATTCTGCCTCAACAATATGGTCAGGCAAGCGATTCCATATCGAAATTACTCTTTAGGTGAAAAAATATTGGTAGTTGCTCCGGGTAAGGCAGTTTTTCAATGCAAAAAATATTTCCTAATATCAGTGCTAAATTTAACCTTGGTCAACTTCCATTTGTGACCCCGAGTTCTACTAACAAAACTTGGCCAAAGGAATTCTACAAAATTCACTTTGTTGACGTCTTTAACATATTTAAAGACCTCAATCAGATCACCAAGTCCTCGTTTCCTGGATCTTCAGCCTCTTCTCATGGCTTTCATCTTTCATACCTGCAATTTCTTACTGGCTCTTCTCTGAACTTTTTCTAGAGCTTCTATATCTTTCTTAAAGTATGGTCCCCAGAACTGTACACAATACTCCAGATGTGGACAAATGTGTTGTACAAGAGAGGTATGACCTCCTTAGATTTGTTCTCAATACTTTTGGCAATGCATTCCAGCATCTGATTGGCTTTTTTAACTGCTACAGCACATAGGATAGAACCTGTGGTTTGGTCAACAATCACTCCTAGATCTTTTTCATGTGGAGCACATTCAGTTTTAAACCTCCCATGAAGTAATCTACTCAAATGTTTTTATTCCTTACATTTACTTTACGTTTCACGGCATTAAATTTCATTTGCCGCATCTATTCCATATTCTGGATTCTATCCAAATAATCCTGAATCACTTTAATGGACTATTTGGCAAACATCCCAATTTAGTATCGTGCAAATTTAACAAATTTGTTCTCAATATTCCTATCAAGGTCATTAATGTAGATGAGGAACAGCAGGGGTCCCAACACAGATCCCTGAAGGACGCCACTCCCCACCATGCCTAGTTCAGATGAGATGCCACTGACCACCACTCTTTGTGTTCTGCCCTGTTGTGAATCCACTCAAGAGTACCTCCTGTATCTCCAATGGAGCTCATTTTAGAAATTAGTCTTTTATGCGGTGCTGTATCAAATGCTTTTTAAAAATCCAAGTCTATGATGTCATAACATGCCCCTTGAGATCTGTTAGAGTAAAAGGCTCACATCTACCCTGGATCAACTCCAATCTCATAAACCTCTTCAAAGGGAGGGATATAGCCTGGGTCAAATTCCGCTCATCAAAACACCCTAATGACTGGGAAACATACAGAATCTTAAGAAACCAGTGCAAAACCAAAACAAGGAATGCCAAATCTAATTTCCACAAAGATAGCTTCTCTCAAAATTTCCATAATCCTCGTCAATTCTGGAATCAACTAAACAGCCTCCTTAATAAAAACAGCAAAGACTACATCAATCAGCTACTTGTCAATAAAAATGTTCTCTCTGATTCTACTCTCATCTCCAATGCCTTCAATGAGCACTTCTTATCTATCTCCCAAACAGTGCAAACTACCCCTTTTGCCTCGGACGGTAATGTTACTTACCCTCCTACGCACAGCCTCTTTTAATTTAGTAAAATTATGCCGCTTGATGTCTTTAAGGCCATCTGCGAACTAAAAGAGAGTTGTAGTGCAGGACCAGTTTGTTTCAAAGCCAAATTTGTGAAATTTGCAGCTCAAATATTGATGCATCCCTTAGCTGATTTATTTAATCTCTCATTGTCAACTTATTGTTTTCCCTCCACATGGAAGTGTGCTCGAATCGTTCTCCTTTTCAAAGGTGGAAACCCAATTGACATAAATAATTATAGACCGATTTCCATCATTTCTATCACCGCAAAATTTTTTGAAAAACTTGTCTTCCAGAAACTGTTTCATCATGTTACTCAAGTTAACATTTTAACTCCATCTCAACCTGGTTTTAGAGCAAATCTACAACTATAACTCTTCTCAAATTTAAGAGTGACCTGTTTTCTGCACTTAATACTGACAAGCTCACACGTGGCATTTTTACTGATCTTACAAAGAATTTGACCTGGTTAACCATTATCTTCTCCTTGACAAACTATCATATTGGCCTGAATCAGAATGCCCTTGTTTGGTTTAACTCATATCTTCACAAAAGGCATCAGTAGGTTTATGTTAACGATCACCAAGTCAACTGGTAGTTGAAACAGGTGTCCCACAAGGTTCGATCCTTGGTCCCCTTCTTTTTTCCATTTTTATTAATGACCTACCTCAACTGTGCTCAACCTGTCATGTCCACCTTCATGCTGATGATGTTGTCATTTACTATTCCACCTCTAATATATCACAAATCCAGAATAACTTACAACTGGATTTTGATATTACCCCAAACTGGTTTAAGCACAATAGATTTGTTCTCAATAAGAAAAAAAAACCAACTTAATGGTGTTTGGTACAAGATATAGTTTATCACCCTCACCAGATTTATTTATTGGTTTCAGTGATGGTACTCCCCTTGATAGAGTCTATGTATTTAAATACTTTGGACTTTGGATGGACCCAAAACTCACTTCCAAACAACATGTTGATTAGATTTCAAAAAGAATTTATGGCTGTTTAGGTTTCTATATCGGCCATATGAACTGTTTTTCTTTTCTGGTGAGAAAAAGAATAATTTCCCAACTAATATTTCCCATACTTGATTATGCCGATACCGTTTATCAGAACACCACAGACTCTATCCTCAAGCCCCTCAACACCTTATATAACTCGTTATGCAGATTTGTCTTGAGATGTCCTTTCAGAACCTAGATGACAGCCCGCGCTGTCATGTTCTCCAATGGGACAGTCAGCAGGGGTTGCGTTATTGAACGGTAAATATTAAATTAAACCTTACACAATTGCCGCAAACGTATTTCTCTTAATGGATTACATTATTTACATATGCTTTTAGATTGACGTGGTGACAACTTCAATTAGTGTAACTACTCAGATGTGTGAATGGTAAGCCCACATGACACAATAAAATGAGCACAGAAAAGTAATATAGACTAACCACAGCCACCACATCTCTTCAAAAGTAAATCATTTAAAAGGCCATCTTTATGCGAAATACAACTTGGCATATAATACAGCTTACTGACTACAGCAATGATTGGTAGAAGGCTAACAGCGCCTGGCATGGCAAATGCGAATTGACAGATGCAATTTCAAAGAGCTAGCTGAAACATGAAACAGTCGTCAACATCCTAACTTGAGGTTTCATCCAATTTTATGAATAACAAGTGGCTTTAATCAAATGGTTATTGAGAGCTAAACGGAGTTAGAAAGTCTGCAACTGTTCGTTATTAAACTTAAAACAGCTGATCAAGCTAAGTTAGGTAAAAGCATGTCAAAATTGTCAAAGCTAACTTTTGAACAAAAAAACTTCGCTGAAACCAGTCACAGGCACTTCATCCCCTCATTTGCCGTCGTGATTTATATCGGTTTTGTGAGGGATAGAAATAGAAACTCCATAGAGTTCATGACTGAATTCCCACAGCTGACCAAGCTAAACTAGAAGCAAATAACATGAGTTGAAATTATTACAAGTTGTTCAGGTTTAAAATATATATATAAATAGTCATGCCGAAAACACACAATTGGAGATTATAAATGATACATGACCACTGATATGATACATAAATTTCTTGAACTATCAATATTTAATCCCCCGTTTTACTGTTTCACGTTGATCGTTGACATGCATGCTACCGATCTCATCTCTTCTCACTGGTGCTTGGTCTCATAAACGATGTGTGCAATGAATGACTAGACCAGAGATGCCAAGTCTCATGCATTTGGCGTAGGTCTTACGCACCGTATTCACCGTAGCCTGTAATTATTCATTGAATACTTACTGAGATTCTCACGCAGAATTAAAATCCTTGTGCATTGAAGTCCCCGTTTCACTTGCGTAAAGGTGCACCTCATCACAAGTAACATGGTAAGCGATTATGACTCCGGACTTCCTGCGCTTCTGTTTACTCAGGGATTGGAAACAATACATGCGTTTCGTGATCGTTTAAATTGTTTTAATGAAATTAGACCATTTGAAACGTTTTTATGCAATTCCATTGCTTTTAATCCCCCAGTAAAGACAAGCCTGAGAATTCCCGATTCATAATCGATTTCCGTGTCATTGGTGGGAAAATCCACCATAATGCACGTGAAACTGATTAACTTGTACAATGTACAATTAATTAAATTCCGCGAGTAAATTTCTTCAGTGCGCTTTGATCGAATAATTTCTGACTATGGCACAGAAACGTGAATGCCACTCAGAGGAGAAACTCACACCTAAGACGTAAGCCTTGGCATCTCTGCTAAACCAAAGAAAAACTTAGCTATATTCTAACTAGCAGCCATTTATTGAAATCAAGTACGCTAATGTGGTCGAAACAATCAGCAAATCTAATAAGCGAATATAAACTTTGTACACAAATGAACTCCAACAACTGCAATTAATTTAAGGTAGCTCAATGAAGGACAAATTACATCTGGTTATGCTGGATCATTAAGAGCTGCTCACGTCATCTACTTTAACTTAAATTAGAATTTAACCGGTTGTTATCTGACGGAAAACGTAACCTAAAGCTGGGTACAGAAAATGACGCTATCGAAAAAATTCATCAGGGATCAGTTAATGCATCAAATTTCCAAAAAATGCAGTCATTTGATCCACTTACCAGCAGTGTTCCAATGAAAATGAATGGAGGTCAGTGCTGGAACTATTCATTGTTTGGAACTATCGTTTTCCCCATGACATGCATTCCTTCCGCATTCCTCGATTCCAATTGGAGTCTATGGAAGTGTCATAACTCTGTTTTTCAATGGCTCTGATCTCTCCTAACCACAAGATACATTATTTTTATGTTGTTGCACTTCCCAGGCTCTGTAAAAATGCCTCTGCCATCAATTGAAATAGTTGCCCGTTGGTGCTCCAAATGGATACTACAGATGGAAGAAACTATTAAAGGTGACCTATTATGCTATTTTTCCAAGTTTATATTTTGGTCTTTGACTAACTGAATCATTGAGATTCGCAATGTTTGTATCATTACAATGAATAATAGTATCATCCACATACATACTACAACTGCCATTAGAGACATGCATTTGCAGATCGTTCACAAAAAGCATAAATAATAAGGGCCCTAATGTTGAGCCCTGAGGCACTCCCATACTTAAATCAAGTGGTTTTGACAGAACATTTTTATGTTTGACACTCTGTGTCCCATTACTCAAGTACGACTTAAACCATTCAAATTCAATATTCCTAACACCATATTTCTTCATTTTATTAATAAGCATTTCATGATCAATAGTATCGAAACATTTGGAAATGTCAAGGAAGCATACCCCAGTATATAATTTGTCATCAATGTTTAGCAACATTCATCCATGGTATTATGTAAACATATGGTAGTAGAATTAAATTTTCTCTATGCAGATTGATCTAAAGTTAAAAAATCTTTACTGATCAAGTCAGAGACAAATTGACATTGAACCTATTTATCAAAAATGTTTGCAATATGTCCTATGACAGATTTTGGTCTAAAATTGCAACTATCCACGACATCTCCTTTTACCTAATAAACAGGGCTGACACAAGCATATTTCCAATCAGAGGGAACAAAACCAGTACATAATAAAAGCCTAAAAATGTGTGTTAATGGCACAACAATTAAATTAACACAAAGTGTCAGTAGCTTAGAATCAAATTCCAATATGTCTCAGGAACTATGGTAGCCTAAAGACACAATAAGTTTATAAATATTCTCATTACCTATTTCAACAAATTTGAAATCATAAATACTTTCAGGACCTTTCCACAAAATATCATTATGATGCGGTAAATGACTAACAGTATTGAAGCCTACATTTGCAAAATAGTCATTTATCTGGTCAGCAGTAAATGAACGTGGACATTCATCCTTAACAAGACTCTTACCAGTCAATCTAGATAATTCGGTCCATAAATGCTTCGAATTATGTTTGCCTTCAGCATAAAGATCTTCATAATACTTTTTCCTAGCATTCTTAATCAAAACATTTACTTCTTTTCGGAAATTGCCCGTGGTAATGGTTTACTTATGGCGTCGGAATGGCCAACTTTTACCCATAGGGCCGGTAAGCTAAAAACATAAACTCACAGTATCATGGTTTGGGTCACCTCCAACAAAGGTATTGCTCATAATTCATTTGTTTTTGAGGATTTTTACCCCCTTTTTTCCCCACCCTGAACTGTTCATTTTACAACAGCAACCTGCTCCTTTCCACTCAGGATGATGATGCCACGGCATACGATTCCCGTGACTCCCCTTGTGGCTTGTCCTCTTTCACACAATGCAGTCGCACTGCCAATCACACACTGCCAGTGCCATTAGATGATAATGCACTCAGCTACAACATTTTTCTCGCACAACTACATGACCTCGGCATTTGATTGGCTTATTATCCCTGGTGACACTGAGCCTAATGCTGCTTTGCTCATGCAGACCTCCAGCCGTTGCTAGTTGTTGCGTGGCTGGGATTCAAACATGGGGCCACAGGACTCCCCAGAAGAATGTCTTTGCTGTGAACCACTCAAATTTATTTTCATGTACTGCAAGTGCTCAAGGATGTTCACAAAAAAGAAGAGGAAAAAACTACCGTTCATGAAGCACTTCCAAATATGTCACTTATTCCCTCACATAGTAAGTCATCATGCACCCACAAAAATTCTACCAAATAAACACCCTAAACTGAACGCATGAACAGAAAGGTGAAAAAAACGCTGAAATCAAAGGACTGGTTATGCATTTTAGCATGCCAAGTCTTACATTTTTTGCAGACTCCTATAATATCCTACAAAAAAAAAAACAAAATTGCTCTGCAGCTGTCACAATACACAGACCTATGTGAAAGCAGAGTGGAGTGTTGAGGATAGGGGGTGGGAGATTACTATAGATCTAATATGGACAGAGGTAACGTATTACTAGAAAAAAAGTCAAGCTGCCTCACAAACACTAGTGCACAGTTTTCTCCAGGGGAACCACACTGACCATGTAGGGTTGTTGTGCAGTAGATTGGCATACAGCCCGATGAGCACATGTTCATCAGCAAGTCTATCTGCAACATCAAGGCTGTAGTTTATCCTGGAACAGTACAGTGTTTCAGAAAGACACAAAAATAAAGGTAAGTGAGAGTGGCATTAAGAAATAATACGATGAGAAATAAATAAAACCCCGTGCACAACCACAGCTTGGAAGTTGGGACGGAATGGAAAATGGAAATAAAACAGAAAGCAGCGATATCTAATTTTGGTTTTACTTGTACGTATTTTATTCCAGACAGTACGAAGGCCAGATATTTAACGTTTTGTCCGGTCAATTTCATTTTACTTCTAAATATAAATATATTTGTGCCATTCAGGCTTGCAACACATTTTTTTTAAGTTGAGACAATGGCAATTTAGGGCTTGTAATAAGGCAGAAAGATTGTACAATGATCTAATTAACCCATAGCATAATGATGTATGTGCTGGGCATTATGGGATTGAAGAGGGGTTTAGCTGAAGCAGATGAGATGAGTACTAGCGAGCTAGCACATTAAAATTATTAGCGATTCAGCCAATCAATTATTTTACTTGCAATGTTAGTTTTGTTTTTCTGGCTCAGTTGAAGAGTACTGCACCAACATAACTTGCGCACCCCTCCACTTCATATTGGCAATGGCCAGCTAGCTAGCTACGGAGCTACATGAAAATCGCTACGTTATAAGGCTTTGACTGAGTTGCAATGAATTTTATTGATTAGCAAGTTAGATGAAAGTAGCAATGGTATTCCCACATGATCGTTTCAATCTGTGTGATGAAGTGCATTAATTCATACTTAATATGATACATCTTCACAGATTCAATCTAATTTTAATCATCTCGTCGGCTACAATATTATCTGGTCTAGTGCAAAGGAAGACAGGGAGGCCCCCATAATGCCAAGCATGTACATCATCAGACAATTCGCTAACATGAAACAGCTGATGACAGTAGGTGACTGTATTCATGATTTAGTACTAAAGAAGCATCCATGAAAGACAATCTCTCAGGAACAGCATATGGACGGAGGTTCACCAATTTGCCCATGAAAAAACTGCCCCACCAAGGCAAAAGGAAGTAAATCCATTCTTTGTCTAATTCATTCCCAGACCATAATATACACCGACTCGTGGTACTCGATTTAGTAGAAGCATGATCATGATAAAATTCGCCCTGTTACTGAGATTTGGCACATGCCAGTGGATATTCTCTGTGTAGAGCAGAAGCAAAAACTAACTTTTTGCATTTTTCTCAAAATGGCTGCTGATGGATTGACTTCCTTTTGCCCAGGTGGGCCAGAAAACTATAAAGGGATGTGAATATTCTATAATCTATGGTGCATAACATAATTTAAAGTTTGAAGGAATAGGGAGAAATTTTTGTGTGTAAAGGGCAATGGCGCAAGCCTAAAATGAATTCTCAAGATTTTTGATCACTCAAATGACACTGCAATAAATCCTTCAATTATCAAAAAGTGATATAACCACATAGGCTCAGTATCACTATGGCAAGCCTTTAATGCGTAGTTACATCCACATGTATTTGTTATAACTATGCAAAAAGGAAGCTTTTATTTTCACAGGGTCCAGAAGCTCAATCAATTTCAGTGGGCTCAAAGGCATCTGGTATGGACCATTGTGAGGTGGTAACTTTTTTGAAAGGAATGGACTAAAGAAAACTAGAGTGTTCAGGTGAACACGTGTCGCCTGCGAAGCTTTAGTTTGAAAGTGTGACTACCAACTGAAAGTGTGACTACCAGACAGACAGACGGACAGACAGACTCCGGACAAAGTAATTCCTATGTGCTGCTATGCTTCGCAGGCGACACAAAAAGGACCATACAGACTGTTACCAACAACAGGTCCAAAAGCCATGCTCTGTCATGGTATGCGGTTGGGTCAGTGCCCTTGGCAAGAGTAGCTCGCCCTTCTATGATAGCATCGTTAATGCTGAAAAGTTCGTTGAGATTTCAGAGCAACATATGCTGCCTTCAAGAAAACATGTTTTCAAGGGAAGCCTGTGCATATTTCAACAGGATAATACAAAACTGCACTCTGCACACATTACAATGGCAAGGCTGCATGCAGATGCTAGACTGGCTTTCAAGCAGTCCTGACTTGTCCCAAATAAAAGAGTGAGGGGCAAATTTTGAAATGGAAAATGGGAAAACGAAGACCCCACACTGTTGCACAAATTAAGACGTTTGCAAGAAAAATGGAAAAAACTACTCCTGAATCACTTAATCACTTGATTTCATCAGTCCCAAAACCTTTAAGTGTAGTTTAAAGCAATGGTTACACTACCAAATGATAAATACTGTCCTTCCTTTTTTTTTCAAAATGTGTTGCAATAATCAAATTGAAATAAGCATGCATTTTGAGAAATCAATAAAATTCAGGAGGTGAAATATCAAATGATCTGCTGTTGTATTGTTTTCAACATGATACAGGTCAAAGATAATTTACAAAGCAGTTTTTAGTTTTAATTTTAATTCAACATACTGTTCTAACTTTATCTGATTTGGGGTTGCATATAAAATATAGAAACACTGAGTTACGACAGCATGAATATTTGTTTAAGTATACATTTTCCTTAAATGTCGAGGGTTTGGAGCACAATGGTGATATGTCCAAATTTTCTGATTTTGAGATTTTTGCCTCCTGTCACACATTTCTATCAACTAATTCTTGGAGCACAATAATTATATGTCCATGCGCCTCAGTTTTAAACAGAATTCACATTTTAATTTTGTTATATATCCAACAAAATCTGCTTATGTAAAATAACATTGATATTTTGATTAATAAACATGAATAGTATTTCAGAATCATCTGCCTTCCATTGCAAACAGACTTAACTGCAATCTATCACTATTGTGTGATGTCACATCAAGTGCTAGAATTGTTGGAGCACGAAGGTGACGTCCATTTTGGCAATTTTGACCATGATGTCGCGGTACCACACTTAAGAAAACTTACATGTTCAGTATACTTCTGAACGCTGCAGTAAAAAAGTGACTGACATAAAAATTTTGTACCTGATTTATGGAACATTTGCAAATGTAAAAACCTATTTTTCTCAAAACCTCTTAAATGGACATAAAACCATTGCGCTCCAAACCCTTGATGTGTCGTCACTCTCAGTTACAACATGCCCTGAAATGTAGAGGCAGAAAGAGCAGAAGAGTTTCCATGAGTATGACATAGCAGTCATGCCAACATATATTTATCCCGTTGTATTCCCCCCAACCAAAATAATATATCATAAGTTTAGTGCAAGTCTCCCAACAGCATATTTGCAAAAGACGTTTTCATTAGACGTTCTGAATTATTCACCAATTAAAGACTAGATGGCATGAACTATATTTACATTACTCTGCAAAATTACTGGCTATGAAAAATAGCAACTCTCACGAAAAAGTCAATATCTAACTTTAGTGCAATAATTATAATGTTCAAGTCAATTGCAACACTTTAAAACTTGCCTGAAAGAAGAACCAGGGCTATCTAGTCTCCCTTGCATAGAGAAGAGGATGGTAAGAAAGACAAATAAATCCAGGAGGATCCTGGTCAAAGAATTACAGAAATAGTAGCATTTTGGGGTCAACCAAGTCTTCAAAACTACCATGAGACTCCACCTCAGTTTCACCTCAGAAACATCACAACAGTTTCTAGAAGGATTGCCAGAAAAAAAGCCTTTCCTGTCATTAGTTCACAAAAGTATGCAGCTGTAAACGCTATGAGGCCTTGAATGGAACTGTGGTCTATGGTCAGATAGAACAATAATTGAGCTTTTAGCAACAAATCTCAAGGTGAGTTTTGTGTAAAAAGAAGGGATGGGAATTCTGGAAAGAACTTGATCCAACTGGTAGGTACGATGGTGTGTGTGTGTGTGTGTGTGTGCCCGTGTATGGTTGGGGGGGGGGGGGGGTTTCTATGATGTTGTGCAACTCTTTTTCCTCTGAGGGGCCTGGGAACCATATAGGAATACCTGGCAACATGGACAGCATGAAATACCCTGACATTTTACATTTAAATCTGGCTGCCTCTTCCAAGAAGCTAACATAACAAAACACAGCATAGCAAAACATTAAATAAAATATTGAGTGGTGAGAACAGAACATTCAGCCCAACTAGTGAAAATATCACTTCAGATACTCAATGATTCAATGGTATCTAGCTTTACGTCAAGACTGCTCCCAAGGTTTCTGAGTCAACAATATGGTCAGGCAAGCTATTCCACATTAAAATTACTCTTTAGATGAAGAAATATTTCCTAATATCAGTGCTAAATTTATCCTTGGTCAACTTCTATTTGTGACCCCGAGTTCAACAAACAAAACTTGGCTGGAGGAATTCTTCAAAACTCACTTTGTTTCACATATTTAAAGTCCTCAATCACACTGGGTTAAAGTGCTTGAAAGTCTGAAAAAAGACACTGAAACAAAACCTGTCATTTTGTAGGTCTTAGTGAGCAGATAAAGAAAATCCAAAAATAAAAAAAAATCTGTTGGGAATTTTTGGAGAAAATCCACTTTATCATCGGCACCCAACTTAAAATTTTCTAATTTACGTTAAAGGGTTAAAAAACTTCTGCACTTTGGTGATTTATTTCTGAAAGTCTCCTCTTCCTCATTTATCAAGATAAATGTAATGCTTAGACATGAGCACTATTGTACTCTTTGACGGCTTGCTTTAAGCGCAAATCAAATAGTTTGTTGCTGCTGTCCTTTATCTGATGCCACTGATTATACATGATGTAATCAGCTGCCAATTGTTCCTACCACACAAAAGGAGAGTTTTGGACTATTGGACTAAAGCTGACCAACATTTTGAGCAACATGATGGGTTATATTCAGGGATTTAATATTTTCATATTTTTGACAATAAATTTGGTTACCATGGTAACCATTTTCACCAATCTGACCCTGTGGTATGATTATCTAATAAGTCAAACTATCTAAAAAAACATGATGGCTTGCAATTATTAACCCCTTTCTTAGGATTTTGCGATTCAAGATGACTGCCACATAAAAAATTGATTTTTTCCAAAAATTCCCAACAGATTTTTTATTTTTTTGCATTTTCTTTATCTGCTCAATAAGACCTACAAAATGACACAGGTCTCGTTTCAGTATCTTTTTTTCAGAATTTCAAGCATTTGAAACCCAGTGTGCAAACAGATCACCCCTAAGTCTCCTTTTCCTAAAACTAAAGAGATTAAGGATCTTCAGCCGCTTCTCATAGCTTCAATCTTTTATACCTGGAATTAGCTTAGTGGCTCTTAAGAGGGTTTGGTCAACAATCACTCCCAGATCTTTTTTTTTTTTTTTTTTTTTTTCAAATTTGGCATCTCCAAACCCACCCGAATCTGGAATGCCCAATTGGTGAACTATGTACAAAGCTTGCTCGTATGCGACCCCTTGCTGCCCACACAGGACAGTGAGGACAGTTCACTGCTCTCCACCGAAGCGGGTGCCTGTCAACCACTGATTCTTATACACTCATTTGTCGAATCCTCGTAAGTTCAGAACGAGGGCGGAGGATACCCGGACATGAACAAACCTAGAGTCTTCCTGACGAGCGCCTGTCTGGCCAACAGGAGGCGCTGGAGCAAAGAACAAAGCTGTTTAAGTATCCCGAATCCGGCAGTCCCTTCCCAATTTGAAACCCTGTAGCGCGATGGCCAATTGTGCGCTACTCTGAAAAAGCTGCCGACCCCTGCTGTTGGATAGACACCTCTGCACTGCAGTGCAGTGCCTTAACCGAGTGAACTATCCGGCAGCTACTCCCAGATCTTTTTCATGTGGAGCACATTCCAGTTTTAAACCTCTCATGAAGTAATCTTAGGGTGCGAAGTGGTGTGGCACCTGGCGACCTAATGTTGGCCACAGTGAGCCACACCGTCGAAAGCCTAATTTTATTAATTAATTTATTAATAATGAAATATTAACTTCTGGTTCTCCGCCACGGCTACCTGATGCATACATCAAGTCCAATCGCCACTTCATCGCAGTCACTTGCTACCATATTGGCACTTAATTTATGACTGATTTATGATCATTATCTTGATAACTTTCATTTTGATCACACTGATTGGCAGACGATCTCATTATTCCATTCGGAACTTCCCAATGTTGAAAGTAACATGTTGCAAAAGGGAATTCTGGGCCAGGAACATCCATTGCCATGTTAGAGGCAAACACTTGACACCATGGCATTAAAGCTATGCAAACGAACAAATTGCTGCGATAATGAAATGATAAATAAAGAATTTAGCGCTTCTCAACCAGCGCAATCAGATCATTGAAAATGTGCCGCTCCTACACCAGCCTGTTTGTTCCGTGGAAGACAGGGAAGAAGACAAAGGGAACATACTAGTTACACAAAAATGATAATCAAATATAATTTATATGATCTCACTTAGAAATTGCGCACTTGAAATCTCAAACTACTCCGATGTCTGGTTTGCAACTAAGGGACATGGAAACACTTTAACAAGGTTTCCTACCCCGCAAGCGGTCATCTCCCCGCCCCGAAACTGCCTCAGCAATGATGGAATTCCATATCCATAGCCTATCAAATCCTATTTGATTTGAGCGACACATTCACTTGAACTTGTGCCTTATACTTAATTATAATCAATTATTCCATTTACTGATAATGATTCTTCCCATGCCGGCTATTTTTTATGGGCTAAAATTGATTAACAAATGGGTAGTGCTTTGGTATTGGCCAGGGTAGGGCTCAGAGTAGCCTATTTAATAATATCTTTATTCAAACATTAAAATACACAGTTTTATCAATGGTAAAAAAAAATTACAGATATCCTCAATTAAGAAATCAATCTCCCCACTCGTGAGAAGATCACAAATTTTTAGATTATCACAAACATATAGGGCAGTCGCATTTGTTAATAGAACATGAAGACAATGATGGCGACGTCGAGCCAAAGCCGAAAACCAAATTTCACAGATGTTGGTGTTGTATGGCAAGCAAGCACTGAAGGCTGATCTGAGGAATTAAGCCGCGAATCGTTCTGGTTGTGGCTTCGGTGGGGAGATGTAAGCGCAGTATCCTCGATTTAAAGCATAAATGGAGAGATCTGTGGGGCGCTGTAAAAGCCAGGCTCTCTGCACACCGGAGAAGTGTACACGCAACAGGTGGTGGGCAACCATCATCCCCCGTGCATTTCACTGCACTGGAGGAGGAGGTGGCATCCACTCTTTCTGCAGTCGAAGTGCATGGAGAAGAACTTGGAGCGTCAACGAACTGTGTCAGACACCTTAACACAGACGCATATGATATGTGCATGACATCACCAGCCACTCTCTGGAACGACCCAGATGCCAGGACCGATTGCGCAGTTGTAACCTTGATTACCACGGGTATTGTTTTGTGGGTGATTGCTGCGCCTGGGTAGCTGTTCATCCAAAAGTCAGCAAAGATAGACTAATGCCTCATGCACGGTCCAGACGAAAGCGCTGGATACACACGGTGTTTGTTAGTCCCGGGATGTCCAAACGAAGCCCATATATGCGTGCTCGCCTCCTCTTACTCCTTCCCAATCACCATTCATCATTCCCAGAGTGCACGCAAATGCAGGACTGGCATTTTGGTTTTAGATTTTGAGGGCATGGTAGAATGATGGTCATATGTATACTCGTATTAATTAATTGCTCTGCGTTTGTAATTGAACTAATTGGAGAAGAGGCTGTTGCGTAATATCATGTGATGATTTTGTTTGATAATTTATTATGGTTATGAGAAATGTAGTTTAGAAATAAGGATGAACAATCGAATATTGAATGTCTCTATCTTTACCATGTTAAATAAAACTACTATTAAAATTCGGCTTTTAACCGACATAAAATGCAATATTCCATTTTGCCTTATATTGGCGCTTTACCTTAATACAGCCCTCAAAACCACTTAACAGAAAAAGCGCGCAAGCCAGGGGGAGAATACGTGTAAGTGTTATTTGCATGAGAAACGCCCGGAAAAGCCCCGATTTTGGCCTTGCTCCACCCCAAGGGCGTAACTGCCTTCGGGGCACGTAATGCACAGACTTAAGTCAAGGGGAGAATACGCGTAGGCTAAAAAGCGCGTCGCTACGCGCTTTTTTTCGACTTGCGCGCATGGGACAATAAACCCCTAAGTGATTGCGTTCCGAAGGATACCAGAAAGTTTCAAAAACTGGTGAATGAACACTAGTGTTCTGCAGGATGACTGGTTTTGAGAAAACATTCAAAATCATATTCACACATTTTTTTAAAATTAATAATGGAACAGCCAAACAGGCTAATGTGTGGGATGTCTTTACAGCGTACATCCGGGAGTTTTGATACAACAAACAACATTGAGTAAAAAACAGGATAAATTAAAAGTGTCTAAATATGTGGGAACCTGGTTACCAATCACAAATCAATTAACAATGTTTTTTAAAAGTTTAATGAGGAGCTTTATTGCTCAGAGGGTCAGATAAGGCTAGAGTTTTTTTTTTTTTCAAGAAAATATGGGGGACCTGGAACGCTCAATAACTTTGCAGGAGCTGAATAAAACAAGCATACTTCTACCTAGTGGGAAGACCCCAGGTATAGATGGAATCCCTTTAGAATTCTATAGGAAGTTTGCTGATAAGCTTGGACCCGAGATGTTAAAAATATTTAATGCTATCAACTCTGGGCAACTTCCATCTTCAATGACTGAGTCAGTAATCACGCTTTTATTAAAAAATGGTAAAGACCCTTTAGATTGTGGTAGTTATCCGCCCATTAGCCTCCTGCGTTATGATGTAAAGCTGCTTACAAAGCTTTTTGCATTGAGAGTAAATAAGATAAGGACTATCATACACCCAGACCAGGTGGGATTTGTCAAAGGCAGGACCACCTCAGATAGTCTGAGATGCCTCTTGTATTTAGTTTGGAAAACCAAAGATATGGATACTCCATTATCGGCTCGGTCTGTCGACGTTGAAAAAGCGTTCAATCACGTTAGCTGGAGTTATCAGATTTATACCTTAAAAGAATTTGGATTTGGACGCACATTTGTGAATATTATTAAGCTTATATATAATCAGCCTTCGTCTTCGGCAGTAACGAATGGTCTGAGATCATCTGCTTTTCCTGAAAGTCGTGGGACTAAGCAAGGGGACCCACTTTCGCCGCTTTTGTTTATTATTGCATTGGAACCACTCACAGAGGCAATTTGATTAAACAAATCAATCAGGGGGGTCAAAATGAAGGGACGGGAAAACAAACTGTTTGTATTTGCTGACAATATCCTGATTCTGATGTCGGACCCAATGAGATCTGTGCAGACATTGTTGGATCTGGTTAACTTATTTTCAGATATCTCCGGGTATAATATAAATTGAGCGAAATTTGAGGTGATACCACTATCAAAATACTGCCACAGAAATATTTTTCAAAAATGGAAATTTCAATAGGTTGCTAAAAATTTTCAATATTTGGGGATACTCCAAAACCCAGGACTTGAGAATGTGATTTCTGAAAATTTCAGCCCTGTCTTGAATAAGATACAACTTCTCCTCAAGGGTTGGGACAAATTGCAGAACTCCTAATGGGGAAGAAGTCAGATGATAAAAATGGTTATAGTTCCCAAATTTATTACCTTTTAAGCATGTTATCTTTGAGCATACCAATGACCATATTTCAGAGTATAGATAAAAGTTGCATGGGAAAGGGACTTAAAGTAGGGATTCAAAGGAAAAACTGAAATATGGCAACTTCATCATCAAGTGAAAGCTTAGAACGCAAAGAATGCAATGTAATGTCATTCCGTCACATTATCGATACAAGAAAATGGAAACAAGCACGAAACGACAGTACTTCATCAAGCGTGAATACTTCCGTGATGCTAGGAAAGAGGCCTGTTTTGGGTGACGTCACATACGAGTTTTGCAAGCTCTGTCAATAGAAATACCATGTCTCTCTCTAAGCTTTATATTTTGTCAAGGGTTAAAACTGAGTTGTACTTAACTTAAGATGGATGAATTATTATGGAGAAACATTTATCTGTCTTTTTATTAATTGAAACTCATATTTTTCTATATAGGCCTAGTACATTGAAGATTAACATGGACATATAAACAATCTGCTGGAAATCGGGTTTCCTCTAGGATTTTTTGAAACTGTGGCGGAGGGCTTCAGCATTGGGTCAAAACACAGCATTATGAGGTGTGGCCAGTTTTTATTAATCAGCGCGTAGGCGATGTAATAATTGAAGTCTATGTGCACGGAGGTTTATCAGTATCGTATGCGTCACGATGGATTTCACATGCAATATGAAAAGCAATTATGACTCCAGACTCCGGAATTGGAATTCAATAATCATGAAGATACAATTAGGTGCAGCAAGATGTGCTCACAGCAAACACAGAAGTTAACATCCCATATAGCAAGCATCTCAACTCCGGATCTGCCCCGGCTCTGTGCTGACCGAAGCGGAGGAGCTTGCTATCTGGGATAGTAGTTTATCGTTTTGCAAAGTGATCAAAATAGTTTTTCTCTAATCATTGCACACATTGCATTAAAATGAAAGCAGCTTGTTTTACTGCCAATAGCTAATTTTTGTTCATTGGAAAATGTGTTTATCAAGAAATATGATTGACAACAGGTCAAGAATTATTTGTGCTCTTTTTCACTTCACAATGAGAAAATCTTTAGGATTTTTGGAGTTCATGTAACGTCATTTAACATAGGCGTGGCGGCTTTTATTTCGCTGTGGCAGTGCGCCACAATCAATTTCTTGTAGCGGAAACCCAGGGGGAAGGACTGATACCTTAATTTATTGTGATATTTTTTCAGTGAGTAGAGTTGATGAGAGCGATGACAAAACAAGAAAGGAAGATTTTTAGAATGTATTCTCTCTCAACTCGTGCAGGAATACATATTGTTCATGTACTTGCAGCTGCCGGTCGTCAGATCTTTCTATAGCGTATACTGCTCCTATCTAAAGCTATTAGATTTGACGTATTATATTGTTTTGGCCATCATGGAAATGGAAGGACCAGAAGTTGAAGACAGAACCATGGGAAGAGATACAACACCCATAAACAAGAATTGTCAGAAAGACAACAAAGCTCGCCGGGGCAAGGTTAAAGTTTTTCTGCACGCGGACGGACGCGGACTCGGACGCGGACGCCGGGGGTACGACAATAGCTCTCCGGACATTCGTCCACAACCTAAAAAGTAATTAAGACCTAAAATTGAGCTTGAGTGCATGAGAACTAAGACGGGTGATTCAGGCTGCTTTTGAGGTATTGGTTGGAGATATTTGAGGGGTACGATTGTGTTCTAAATGGCATCGACCTCGTCACTCCATATTTCTATGTCAGTCAATCACTGTTATCGGAGTCCACTTCATCGTGTTCATCAAATACTATCTTTTTTGTAGCCCAGCTTTGGCTTATCCAACCTTGAAATGGTAGCATGACTCCAGTAAAAACATAATTTTCTTTCTAAACTAGACAACGTGTATGTGTATAGCGTGTAGGCAGCGCGGCAACCAGACTTTTTGCAGGCACAGAATGAACCAAAATAAGCAGCAAAACTAATATGCATGAAATAAATCACCTTTATGAAACAGTAGCTTAAAATAATCAATATTTAAATATGGGATTTAAAACTGTGAACTACTGGAAGAAATGTATTAAGAGTTCTGACTCGTCAGGCTTTAAAAACAAAATTGAAAAGAGTTTTCAGTGTTCACTGTATTATAACATCGGAACATCTGGATACTTTCAGAGTACACAACCCGTATGTGACGTCACGGAAAATGAGACTGTCGGTATCTGGTTACGGTGTAAAAGGAGCAACTTTTGAAAAGCGAATATCAAGTCGCATGAAACTTTTTTCCTTGTTATGTGAGTGAATGCCTTCAACCATAATGACATTGCCATAACGGACCAATTTTATGGGTACTTATTTTCTTTGAATCCCTACTTTAAAGGTAAAGTTTGAAGAGGACGAATGGAGCAAATTAGTGAAAGAGATGTTAGATGTCCCAGAGGGAACAAGGTGACATTGTTCATGTTTTTTAGCTGTCCTCGATAAGTAAACTATTGGCAGAGGGTCATGGAAAATATCAGCTGCAGCTTGGATTCTGATATTAGTTTCACCCCTGCACTATGCCTCCTGAATAGCCTAAAGGGGAAAGAATAGGTGAAGAAGGCTCAATGGCTCAAGGTTGCTCTCACTACAGCGAAGAGGGTCATACTTAGGCACTGGACAGGGAGACATGACCCTTGTTACTTTGAATGGTGCTTAGCCCTTTCAGAAACATCCTTTTATGAGAGACTGATTTATAAAATAAATGGGAAATTGGATACTTATGAGAAAATTTGAGGCCCTTTTTTAACACAACTCAGGGAAACAAACAGTGATATCTGACATGTATATAATGTAAAATTAAGTCAACAGTGCTTCATTGTCGACTGGAGGGGCAGGCTTAGAATGAGAGGATGGGAGAAAAAATTCTTGTCAGAATAAGAATTAATTTGAATTCATTCATTTCGTGTATACAGAGGTATATGTAAATGTGCTTACTGGATGTGTGTGATATTTTATATAGAGGCAAAACTGACTGGGCTTCATAGAGGGCAGAGGACTGGAATGTTAGCGGGGTGTGCCCGAGTTCTTAACTGGCACTGTATGTATTTGTTCTTTTATTATTCATTTATCATTTATTATTGGTATTGTTGCATAAACAACAAAGATGGTTAAGGTGTAGTTGTAAGTTTAATTTTAGTTTATTTACATTTTTCTTAAATTGCATGTGCATTTTATTTGCTTTAAGATTATGATTATTTTAGATATTTACACATTTATTCATCCTATTTTTCTCATATTATTCTGCTGTTCTTGATCCTATCTGCCTCTTATATTCCTCTGCGAGTTGGATAAAAATCACCTTACTGTTGTCTGAGCAGGCGACAATAAAAAAAAGAATGAAAAAGAGATGTAGTATTTCCCAGATGTAATCAGACATCCCAGATGGCACAATAACCATTGAAAATAACACTCAGAAAGCATATTTAGCAAAAATATTTTTGTTTTTTATTAAAGGCAAGGTAGGAACTATCCCGTCACAGGCGCTTTATCCGTGTATGGAAGAACATAATAGCCGTCAAGTAAAATCTTTGATTAAGCCTTTAAAGCCATAACACCATCAGCAATGATTATCCATTCCTCCATCCATTATCTGCTACGTGTATTCTTGGTCAGGTTTGTGGTATGGTATGGGAGTGGGTGCTGAAACCCATCTCAGCATTCAGTGGGTCAAATGGCACACACCCTGGATAGTTTACCAATCAATCGCAGGTGATCAAGGCTAAATACAGAGGAATGTTCCAGACAGGCTTTAAAAAAATAGGCATTTCTGGCTTGCATTACTTTGTTAATAAATGTACATGTTTTATTTGATAGTAAGAATTCTGCAGAATATTAACCCTGTGAGCACTAGTCTCGGCAAATAATCATAATGACTACTGATCGCGGCTATTTCCATAAGGAAAATTTGCCTTTTTGCCTGCTAGTCCGTTGACTGCATCCCATAACCCTTGCAACATCAGTGACGGAAGTTTCCGTACTCAGCATGCCAATGGCACGTTCACGCTGAATGTTTGACAGCCATTGAAAATCAACAAACAAATAATTAACTGTAAAAACTTGTTTTTCCGTGATGTCACTCTAACGTAAGCTCAGTTGCACATCTTTCATATGGTCATGTGACTAGAAACACGAGAAAACATGGTTTTAGCTTAAAGTACGCTCGCACATGCTATGTACCTGTGCACGTCAGAGTTGATGTGTGTCATGATGTCTTTGACAACGCATTTACCCCTAGTGATGATAAAAACTCTTATTCAAAGTTTCAAGAAAATATTTACAAATTTATGAGTGTGAAGTTTCTTTTTGACTCAGTATAGTAACCAAGTGGCTCTCTACAGTATTTCTTGAAATAGAGGGTAAATTTGGCGATTTGGATGACCCCCATTGACCCCTGCCAATCTTTGAAACTATATAAGCTTTTCACGATTGCAATGGATAGAATAGGATTTTACACATCTAAAAAGGAAACCCTTGGCATTGGTTTGATGAACATCAAACTGTTTTTGACAGAGTAATGGGCAAAATGTGATTCTGACCCTATCAGACCCTGACCTAGACCCAATTCATTCCAAAATGTAATGGGATCGATTTTGGGTCATGTTAATTTTCGTCAAATTTGTTATTAATGGAGGCTCTGGTTTTCTTGTAATCTTGCCAATGACAAAGAAATAAACAAGATGCGTTTGTGAAGCACTGATGCCCCTGTGCATAACATGCACATGCTAACCATTAAAGGCCTATCATGAATCAATCAAAGGTTATAGGTCAAGGTCAAAAAGGTCAACATTCATTACCTCATCAGAAAGGCCTTATCCAAAGGAATACATATGCCAGGTATGAAATGCCTATTACTAGCTAATGAAAAGTTATGGCCAATGTTAAAGTTTTTGTCACCAAACGTCATGGTCCAAGGTCAAGGTCACAAGGTCAAAAGTCATGACCCCATCTGAAATGCTAAGGTTTGCTTGCAACCCAAGTTGTACTTTATTTATATGAATGATTAGATGTGTTCATTGAGTTTAGACCTAGGTTATTTGCTGCAACTTCATCAAAATAGTACGGATTTTACGTTTTTTAAAGGATAGGTATCTTAAAGGTAAGCTACGTTTAATAGCTTGCCAACATCATAAACTTATGTCAGCAAAGAAGTTAAGTTTGCTTCTAGTTTCATGTGCTGCAACACACGGTACTATGATGTACATTTCTGCCAACAGCAATAGCACAATAATTTATGTAGAAAACACACAAGCATTTCGATCCTGAAAAGTTATTCAGTAGTCTGTAGCCCAATGTAGGCTACTGTGAAATGAGTCTAGGCTAACACTATTTAGAAAACTATGTTCAGACACGAAACACTTTTCATTTGTTTTTCAGGAATTGCTCACGTATGTTTATTGACCACTATACTGCATATACGGTCTATCAAGTGAAGCCTGCAGGTAGTAATGAGGCAATGTCCTGTTGAGAGAGTGTGTGCTTCAGAGAAAGTTTTGGATTGATTAATTATTTCTATAACTGCAATTCTGACAATACTATTAAGTAAGATCTAATGTAATCCAATTTCCGAGCATACCCCTGCCCAAAATATAACTATGATTTGAGATTCAACTCTGCCCAGTTGGCCGGGCAGAAATGTCCAATTACTCCCTGTTGCTGGAAGAAAATCTGAACAAAATCTGTATGCCCACTTTCAGACCAATCGCAAGCAGGAAAATTGGGCCTTTAATCCTTTTCCTCTACTTAAGTACTTTGGAAGTAAATACTCATTCTGAATTTATGTCTGCAACAGGTTCCAAAAGAGCTGGGATTGAAGTGTGGTTACTAGTCAAGTCAAGTTTATTTATAAAGCACATTTAAAACAACAGACGTTGAACCAAAGTGCAGTACAGTGACAATTGGCAGAGAATAAAATGGGTAAACTATAACATTTATAAAAAACAATAAAACTGTTAAAAGAAATGCCTAACAATAAAAGAATGAAGCAAACAGAAGTAGATAAATAAAGATAAAGTGCACACAATTAATAGCAACAGTTAAAAGACAAGCATAAAAGCGCAACAGGAAAATGGCACAATAAAAACTTGACATGACAAAAAAAGATGAACAAGCAGATTAAAAAGAAAGAGAATAGACATAGGTTTTCAAACGTGATTTAAAAATGGCAAGAAAAGGTGAAGACCTGATTTCTAGGGGTAGTTTATTCCACAGTCGAGGAGCCTCAACTGAAAAGGCGCGGTCACCTTTGGTTTTTAGTTTCGACCGAGGAACTGACAGAGCAATTCATTGGATGATCTTAGGGACCGTGCAGTGGAGTGGGGCGAGAGAGATCTGATATGTACCCTAGAGCCAAACCATGGAGAGCTTTAAAAACAAATAATAAAACTTTAAAATCAACTTGAAATTTAACTGGCAGCCAGTGCAGCCAGTCAAGAGCCGAGCTGCAGCGTTTTGAACTAACTGAAGTCGGGAGAGGTAAGACTGAGAGATACCCAAGTACAGAGAATGACAATAATCCAACTGACACATAACAAAAGCAAGGATAACAGTCTCCAGGTCTGCTTGGGAGAGTAGAGGTTTTAATTTAGAAATACGTTGGAGTTGAAAAAAAACTGCTCTCAACTACTGCACTAATTTGGTTCTCAAAACTGAGAGAAGAATCAAAGTAGACACCAAGATTTTTTATGACAGAGTGCGTGTTGACAGAGAGGGGCCCAAAATTAATAATGTCTGTTTTTCCCTCGTTTAATTAGATTAATATTAGGTAATCAGCTTATTACCCCAAACCCTTTCCCCGGCTGCTGGGCCTTATGTTGGTCCTGTTCTAATTTGGGCCTGGGAACCGCAATGTCCATTACCACCGTAAATAACTTCAAAGGTACACTGGTACAAAACCTGCACATTTCCAACAAGCTGGTTTCCAATGTGTCCATTTCAGATTAGCTAAAACCAAGAGAAGACTGCAGTGTTCCTCAGTGTAGTTGTCATTAGGTTTCTTGTGTGCATAGTACAAGTTTAACTTGCAGCTGAGGATGCAATGATTGGTGGTGTTTATTGGCAAAGGATTTTTAAGATAGTCCAATCCCATCTAATTGTATCCCTCACAAAAAACATTCTTGTTTTCGATGCAGTGCCATTTGAAAGATCAAAGATCAGTGGCACTCAGTATTTATGATGAACCTCATCCTTCAGGCAAAGATTCCTCCAGATACCCAGAAACTTTTAATAATGTTATGTATTATAAGGGTGAAATCCCAAAAATCGTAAACACAACAGCACATTGAGATTTTGTTTTTAAACTGCGGACTGTACAACCACAGTTTTTTGTTTGTTTGTTTGTTTTTTTTTTTTTTAACAAAATAGCAAGCCCTGACCAATTTTTTCTTGAAAACAACTTCCCAGTTTTGTGCATTATATCCATGCACCATCCTGTCCAACACTGATACATTTTTTTTTTTGCATTCCATTACAGTTTTAGTTTTCCACTGTGAAACTTTTCTTGGATTGTGTTATGGCCATGAATTTCAAAGTAAGCATGTATTTTCAAAGAACAATAAAGTTTTTTTTTTTACAGTGATATGGTAGAGCATGAAATTTTGACTTGCACCGTTTTCAGCTTATTGGCTTTTCCATACCATCCCAACCTTCTCAATGATGCAGTTTTACAAACACATACATAGCTAGGCGTGTTTACAGTTGCAAATTCTCCTTAAGTGCAAATTAAAAATGAGATTTTTTTTTTAATTTTTGAAACAAATTGTTTCAATTATTGCAGCAATAAGAGTTTTGTCACAAATGCATAAACACTGAAGATTCATCCATGCATCCGTTTTCTGCCGCTTATCTGGAGCCAGGTTGCGGGAGTAGCAGACTAAGCAGAGAGGCCCATGTGTTCCTCTCCCATGCCACTTCCTCCAACTCCAACTGGGGAACCCCATTCCCAGGTCAGCCAGAAGATATAGTCCCTCCAGCATATCCTGGACCTGCCTTGGTTGGATATGCTCGGGAACCTCTAAAGAGAGGTGTCAAGGAGGCATCTGAACCAGATACCCAAACCACCTCAACTGACTTCTCTGAAGGTAGAGGAGCAGCAGTTCTACTCGGAGTCTCTCCCAGATGTTTGAGCTTCTGTCCCTAAGAGTCAGCCCAGCCACCCTGCTATGAAAGCTCAATTTGGCTACTTGCATTTCGTGATTTTGCTCTTTCGATCACTACCCAGAGCTAGTGACCATAAATGAGGGTTGAAACATAGATCGACCAGTAAATCAAGAGCTTCGCCTTTAAGCTCAGCTCTTTCTACTTGACAATGGACCGGCACAATGCTCGCTTTATTGCAGATGCTGCAGTAATCCACTTGTCGATCTCCTGCTCCATCTTACCTCCACTCATGAACAAGACTCCAAGATACTTGAACTCTTTCATTTGGGGTAACAACTCACTCCCCACTCAGAGGGGACAATCCACCTTTTCCCAGCAGAAAACCATGACCTTGGATTTGGAGGTGCTGATCCTCATTCCAACTGCTTCACACTCAGCTGTGAACCACTCTAGGGCGTATTAGAGGTCACAGCACGTTGAAGCCAAAAGAACCACATCTGGAAACAGCAGAAATGCAATCGTGAGACTACCAACCTGGATGCCCTCCAAGCCTTAGCTGTGCCTTGACACAACTCCTACTCAGGCTGTACAGGGATCGGATGGCTCGAACTTATGGCCCCAGAGTCCCATACTCCCACAGCACCCTCCACAGGATACCTTCTGGGACACAGTCATGAGCCAAGGTCACAAAACACATGTAAACTGGATGGGCAAACTTGTATGACCCCCCCAGTGTCCGTGCAAGGGTAAAAAGTTAGTTCTCTGTTCCACGGCCAGAATGGAAACCGCATTGCTCCTCCTAAATTGCAGGTTGAACAATCGAGTGGAGTCTTCTTTCCAGCACCCCGACATCGGCATTCCCTGGGAACGTGAGCAGTGTGATCTCCCTATAGTTGGAGCATACCCTTCATTAAATTGGGAACCAGCACCCCAAGTCTACCTGTCCATGAGTACTGTACCCAACATCCACGGAATGTTGAACAGGCCTGTCAGCCTTGACTGCCAAACAACATCCAGAGCCTTCAGCATCTCAGAGTGAATACTGTCCATCCCCATTAATTTACCCCTGTGGAGCTTTTCAATCATCTCAGTGACTTCCACCAGGGAAATGGGCTAAGACTCACCCAAGTCTTCTGTCTCTGTCTCCTCCATCGAGGGTGTGTCTGTCAGATTCAGGAGTTCCTCAAAGTGCTGTTCCACTGCCAAACTACATTAAATATACCCTGCTGAGGCCAGCAGTTCCCCACGCCAGCTGAAAACAGCTCCTGAGTCCTCTGACAGTTTAATGATAATAATAATACATTTTATTTAAAGGCGCCTTTCAAAACACTCAAGGACACCTAAACATGACAAAATATTAAGAACAAACAGAGTAATTAATATAAATAGGCGTGCAATGCACGGAATACCCCTCAGCCCGATGTCAAAGTTTTTGGAGACGCCCGCGCGCCCGCCCGCCCAACCGCACGAAGAATAGCAATACCCCGTCAGACTTGAAGGCTGAGGGGTAAGAAGGAAAACATGACAGAAAATAATAACAATGGTAAAAATTACAATAACAGCGATGACTATAGCAATAACAACTACAATGAAAAATAAAGAAAATAATTGTCCATACTATACTACCAAAGACTGAACAGTAGGCTAGTCTAAAAAGGTGGGTTTTGAGCCGAGATTTGAATAAGGACAGAGAATCGGAATCACGGATGAATTGTGGGAGAGAGTTCCAAAGACGAGGAGCTGCACGGGAGAAGGCTCTGGACCCCATGGTAACTAAATGGGCACGAGGTGTGATGAGAAGCATGGACGAGGAGGAGCAAAGAGTATTGGAGGGTGTGTAGATGCAAAGAAGATCAGAGATGTAAGGAGGTGCCAAGTTGTGGAGAGCTTTGAAGGTGAGGAGAAGAATCTTGAAATCAAAACAAAATTTGATGAGGAGCCAGTGACGTTTTTGTAGAACAGGTGCGATATAATCAGTAGTGGTGGTTGTAGTGATGGTCCGAGCAGCTGGATTCTGGGCAAGTTGAAGTTTATGAGTGACCCTTTGAGGGATACCGGAGAGGAGGGAGTTACAATAATTTAAACAGGAGGCGACAAGCGCATTGACAAGGATGGCAAAGCTGGTGGGAGTGAGCGACCTGACGTAGACTATTGATGTTTCGCAGATGAAAGTAAGCAGACCAAGTAATGTTAGATGTGTGATTGAAAAGATAGAGTGCTGTCAAGGATGACACCCAGACTCTTGACTTGGGAGGAAGGAGAATCTGCAGAGTTGTCAACTGTAAGTGTGCAGCTGTTGAATTTATTTAGAGTGGACTTGGTGCCAACAAGGAAAAATTCAGTTTTAGCAGAGTTTAATTTGAGGAAGTTTTGACTAAACCAGGATTTGATTTAAAAAAGGCAGTCAGAAACGGAAGATGGTATAAGAGGGTGTTGGGCTTAGTGGAGAGGTAGAGCTGGGTGTCATCCGCATAACAATGAAAATGGATACCAAATTTCCTAAATATGTGACCGAGTGGAAGGAGATGGATGATAAAGAGGAGGGGACCAAGAACAGAACCCTGTGGTACACCAGTGGTGGGAGGGGAGAGCTGTGAGTTGAATTTTTTTAGTTGAACAAACTGGTGTCTGTCGGAGAGGTATGATCCGAACCAGGTGAGTGACGTGCCTGTGAAACCAATAAAAGATAATCTGTCAAGGAAAATGTGATGAGAGATGGTATCAAATGCTGCCCTGAGGTCAAGAAGTTTGCCTGAAGTTCTTTGAGGCCACCCATAATCCTTCACCATAGCCTCCCCAAACTTCTCCCGAGCCTGATTTTTTGCTTCTGCGACCACCGCGGTCGCTGTTCTTCTAGACTGCGGATACAGGTCTGCTGAGTCAGGAGTCCCCTGGGCTAACCGAAGCCAAAAGGCCACTTTCTTCAGCTTGATGGCCTCCCTCATAGCTGGCGTCCAGCAATGGATACTTGGGTTGCTGTCACAACTGGTACCGTACCAACAACCCTCGAGCCATAGCTCACGGCACCCGCTTCCACAATGAAAACTCTGAACAGGGCCACTTAGATTCCATGTCCAGCAGTCTTCCCCGGGATCTGCTCCAACTCACCACCAGGAGTGATTAGTTGACAGCTCTGCCCTCCTCTTCATCCGAGTGTCCAAGACATACAGCCGCAGATCTGATGATATGATTATAAAATTGATCATCATTCTTTGGCTAAGAGTGCTCTGGTACTAAGTACACTTATGAATACCCTTATGATGTTTGTTAAGGATAATCCATGAATAACACAGAAATCCAATCACAACACAGCACTAGGGTTCTGATCAGGGAGGCCATTCCTTCCAATCACTCCCCTCCAAGTGTCTCCATCATTGTCTGTGTGAGTGTTGAAGTCCCCCAGCAGAACTATGGAATCCCTGGTAGCAGCCTTTTCCAAGACCCCGCCTAGGGACTCCAAGAAGGCTGGATACTCCAAATTGCTGTTAGGAGCGTAAGCACAAACAACAGAGTATTTCTTTCCGGAACTCGCAAGCGCACTGACCTTCTCATTCACCAGGGTGAACTCTAACACAGAGGCACTCAGCCAAGGAGATCTCAGCATCCTCATGCCTGCTTACAGCCTCTCAACTTGGACAACTCCACAAAAGGAAAGATTCCCACCAATATCAATGAGTTTGGTTCCAGAGCCAGAAATGTGCATGACGGTGAGTCTGACAATATCTAGCCGGTACCACTCAACCTGCTGCGCAAACTCCAGCTCCTTCCCCACCAGTGTGGTGGAATTCAATGTCCCAAGAGCCAGTTATCTGGTAGCCTGCGAGCAGGCTCTCTTGTTTGTAATGGGAGGCGTGAGTTGCGAGAGGATTGTGGTGAGGGAGGGAAAAGAGAGCCTGCACTAAAGCCAGGGGTTTTTGAATTCCGCCCCTAACAAGCTGACAGTGTGGTTAGCCTAAATGGGTCTATGCATTGGCACTCAGCAACCGTGATTTTTTTTTTTTTTCCCCCCAGTGAGAGTGGCATTTCAGAACTTTTTTGCGAATGAAGGTAATTTCGGCAACAAGTACGTACACTTGTTTTTGCAGCACAGTCACGCAACTTACTGTAAAAAATAGACAGCAGTCGGATTAGAAAATATAAATGGAAGAAACCAAATATTAGTCACCAAAATTACCTTCATTTACTGAAGAGTCTGAAATGAGTGCCAGTAAATAGACCTAATTATAATTAAATTATTTTTCTGTACTGAATGGAGCCCATTATTTTGTTGCTTTAGATCGTACGGGAGGCAGAAGCGGTGTCTTCAATTTCCATTTGATTATTCTTGAATTGGAAAACGTGTCAATGAAGGAAAACCATCTAGAATTAGCCAGGACTAATTTTTGTCAATTTCCCTCGAATATTCAGGTCTAGCACCAGCCCTGCGAGTGTTCAACTGTCAAATTTGAATTTGGGAGCTGTCAAATGCGACCAATCAGAATGCTGCGTTCGTGGACGAACACGGGGCACTCACAAAACCCTGGCTTTCGTGTAGGTTCGTTTTTCATTCCCTCTCCCCAATGCTGTCGCCGACTTGCTTTGCTCCGCCCCTGAACTCGCGGCTCCCATCGCAAACAAGAAAGCCTGCTCGCAGGCTAGTTATCTGGCATTCTGGGACCCGGCTAATCTTTGAACAATGACATTTATTTTTAACATTTTTTTATTATACATGGATTTTCAACTATTGATAACTACAATCTTTTTTTAATGCTGTTATTCTGTAATTACATTTCTCCATGAAAAGAATGCTTCATATTATATTTATTCCATGAGGAGCAATTTAACAAATATGAATCCTCCACTGAAAGTCACGCAAACAAAGAATATGGCACTGAAGCAAAATCTCAGTCAAATGCAGTCGCAATGACTGCTTGTGAAGAATTATGGTAATAACCATCTTCATGATTTAAATCAGCAATGTTGTGGGCTTCACAGTGGTCAATGAGAATTTGTGGCTATTTAAATCCCATACACCCGTGGCACATTTTCACAGTAATAATTATTCAAGTTGCAATAATTTCATTTAATCCCAAATGATGAATGGAAATAATGAGGCAACCAACCCCCAACTGGAAAGGCACAATTCAATACAGAAATACATTTCTGAAAACATATTTCATACAAGTTTGGCAAAACAATATAAAACATCCAGTCATGAAAGAAATGACAAGGAAGTGATTGTTAAAATTCAACGTTGAAGGTGAAATTGAATTACAACTGCTTAAACTAAATGAAAAGGATGTCACCTTCTCACTAAAGAAGTTTATTGATCCTTGTTAAACTAAATTTAGTTCATGCATTTGCAGCCTCAGGCAGATAGAGTATTGCTGGTGAATGTTAAAGCAAACAAATCTAGGCATGACGAGTGACTCAGCACAAGAGTGTCATCTCTGAAACAGGACACATCAGCAGGTTGTATTATCAAAGTGAAAATGCGCACAACCACACTCACACTTGTCTTTCATGTGACTTACCCCTTCCCTTTCAACAGAGTTGGAGCAGCCTTAGTCGAGTCTTCACTCTGCTCAACTTCATTATTCTTGATGTAAGGCAAACTTTGTACAACAATAGAGTAACACCGCAGAAAAAAGGGCAAAAGAAAAAACATGTAAAGATCTGAGTTGAAAATGTTTTATAAAGGCATAACAACGTGGCAGTAAAAAGTGCGCGGAACAGTTGGGATGACCAGAATTTTTATTTTAGTCACAAGAAACTTTCTGATCTTCATAGTTACAACGCTTGAGAAACTAAAATACCGGGAAGGTGAGAAACAATGGCATGAAAATAACAGCACTTTTCAATTTCTGAACTGAATATTTCCTTGTTCATTCACAGACCTGAGGCCCATTTCATGACCAAGTCTGCGCGCTCGTTAGGGTGACAAATGCGTGAACTCACAAAAACTGTGCTTAACCATTGCATAACTGAAAATGCGGGTGTTAACAAATGCAGTTTTGCACAATTGAAGTGTTAAGTGCCCTTCTTTTACTGCAGACAAAAAAGGTGCGTATGAAACGGTGGGGTAAGTGATTTATCCTTAATTAACGATAGTTTGAGAATAATATCCCTAGTTAACACATTATCTACATTGATCACATGAAAAATATGGTGGTTAGGACTGTGCCATGCAAGCATAATGCAATCCAAAATCCACATATTTTGGACAATGAAGAGCTGCAGGAGCGCCGTCGATGTAGCCTTAATGAAAAAGATCCAAAAGTTTATCGGCCCCAAATAAATGGTTTTGAGGAATACACCCCACGGAAATTGATTTCACAATTTTGGTTGGATATGGCGACAGTGGTGGAACTGGCCGAGCAGTATGGAAGGTCACCTTTTCCACACAAAGCACTAGATATGGTGATGGCTTGTCCCATAGAGAATGTGTAAGAAGATGATTGATGTCATAGTCATTACTCTCTTAAACAATTTTTGCAAGTGTAATGAAGATCATAGTATCATGGAACATAATTTATTTAATCTGGCAGCCTTTCCTCCAAAATATCTTGTTTGAAAACGTCACCAATATGCTACAGCATCAGCTGCATAGTTACTTTCATGTTATCCATTACTTGCTTCTTAAAGAGATATTTCAACATTTTGGCAAACTGGCTTATTGCCATAATCCCTAGTTATATGAGTAGGTACATTACCTTTAGTTATCCGTGTCTGTTGTTTTGAGTCAAAAGCTGCTTAGTGAACATAAGGAAAGTGAATGGTACAGGTCCCTCCCTCCTTCAAAACTCCCTTAAAAACTAATCAAATACGCAATCCAGCAACTCCAAAACGCTCTTGTGGACAACTTGTGACCTGCACATTCACCACGCTATGAAATAATAATGTATAATTATGAAACATTATGACACATGAAGCAAATACTCGGAACTACTTTCTTAGGTAACCCGCTGGGCGGATTAACAAAGTGTGCAGTGCGCACCTCAGACGTTGCCAGAAGCTGCAGTAAACATATGCTTTTGAAATCACTCCACCCAACCAGTATGTCTGGAATGTAGTTCCGGTCATGCACTTGCCTTCAAAATAACTCTGTCTCGTAATTATACATTATTATTTCATAGCGTGGTGAATGTGCAGGTCACAACTTGTCCATGAGAGCGTATTGGAGCTGTTGGATTGCATATTTGATGAGTTTTGAAGGAGTGAGGGACCTGTACTGTTCACTTTCGTTATGTTCGCTAAGCAGCTCACATCTTTCCTCCACCGAATCTCAAAACAACAGGCACAGATAACTATAGGAAATGTACCAACTCATATAGCTATAAGGATTATGGCAATTGGCCAATTTGCCAAAATGTGAAATATCCCTTTAAGAAAAACCGCTTGCTTTTCTTAGTTTGTCTAGCTATTTGTGGGTTAATGCTGCTTCTACCATTTTTCGGACCGTAGTTTGTTGCTTTTGCAATATCCAATTTGAATTAAACTTTTGATATTGCTCAGATGCCCAATCAATAAAACATTGGTTTAGACATTTTTTACATCCCTTCTGCAAACTCCCTGAGAGCAAACTTCGGACCTCTTTTCAATCAAATTAGAATTCGAATTAGTGCGTTTTTGAGAACTGATTGGAAAAATTCAATTGTTGGAGAGAAGCCTTGGATGTAAATTACGTAGTCAGCCTAAAAATATCAAGACAGAAGCCAAATTTCGAATGGGTATTTTTCCATTAACAGTGGCAATGATAACACTTAAGAGCAATTTGCAGCGGTCAGACGATGGTGATTTATCACATGCTTAAATCAGGCTAATGTAATCTATTAAATAGTTTGATCATTTTTTGACATCTTGCACTGGAATTGCTTGACTTTCAATGAGATGTTTGGCATGCCTAACTACAATGTATGATAACCATTCCACACCTCCCTGACTGACTTGACAAGGCTACTGTTAATTTTGCATTGTCAAAAAAGAGCACATTGGTTCAGAGCTGAGACAACACCTTCATCATGAAGAGTGGCAGCATCTCCAAACTTTAGAATATATCATTAATGAAAACTCATACATCAATGAAGCACACAATATATTTTAAAAGGCAATACAGCCTATAGGGGGAGTGAGATGTCCATGCAAGTGCCGGTCTATAAATCAGGGAAAATAATACTTGAGGGTGGGTGGCCAGTAGATGATTTAAAACATATATGCGGATTCGGATGACCTGAGAGCCAATCCATGCATCTCTACCATGCATAAATAGAGCAGCTCTTGCCCTGTGGAGAGAGGTTAATGAGCTGCACAAACTAAAAACCTTTTCCCACAACCATATCTCCGGGTTATCTCAGGGGTAAAAGCGAGGCTTAACATAAAGACATGCTGGGGCAGCGCAAGCATTTCCACTACTTATTAACCACCCTTGGTTCATGCAAAGAAATCGGCACTACCCCGGGGTTTGTAAACCCTGCCAGCAACCAGGGCTAGGTGCTAACCCCGAACAAGCTCGCCCCGGGCTACCTGAAACTCCGTGTTAATGATTAGCAATGGGAACACAAGTCAGAGTTGACAAGCCCCGGGGCAGGAAAAGCTTAACCTCCAGGCAGCATATCTCCGGGTTAAGCACTTTATTGTGGTAAAGGGCCCCAATTTATGCAAATCTGTGCCATTTTATGAGCTACTCAGCTGCAGAATAATCAAAAGACATAATAACTATTTACATCCTCATTTATGTGCGGAAGAAAACACCTCATATCTTAGTAATGCAATGTGCAACAGTACAATTGAATATAAATTTGCCAGTCATTCTACCAATTAGTTTTCTCAACTGTTGCTCATCCGGCAAGGTAAACTGCGATACGATAAGGTAGACTAATTAAGCATTGAAAGGTGAGGTTACCAAAGGCCTTTGATACCACCAATGGACAGCTACTTATCTAAACACACTAGTCTGACAATCAGAACCACACAAGAAGCCCATGGGCCTTAACGGTCACCTGAGTTGTATAAAAACTGATGTTATTGATGTCAATTAACCAAATATACCCAAAAGTATCACTTTGCTAAATGAGGTATAGTAAACTTCGGCCCCTCCCAGAAGCAAACACAGAGCCTGGGGGCAATGAAATTAGCCATTTTGATAAAGCACCTCAAGATCCTTCCATCGATGAAGAGTACTATTTTCCAGCATTTCTGGGTCTGGAGAAGATGATTTGGGGGCAGGCACCATATAATTCACAATATTGGTGCATATTTGACCAAGGTAGGTTCCTGCAAAATTTTATTGAAATTTGATCAGCGATTTCTGAAAAGAAGTCAAAAATGTATTCAACAGTTTTAGCCCCGCCCCTCAGAGCCCCTGGGGGTGGGCACCATATAATTCACAATTTTGGTGCATATTTGACCGAGGAAGGTTCCAGCAAAATTTAATCGAAATCAGATCAGCAGGTTTCTGAGAAGTTGTTGAAAATGTATTGGCCAGTTTTAGCCCCGCCCCTCAGAGCCCCTGGGGGTGGACACCATAGAATTCAAAATTTTGGTAAAATTTGACCAAGGACATTTCTTGCAAAATTTTATTGAAATCGAATCAGCGCTTTTTGAGAAGAAGTCGAAAATGTAAATTGTTTACGTACGCATGATGCGTGACCGACGAGGGACAAAAGGCAATTAGGTCACTTTGAGACTTTGTCTTAGGTGACGTAAAAATCACCAACTGGATCCAGACTGTTTTAGCCTTACAAACAATTGCCACATGGACAAATGATTTATTCATGTCATCAAACAGAAACCATGAATTGACATTACATGGTGAATTATTTGCATAGCACAGCCCAGTACAGATAGGTTTCAGCCATTAAGGCAGGTAATGAGAGCAAAGCCTCAATTTCAAACGAGAGGACTTAATTCAAGGGGAGACAGGTGCTGAAATTGCCCTTTTTTTGGCTACAAGCCTCAAAACCATGATTTAGAGACACCAGAGCATTGTATTAATTGGTTCAACATAAGAAAAACTTAGGATCATTAAGATGGGTGAAATATAAGACTGAATGAAAAAGATAGCCCGCACACTGCTACAAAAAAGAAAGAGGCACAAAAATGCAAAAAATGGCTATAATTAACCCATGTGAAAAAAATATAAGACTTCCATCATGATAAATCAGGAGTAGGGAACCTTATCCAGAAAGAGCCACTTTGGGTGCAGGCTTTCATACCAACCAAGCTGCAACACACCTGATTCTACTAATCAGCCTCTGGAATGTTTGTTAAGGGCCTTGATTAGTAGAATCAGGTGTGTAGCAGCTTGGTTGGTATGAAAGCTGCACCCACAGTGGCTCTTTCTGGAGAAGGTTCCCTACCCCTGGGATAAACAGTTAATCATTACAAGCATGCGTATATCAAGCATGACACATTAAACCAGTGGTTCCCAAACTTTGTCTGCTGGGCCCCCCTTTGGTACATAAGAAAATTTTTGTGCCCCCCCCGCCAATAGGTAATACATACGCACATTTTGTTTTCAGAGACCATTGCAGTTTATTTCACGCATTGCAATTTATATAAACCTCAAACATTTTGGAAAAAATATAAGTAAACGGTCATAAACTGTAGATTGTCAAACTACAACTAGGCTACTTTTAGAATTGGAAATAGCAAAATAACAAACAACCACGGTGTAATTATTTTAAGTGTAACTGTTTCAAGCACCTTAACTGTGTAATTATGTTCAGTGTAACAGGTTTATTTTTTTTAATATTCAACAACATTGCTATTTAGGCATTTTCCGGACACCAACAGAAACTTACTTGCATACAGCCAATCAGCGACCTTGTGCGGACCGCTGAAGGAGTGTCTCGAGACAGTTACATTTTTCTCTCTTCACTGGCCTCGCACTTTTAAGTTAAAATACGTTAACCGAGATCGCGTCAGCTTATTCTAGAAAATATGAATGCACTGCACAGATGATTTTGTCCAGCCTAGCTGGAAACATTAAAAATGATTGGCAGGTTTGGAAACGGCCACCGTTATTTTCCAATTAAGGACACGAAAATTTCATAATGCAAAACCTCTTTTAAAGTATAAAATCATTAGGCTGTATCACACCCCTCAGCCTGAGTATAGCCGTCTACTTAAAATAATGTTTCTATGATGCAGAAAGAAAGCACCATAATCAACCTATATTAACAGCCGACAGCGAAGTAGGCCTACGAAAAAAATTCATGAACACCACTTGCCGAACCTGCCGAAATCTTTGTAACGTTTAGTTGCAGGGCAAGATAAAAATAACCAGTCGGCATACAGAGCATTCATATTATCGAGAATAAGATGACGCCATCTCGGTTATTTCTGCTTTGTATTCATCGGATTTTGTTCGGTGTCACTTACCATTTTATCAATATGCCAGATCAGTGCAGGATAAGAAGCGGCGAGTTGGGTATCGCAAGACTACATTACCGGCTTCAAATATTTGAACAACTACATGCGTAACAAATTATTTATGAAAATGGCAGGCTAGATGAATGATTTGGCGAACAGTTGAGAGTAAGGCAGGCATTTGCGATGTGACCGCAGAATTCTGGGCAGAGAAAGGACTGCATGCAAATAATTTTCTGTTGGTGTCCGGGACTCTAGTGGGGGGGGGATCGCTTCCCGCACCCCGCGCCCCCCCTGCAATTGCTCTGCGCCCCCCGTAGGGGGCGCGCCCCCCACTTTGGGAACCACTGCATTAAACTATTTGCTGTTGTTAGACACAAACAGGGTTAATTTAGTAGTATCACCTCTAAATTATTTGGGTCATTCCATATGAAATCAACTGAGGCTGCCAGTGTCACGGTCTTGGATTTCCCTTAAATTTTGGCAAAATGTTGTTCTTGGGGTCAAATGAAGAAATACCAAGTTTTAGCTCAATACCCCCAGCGGTTTACATTTTCTTGGTGGTCAAAAAAGTGGGCGTGGCACCCTCAGATGCAGCAAAATGAATTATAGCCATGTTCATGGGGCCAACTATAAAACTAATACAGATATGGAATTCATTTTTTCAAGAATTATTAAAGTTACATAAGTAAACAATTTACAAGTAAAAGGAACAAAATTAACCCATTCATGTCTACACTGTTGTCGTTCAAAAACAGATAGAACCCAAAATTTGCCACACTCCAGGTAGCCCTTTCACCTGAACAGAATGAGAAATCTCAAAATATAATATCTCTTAGTGTAAGTGCACATGCTCAGGTCTCCATTGGAACATTGATATCTTGTATGTATTTTGCATTTGTTCTGTGGTGGAGGCAATTATGATCCCCTGTCTTGGGGGGTAACCCATTTTCGGACCATTTTTTCTCAATGGGAGAATCCTCCAATTTTTATGGAACCTATATCATTAGAAAGCTCTTTGTCTGTACTTTCACCACAAACAAGTTTTAAGGGGTCTCTCAATTGATTCATGATTAAAATTATATCCAAAAATTATACTTTTTTATGGTTTTCGTGCACAGTGTGTTTGTACCTTTTTCATACATATTCATGTACAAAATCAGGACATGTCAGAGGAAAACCGCTGGGAGTATTGAGCTAAAACTTGGTATTTCTTCATTTGGCCCCATATACAACATTCTATTAAAATTTAAAAGAAATTCATGACCATGATACAGGGAAGTTCCTGGAATTTGGTAGATTTCATATGTAATGACCCATTGGACAAAAAAAGGCAAACAAAGCAAACCTTTAAAATTCAATCAAATAACACACAAATACTAAATGCAGATCACGAAAACTCAGTATAGATCACACAATTACCCAATGCTTGCCACCTATGCAGAAGGAACAGGCAAGTTATTTAAAGGAGAGGTGAGTTATTTGAAGCAGCAGATATTTAGCAGGATTGAGCAAATAAACTACTGAGCTGCAGCATCTTAAATTATGACATACTGACCGTGGAGCTCCATTAAGCTGACTCACAAATAGGTTTATTCGAACATGCTCATCACCATTACACTGCTCAGAATCAGGCAGAGAACACCTGCACAAGTAAAGCAGCAAGTCACAATTAGGAAAAGTGCACCAGTGAAATGTTATAGCTTGTTATAGCTTGACATAAGCAGTGAAAAATATACAGCGGGAAAATTAAGCATTGTCCGCAGCAACATTTTTCTCAGTAAATGTATTTATAATGGGGCTATTGACATGAAATTTTCACCAGATGTTGGTAACAACCCATGTAATCCACTCATACAACGAAATAAAAAAAAAATTCCATAAATGACTTTTCACAATGACTCTCTCCTACCAGTCTTTGCTCCTGACCCGCATCCAAAATGCAGGGGCAGCCCGGAGGTGCGTTTATCAAAAGCACAGATGCCAACTTGCATAGTTTGAACAACTGATTGCAAGTAGACAAACTAAGTATGTTGCCCACAGTCAACAGACTCCACAACGCAACCACTAAAGGGGGATCATGATCATGACCCCCCTCCACAATAACACCGTCTTTCACACACATACACACAAACATATACAGACTAGAGGGACTTATTGATAACATTAACTTATTTATTGGCACTACTGTAGTTTTTAAATGTTTTTCTATATTTTATGTGTCTGTGCGTTGTTCTTGCTTTTATGGGATTACATTTTATTTATTTATCTATTTATCTTACTAACCTAGCTAGCAACTATGCTTTTGGGAAAAGCACCCCTGGTTAGTAGAGAGCACAAAGTGGAGCATAGAGGAGGTTGTGCTGTTGGAGCAGTCCAGGAGCATAGGGTGTCGCTGTCTGCCTTTGACTAATACCATAAGCATCAGGGCTAGCTTGCATCTCAACTGTAGGTAAAACATATTGTACAGCAAGAGCAACACGCACAGAGCTGTAAAGATGCCCATTTTCTCGCCTCTCAACATGCTGCCAGTTAGCCGCCAGCTAGCTTGTTTGTTGATTGTTTGGTCTGTGATGTAATAGTTCAACCAGAAAATGGTCCAACTCGAACAAGCAGAAAGGGGGCATATCGCCACCCATCGTAGCGGAGACGAACATGCCTCGATTAATAAACAGATTCCCGACCGTGCATTTATACCAAGACAAGGACAGTTGTCCAATTCATTTTAACTGTAAAGTACTGAGTGTTGACCAAAAGCCACAGCCTTTGCATTGGAAGATCCACTATCAGACCGGTAGGAATGTGTATTTTCACTTCAGCAAATTCCATTGAGCAAAACATCTAGCAAGCATGCGCTTATCTTTTGCTGAACACCAGTAAAACTAAGGAGATGGTGATGCACTGGAGGAAGAAAAGACCAGACCATGCCCCACTGCAGATAAACTGTGTCTGTGTGCAGAGAGTCTCCTCGTTCAGGTTTCTTGGTGTGCATGTGGCTGATGACCTGACATGACACACCAACACACCAGCAGTGGTCAGCAGAGCTCAGCAGAGGCTGCACTTCTTCAGCAAGCTCAAGAACTGTCACCTGGAAGTAAACCTGATGCAAACTTTTTTTTCTTTAAATTTGGCATCTCCAATCCCAGCTGAATCTGGAATGTCTAATTGGGGAACTATGCACAAGGCGTTTGCATATGTGACCCCCTATTGCCAATTCAGGAGAGTGAAGACAGCTCACGGCTCTCCTCCGAAACACACGCCTGTCAGCCACCGCTTCTTATACACTCATTGGTCGAATCCTTGCAAGTTCAGGACAAGGGCGGAGGATACCCGAACATGAACAAGCTTAGAATCTTCCTGACGTGCGCTCATCTGGCCAACAGAAGGCGCCAAAGGAATGAACAAAGCAACTTATATTACCCTTCCTGGCAGACCCTTCCGAATTTGCATCCCTGAAGCGCATTGGCCAATTGCGCTACTTCTGAAAAAGCTGCTGACCACTACCGGTTGGTATGACCGGGGCTCGAACCCGCAACATGATAGTCACTTCTGCTTTGCAATGCGATGCTTTAACCAAAGATGCAAACTTTTTATTGTTCCACAGTGGAGAATGTGCTAACGTACTGCATTACAGTGTGGTATGCCGGCTACACAGCCAAAGATAGGAGAGCCCTGCAGGGGGTCAAAAAATTGGCAGAAAAAAAATTATTGGCCGCCCCTTGACAGGGCAAGGAGGATCCTTCGCGATCCATCTCACCCCAGCCACAGCCTCTTTAACTTGCTGCCCTCTGGCAGAAGGTACAGGGTTTTGAGGCAACGCAAAAACTGGCTCAGAAACACTTTCTACCCCTGGGCTATCAGGTTCTTGAACAATAAGTGCAATATACAGTGAACAAAAATATAAATGCCCCATGTCAAATATTGATGCCACATGGAGTTAACAACTCTAAGTGAGCATATGCTGACTTTTACTTGTACAATAGGGATATTTCTTTTGATTTGTGTATTATTTTTAGTGAGCATTTGCTCAGTGATTTCACTCAGTACATGGGTGTGGCATTTCCAGACGGTGATCAGACAGAATGAGCAGTATCCAGACACTCCTTATACTGGGGTACAATAAAAGGCCACCCCAAAATGTCAAATTTTGTCAAAATTCATCACGTCTCAAATGTCTCAGGTCATGCGGGAATGTGCCATTGGCATGCTGGATGCAGGGATGTTCACTAGAGCAGTTTGCATGCAGTTCCTTGAAGCAGAGCACATTCCAGTTCTAGACTGGCCTGCGTATGCGCCGGACATGTCGCCTATAGAGCATCTTTGGGATGTTCTGGATTGACGTGTCCGCGGCAGTGTTCCAGTTCCAGATAATGTGCGCCAGCTCCGTGTGGCCCTCCGGGAAGAATAAAATAACATTCCACAGGCCACGATAGACAACTTGATCAACTCCATGCGAAGGAGATGTGTTGCTCTGAGAGATGCAAATGGTGGACGCACAAGATTTTGAACATTCAATCTCTTCAACCTGACCCCCAACATGTTCAAAGGATTGTCACACCTTTGAAGATGCCAATATCAAGATGTAATGGACGGTGATCTGAAGGTAAGTCATTAACAAAAATGAATTTTGATTCGCTTCTTATATTGCATAACCCTAATGTTAATAAAACCTCAAAAATTTGAAATGGGGCGTTTATATTTTTGTTCAGTGTATGAATGATGTGAGGGTGAGAGATTGTTTCTAGGATTTAGAATGTGGTATTTATTGCTTTTATATTTCTTGTTTGCTTATTTATGTTTCTCTTTTTTGTGCTATGGTAATGATTTCCTGTACCAATCTCGTCGTAAGACTGTACAATGACAATAAAGTATATTCTAATTCTTATGACAGTGCTTAGGTATTTGATGACTAAAACTGTGGTAGCTGAATAATAGCGCTAACTAGAATTCCTACATTGAGATAGATGCAACAACTTAAGAACAGGTGTCACCGTTTACATCTAGCCAAACTGAGCCGTTTCATACAATATAAATCAATGGATTTTCTTCCCTCCCTTCTCAAAATGAAAATGTATTAAGTTCAGGGAGAAAACAATAAAAGAGGAAGCAATGCTTTCAACCAGACTAAGAGGGGAAACTGCTTGGCCATAAGAAGAGAGAAAAAGGAAAAAACAACTCAGTCACTTTAAGACAGTGCTGGACAAGAGAATGGAAATAATATATAATAATATGGCTCCAATGGCAGATTTTCTGGAGCACTCATATGGCAACTCTCTCAATCTAGGAACTGTAAACACTAACTAAGCAGTAAAACACCAAAAAGAAGAACATTTACCAGTCAGGCACAGGGACACATAAATGGGTGTGTTTCCCAAAAAAAAGTAATTTACATAGTTCATCCATTCGCAGTCGATGGCTCAAACTTTGTAAGTTAGCATCTGTGATTTTGGGAAACGCACCCCATATAAGGGCAAACTCCAAGCCAATAACACTGCTTGAACATTTCACGAAGACGTTTTCAGCAAGCCAGCAACTAAAAAAGTTGCTTAGCATTAGAAAAAAGCTAATAGTAGCCCGATTGCAGCATCACCGAAATATAAGATAAGGTCTGCAGTGTTACGGTAACAGAAGCAATCTTAACAATATTCTTACTCTTTTTCATAAGTGGTCGATGACAGTTGGAAGTCTGACTGCTCCTGACTGTTTGTAGAAAGAATGAGTTCTTTCTACAAACAAAAGGGAAAAAAATCCCAAATATTAAAGTAAAAATACTAACATCAATCAACACATTTTGCAATGACAGGGGGTGGCCAATTCATTGGAAACACTGCCAAAAATGCTCACTTTGAGAAGTTCTCAATGTTCTGTTTCCGTTGAGACTAGTTTGGATATGGATATAATTTTAATTTTGTGGTCATTTTTGGAGCCGTAATTCAGTGTTTATTTGCAATTATCCTCCAAAATGACCGTCTCTCCCCCGGCTGAGCTTTGACTTGACCAAAGTTCTGTTTTCAGTTGCTGTTTTTCTGTTTGGCATTTGTTGTCATGATTATTTGTTTGTTTGTTAGGTAGTTTATATTTTCCCCACACCTTGAGCACAGCCACACTTTTTAGTGCACTGCAACGAGCTCCTCATGACCTGTCCCTGAGTACTCCCTTCTAGTAAAACTTCTTAAAGCTGTGTGAATGGACCACCAATAATACTCTATCTATACCATAAGAGGATAAAGCAGTCACCGCACGCTTGGCTCGAACAACTACGAGCACCTGGCCAAACAGGAGCAACCGCAAGAAAGTGATGAGACTAACAAGTCTTAGTCTGCTTAACCACCATTATTCCCCGGGCCAACTGTTACGAGCTGCTGCGGAGCTGCAACCATTATGGTGCAGGGATTTAAACACCCAAATACAGGATTCCCAGATGAAAAACTTCACTGTGGGACACACTGAGGTCTTAAGTTGTCATAATTTTTCACACAGTTCCCTTTGCAACACTATTAGAATTATCATTCTGCTTTGACAACAGACTTTACATTGCTGTTGGTTAGACCTCTTAAGCAGATGTATGCAGACAATTAGCATTCAAATACATAAGAATGCCCTGCATAGATGCTGTCATAATTGTGATCTTAAATTAAAAGTGAAAGCCATTTTTCAGGGGTGCATCATTTATTTTATCAACTCACTGAGACAGTGTAGAAAGAAACACCAATGTATATTAAGGATATGCTTGTCTCATATAAATTTAAATTTTATCCATACATTGACATGCTGTAAAATATTCTGTCCATCAAGTAAAAGAGTATAACCACCAAGCATATTTTGATCTCCACAACAATGAAATAACAGGACTAACATAATACAAGGACCTTTTTTCATGGACCCTTCTTTAATCATGGGAGAGGTTTATACTCATGGTCTCTCTAGCCAGTGGGAATTCTGAATACCTGTTCATCTTTTTATGATGCAATTATGATTCCAGACAGCACTGCATTCAGTTCCACACAGTGGTTTACAGTCTTGTTATAACGCAAATGCTCACCTCTTGTTAGTGAAAGGGGTTCCTGAGGAGGGTACTGAGTGGGAGAATAGGGTCTCATTCATGCTGTTCACTGGTCTGGGAGGCCTAGAGAGAAGAAAAATATGCTTGCTGACACTGCAGATTGCTACTTGTTTATAATTTTCACCCACTATGCCCACTGAAGGTCGCTATAATTGTAAAGCTTTGCAAGAGCCAGTGATATTAAGAATTTATGCTTTTGGGACATGTTGTACATCAAATCATCGCAGTGAGATTTTCGGTGAAATACATTAAGGTCAATGAAATAAATGAAACTAAAATAAAATGAGAGCACACTTGAGCTAATCAAAGATTTTATGCAGAAACAATAGTCATGCTCAGGGATGAGTTTAATTCATCGACTTCTACCATACTGGACTAAAAATATTTTCAAATGACTGCCATGGTACAAAAATATCTTGCGTTAAAGCTAAAATGCGTTGTGAGACTCGTCCTGCAATATTATGATTTAATTCATAAATCACTCGCTTGATGTACACAATATTTATTGATGCTTTGTTCAACTTTGACTTTACATTTCAAAATGTGATAAATTTGCCTTCACATACATAAACAAATATCACCATACTTCTCAGTGCCACAGTCAAAACTATCACAATGTTAAATTAATAGAGAAATGTCCCTTACACGGTTGAAAATGAGCTTTAATTTGCATTTAATTTAAATACATGTGTGTTACAAGGGCAGACACATCAAAAGAAATGTTTAAATAAACATGCTTACCAAGTATCTCTATTGTGCAGCACATAAGGAAACAATAGCAGAGGATGGTTACAGGACGTAATCCTTCAGAGAAACTTTAAAAACATCAACTAAAGGACAGCCCAATCACTATTGATCAGAAAAAAACAACTTCATTTCTTATGCCCGCCTCACACTTCCGGGACAAATGGTTTACACCATGGCGTGTCAACGAGGGAAGTGCTCATGATTGTGCATGGGTGGTGTGGGGTAGGTGAAAAAGTGCTTGCCAGTCCTTGTTGGGAATTTCAAAATGTTAGAAAATTTTTACCGGGGTGTCATTGACTAATTTGTGCCACTTGCATGAACAGCCAGTAAACTGTGGGCAAACTAGGTGCAACTATTGCATGAGAAGGTGTAACAGTGCAATCCATGGCGTGCCACTAGGCCTAGTGGTCAGCATTTTAGCTGATTGTCACAACAAGTGTGCACAGTTTGCGTATTATCATGCCAAGTTGTGACTAAAAAGCTACCACGACAACTGAATGCAAACACAACCTTGTCGTTTCAGTGAGTGACGTGACGTGAACATAGCATAAACTCAGCGTGAAATGCGTGGCACTGAGGTAAATTATGCATGAGCAGTGCTTAAGTTTGGCGCAAACTTAGCATGAAAATGCGTTTCATGGTGTGCCCATGCGTGACATTGGGGAGTCACGCATTTCGTGAACAGTTCTTATCTTATGCGTGACAGGTGGCACAACATGACTCAAACTATGTGTCACCTTGCCATCTTGACATACTTCATAACACTGAAATGGCATTACATACTACGGGGCATTGTGGGACCAAAATTCATACAAGTGTCAGGAAGGCATGAGAAATGCAAAAATAGACACAATTGGATAATTTTATGGTGCAAAGGAGGAATCATCATCAAACATTTACTCCTTCTTATTCAATGAATTTTCAAAATTCGATGAATGAATTTTCGGAAAAACTGCAAAATCATAAGTAAAGGATTGCACATGCACGATGAGCCAAAACATTATGATGGCTCACAAAACAACGTGAAAAACGCAGATGAGCTCGAAATAATGGTGCACGACACATCAAGGTCTACCAAGAGACCTTTAAGGAAACCTCTGTAATTTAGATAAATCTTACCTATTTTACTTGTCAGACTTTAAATAAATACTTAAAAAAAAATAAAAAATCACTGCTTTCTGACCATGAGTTTTGATTTAAAAAACTGCGAAAGTAAGGCCTTATCATGGCTTGAATTTCCTGGGGGTCGCCATGTTTGTAAGCTGACAAAGCATCCTGGCAATGTGATACCTGATTGCTTGGCCACAAAAACCACAGCTGAAGGAAGAACTTGTTAGCAAGAAAAGTGTCATAAAAATCACAGAAAGGCTCATATTTTGCAATAACAATTTAATCCAAAATATTCCTCAGTCCATTTTTAGGCTAGGAGCCTCATCAACAAGAAAAAGTTCTTTTTTTCAGCCTCTCAGATAAACACTACGTGTTCCCTTGGCCAACTTAGACGGCTGACGTGCATTTGAAGCATTTTTTAAACATACATTTTTTCTGTTTACTCGTGTCGACCATTAACTGAGCAATTGTGAAGAACAGATCATGTTCTGCAATTAACATGCACAAAGTATTAGTTGGTCGTGAACATGATCGGTCATTTACGCCGCAGTAACGGCGGTAATGTAACTGAATGTGAATGAGCGGACAGCTTTGACATTTTCCGGGCGAAAGACAGTTTCCTTTACACTGATTCCATAATTTAGCTTTTTCAAGCCAACAGACTAGAAAACAAACACTTGATTGATCTAAATAGACTAACGTGGCAATAGAGATCAGGATGAAGAAATGCAATCATGACTGCTTGAAAAACGACTTTCTGCACCTCCTCTGTCCTCAGTAAGTTTTTTGATCAACTTTCAAATCGCGTACATAGCACATTAGCTGACAGACAATTACTCGGCTACATTGTGCGAAGTCTCCACATTCACGCATTACTGAATTAAAAGAAAGTTTGAACCAGAACTTATAAATGGCTAGCCAGTTAGACATTGTCTCGATGAGACACAGCTGGCTATTAGCAAGCATCTTTATTGGCTAGCAAGCTGTGCTGCTTTTTATTTGCAAAGCAACTGGTTACCCCCCACTGGGCGACAGCCAAAAAGGGGATTATGCCGTCTGTCCCTCTATTCGTCAGCCCGTAACGAGGTACTTGGCTGTTGAAATCAACTCCTCCAAAAGTTTTAATGTGACATACCTGAAGCTCTGCACATAAGCTGCAGATAGACTGGTGATATGCAAATCGCAATCATGACCTGGCGGGGGATGTTGTGCTCTCAGGGCGCTCTTGTTTTGGAATGAGTATTACAACTAGCCATACAGGACCTGAGCTCCGCAGGGGGGTTTGATAGTGAATAATAATCCTCAAGAAGTGACGTTACCCGTTGTCATGGAAATGAAAGACAAAAATCGATAAAATAGACCAATTTCAGTAATAGGGAACGTTGATTAAATCCCACCAGGCAGAGAGAGGGAGGATCGTCTGGAACGCCTATGCCAGAGGGCACTGGGATCCGTTGGGTGGTTTGGGTCGAGATGCGTCGAAAAAGGCCGGGCAAACTGAGAATTAATATTTAGCGAAGGAGGGAGGGGCCTGGCAAATTGGCTTTGTGGTGGTGTTATGGATAATTAGGCTATGTCAGTTGCCAGAACACATAAAATGTAGTGGGTGTGTATTTACACATTTCATTTAATTTTTACCCACATAAGTTTAAAATGCCAGTCACAAAGACTAGTGGACAGAAGCCTGGCTAAACCCTCGCAGCCGACACATCCTGGAGTCAGTTTTGCTGCGGCGACAAAAATTGATGCAATTGTTGCAGCAAACTGCAATTTCCTTCAAAAACAATTGATTAATAAAACTGGTTTTTGATTTTCAGCTCTAAGTGTTTTGTGCCAGTACATAATTTCTATTTCATAATAATTTACCGATCAGTCTACCGAGGGTACATTGCCAGTACTAATTGAAACATATTCCTTTGCGTTTGTTTTGCTGTCATTGATTTCTGACACATTTTCCATTTCTTTGCCTGAAGAATATTCTGGTTCAGTTGAAGAATGGATGAATATTTATCCATTCTAAGATGTTTTTAGTGATTTTTTTTACACTTTCTCACTTGGTTGCTTCAGACGGCTTTGTTTTATGTGGTCAAGGAATCAGATGACATCACAATCCCACAATGCTTTGTGAGCTTACAAATATGGCAGCCCACAGGGAATTCAAACCATGTTATAGCCTTATTTTGCAGTAATTAAAATCACAGCCAAAGGCCAGAAAGCCATGATTTTGCTTGAAAGTATTTATTAATAGCCTGACAAGTAAAATGGGCAAGATTTATCTGAATTCCAGAGGTTTCCTTTAAAGGAAAATTATGCAAGATTCTACCACCTGCTTCAAAAAATAGGGGGCAGTATTTCATTAGAAAGCAGAGTTAATCCATACAGTTTAATTTTACAGTCACCAATTATAAATGAGGGCAACTACAAACAGCCAGGAAAGAAGACAAAACTTTGACAAAACTCTTGAAACGCTGAAAGCCAGTCAAGATGAAACTGCTGATGTTCATGTGTGGCATCAGCTGTAGTTTATGTTACAGCTTGCTTAATGAAGCATTGGATAAATGCTTAATCATGAAGCATTGGATAAAGGTCGCCTGGTCCAACGAGTTCAGCTTTCTCTTACAACATGTACAATTTCCTGGTACGTGACCATAATTTACCAGGAAAAGAGATGGCAACGGGATGCACGGTGGGGAAAAAGACCAGCTGGTTGAGGGAGTGTGATGCTCTATGAAATTTCCTGCTGGGAAACCCTGGGTTTGGGCATTCATGCGGACATTAATTTGAGGGAACTGTTTTTGAGGTATACGGAGGACTAACAACATATTAAGCAGATGGTCATAACGCTTTGTCTCAGCCACGCATTTTATAGCTTATCTTTTGCAGATGCTTCATTAAAGGAGATGGAGGAATTTCAAACTACTGAACACGCCATACCAGGACGTCAATTCATGACTACTGAACAGCATCCCGGCACACTTGCTTTGCTATACCAAGAATAGAAGCTATGACTAGAAATACCACCAAGAATGCTGCTAAGAAGGTCAACATTGATCAGTCAGCAAATGCAATCAAATGTTGAATCACAACAGTAAAATAATACTTTTGGTTAACAATTTAGCATATGTCATTATTTACATATAGGAGTTGGATACCAAGCCATTAACTCCACAAACTATAATTTTTTATTACATTAATTTTCAGTAAGTGCATTCATCTAACTGAGTGACAGTTCCTTGCCATGTTAAGATATCCCCAGAGTTGGGAAATCGGAGTTAAATAAGGGGATCAATAAGTTGTATCAAATTGCACATAGATATGGCATCTGGGAATAGCAATTTTAACAAGAATGGAGAGCCAGTTGCCTCAGGTTCACAGAATATAGTAACCTAGCATGTAAGGTGTGAAGAATGATTGAATTGGAGCTGTTCCATTCACTGCCCCATAGGCTAATATCAAGGTTTAACAAGAGTTTGTCACTAAAGTGACTATATCCCCCGCCGTTAGGGCACCAAAACCGACTGGTGTCGGCGCATTCCCAGTAGGAAGGTTGGTACCAAAAAGAATTGAAATAGGTTGACTCTTCTTGAGATATCGCGCGGACAATGTTCGAGACGGACGGACGGATGGACATACGGACGGGGCTGAATACTATATCCCCCGCTTCGCGCTAAACGTGCGGCAGGGGATAAAAATTAATTCAAGAGGTTCAACACAGTTGAAGGGGACCCAATATGCAATTTTTCCAAGTTTATATTTTGGTCTTTGACTCCCTTAGAGTACTCCTGATTGCGGAAAGTAAAAAAATAGGCGTGCAATGCACGGAATACCCCTCAGCCCAATGTCGAAGTTTTTGGAGACGCCCGCCCGCCCAACCGCACGAAGGATAGCAATACCCCGTCAGCCTTGAGGGCTGAGGTGTAAAAAGGGTACTTATTTCACTCATACTGCCATCCTCAAAAAACCCCATTTGTAGTCCATAGTAGTATCTGTCTGAAATGCCTCATTGGGGTGGCTCTTCCGCTATGGCCCCCACTCCCCGCATGCCCACTTTCTTCTGACTGGCCAGCTCTGTGGAGGGCAGATCAAGGCGGGACGAGGCAGCAGAACGCAGTTTTCCTGGTCCGGCTCCAGAGGAATCGAGAGGCATATTCTGCAATCTAACGTAGAACATGTGTATAGATCTAATGAAATTAACTACTAAATGCAACGGCGAAAGTGGAGGAAGCAGTGCGAAAGTCTGGCAGCTCAAGCACGAATTTGCTATCGGCTACAGTTTGCTACGGCAACAGTTGGAGAGTACAGCGGTTTTTCTACTCTGTAGCTAGGATGCCGGGGAAGCTAGAATCCACCCCATATAGACACATTTGTAGAACGGGTCGACATGCCCAAGTGTAGACCGGAGACCGTAGGGATCGGATGGGTCTGAGTTTAGAGGGAAACATGGACAGTGAGGAGCAGCTAAAAGTGGACCAACAGCTTATGGACTGCTTCGGTGTGTATTAGGACCTGCTGGTTTGTGTGCATAGCTGTGGCGTGCTGTTAGCATGGAGAAACGAACACCTTCCACGCTGGTATATGACGGAGGGGGGAAAGCTCCAAGCTAAACGGCCTTTTCGGAAATTGCCCGTGGTAATGGTTTACTTATTGCTTCGAAATGACTAGCTTTTCCTAGTGGAAAATGGGCGCATTATGGATAGCGTGCGACAGCTTAATAGAGCTCCGGTTATATCATAAACATAATACAGTTTTAACAGACCGCAAGTTCCGTATGCGTGAACTGTTGCTTATGTGGAGCTTGCGAATCGATCACTTTTACAGGAAAGTATTCAAAATTCAATCGATGGCAATGCAAAGAAATCGTTATACCAGTTATACATTATAACCTGCACGCTTCCTTATTGCTTTCACCGGTAGTATCAGAGAGCTTGCCCAGACATTGGAGATGTATCAGGCTGACCCCGGTCATAGATGAGTAAAGCGATCGTTTCATAAGCACCCAAAAGCACACCCCAAGCTCTGCAAAATCTACGTCTGGTCTAACTGCAGCCCAACTCGGCAGACACATACAGCACCTCTCCCGTTTAGCTTCAACTGTAGTGGCTACAATCAGGCAACTTTATGATGAAACTGTCACATTGATGCTTACCGAAGTAACACAAGCATACCAATCATAATTGCTGCATATAAGTTAACCAGAAGCATTTTTAATTTGCAGAGCACTTAAACTAACATGTAGCAGCTGATAAGCAGTCATAACTTTGAATGTAATCTGTCGCGCAAAAAATTCGTTTTGCGTCCGGTGTGAAAGCTGCTTAACGCGCCCATAACGCCTGTATTCACGTCTTTACATTGACTTTGAATGTAGCTAATCTGCTGCGCGAAAAATTTGTTTCGCGTCCGGTGTGAAAGCGGCTCGACGTGCCCATAACGTGTATTCGCGTCTTTGCATTGACTTTGAATGTAAGCTAAACTGTCCTGCAAAAAATTTGTTTCATGTCTGATGTGAAGGCAGCTTTATGGATAGTACGCAACAGCGTGCAAGAGCTTGGTTATGTTATGAACATAATACAGGTTTTGCAGACCGTGAAAGTTGCTTATGTGGAGCTAGCGAATTGATCAATTCTACAGCACCAGAGAGCTTGCTCAGACATTTGTGAAGAATCCGGCTGATTCCGGTCATGGATAAGTTAAGCGATCACTCACTGTAGTGGCTACAATCAGGCAACGTGATGATGTAACTGCCACATTGATGCTTACCGAAGTAACACAAGCATACCGATCAGAATTACTGCAAATAAGATAACCAGGAGCATTTTTAATTAGCACGGCACGCAAACTAACATGCAGTAGCTAGTAACCGAGTGGTCATAACCACAGTGACTAAACCTTGCAATACAGGTTTTACAGACAGCAAGTTCTGTAACTGTGAACAGTTGTACCAAGCATCTAAATTACAAACAAGTATTAAAAGTTAGCTTCAAACGATGTTTATGTTCACACACCTTCTGTAGAATTTCCCCTGATATCATTCTTGCATATTTTGGAGACAAAGATTAGCAAAAGTAACTTGGCTACGTTAGCCGCTGTGCTACAGCCACAATTAACTGGCTATCACGTCAGGTTGGCTTATGCAGTAAAAGCAACTTACAGCTTCTGTGTCTGTGAGTCACGAACAGTCGTGACCGATACAGGCTTTATCTTCAGATATTTTACAAAGCCTGCTTTTGAGGCCAGTTGTTAGTGCTAACTATCGCTAGCGGTCCTGCTGGCCACCCGTATTACGTTAGCTTCACTGACATTATTTGCTGTTATATGGTTACTTACAGCTTGTGGCTTCGAGCACTTGATCGATGCAACTGCTTCAGGTTTGAGAAGCAGCTGAAATGCTTATCCTGTGTCGAATTATCCTTTATTGACAAAGCTGTCTTTGTGAAATGCTGACCACAAGCAGCTAACGTTTGGTTTGGCCGTGGCCATTTGCTGCCTGCAAACCAAAAAAGCTATCCACTGATTTCTGGTGGCATTGTCTTTTGGAAGAGAAATATTTGTTTTTCTTCACGTCCAAAAGTAAACGGACAAGTAGCTTTGGAAGAGATACTGACAAAACGGCACCTCAAATGATCTGCGGTTATCCTTTTGTATTTCCAAAAGTGTAGACGCTACTGAGGCATAGTATGATCTGCCGTTGTTTGTGCCTGCTAGAATAGTTTCCGGTTTGGGCAGGTCCAGCGCAGTGGATGGCTCTGGCTAGGTCTGTACTAATTGGACGGCACAACCTGACATCAGGTTTTGCCCAGATCTCGTGAAGATCTCGAGTGGAGCTGTTCAGAGAGGAAATCACGCTCATGAAATCATGTTCTTGGATTACAGCAAAATCCCTGTATCTTATGTTTAGAAACTTTTCAGAGGTTGAGCATGGACAACCAACATTATAACATTACTAATATGTATTAAAAGAAGGATCAGCATGTTAAGTCCCCTTTAATGAAGTGAAGTTACAGCAGACTTGCATAATTGGGGAACTTGAAGACAAATCTTGTAGCTGTGATCTGCGTGAGCTACTGGGGTTCAGTGGCACAAGCAAGGGGGCAGCATATACTGGACATCCGAGTGCTGTCAAATTTGATAGGCTTCTGTAAATACATAAGATCAAGCAACAAAAAAAAATGTCGTAGACTGACGAGGGCATTTTCAAGTTGTCATGCAGAATACAAAATTTAAGATGGCGGCTGCGGGGGCCATAGTGAACATCTAAGCGCCGTGAAAATCGATAGGCTTTTGTAGGTACACAAGACCAAGCAACAGAGCAAATATGGCTTTGATTGACGTAGGCGTTTTTGAGTTATCGTGCGGAATGGAAATTCAATATGGCTGCCACAGCCGCCATATTTCATTTCGGATAGGTAATAAGATAAACAGCTCTTCCAGTCGACTGCATTGACATATACATGTTATCATGCTCTGTTATCATGCTCGTTTTCTAATCACTTGGAAATAATAATGATATAATAATGATGAAAACATTTGACATTTCATTTTCAAAGACTTATCCTGCAATACATGGGACAATATTCAAATGCAGTAAAGGAAACCGTGCCTCCCAGTCCATTGCATTTTCAAATACGTCACTACGCTCTTTTTGGGACACAATGAAAATTAAAATGAAATCTGTTAGCGTCTCGTCAAGGTGGGTCTCACCTCATTAGGGGTGAGAACAGAAAGCACGTTCCACATTTGCATATGAATCAATCAGCTTCTGGGAGGCGCTCGTACGCACGAAGGCATATTGATCATGTCATGATGGCTAGGCTGCTATTGTGTGCCATCGTGCATTAGGCTACGTTGCCCTTTGGATGTAGCCATCTCGGCAGCTAGTATGCTAGCTAATGTTAATTAAGGAAAATCTTTGTAAATGATCATCACATTAAAGCAATATGAAATGATTTTTGCCCCAACTCTATAACCTGAGCTGGCTTTAATATGCATGAACTTATTCAAGGCTTCACGGCAGTGTTGTGCAACTGCAGTGATCAGAATAGGCGGATTCGCAACGCAAAATTCGACTCAAATTTCAGGAGTTTTGATGAAATGCTAATCATCATAACAATCCCTTCGCAAAAAAATGCGATTAAAAAAATCTTAATGATATTTAATGGATCCTGACTCACTGGCCTGCGAACTTCCGAATTCCCGAGCAACGTAGCAATAAGAGAAGTTTTCACGACTTTGATTGGCTGGAAAATGATGTTCCTCATGTGCATACCAAGCAATCAGCTTCTGAGGAGTGCACGCATGCGCTTGGGACTCGGGATGGATTCAGGTACACTCATAAGCTCTATCATCTTCGGTCGCAAAGGGAGGACTCAGCTATGTGAGCCATCCGGAGCCATTGCATAGTCTTTGGATATATCCACCTACTTGGCTAGTCAGCTACCTAAAGTTATCTAGAGAAAATCTTTGTAAATGGTCATCATATCCAGGCAATATGATTTGTTTCTTGCCCCAACTCTTCTAACTCTGCAAGCTGTCAAAGGCATGAACCTATCTGAGCTTTTGCGCAACCAAACTGAACTTTCACATTTTAGGGACGTTAACTAGTTTGCTGGTTAATTCAAAGGCAATCACTTAAGAATAGCTAGCTGGCTAGTGAATCTACCGTAGTTATGATGCCTGTTGGAGAACTTTTTATCGCTCTGATTTGTCGCATTCAATGCCATTGCACGCAGACAATCTCTTTCAATGTTGATTACCAGCTTATTTTATCTAAAGAGCAAACAGACAGTTCGGACCTGAGACTTGTTATATCATAGATAGTTTCAAATGAATTATCTCGTTGTGCATGCTATCGCAAATTACGTTACTCTTCAGATTATAAAGTTAGCCATCTTCCATAAGGATAATCTTCGTAATCATTGTGAAACTTAAGCGATGTGATTTGGTTTTTGCACAGATAGAAAGAATTCTGGATCAGACCTCCCCTTTCAGCTTTAACTCTGAATCGCCTTGACAGGATGTACGCTTTAGGTTTTTACACACCCGAATGTTCCTCCAGCCACCCAAACAACACAGTAAGCCCATCAAAGTCATAAAAACTTGTCCCATTGATATGTGGTTTAGGGAATCGTAAGTTTGCCGGCCTCTCCCGAAACATGCACAATGATTTCAGATCATTCATGTACATGATGTTGTGATGTCAAAATGTGACTCAGTTGGAGAGGGCCTTGTGTGACTGGATTTTAATGGGAATGGATCGTTTCACATCTCTGATCAGGTTTGTGCTACAGTAAAGTATTGATAAGACAGCTGTCCTGCAGGTTACAAGTAGTTTACAGAAATTTCATTGAGAAACGGAAGTGGGCTGTCATAAATTTTGATTGTTCAGGGTAAAATTGATGCATTTTGGAAATAATTTATTTTGCTTTCGGAGTGCAGTGGCATATCTGTTTAATAGTAAATTGTATTTAGGAAAGAATAAAAAATTCTTTAGTCATTTAAAATCTGAGATACTGTTTTCTAATTTTTGCTAATCATTTTGAGATGCACCCAGTGAGAGGCAGACCTTTAAGATGGCTTCCACTAATTTAGAACCTTGTAGTGTTGGACTGGCATTAAAGGAGGACTGCCACAAGAATACATACTGTAGCAGTGGCATAACAAGATCTGCGTGGGCCCGGGTGCAGACCTGACGAAGTGGGCCCCGCCCCCAATTATACACAGCTGCGCATGGGAGTTTTTTCTACATGGATGAAGGGAGGTAATGTTACAGTATTGTACTCTTGTACTCTCCTCTCAGTTTATACAGGCTCCTTTCGCTCTTGCCACGTCCTGCATAAATACTTTGTTATAGCCCATCTTGCACGCAAGATTAAACCGTCCTTGGATTGAACGATCGAACTGAGACATTGTCACGTGGGTGGTCTATGGAATGTTGTGCATCACCCAGAAACACTTGCTGTCTCAATGACGATACCAACACCAGAATAAACTTATCATTGTTTGTTATTAAGCATTTTCCAAAAAGAAATCGAAATTATTTCATGTTATAACGACTTTTGTTCCGTTAAAATGATGAATAATGTACCATGATGACATCGACTTGCCAGCACCATGACTGAGAAATGAATGCAGTTACAGTGGTGTAAATATCCAGTAGCATTTCTTTATATAGTATTGTAGGTTAACATTAGCATGAGAGTTAAAACAGTGAAGGACAATTATATTGACATCTTGCAGGGCCCGGGGGTGCTCATCAACGGGCCCCAGTGCTGATGCACTCACTATCCCCTCTATTGTTACGCCACTGTACTATAGAAGTCTTGGGTTAACAGCAGTATCTTCTCTGTCAGATGAAAATCGTGAACTTATAAGGTGGTTTTGTGCATTTTCATTTTCTAATGAAAGTAAAATGCAGATACTCTATGTAAGAGTACATGTACATAGGGCTATATATATTTATGTCAGAGATCCCAAGAACCTCAAACATCATGAATGGGTGTAACTTGCCATCATCTGCTTAGCATAGCTTCTGTCCAAGAAAGAGAAATAATACATTGGAGAACAAGGTCAATGCAGTTTTGGAACTTGGTAGGGGCAGGGGGAGTGCCAGGGGGTCATTCTGAGTACACTTCTAAAACTAAAAAAGTCATTTTCATTATATTTACCTGTAGAAGAAAGAGAAGCATAACTTGGCTATTACTCAAAATATGACTTTATATGATTCATATATGTCTTGTGTACATTTTGTTTACCCCCCAAAACAGCATACTTTGACCTGGAAAAAAGAAGGGAAGGAGGAGAGAACCAAAGCTGAAAACTTGCAATAGCTTATTAACAGATGAAATGGGGTAAAAAGTTGGTTATGCTGAGTACTGTCTCATGTGGGTTTTCGACCCTTGTTAGAGGGGCCATTTTTAATTGCGGACCCTATTTAGACTCCAACTAATCTATGAACACACTTTCAGGGGTGGTTCATAAGCCTTTTACTCATAGATATGTACCCATATTCAATACATCTGCAAAGAAATGGATGTTATTTCACAATATGTGGCCTCAGCGTCCCTCCTAACCACCAGGCCCCTAAGGTCCATCTTGCCTAAGTTCCCTATTGAGGAACTCACAACAGCTAAATGGCGCAAGATAACATAAATCTAAGCAAAGATTCTGAAATACTGGGCTAGAATATCAATTTTCAGCCATCTGAAACTCTCCACTGTGGAGATATTGACCTCACAAAACCATTTTGGTCATTTGTGTTCTAAAAAGTGGGTGTGGAACCCAAAATTTGAAGGTTCATAAAATCCAAACCGGTGGGAGTTAGACCCTGAAATCTTTCAGTAGTTCATTATACCCCTTGAGGTTCATTTTGACAGACTTTAAGCAAAATCTGAGATGGTCACCTGGGAGGTTTTCAGAAAATGCGATCAATTGGTATGGAATGACCTGATCGCAAGAGAAGGACACGAGTGGCCACCAACCAGCCTGGACAGGCTCAAGCTGGTTATTTTGCTTCAAGTCGCACAGTTAGAGAGGTAGTTAGCAGCGGCAGAGTTGAGTATTGGAGAGAAAGTGGAATAGAGACTGACTGATAATTCCAGACAGCAGAAGGGGCCAAAATCCATTTTCTTTTGTATTAAAATCGGCCAATCAGAGAGAATATTGTCATAAATGGATGGTCATGGCAGAAAATAACTGGAATATGCTGGGCAAGAGAGAATCTTCCATTATTTAAATTGCTTAAAGGGATAGTTCACTTTTTTGAAGTGGGGTTGTATGAGCTACAAAATACCACTAAATACCTTAGATGCAGAAGGAATTTCCCTGCTCTCCCCCAGGCAGCCACACCAGCGCATAGTGCTGGGCGGACATTTATGCAATATTCTGTTGTGAAGGGTCCCAAAGGAACAGCATATTTTCGCAATTAAAAGAGGTCCTGCTGAAAATAATACACCACTTTAATTGAACGCTATTGTAAAAAAAAATACCGGGCTTCAGCTGCTCAGATAAAACACAGCTGCTCTTGAACTAACCAACTGATGTATTCCATTGGAGTACATCAAATAGGTCCATAATCTTGAATGCCGGTGTCTTGCTGACCTTTATCCACATTCCAAAAATATACTGGAAGAAGCATCTCCAGCCAGCAGGACCTGATGGAAAGCTGTCTTCAGAGTAAGTGTAACAGTTTAATTTTCCCGATTAGCAACAGTCACTTGGAATAATTGGTAGAGCAGAAGACAGTCCAATTAACTTTCAATAGCATTGTTATACACTGCATCATTAAACTATGAAGTGTTTTCTTCCGCACATAAATGATGAGGTAAAATATCAATGTCTTTCTCAGTTCTGCGCTCATGTAGTTTGCGAAAACAGTACAGATTTGCGTAAATCAGTTTGTGAGGCTAATTAAGCAATAGGCCAATAGGCAATAGAGTCCGTTCTATATTCTGAATGTAGTCATAGCTAAAAGGTATTGTTTAGGTACGATGCACAGCTTAGTGACAATTGTAAGGATGGTGAAAATTATTGCTGCGAAGTCAGTGAAAGTTTAAGACTTTAGCTTTTATACTGCCATCGTTATGATGCCGTATCAATAATATCAATGTAGGCAATAGGCATTCACTTCTTCATTATCATTTCTTATGATACATATTGGTCTTGGTTGTTCAGTCAATACAAATCTGCACCACTTTTTCCGTATTTTCTTGTCTGACAATAAACTTATCGCTGTTGAGACATGCCGGGCTTGTCCTGTACGTTTGTTTTGTCCCCCCCCCCCTTTCTTCTAGATTGCAGAGTGGCTCCAGCTGTGAGGAGGAGGGGCTGCTCTGCTGTGGAGAAATCTCGCCAATCACATGCAGAAGACAATATTCGAAAAGGGATCCACCTTCTTCGGTGGATCTCTCGCTGCCTGCCTTTTGTCATTTGGCTGCTGTTAGGGCTTCTGTTTGGTAGCCATTTCATTGTGCGGCCTGAACAGCATTTTTGGGGTGGGGAGATTGGGACAGGTAAGACAGGGTACTCTCTACATTTTGGCACACTAAGGGACACACCAGTTTATTTGTTGATACCCCAGTTGTAGTTTTTGTTCAGCCATTTTGTAGATCAGTTAGAGAAGTGCTTTCTCTTGTTTTGTTTATTCAGAGAAAGTGAAGACAGGCTGGGTTTTGTTTCATTATTTTCATTTCTTTGGCACAACCTCTAGTTCTTTCCTCCCCCCACTACTTAAGTTTTGACTGTAAAATTGGTTAACCTGCGTTTTGACAATAAAAGCTCTTGCGTTCTCACCCACCTCTTGACTTGCTGGCTTTGATTGTTGCGTGGCTTGTCCCTTCTGGGACATAACACTGTGTATTGCTCTCTCAGGTCGCGGCAGTCAACATTCAAGTGTGTTATCTTGGATGTAGGTGCGCGCAGTGATACGGAGAGTGAGAAAAATAGTTTGAAGTGATTGTAAAGAGTGAGTTATTCACTGAGCATGGTTGTGTGACTGAAATATATTCCTCTTTTAAGCACGTTGTTTTGGGAAGCAAAACTTTTTCTTTTTGTGACCCCAGCAAACTAGTCGGAACTACTTCATCTGAAACTTCAAGAGGCAAGAACTCTGCTTACAAGACTCTCATGCATTACACTGCTAATAGTGTAAATGCATTACACTATTTCATTCGACTTCATGTCAAAAAATCTGAACTATCCTTTTAACATTTTAAAGAGATGTCACAAAATAAACAATTAAATTGTGCTAAAAATGCTATAGGCTACATATGCCTTGTTACTGTTCTGCGACGTGAGATTTTATTCAATGTAATAGGGCTCTGCTAATAAATAAAAAATGCAAAAAATACAAGTTTTATTTGGGAAGCTGGCTCAAAATTTCTCTTATGGATTAGGATAGTCAGACAGACTTCGGTGACAAAAGCATCAAAAAAACATTACCTTTATTTATTCTGAGATGCAATGGGCTTCAGTTCCAAGTTTGCATTCAACCTAAAGATGCAGTGAAACTGCCCACTATTTAATGTGGATGCACATATGAATACAGTTACAAATTAAGTAGCCTATAACTAAGTTGATACGCATTACCAATAGCTGCCAAATGATAACCCAATCTTAAATGTTCACCAATAAAGCATATCAGACACGTTTGTGTGTGGAAAGAATATAAAGTGAGCCAATTTACCATTTTCAAGGGGTAGGTCATGCTCATTGTTGAACAGAGGAAAGGGAAATGTTATTTGAAAAGTCGTTGCAGTTTTTTTAATAGACGGAGACACAAAGAAAATACTCCCATGCTCCAGATTTTTTCTTTCACATTATGTTCTTAGGTCATCTGGAAACGAGCAATTAAAGTATGCCTACATCACTTGTCTTAACTGTCACTTTGGCCAAATACTACCCTACAATAGAAATACACATTTGCATGCCTCGATGAAGGGTACCATGTAGGCATGAAAGAGGGTGTAACACGTTACTTTTACATGTATAAAAACAATTACTATAAAATATTTCTGTAATTACTTCTGCTGAATTACGCCGCACCACCGCATTAATATTTCTGAATTTGCAAAACGTAATTTATTTAAAGAGAACATAGGCCAGGACTGTCACTGCCATTTGGGCAATTCTCACAAAACTGTCCTGACTTTTGCAAAAACAATTTTAGGTCAATTTTGCTAGTTCTTTCTCTCATTAGCAGCAAGCAGGGTCTCAATTAACTGACTCAATTAAAATGAGAGATCACTACATGTTTTTTAATACATTTTCAGAATGTTTTATTATTGAGTCATTGACCAAATAAGTTCATTACCGTCACACATTTTTAATTGATGATAAAAGGTCTACCTTTCATACATATTCCATTATTTTTTTCCATGTATGTTCTATTTATTGTTCATAATAGCCACATAGTGTAAACATTCAGAAAAATGTTTAATGATATAATAATTTGAGTTATTACGTTCATTAACTTAACAAAATTACATGTTTTATACAAAATGTTTCCTGTAGTGTAAATTTTACAAATAAATAAAAAATGTCAATTCAGGAATCTGAAAAGACTTGACAAATATAAAAATATACTGACTCAGCACTCACACTAATATAGGTGTTTCCCACAGAATTTTTGGAGAATATGGGGGCACGTGTGGTGGCTGACAGATGTCTAGGGGGGTCATTCTCACTTTGTTGTCTCATTTTTTTTAGAGGAGGGGGGGTGTGGGGGAAATCGCGCAATTTCCGCATCTTTTAGTACGTTCCCTACTTTGCTGTTTTTTTTGTTTTTTTCAAATGTGCGTATGTATGCTCAACACACGCAAATTGCGCATATTGAGACTATGGTGGCAGTAAATTCGACTATGGCGGGCCTAAAAAAAACGAGGGTAAACATCGGGGTAGCTCTTCCCATGTGGGGAGAGCTAATGAAGGAGAAAGACTTTCAAAGACATGCTGAAGTTGCTTGCTTTCTTCTCGACCGGTAGGTAAATGTTACTGTCTAAATTACAAGATTTTTTGATTGCTTGGTTGTGTAATTCGTTATAAAGGCCGCATAACAGTAGAACATTTCATCATGTCCACTACCTCCATTAGTACGTTTCTTAGGAAAATATACAACGGTGGTAAATGATGGTCTCACGCCTGCCATCAAGTTGTAATTTTATTGTTTGACAGTCGTCTCTGGGAAAATCCAAGATGACAGACTTGGCAATTTTGATGATTTAGCAACTGAAATTCAGTCAAGAAAATTTCGAGTGTAATTCTTTTTGCTGCTATATGTGGTAATCCATGTTACTGATGACACACCGGGTTGCTAGGGCACGCGCAGCACGCATTCACAATATCAATATCCTAAAGCCCCCTCTCAATAATAAAATCCCCCAAAACTTATTGGCGCCTCCTTTTAAAATCATACTGGGAAATAAAAAGCCAGAAAAAAGCGGAGATTAGATATGGAATTCTCTCTGTTACTGCGAGAGTTAACTAATCATTCTTTCTGTATATCTCCCCATTTAAAACTGCCAAGGTGGATACTGCAACGTGCTGTATTGGAATTTTGGCATACTCAGGTATGGTATAATATTACTAATGAGTAAGCTGATCAGCGGGGAGAGGGGACAATCGCACTGTAGCACGGTACCGAACAATCGTACCTTGTGCAAAAGCGGTCTGAGAGTTTGTATTAAAAAAAAAAAACACCCCACCGTAGACCGCAGTTCAGCGTGGTACTGTGAAGTGGTATTGGATGACATGATGTCACGATGTACATAACTGCTACCATAGTTGCAACACGCCTTTGAAAAAGCGAGGCACTAAAGAACACTATTCGTTTGAATGCAAAATACAATTTCACTGCTTGATGGGAGGAATCCCTACACAATGTACCTTTAAAAATCACAGGAGTGGGTTACAGACTTACTTCTTTTTTTACATGCTCAGAAATGGTGATTTTTCGACTTCTCATTTCGGCAAAATGAACACTAATGTGGTGTTCAGCATAATTTCCTGAGCATGTCGAAAAAATCTAAGTCTGTAACCCATTCCTGAAATTTCTTTGAATTTTTAAATAAACAAAAAAAATGTAATTAGCTTAAAAAAAATAAAAAGAATAAATAAATAATAAATAAAAAGAATGCTGCTACAGGGATACATTTGGAATGATGAATTATTAGAAATATAAATATAATCTCCTTTTCTGTCTACTACTACTCCTAGTACCAACCAACCCCTAGTAAACCAAACAACACCTAGTACTAACCAACCCCTACAGTATAACCCCTAGAAAACCAACCACAAAATTTGGATTATACATATATAATAAATTACCGTGACACTTCATTTCGTTACCGTAACAGCCTTGTATATGTTACGGTAATTCATGCAAAGCATTATGGTAATGAATGGCAGTCTCCTGTTGCTAGCAATAATAGGCATAGCTAGCATGACTCAGCAAAAATATTTTCACAAACAGCTTGGCTCTATAAAAGTTACTTTTTCACAGAACATAAAATAATTATCTTCAAAACTATTGTAAATATACCCCGTTATGGTAATAAACAGTAGTAGTGTGCCAAGGGGTGTATATAATTACAATCTTTAACATATCTACCAGATGAACCTGAAAGACAATCTTACCCATTTTGCAACTTCTCTTTCACACATTGCATCATGAGACAAAAAAAACACAGGGATTTTAATGGAGCCAAATATTTCTGTTACGGAAATGAACTGCTCATGCTCCGGACACATGTATTTGGCCCAGAAAATAATTATTCACAAATGGTTGGCCCAAAATGGTAACACTCCTAGTTAAAGGGTATAACCCCAACCATTTTTTGTATTTATATGTACGGTATATTAAATTATGGGGATATATTGGGATAATTTTGGAGTCCAGACACGTTACGGTAGTGAACTTTCTGATTGAAAAGTTGTCATAAAATATAGAGTAATCCATCAAATGCAAAGACAACAGTTGTCCTACAATTAGTACATACCATAGTTTGATAACACAAAAGTATGATTGTTTTAGTAGTTTAGTCCATCAAATCCTTGCAGACATGACAAAATGCAATTTTGTGAGAATCACCCATATACCGCAGCATCCAGAATGGATTTTCTTTGGAATTGGATTTGTGATTGTTTGACCAAACAAAACCCAGGTCGACAGCCCATCAACCACACAATCGACCAGCCAACTAATCGGAGTCAGCCCTAAACTCGAGTCATTCAAATACTCAGGTATTGAGTGCAGAAGATGGCTCCTTTGCACACAAGATAATATCTACTCAGTTCAGTGGCAGACATGATTTTAACACGTTGACTGCCAACAACAAGATAACTCGTAATGGCAAGTCAGGGCCGGCGCTAGACCTGAAAATTCGGGGGCAAATAAAATAATTTAATTATAATTAGCTCTATGCACTGGCACTCGGCGACAGCATTTCAGAACTCTTCTGAAATGAAGGTACTTTTGGTGACTAGTACGTGGTTTCGTCCGTTTACATTTTCCAATCGGACAGCTGTCTATTTTTTTACAGCAAGTTGCGTGACCGTGCTGCAAAAACAGGTGTATGTACTTGCTGCCGAAATTACTTTCATTCGCTAAAGAGTTCTGAAATGCCGCTCTCGCTGGAAAAAAAAATTACCGTTGCTGAGTGCCAGTGTATAGACCTATTTATGATAAAATTATTTTTCTGTAGATCGCATTGGGGAGAGATGCCGTGTCTTCAATTGCCACTTGATTATTCTTGAATTGGAAAACGTGTTAATAAAGGAAAACCATCTAGAATTAGCCAGGAATAATTGTTGTCAATAAAGGGATGGATATTTGCCCCTGAATTTTCAGGTCTAGCGCTGGCCCTGACCCGGCATTATGATTCATCTCGTTGTCGGCAGACAACGTGTTAATCCACGTGCTTAATAACAGGACGCACAGGAAGAAATGCAGGTAGTTGGGGCCTTCTCAGAAATGAAAGACCAGCAATGCAACAGGTCTTAGTAAAGAAATGAAGGATAATGGGAAAAAATTTGGGTTGTGGTCATTTCACTTGCTAAGAAAAAGCACGCAAAAATAAGGAAAAGGAAACAAACCACTGATAGACAATGTACCTCGCTGTGCCAAGTGCTTTGAGAGGGGCATTTTGTTGCTTTCGGTACTTACACAATGTGAGCCAGGTTTAGTGGCTTTTCAGGTTGGTCTGGGAACATGGGATGCAAGGGTTCACGACTGGAAGCACAGCTGAGGGACTTGCTGAGTGCATTGGTTAATTTCTTAGCAGGGGATTTCTGATGGAAAAACAAGGTGAGATCCAGCAGAGAAAAACAGTTTTAAATTATATGAAAGGGCTTTCACATTAAGTAATTAGATGAAAAGCAAACATGTCTGACATTCTTCAAATGCTCACAATTTAATATTCTACAAAGACTTTGACTGTCATGTAATTTATTCTCATCATTATAAGAGACAGGAACGCATCATGCAGATTTTATGAAGTGTTTTACCTGCTACTAATGCCACTGACATTTGACCTCTTACAAAAAGAATGAAAATCCTCCATTTTAAAATTATTTAAAAAATGGAGCATTTTTGATTTGAAACAGAATTACTTGTGTGGAAATTTCCATGCACGACAGATCAAGACTACAATTCTCAGTGGCATTTCAGCTGCTTTAAGTCCTTTGTCCAGGGCAGTTATTTACTTCACACAATAACTGGGTGTGGTTTACAGCATCAAAACATCAATAATGAACAATCACAATCTGTTCGGGTAGACACTTGTTTGTCTGGACGAGACAGTGTGGCCCTCCATCCGTGAATGTCTGTGACTGAGAGACTGACTGATAAACATCATTGGTCAGCTAGCCGGGTGTACTTTCCCCATTCGCCATTGCTCACTGCCCATAGTTTCTACAAAGATCTTAATTGTTCCAGCCATATACAAGGTTTTGACTTGGTCTCATTGAATAAGTAATAATTAAAATGACAACTCAAAGAAACAGCCCATACTATGAAGACAAACAGGACGTACACACACAACCTTGTTTCCCAAAAAGTCAGGACATTGTGTAAAACGTATTTTTAAAAAATGCAAGGATGAGCTAATTATTTAAACCTATATTTGAGTGAAAAAAGTGCAAAGACAACACATCAAATTTTGAAACGGAGAAATTTTAATTTTTTCTTTTTTTAATATCTGCTTGCTTTGAATTTGATGCTTGTAACTCATTTCATAATAAGCAAGGACGGACAACAAAAGACTGGGAAAATTTTATAATGCTATAAAAACACACCTGGTGGAACATCTCAGAGCTAATTAGGTTAACTGGCAACAGGTCAGTTACATGATTGGGCATCATAAGATCATCCCAGAGAGGCCGAGTCTCTCTAAAGTAAAGATGGTGAGGGCTTCACCACTCTGTGGAAGACTGCATGGGCAAATAGTTTAACAATTTAAAAATGAAGTTTCTTGGATAGAATTGCGAAGAATTCGGGGACTTCATCATCCTTGGTACAGACTACAATTAAAACTTCCAAAGAATCCAGAAAAATCTCCATTCGCAAGAAGCAATGGCGAAAAACAGAATTGAATTGTCATGATTTTCAAGCCCTCAGGCGGCACTGGATTAAAAACAGACAGGATTCGGTAAGGGAAATTGCTACATGGAATTCAGAAGACGTCCGAAATGAACTGTCAGTGAAATCAGTCTGTCGCTGCATCCACAAATGCAAGTCAACGATCTACTATGTAATGATAAAACCAAAAATTGGCAAGATTCAGAAATGTTGCCGCCCTCTCAGACCATGAGCTCATATAAGATGAACTGAGGTAAAGTCAAAAAGAGTCCTGTGGTCTGAACCAAAATGTAAAATCTGTTTTTGATCCCATGCATGCCGTGTCCTCCAGGCTACAGGGGAGAGGGACCGTCCAGTTTGTTAAGAGTGCACAATGCAAAAGCCAGCATCTGCAATGGCATGGAGATGCATTGGTACACATGGCAGGGGTCACTTGTACATCTGTGAAGACAACTTTAATGCAGGCTGATAGATACAGGTTTTCATGGAAGGCCATGCTCATTTCATAAAGACAATGCTGAACCACATTCAGCACATATTACAACATAATTCCATTGTAAAAGAGGCCTTGTGCTAAACTTGCTTGCCTGCAGTCCCAAGCCTGTCACCCTCTGAAAGCATTTGGCACATTATGAAATGAAAAATATGACAAAGGAGGTCAAAAAGTCTTGCGCGGTTGAAATCCAACATCAAGCAAGAATGAGAAAAGATGGTGCTTCCAAAACTGCAGCAGTCGGTCAGCTAAGTTCCCAAATGCTTACTGAGTGTTGTTAAAAGAAGAGGTGATGAAACACAGTAGTAAAGATATCCGTGTCCCATTTGTTCTGAAAAGATTTGGTGGCATCAAATCCAAAATGAGTATATTTTTCAAAACAAATATACTTTCTCAGTTCCAGCTTCTTATTTGTAATTTTTGCACTATATTCAATTAAATATACAGTTAAAATGATTTGCAAATCATTGCATTGTTTCATTTACATTTAGAAAAGCATCCCATTTTTTTTGGAAACAGGGTTCTACCAGCTCCCTTAGAACTAGAAATGAACATATTGAATACAACACAACAACAAAACTGAAAAAGACGCACTGCACTGGCGTCTGAAAAAAGAATGAAAAAGTCCTGGACCACGGCTGAATAAACATGTCATATATCCAAATCACTCTGTCACATTTTATAAAATAAATTGGTCCAGACTCCAATCATACTTCAGTTATAAAATCATACAACCAAAGAGCCTTGTAATCACATAATAACATGAAGAACATCAAAAACAGAGATTCGAATGTGAATCTTGCAACTCTCTCATTTATGAAAAGGTAGACACTATAAATTGTCAAGAACACTTGAAAGTACCATAAAGGAATAGGATATAGGTTGACATCACAGCATGTGAGGTCAGGTTCAACCCAAATTAGCATGTGAATAGTTCTAACCAGGTAAACCCCCATTAGAAATGTATAAGTGAAGAGGTTGATGTCAATTGATGACCTAGATGCCCACTGAGCTCACACTGAGCCCAAATGGCCACTGACCTTTAGTCTTCCCTCCAACAGAACAGAGCATGCACGAAACATTCCTAATCAAAGAACACTGTGTAAGTCTGTTGAATGGTAGAAGAAAACACTTGGTTGCAAACAAGTTTAATGCAGTCACAGCCCCATTGTGCCTACCCATGATGTGTACTCCTTCATTTGGTGCTGGTTGCTATGGGAACCACTGGCATGTCCCCTCCAGAAACAGTCCTGACAAAGCTGGTAATTATGACACTGCTGGCAGCGATAGCGGAATCCCATCATGCTCTCTGTGTGGCAGTGGGAGCACTCAACCGGGTGAAAGACTGGGGGAGGGAAGAGATGAGAACATCAAAGTCCTGGTTACATGCCAGGTAATGAGGATCATACTGGTTTGGATCTTTACACAAGGCAGCTCAAGTAGAACATTTAGTCAATATTCAGGATCACTTTCTGATTGCAGGAAGCCTTTTGGTGAACCTGACCCACAGATTCAGCATTTAAGAGGCACTCCACATAAATATCAACTGGGGTTGTGCAAGATGGTAAAATCGAAAATTTCCAAATTCTGCTCAAATAATGCTTTGGGGTCACTGATTACAGAAATATAAATTTTAGGCTGATTGGACAAATATTAATTTTGTAGGACGACCAAAATCGTTGAGCCCAGATAGGTCCACAAAAAGCGACTAAAAACTGGGTCTGTATGTGGAAGCTTTTTTTCAAGCAACCGCACGCTTATTCCTAAAACAAATTAAATCACACTAATCTGTCATGTCCACTGCTTAACTCTCTTCAGTTTTGAGCTGATTGAGCAAAAAGTACATTTTTGAAAGCGTCCTGAAATGCAATCTCCATGGGTGTCATTTTCCGCAACCAGATTTTCCATAGTTTTCATGCCCTCTAAATCACAATTGCCACATTGCTGTTGATAAAATCCTTTTATCAGATACAGCAAGACTTGCGCTACAAAACGGTGAAATAAAATTTTGGTTAACTTTAATTTCATCCTGCTGAGAGATCCAAACGTGAGAGCCACTTGAGCGCCTAAATTGACCTCCTGACACTTTCAAGCTACGAGCCGTAATCAACATAAAGACAAACAGCATCCATTCTAGACAGAATCAAGGATCTTTTTTTTTCCCGTGAGAGAGGTGATTTGAGTTATGTTTTTGCTCAGACGTGATTTCCCTGTCTGCAAAATTAATTGTCAGGGCCAAAATGAATAACAAATGCTAGAATTACAGAACAAACTTCATGCACTTGTAAATTCCATAGCTGTTTACATGCTAATGAAATGAGAGAGAATTCATTTCTTTACATAACTTTACCTTGATATGCGATTTCTCAGCATTAAAGATGCTTGTAGTGATTTCAGAACTTTAAAACTACAGAGGAGCGAATTCCTTCAGTCGATCAACATCACATGGGAACAATAACATGACCATAGGAAACCCACATGTCCCAGGTCTTCACAAACCGCGGTACAAAGAGTTGTCTTTTTTGTGGCAATGTGGCAATTAAATCACCAAAATAATATGTCAATCCAAGTATTCTGAACTGATTTTTATTCTGAATATTTAGAAGTATTACCTTATTGACAGAACTATATATCAATCAGTGCTAATACTATCTTCTTATAATTATGTTGATTTTTCCAGAATTGCGACCACAGCATCAAATGTACCGATTTTGATCGCCACTCATGAGAGATCCTCGATTTACATCTGTTGTCATGCACCCCTGCACCAAGTACCATGCACATTAACTGACAAAATCACTTCTCCAGCAGTGATTATTCTGACATAATACAATCTTAGAAGATGAGATGTGAGATGTCCATTTACTGCATTAGAACATTCAGTTGCAATCAAAATTATTCAACCCCCATTGCAAATTAGGTTTACTGGCAAAATTTACAAACTTTCAGCTGTTTGCAATGAACAAATCAAACAAGAACAACTTATATGGCTCAACACGACAAATATTAAGAGTGGTCTCTCTAAATTCAACACAAAATGCCACTTTTAATGACTACTGCAGGCTCAAAATTATTCAACCCCTTCATGACAAGCATCTTTAATACGTAGTAGAGCACCCTTTTGCTGCTATGACCTGATGGAAATGTGATACATAGGCAGACAACAGCTTCTGGCAGCATTCCCAGGGAATCCTAGCCCAGTCCTCATAGACAATGGTCTCCAGTTCTCTAATATTCTAGGGTTTGCTTGCTGCAACTACCACCTTCAAATCCTACCAGAGATTTTTTAATGGGGTTTTAAGTGAGGCGACTGTGATAGGCACTTTAGAATCTTCTTTGACTTCTTCTGAAGCCAAGCCTTGGTGAATGTTGAGGTATGCTTTGGATCATTGTCCTTTTGGAAGGTCCAATGATGCCCAAGCGTCAGCTTCCCTACAGATGGCATGACATTTTCTCCTTGGATATCCTGGAACTTGACTGAATCCATCTTGCCCTCTGAACTTCGCAGGTTTCCAGTGCCAGAGGAAGCAAGGCAGTCGCAATGCAACAAAAAACCCCCACAATTCTTCACAGTAGGCAGGGTTATACTTATCAGCATATGCTTCTTTATTCCTCCAGCAGACATACCACTGATTCTTAAGCCTGGAATATTCCAGTTTCAATTCAGTTCCACAGAACAATATCCCCAAACTTCTGAAGCTTATTAATATGGTTCTGAGCATATTGGAGCTTGTGGTTTTGGATCAGTTGAGGTGTATATCTTAGAGTTCGGACATGGAGACCTTCTGCATTTAGTATGCGCCCTACTGCGCAAACTGAAACCTCAGTGCCTCCTGCCTCCAAGTCTTGCTGCGGGTCTCCTGCAGTCACTCAAAGGTTTTTGACCACCCGTCTCCTCAGGAATCTGGTGACAGCCATTCATAGCTTCCACTTTTTGCCACATCCTGGTACTGTAGCCACTCTGCCTTTAACTCTGAACTTGCAAACTATGCTTCCAACTGTATCTCTATGAAAATTCAGTGCCTGTGCTACCCTTTTGTATCCTTTTTCTTGTTTTTGCCAGGCAATGATCTCCTCTATTAGCTTATGGGCAATTATTTTCACAGACATATTTCTAATATGCAATCAAATGTCACTGTCAACAAACCCCTAGCTAGTGCAAGTATTTAATGTATTCTATTTCAAGCCAACCTGATGCAACTAATTAAGCTCTTGATTAGCTGCCTTAGGTGTGCTTGAGACAACACCTGATTTGCAAATATGCTCTAATGACGGATTCTATTTGGGGGGTTGAATAATTTTGAGACTGCAGTAGTTATTAACAATGCCATTTTGTGTTAAATTTGGAGAAACCATTTGTAACATTAGTTGTGTTGAGCTATTTAAAATGTTCTTGTTTAATCTGTTTATCACAAACAGCTGAAAGATTGTAAATTTTGCTATTAAACCCAATTTGCAATGGGGGTTAAATAATTTTGATTGCAACTGTATTCTTTTCACTGAACACTACCAGGTTTTTCCCGCTAACACTGTTGCACTTATCTAGCAACAAAGGGATGGAATTGTCAACAAAGGTGCTTGCACAAGATATGATTTTTTTTGCACCTCATCTCGTTAAAATTTTGGGGAGAATGAACAACGCGCAGACCTAGCGCACGTGGGTTGCCAGTGGTGAAGTAGACACACATTTCATTTCTATGTCCATACATAGAAATGAGTGGGTGTGTAAATGTAATTCTTACGAGACACATCCTTTCAGTATTTTCTTATTTACAATTTTATCTTTGAAAGAAAACTTTTTGCCGCGGTTTGTGAGGACCTGGGACATGTGATTTGTGAAGACCTAAGACATGTGGACCTGGGACTTAATTTCAGCAAATGATTCTGTCTAGAGAGGATGCTTTTTGCCTTTGTTGTTGATTATGGCTCATAGCTTGAAAGTGTCAGGAGGTCAATTTAGGCACTCAAGTGGCTCTTGTGTTTGGAGCTCCCTGCAGGATGGGAAATTTAATCAAAATTAACCAAAATTTTGTTTCGCCATTTTGTAGTGGAGGTGTTGCTGTATCTGATAAATAAAAGGACTTTATCAAGAGCAATGTGGCGATTGTGATGTAGAGGGCATGAAAACTATGGAAAATCTGGTTATGGAAAATGACATCCATAGAGATTGCATTTCAGGACGCTGTCAAAAATTTACTTTTTGCTCAATCAGCTCAAAACTGAAGAGAATTAAGCATAGGATGACAGATTAGCATGATTTAGTTTGTTTTCGGCATTAGTGTGCGGTTGCCTGAAAAAAACGCTTTTGCGTGCCGACCCAGTCTTTAGTTGATTTCTGTGGCTCAACAGTTTCAGTCATCTTAGAAAATAAATGTATGTTCAATCAAACTAAAATTTATATTTCTGTAATTAGTGACCCAAAAGCAGTATTTGAGCAAAATTTGAAATGTTTCTATCCTGCACAACCCCAGTCTATATTTACGCGGAGCCCTTCTTAATTGCAGATGGGGAAACGATATATCATATACCAGGCATCCTCAGATTTGGGCATCAAATCCAAATTCAGCCAAGGTTTTCACTAAACCCAGGTAAGTAAATGAACACTTTTTGTAAATGAACGCTAGATGAACACTAATCAGTGCCTCTGATTAGCCAGACCGTCTTTACACCTGACTCCCAGGTGAAGGGAGGGTAGAAAACCAGGAGTTCTCAGACCTCCAGGACTGTGATTTGAAGACTAGGGTTATATACAGTCATGAGAAAAAGAAAGTACATCCATTTTCAGTTCTATGGTTTTACGAATCAGGACATAATTAAAATCAGCTGGTCCAAATAAGGTCCTGAAATTACTTTGTATATAAATTTTACTTCAGGTGCAGAACAGCACACAACAGACACCATGCCATAATTTATTTTACAAAAATTCAGACAAAATGCAGATGCCATGTGGTCAAAACTAAGTACATTCATACTGCTTCCACATGAATTAAGAAGGTAATTAGCAGCCAGGTGTTGCTGATCGAATGCACTAGATTAACTGATCATCAGCAAGTGTGACCACCTCTATAAAAGTAGCAGTTTTGGCACTTTGCTGGTCTGGAACATATAGGTGTGTGTTAACCCAATGCCAAGATGAAAAGACAGCAGTAATCATCTTAGAGAAGCAAACGTTGCTGCCCATCAATCTGGGAAGGGCTATAGGGCCATTTCCAAAAAAAGTCCATCATTCTACAGTGTGAAATATTGTTCATAACTTGAAAACATTCATGACAGTTGCCAGTATTCCCATGAGTGGACATCCCAGCAAATTCACCCCAAGGTCAGACCATGCAATGCTCAGAGAAATTGCACAAAATCCAAGAACTACATCTAGGACTCTACCAGCCTCAGTTAGGATGTAATATTTTAAAGTTTATGATAGTTCGATTCGAAAAAGACTGAACAAGGAAGGGTTGCTTGGGGGGTTGCCAGGAGAAAGCCTCTTTTTTCTCAAGAAGAACATAACAGCACAGCTTAGGTTTGCAAAGTTGCATCTGAATAAAACACAAGCCTTCTGGAACCAGGGTTCTGCCCAGGATCCCCGGAGTGCTGGACGGAAAATTTCTGCCGTCTTCTAAACTGACAATCTGCCTTCCACGAGCTCCGAAGCATAATACACATTACCCATGAAATATGAGGGGCGTAGGTTTAACCTGAGAGTTCATATGAATAAATGTAATGCAAGCGCGCTGTGGAAAAATGTTTGCCACAGTTTGAAAGCAAATATTGCCTCTGAGTCACCAGGGATTACTGTGTTTCTTTGATGTTCTCCGAGGTGCGAGATGCCTCTTATTTTTATAGATAGACGCCATATTCACAAACTTGTTTATTTTGTATCCAAATACTTTTGATTACATTTCTGAATACGACTTAACAATTGTAATTTATGTTTCAAACATTTCTTCAGTGGCACCTGTTGGACAGAACAAGGAGGGCGATAAATGTCTTTAAACTGCTTGTTTATCTTGATCTGTTTTTCAGTCATTTTTCTAGATAAAGGATACTTTAACCCTCCCTTCTCAGGTGTAGCTTATTGTCTTTGTTAAGACGAGAGATAAAATGCGTCAATTGAAGGCAAAAAAGGGCGCATTTCAATCTTTGTTTTCAATTTTCCAATCATGAAGCGAGGGTTTGACAGCTTGCTTTGAAGAATGTGGCAAAAGTTTACGCGGAAAATCCACAGTAGTTTTGGGTTCCCTATTCAGACATGTGAATTAAAAATTTTTATTGAATTTATTGTTCACTTGCCTTCCCATTCCATTAAAAGGGAATCTGTGTAATTAACCAACAAAGGATTATTTACATTGTTGGAAAATGTGTTAACCAGAAACAGTGATTAAAATCGGGTCAATAATCTCATCTGTTTCAAGGTATGTTTTCCGCTCCCTAGGTTTTCCGTCCACTACTGCCCCTGTTATAAGAGACTGAAAGATTATCAGGCATCATGCATTATCATGGCGGCACGGTGGCATAGTGGTTAGCACTGTTGCCGGGTGCTGTTCTGTGGCTGCCCACTGCTCCTAACAATAGGATGGGTCAAATGCAGAGGACAAATTACCCCAGGGGGTTCAATATAGTGTACCTATATCTCTCTATGTAAAGAATGTTACTGTCCTCGCGAGAGATTTATTTAGCTTTGCTGTCATATATATATAACAAGAAAACTTTTCTATCGACATGCCAAGTACAGCGCTGAAGAAATCAATCACCCTGCCCCAATCATAATTGCCTACCTTTCATTAGATTGCGACAACCGCACGATCATTTCCCCATAGCCTCAGATTCAATTAGCTAATGAATACCCAGCACAAGCGGGCTTGGATGGCACTAGGTGTTTCCATCACTGTTGGGCAGGTTTTTCAATATCAATGATATCGATCATTTTAACTGATCTTTGGAAAAATACTGCCGGTCGGGAAAAGCACTATCTGGACTGAGTGGTGGATTCCCAGTGCTGGTCGGTGTGGAACAATGTCCTTTAGACAGTCAAGATCGAAGTGGAGTAGTTTGGCCATAACAGAGTGCCAGGTATGGCGCAAACCAATCACAGTACAATAACACAAACACCTCTTACCACCTGTCAGGCATGGTGGTGGAGGGGTGATGATTTGGGCTTGTTTTGCACCAACATTACCTGAACACCTGGCATGTTGACCATGAACCCTGCGGTGTACTATGGTATTCTTGAGTCAAATATGAAACTGTCTGTATGAGAGGTAAAGCTTGGCCGCAATGGGTTCCAGCAACAGGACAATGATCCCAAGCACAATAGAGTCAGAGGAAGTTTATTGAAGATAGGCAGTAGATTCATAACAAGAAACTAGGCATGGCTGGTTTAAGTGGTCCAAAAATACTGAATGTAAAGCTGCATGTATACAGCAAGTTTTTTTGCAACAAGAATCACAGAATGTTGAGGGGTCATTTCTTGCCAAGTGGACCAGTTTTTGGAAAGTTTGCACCACACCGTCTCAGAAAAATTTGAAAAAAAAGATTAATAATAATCAATTTATTATAATTTCAAATGGAAAATCTCAGATCTTAAGTTCCAACTCCAATTTTTCATGGAGTAATCGCCAATGTAAGGAGGGGGTATCGAGTCACTCACAAATGTAGAAATTACTTTTTGAAGGGATACAAACATGCTTTCCAGTGCTCATAAATTAATGTCAATGGGTGCACAGAAATAAAATTGCCTGAAATTTATGAATCTGCAATCAGATATGGCACATCTCATTTTATTTTCCCGCAATAGGCTGTTGAAAATGACAATTTTTACAGAAACAAAATTTTTATTAGATTTTTAATTGATCCCCTTGACCAAAGTAGGCATAATCAGGGATTCATATTGCAGCCTCATCCTCAGCAGCTACTGCACACTGGCCCCTTAAACCCAATTCAATCTCCTGTCTCTAGTTCAGGAGTAACGTGTATCTGAAAATTCTTATGATAAAAAAAAAAAAAAAAAATCCCCAAAAATGCCTAAATTCAAGGCATGATTTGGTCATGTGGACAAGCCAGCAAAAATCTGAGATAATTTGTGCAGCAGCATTTATATTAGGGCAATACACAGGAGAAAATTCATCTAGTGTTTCCAACTTGTTCCAGAAAAATTCTGCCATTTTTACTTGCCATGCTGTGTTGCTTATATCAGCCTGTAACATTCAGTAAATCCTGTCAACTTGCTTGTAAATGGCCAAAATATGCATTATAAAATAAAGCCCAAAGGATCACAAAAATGCCAAAACTGCAATTCATTCATGAATGCTTAATAATCAATCAATATGGCAATGTATGCAAGTATTTGCCCATAAATTGGGTAAAGTAAGGCAATCATGTGGGAATTATTTTCTCATGGCTCTTAAATGAAACTCAAATTACTTTCACAAGTATTGCAGGCTGAAAGGACAGATATTCAAGTACGTTTGAACATTGACCTTCTTGCAAAAAGGCATGGTAAAGCAAGAGATTTCCGCTACAATAGCCAATTTCGTTTCTAAAAAAAAAAAATCATACCTCCACGTCCAATGTTTGGGTGGTAGGTCTTAGTTCTGTTACACAGAATCTGGACATCCTGCCTCTCGGGGTGCAGCAAACGTTAGAAGTTCACTCATCGTAATCGACTGCATTGATTTGTACAAAATTGTATGATTTAGGGTCAAGGCTAAGACAATTCATAAAATTTGGTATTGATTGACTAAAGAGGGCGTGGCTTTAGACACAAAAACTATATTTTTGCACATTTCAACTTCCAAATATTTGAATTTTTTTTGACCACATAAACTGTATTGTCACGAAACTTGGCCAATCTGCAAACTTTTTCAAATTTATTGGTATATTTCGCAAAATATGCTGAATTAACATCAGCGTCTCAAGAAGTCTTCATTCAGATGCCAACAAAATTGACACAGACATTTTCTGCGTGGTGGTATGAATGTCTTCCAAATTAGGTTATCAATCAAATGGTTAGTCTGCGATGACATCATATGGTATCTTGCGATAATGTGTCCTGTATGAAGAACATCATTTATTTTAGAAACAAATTTCATCAAAATATTTGCCAATACATTGCCAGCAGCCATACCACTATTCGACTTGGATGGGAGACCACTGAGGAAAACCAGGTTGCTGCTGGAAGAGGTGTTGGTGGGCCAGTAGGTGGCGATCTTCCCTCTGGCGGGATAATCCCCAATGCCCCAGTGCGGGAGACGCCGTCTTTCGGATGAGACGTTAAACCGAGGTCCTGACTCACAGTGGTCATTAAAGATCCTATGACACTCTTCGATAAGAGTAGGGGGTTCCCCGGTGTCATGGCTAAAGTCCCAACCTGGCTCTTTCGATCTGCCACCTAATCATCCCCTGATCTAATTGGTTGTGCAATTTCTCTGTCCCTCCCCACCTCTTCCCCCAGGGCTCCCTTGAAAAAGAGATTTCAATCTCAATGGGACTTCCCTGGTTAAATAAGGGTAAAATAAATAAAATAAATACATGCAACCTTAGCAAGTTGATGTGTGATTTTTTTTTCAGATTTTTATCTATGACAGAGAAATTTTGCTGAATATTTTAATTCTGTCATATAGATTTCTATGACTACATCCATTATCTAAACTGCTTCTTCCTCACGAGGTTCATGGGGGAGATGGGGCTTAAGCTGACTACAGGCGAAAGGCTGGGACACCCCATGGCCAGCCCGCCAATCCACCTCAGGGCATACACACCATTCACGCACTATTCACGCAACTCTGGGAAATTTAGAGTCTCCAATTAGCCTGACGTGCATACTCAGACTCTAGGAAGAAACCGAGATACCTGTTGGACACCCACGCAAACACAAGGAGAATATACAAACTATGCAGTGTCAAGCCCTGGGCAGAATTCAAGCTCACAACCTTTTAGCTGTGAGGTGGCAGTGCGACCCACTGCGCCACCTAATAACCATTAATTTCTATAATCATGATTGCCAATACAGTTAGCCAGAAATTTAAGGTGTTCTCATTTCTGAAAGTTATGACAAAGTCTTGTGTATGTGCATACATTTGTTCTGCTTACCTGCCAGGCATTGTTTCAGTTTTCCTTCATGTGTCGCTCTCTTTCTGTGGTGTGATAGAGGTTGGAACTAATAGAATTATATGCACATCACGTATAGGTGCAAGGCTATAAAATAAAATGCGTCAATGGAGAGAGAAGGGAACAGATGAAGATTCAAGTTGGATCGAAACTCTGTCCCCATCTAAAAAATAAAAAATTTTTGGCAGCTCGAAGTAAGTGTGCAGGTGTCCCTTCTTTCTCTTGTGATATAGGTTGCCCATTGGCAATTGGACTGCAGCTAACTGTGTGTACTTTAAAAGCTACAGAAGAAGACTTGACACTGCCTCCTTCCTTACTTTCAATGTGGCTTCGCAACCTGTTTAATGGTTTCTAAGAGCTACAAAGAATTGTAAAACTTGGCGATGTAGTTTGTCGTATGTTAATCTTTGTAAGAACGAGCAAGAATTGTAAACCTGGCGATATAGCCTGTCATGTGTTAAAGTTTGTAAGAGCTTGTAAACTTGTGCACCCAAGCATATCGTTTGGGTCATTCCATGCCAAATCAACCAGAATAAAAAAATTTCCCCAGGTCACCATCTTAAAAAATAATAATAAAAAAAATCATAGATGTAGCACTACCTGTGAGATGAATATGTGCTGAATTTTAGGTCAATCTTAGCAATAGTTTCAGAGACACAGCTACTTCAATATTTCAGTTATTCTTTCGTTTTTCAAAAATTTGACTTTCGTCCACGTTCAAATGAGCATATCCAGAATTCTGTCAAAGCTACGTAGTTCAAATTTTTTATATACGGGCAACTTCTGCTGAATTTTTCATTTCCATGAAAATGGGCCTATCTTTTAGCCCTGATTGTCCAGAGAGCCCCAAAAATGGGAAAGAAAAAACTATTCTGAAATTATGTCCAAACTTTCATGACAGTCTTGAGAATTTTTCAATAAGCTCTTATTCATGTGAAGATTATTTGTTGCAAATCTCACTAAGTATCAAACTAGTTCCACTTTTTAAATTGCAACAAACATTACGTATAATTACGTAATAACAAACAAGCGTATAATTGGCGTCCCAAGAAAAGTCTGAGAAAGGCAGGCCGACAGATTTTGTGGCTGAGCTGCTACCAACACTCTTGGGAAAGAACGACTTTGCCGAGTCTATAAAGAGCCCACCGAACATTACAGAAGCCAAACAATGACAGACCAAGAGCATTTGTAGTGCACATACATCACTATCAAGTAAAGGGGCGTATCTCGAGTCTGGCAAGGCAGTCGACGCTGGAGTATAATGGGAAAAGACAAATTTCCCGACTTGGCGGAGGACATACTGAAGCAGCGACATCAAGGGCAAGTGCAGAACCATGGAAGTCAGGTATGGATTTCGACATTCTGCAACGTTCGTGGTGACAGGGAAGGAGGGAGGCGAAACTAAGACGTTCAGGACACCTGAGGCTGCGGAAGGGTACCTGTCTGCTACTGTCGACAACTGGCCTTCTGGACAATAGTTTGGCCTCTTGAAACTTTAAGGAGGGAATGGGTCGGATTCATATCAGACTCATCAGATTAAGTTCGGGGATACTTGTATGTCGAAAAATGTTGCAATTATTCACTAGGGGACAAAGGAGGGAGAGAGAGGGACGTTTCCTGTGTGGATCAACGAGACAAGGAATAACGACGTTGCAGCGGCTATGAGTGGACCGAACGTTAATGTTGTCGTTTTCACCCTTTGAAGGGTATGGGGAGGGAGGGAGGGAGGGAGAGAAAGGAGGGGGGAGAGTGGAGGAATTGTGAAGTTCTTGTTCATGTTTCATGTTCATGTTTAGGTTTTTTATTAAGGGGGTTCAGGGAATAGGTTTCTTTGTTAAAGATGTTCTTATGAGGCTTAACTTTATCAGAGAGGTTTTGGATATAGATTGCACTGCAGGCAATACAGAGGTTATCAAATGAGTAACATGAGCAGAGCATGTAAGGACGGAACAATACACTTGCTCAGCTGCAAGGTTCGTGGATTGAATAATCCAGTCAAAAGACAAAGTCTTTACTCATATCAAACAATTACAAGCTGACATCCTTTTCATACAAGAGACCCATATTAAACATATGGCAAAAGCACTTATAAAACCAGTGTGGGCAGCCCAAATTTATCAATCAAATTTTACTACTAAGACGAGGGGAGTGGCCATTATTATAAGGAAGCACGTTCCAATTATTCATAAACAAACGATATTGGACACAAATGGCAGATACACAATTGTTATTGGGGAAATAAATTCAGTTGAGGGGACCTTGATTAATATATTTGGCCTGAATTATGATGACCCTTTGTTTTTCAAAAAGGTAATTGACATAATTCCTGACCTTACTCAGACTAAAGTAATTACAAGTGGGGATTATAATTGTGTCCTGAATTCAGCAAAAGATACATTTCCAATTCGCACATTTAAAAGTAAATCCGCAACAATGTTAAATAATTACCTGAAGAATTTTGGTTGATGCATGGAGAAGCCTATATCCACTAAATAAAGAATTCTCATTTTATTCAGCAGTACACAAATCATTCTCCAGAAAAGATTTATTTGTCATTGACTCTGGATTATTGCAGATGCTAAAGTCAGTTGAATACCATAACAGACTGATATCTGACCATTCCCCTTTATAATTAGATTTTAATTTGAGAGTAGACAAAGGCTCATAAAGTTAGCGATTTGATAATTCGTTACTGAATGATGATTCATCTTGCACATATATTAAAGAAAAAGTGTCTTTTTTTTTTTTTTACAGAAAATGATGTAGGTGATATGACAGACTCAGTCTTATGGGAAGCATTTAAAGCTGTCATCAGAGGAGATATCATATTCTTTCAATTTAAGAAAAAGAAGAAAAAGCGAGATTAACTGAAATTGAATGTTTAATCACAGATTTGGAGATAGAATATAAGTCAAAAATAAATTCAGAAATGCTGAGGAAAATTATTTCACTTAAAAGTGAATATAACTCAATTCCTTCTAAAAAAAAATTAAAAAAAATATCAGAGTGATAAATCAGGTCAAGCAAAAGCATTTTGAATTGACAGACAAACCTCACGAACTACTTGCCCGGCAACTTAGAAGCTTACAGGCGACACGGGCCATTCATAGGATTCGATCTAAAAATGGTACTATTTTAACTGTGGCCAAATCATTACCCATGCCCGACGAGGCGGCGTGGGTGTACAGTTTAGCATCGTCTGTCTGTCTGTCTGTGTGTGTGTGTGCGTGCGTGCGTGCGTGCGTGCGTGCGTGCGTGCATGCGTGCGTGCGTGTGTCTCTGTCCGTCCGCGCGACAGCTTGGCCACCACTGAAGCTAGGGTGACCAAACTTTGTGGGGTAGATGATCCTCGGGTACCCTGTCCAAATTTGCATTGTGAGGTCGAAAGGTCAAAGGTCAAAGTCAAAGCTCCTGTTATTATAGAGGGTCGACAACAATACATTTCATTACACGCGGATGATGTACTTTTATTTATAGCCGAACCAGAGGCCTCAGTTCCCCCTCTATTTGATCTTATGGGAACTTTCAGTGCTTTCACTGGGTTCACAATAAACTGGAGTAAAAGTGAACTTATGCCACTCACTAATATGGACCAACACTTCCTCGATACAGTCCAATTTAAAGTAGCCTACAACTATATTAAGTACCTGGGAATCATTATTACGAGGAAACCTGAGGATTTGCTGCAAATTAATTGGCTTAAGAAGGTGGCCGAACTCAAGGGGAATCTTGCGTTTTGGAAGACACTTCCTCTGTCGATGGTAGGCAGAATTAATGCCATCAAGATGGTAACACTTCCACGTTTCCTGTACCTATTCCAATCAATTCTTTTTTTTATACCATTGAAATTTTTTGAGAACTTAGACTCAATTATTATTCCTTTTTGATGGAATTATAAATCAGTTAGAATAACCAAGAAACATCTTAACATCTTAAGTTAAAATTTGAAGGAGGTTTTGGCCTTCCCAACTTTAAAAGATATACTTAGCCAAAATTAAAACTTCACACTCGTTTTGAGGTCGATAAGCTTAACATACAAGAAATGAGGTTTTAAATAATGATTTTATTTAATTCTGTACTCATTAAAGATGATGTATCATAAAAATAATGTCCATAATGTAAGCAGTTCCACCGGAAATGCTACGGAAATGTCCAAGAGTAAAAATGGAAAGTTACAACTTGAATAAGAGCAGGGCGCAGGCGATTACGTATGGTTTGGGCAGTCACACGACCTCTAAACAATTCATTCCTAGTGGATGTTGCAGTGACAAATCGATTATGCAAAAGACGTAAGACAATTTGCCGGTCTTCTGCTTTTGACGTCACACCTGGGCTACCAGAACGAGGTCGGTCAGCTGTGGTGCCAGTTTGTTGGAGATGTGTCCGTAGATCATGGATAGTCCGTCGACTGCATCCCATAACCCTTGCAACGTCAGTGAAGGACCGTTTCCATATTCAACATGCCAATGGCACGTTCACGCTGAATGTTTGACAGCCATGGCATTGAAAATCAACAAATAATTAACTGTAAAAACTTATTTTTCCGAGATGTCACTCCAACGTGCTAACGTGGGCTCAGTTGCACATCTCTCATATGGTCACGTGACTAGGAACACGAGAAAACATGGTTTTAGGTTAAAGTACGCTCGCACTTGCCACGAACCTGTGCACGTCAAAGTTGATGTGTGTCATGATGTCTTCGACAACTCATTTACCCCTAGTGATGATAAAAACTCTTTTTAAAAGTTTCAAGAAAATATTTACTAATTTATGAGAATGAAGTTTCTTTTTTGACTCAGTGTATTATTGGGCTGACCCTCTTCAAAACATAGCCTGGTGGAGAGAAACATTGCCAGAAAACGGTATTGAAACCCCAGAATGGATCTGTATCGAACCGGCTTCCTGTAAAGGGACATCACTGTGTGCATTGATCAATAGCCCATCCAAAATTGAAATGAATCAGTATAGTGGAAATATTGTTATTCATTACACTTTGAAGATATGGAAACAGATCAGGTTATGTCTTAAAACCCCTGATACCCATTTTAACATTCCAATATGTAATAATCATGCATTCATACCTGGTATACAGGATAGATTTTTCACTCGGTGGAAACAGAAGGGTCTCTGACCTTGTGGGATCTGTATGTTGCTGACAGTTTTGGATCATTCACTCACATCAAACAGAAGTAGAAACTTCCATCCACCGACTTCTTCAGATTCCTACAGGTCAGGGATTTCGCTAGGAGACACCTCCATAACTTCGAAAGGATCAATACCCATTTAGTTATTGAAAGCATAAAACAAGCGCAACCCAATAGATCAAGGGGCAATCTCCTTCTATTATAATATATTGACAAAGACGACGAAATAAGCACAAATGAAACAAGTATTTGCCTCTAATGTGTCTTTGTCCCCCTCGACAAAATGTGAAATCGTGTCAAAATGAGCAATCTGTCGGTGTGACCTTGAGAGTGATGCGAAGGTCACCAAAATCGACTGGCGCCGGGGTATCGCCTTAATAGATGTTGACATCAAATTTGAAGAGAATCCGTCAATTCATTGTTGAGATATCTTGCTGATAAGGATTCGGGACGTATGGATGGACGGACTTACGGACGTACGGTTGTGAATGCTATGTCCCGCCGCTTCGTGCGTTCCGCGCGGTGGGGGACAATTAAAGAAGAACGGTAGAAAGAAATGTCCAACCAGATAGGAAATGAGGAAATGATGAGGAAACCTGGAAGTAATGTCTTGACAATATTAATGGGTGTTCCATAAATGTTGGGCATGTATTAATCCAATTCAAGGTCATTCATCGACTTCACTATTCAAGATCAAGATTGCACAAGATGTATCCAGCAGTATCTCCTGTTTGCGTAAAATGTAAGATATATGAAAGTACACTGCTCCATTCTTCATGGTCATGTCCAAAAATTCAACCATTTTGGAGGAAAATATTTGACTTTCTGTCCGGAGCATATTCCATATCCCTGGAGCCAGAGCCACTAATAAGTGTCTTGGTGGACACATTTAACAAGGCTGATATATTCCAGTCACAAGCAGTTTCATTTAGCATGGTGCTGGCAAAGAAGGCCATTCTTAAGATGTGGAAAGAAGAGTCTGTGCCTACTTTTGAGAAGTGGCTCAGAGAACTGAGCAGTGTTTTACATCTGGAAGAGCTCAGATACTGTATCATTTACACAAGAAGCCCAAGGGATTTGCAAAAATTTGGAACCCAATTAAAACATTTATTGGTAGTAATGTATGATAATCTTAAAATCCACCAGTTAGTCTGGCTTTCTCAATGCAAATCTACCTTGCTCATTATTAACTTCCCTATATGTCTTTGTCTTTTTAAAGAGCCTCCTGTCTATATGTGCCCTGAATGCCTACATTGCCTTTAGATGCCTCATAGACATTACCATTGTGATATGTTTGTCATCCAAATCCCAAAGCATGTTAAGCAATTTTATGTGTTCGCTGGTTATTGAGTTTGTTTGTTTGTTGGTTTGCATGTTTATTTGTTAATACACACCTATGTTGCAAGAATTCGTACATTACTCTAGAGGGTTTGGAAGAATCCTATTCCTTTTTTTTTGCCTTTTAGCTATCATTTTACTTGCTTAAGTCACTTGTAAGCCGCTGGACATACTGGGAACTTAATTTAGATCATCAGTGTTCTGGATGTGTGTGTGGGGGGGTGTATTCTGCAAATATGGTTTTTGTTAATGAGTCAAAATATGCTAATGAGTAATTTTTTGTAACATTGATGCAAAAAATGAAATTCTTTATTTCCAATTCAAACTACCAAAATCAACTAGTATGAACATCGGTTGATCATAATCCAAGTATGTAATATCAACTTGTGAACTATAAACATATAGAAAATTTGTTTTTCATAAGGCAGACAGTTCAATCGCACGTTAGGTTTGACAGACAAAGAGGTGGTTTTTTTCTAAATAATTTGTGTTAAGGAAATCAACCGAGATGTGGGTATTCGCAAACATGAACTGCTCTTTGATAATCAATCAATCAAGCGATCTGTTCAAATCTACTTTGAGACATGACTGTATTCTATAAAGCCAACCACATTTAATGTTGTCTGTTTGAAGGACAACCTAACGTCCGGAACAGATAATTTAAAGTCAAAATTTGAAGAAGGCAGACACATTTCGTGAAATGTTTCAGTACATTTATTGAGAGATTTATACATGATGTGCTGTACCTTAAAATATTTATGTGGAAATTTCATCAGTTGTGCAGCGAATAAACATTTCTTTTAGGGGTGTACTGACATGTTACAAATCTACTCCTCAAACATGGGGTCCTGCTGAACTTCATCCCATGACTGCTAGAAAAGTGGTGGAGAGAATTTATTCAAACTGTGCATGCTGTTTCTCTATGAAACGATGCGCAATAATGCACAATGCCAGAAAATTCAACCCAGAATCAATATTGTAAATTCTGAATGGAATAAAAGATGTGCTAAATTACTCATTAGCATATTTCGACTCTAATCTAAGTCAATATAGGTGTATTCATGCCAGTATGTTAGTTAAATTTGAATAAGGTTGCGACAAATAACTTAACTTGAATTGCAAACTACAGGGACAATTGTATGGATGTGTACCCTGCTGTAATTGCTTTCTGTGAAAAACAATAAACACATGTTTAAAAAAAAAAAAAAAAAAAAAAAAAAAGAGATGATCTTCCCAAAAAGTTTAAATTAGTTCATGGGCGATATTTCACCAAGAGCATGAATAAAAAACATGATAACAGTATTCAGAACTTTTGACTGATGATGTATCCTCGATATATCACAAAAAAAAAAATAGATCCGTTAGCCCTCTAGCTCACCGGCCAACCAGATTAAATTGTAGGGATAAATGATGAATGGCGTTCACTTGATATCCCATACCTAAGCAAATGTCCATTAGTGTTTGGTCAAATTGACACCAGGTAAGGTCCTGAGTCCAGCTCTGTTTTTATTTGTTTTGTCTAATCTCTTAATACAATATATTCAGCAAGTAAATTAATGTAATATTCTGCATTTAATTTCCCTGGCAAAAGACAGTATGTCTCCTGATCCAGCAGAACTGCAACAAGCATTGATGACAGTTACATACACTCCAAATTTGGAGGACATTGCTTGTTTCAAAACTAGATGCAAGAGCTTCACAGCACTTCCAAACATGAGGCAAAATTTCAAAGTCACATCAATTCCAGATGGAGGTCCAGATCAAGGGAATTTCATTATATGTTGCATCAAAAATATTATTTTAATCAGTCTGAGTAATTAAATTCACAAAGTGTCCTCTACTTCCAGATATTTTAGCACCGTAGCACTTTTTGCCATCCACCTCCCATGTTAAAGGACAATGTGTCCTGTGATCCAGAAGAATTGACTTAACACAACAAAACTTAAACCACCGATCAGAATTGACGATAAATACATACCCACCAAATTTGGAAGACATTGTTCCATTCAAATCTCCCACAGAGCTTCTATCCACTTCCAAACATGGGTCAAAATTTCAAAGTCGCACAGATTCTGGATGAAGATCCAGATTACAGCCGACTCCAAACATGGTCACTGGAAAGCTCAATGCCACATGTAAAGTGAATCTGGCCACCTATTTCCCAGCATAGGATTGTGAAGGATTTTCCCATTGTAAGTGAATGTGGAAAATTTTATTACCTTCGCCAAGGTGGTTATGTTTTCGGCAGCGTTTGTCTGTTTGTTTGTTAGCAAGATAACTCAAAAAGTGATGCTCCGATTTTGATGAAATTTTCAGAGAAGGTGGGTATTAAGTCAAGGAACAGTTGATAAAATTTTGGCATATCTAAGCCAAAGTACTGCTGAGAAATATGCCTAAGTTCAAGATTTCAAGTCTTTCCAATAGGCTGGAGTTTCAATCGCCGTGCTTTCGGGTTTTGCTGCCCCCTGGCGGAGGTCTGCGCTCTCTGAATGCTTTTCTAGTTAAAAATATATGAAAGAAAAAATATAAAAAATGCGAATATCAAAATATTAATATTTCAAATATTAAAATTCAAAACCGTGTAAAATCTTGATAGACACTGTCCCAAGGAAGCTCCATACCAAATCTGAAGTAAATCTCGCCAACCATTTTGGAGAAGACTATTTTTGAGTTCTCAGGTAAAAAAAACACAAAAAATTAATAAAAAACACAAATATTTTCTTCAAAAAACCGTGAACAGTCTTGGTAGACATTGTCCCAAGGAAGCTACACACCAAATTTGAAGCAAATGCAGCCAGGAATTTTAGAGAAGATGATCTTTAAAGACTTCGCTAACGGATGATGATCACGAACACGATCACAACTACAACACTGGAGTCTGCAAGATCACAACTGCTCACTGCCTATCGGCCGGTGAGCTCATAAAAGGGCAATTGCTAATAAAAATGGCAAATCTCCGGAAATGGTTCAGTTTTGGAAACAATGCGTCCTGAAGGAGACAATGTCTCTCTTACAACTTTTCTATGAATTTTGATGAGAAAAAAGCTTAGGGTGTTCTTATCAGCTGCTCCGTTAATGCTAAGCACAACTTAATCACTGAAAATTACATTGGCTCAAGCTGTGCTTTGGACACCTCTAGCTGATCATAGCTGGTCTGTTGGAGATCAAAGCTGGTCAAGAGCTGATTAAACTGGTTCAGCTGGAAGAGTTAGAAGGCAGTGAAGCTAGTGGATCAACTAACTATACAGGCTGACCAGCTGGTTGAAAAACTTCAAGTGCCCAAAACACAGTGTCAAGTAGCTTGGCATGCTTGTGCTGGGTTTAGCTGAAATTTTTAGCAGGATTGTCCGTTCTTTCATTCCAATGCATCATTCATTAGACTTGCATTACCAGAGACATGTCTCAGTTCAGATTGAAGCAACATCCTTTAACAAACGGTGGGTATAATACTAATCCAATCCAGCAAACAGATCTGTGCTCTAGCGAAGGACAGTTAACCGAGCAAGCCACTCAGAGTTTTTACTGTATTATGAAATACAGCTTGAAAGTCCTGGCCCAACTTTTCACTGTAGTTTTCATTTGAATAACAATCAATCCATTGAATAAACAAGTCTTGACATTAGCTCACCATTCTCTACGTTGGCTAGTCGGTGCATTAGTGGCAGCCACACGAGACACTGAGGGGGGGGATCAGACATGAGTGTGTCCAGGAAGGTGTTGAGGGAGATCTTCTTCTGATTATTTCCATAGGGACATGGAGAAAGACCATAGTTAGCCAAACAAGGCACAGTTTAAACAACAGATTACCAAATTTAAAATGAACATGCTGCTGGCATAGAGATAACGAATAGAAAACCAACAAAAAGTGACTCAGTTTCATTGTAGCTCTGTGGGAATAACTATTCTCATGATAAAAACCTAGCATATAAAAATGCTAAAAATCAAGGTTAAATTTGACACAAAAGGTGATTTTATGGCATTATCCTGTATGTTACAGCTGGGGTGTGTTACTATGCAGGAGGCAAAAGCATCCATTATTAGTATCACCGAAGTGCTTATCAAAGCTGCTGACAGCCATGTTGGACATTTTCTTCGACTGTAACAAATTGTCAAAATACTACTGCTCATTTTTAATTTTCAATAGATTATCCCATTTCATACCAACTGATTTAGTGGCCGATCACACCAAACACGCTTTATCAGCGTGGAAACGTGAGGCGCCTCTGACCTGTTTTTTTTTTTTTTTTTTTCAGCCAACGCTTGCAAAAAGGCGCTGTTTGCGTCTTTTATCTGTTGGTAAGTAACGTTACTGTCACTCATCTTTGCGAACAGTCTGAAATTGACCATTTCAACGAACTAGTCAGCCAACTGATTTCAGGTTTTTTTTGTTTGGACAGCAGGAGTGTCAATGACAGTGATGTGAAGCGCCTTTTTATCGAGGTGCCTCAAGATAGGACTGCGATTGATATGAAGCGCATTAAAAAACAGCGAGGGGCCTGGTGCACAAAAGCAGCGTCCAGAACACGTCTAATCACTGCAAATATTAACAAAAAGGGCACCCCACACCAATAAAGTGCGTTCGGTGTGATCGACCCCTTACGAGGCCATTGCAATTTAATTGGCAATTACTGAGTAAATGGCTGTTGCAATCGTAAATTATGCATTGATGTCAGTTTACACACAGTATCTGCCTTTTTGAACCATGTTTAGTGTGCTCAATCCCACTTTAACCTTTATGAAGGCAATTTAGACACCAGTTGCTTGCTTTTTAGTCCTGGATAAGCGAGGCTTCGAAAGGAGTGTCATGATGAGGCTCTGGCGTCACTCACTAATAAATCAATCAGCACGACCACGGGTGGTTAGATAAACATGATCTTAGCTTGGATGACTGGTCCCTAATTCACAAACAGCTTATCCAGGAGTTAATGATAGTGTCACGTTAATTAACTGTGGAGCTACTGTAATATTTGCTTCTCAATATTTTCCCACCAAGTGGGCTTCTGTTGTTTTCAGAAACCATGCTTATATTTCAATAGATTTTTTTTTTCCTGTTGGCAACTCATATCTGCATTTTTTTTTGGCATCATACTGCTGAAGTTATGTGGTAGGCAGAGGGGGAGTAACAGCGATCCAGTGTCTGCATCAGTAACATTGAAAAAAGTGTTCGGACAAAGACTGGCAGTGGGCACAGCATCAGATGAAAGATATGCTTTATTAGACCCTGTGCAGTAATTTGCCTTTGCATTTGATCCATCCTTCTTACTTAGGAACAGTGAGCAGGCAGAGTGCAGCCCCCATGGACTAAGTACAGTACCAAACCCAATGCGCTGCAGTGCAGAGGTAACCATCACGTCGCGGGTTCGAGCCCTGGCGTACCCACCGGCAGGGGTCGGCAGCTTTTTCAGAGTAGCGCACAATTGGCCATCGCGCTACAGGGTTCCAAATTTGGAAGGGACTGCCGGATTTGGGGATAAAATAGTTGCTTCGTTTGTTGCTCCAGCGCCTCCTGCTGGCCAGACGGGCGCTCGTCAGGAAGATTCTGGGTTTGTTCATGTCCGGGTATCCTCCGCCCTCGTCCTGAACTTACGAGGATTCAACCAATGAGTGTATAAGAATCAGTGGCTGACGGGCACGTGATTCGGAGGAGGGTCGTGAGCTGTCTTCACTATCCTGAGTTGGCAGCAAGGGGTCGCATACGAGCAAGCTTTGTACAAAGTTCACCAATTGGGCATTCCAGATTCGGGTGGGATTGGAGATGCCAAATTAAAAAAAAAAAAAAAACATTTCCAAAGAAATATAAATGCTACAGGATATTAACTGGTGGCTTTAGAAAGCTCTTGACCATTACTATTAGCTGATATAACCACAAATCCACATATGTCATCAGATGGGTGTGAAAATGGTACCCTTAACTGTGTATATTTTGATACCGTTTTGCGATTTTTTTGTATGCTGGTGGGTGCTCAAAACCTAAAATAACTTGCTACTATTAAAAAAAATTTAATAAAAAATAAATAAATAAGCAGTAAAATGTGTTTTTGCAAGCTTTGACTGACATGAACATCGCGCGCGCGCACACAAACCCATGCATGCACGCACGCACGCACGCACACAAACACACACACACACACACACACACACACACACACACACACACACACACACACACACACACACACACACACACACACACACACACACACACACCGATGATGCGCATCACACAGAAAGAAATAGTCAGTACCACTTCATTGCTTCTAGAGTAGCTGCCTGTTAAAAATGGAAAAAATGCAAATTTTGCCCACGAGGGTGCCCACTTTTTTTACTTCTATTCAAGTTTGGAGAAAATCAATGACTATGCCCATGGAACTTGTCTGAATATTGGTTGATTTCATATGGAATGACCCAATAGTAAGAATAATAAACACTATAGTTACAATAGGATCCTTGCACCGTCGGTGCTCAGGCCATAATTAAGGCATCATTTAGATGCCTGGGTCCACAGTTATTGCCCCTCTGCGGAGAGGGGTTAAGGATTCAACATCGTTTTTCAGTGAATATACAAGAGGATTGTTGCAGCACATACAGTATAGTGACCTACACTTAGCGAGGTGGGAAAGTTAATTAATAAGACACAAGGGATGCACTAGTTGATGTGCCCGTCCAGGGTGCAATAAAGTATCATTTCATCTAATGGTAGACATACGGGTTGCAGCAGTTGGCTTTGTTTATTTTTGTGGGCTAAGCAGTTAAATGATTTGGTCAAAAATTTAAAGTTCCAAATATTACAGCTCAAATTAAAAAAAAAAATTGTACCAATTTTGATTTCATTATTTGTTCCAGGGGCATAACAAATTTGCAAAGGGCCCTGGGGCAAATTTTTCAGTTGGGTCCCTTTTCCTTCACTATCAGATGCTCTGAAAGGGATAATAAAGTCACTTTACCTTCCTATTATTTTTTCAGATTAATAAACCATTTTCGGTTTTAGGTCAGTTTGATGCCCGTAACGAAAACTACATAAGATGCTTGTAACTGAAAGTATTACAGATGCTTACAGCTTGTATACAGAACATAAAATATTATTTTTTTGAGTTAAATTCATGTTTTACCCATGTAGTTAAGATAAAAAAATCTGGCTGAAAAAAATATGTTAACCATGTCTCTTGAGACATTGAAAACTGAGTTGGGTTAAATTGACCCAGAACATAACTGGAAATAAAAACTGATTTAATTTTGGCAGCCATGCCAAACTCTGCTCATGCTCACATTATTCTTTTCTTTATTTGCCTTTTTGTTTTAGCTTACTATGCATTATTCTCAAGCTATCAAAGTAAACAGTGGCCAAATAATGTGCTCAGTCATTAAATAACATCAAAGCACAGCATGCTGGTTTTAAAACACACGTCAAGTGTGTTTAACCTGTATGGAACGGTACCAAAACCCTCGATCCGGTTTGCGTTTCTACTACAGGCAACACTCTTGAATGTAGGCGGGGTTTAAAGAAAAGATATTACACACAGGTTTGATTGGTAACAACAGTGGCGGTTGGTGAGCCAAAAATTGTGGAGGCACAGAACAATCCTTGAAAATAATGACTGGTTTTGACCCGTTTTCAACCATGTCTTTAAATTTGTATCATGTGAACTCTAAAAACACATAACATTATCAGGTGTGGCCAGTTTTCCTCGCAAATCATGAGGGGGAAAAAAATTAATCATTTTTACACAAAATTAAATTTCTATCAATTTTTTCCAATTATGGATACTCACTGCAAACCTTTGTTTTCAATGTTGTAATTACACAATCGTGAAGCTAAGGTTACATACACAGTGCAGGATGTGCTTGAAGCAAGCTTGAAAGCATAGTAGTTAACCTTTTACGAAATAAAACATTTTTCAGAATTGAATTTTCTATTTCATCTCTGCAGAATAGCAAAAAGAAGTGTTTCACTGTTCATGTCCAATTAACTGCTGATGGCTGACTTCAGTAATTGGAAAACTTGTTAATTTAGGAAAATGATTGAAAACAGGCATACAGTTGAACTCACTGCAAGCCATGCACAGAAAAACAAGCTGGAACACCTTTTCATTTCTCAGTACTGCATCCAGGTCTCGATTCACTTTCCACTGCAGTGTTTCTCCCTCCACCGTTTAGTATCGGATCAAGGTACCAAGTACCCCAACAAAAAGGTAACGAGAACGCAGAATGGACTGGAACAGTTCTTTTAGCTCCATCCACAACATTCGACAATGGTAACGCAAAAATGAACATTGAAATGCTTGATGAGCTGAACTGGACCATACAGCTTGGTGAAAACAAGGCTATACATGCCGTGAAGTTCAGGTCAATGTCATCACATATCTGGACTGACTCGTCTAGCTATATCCCAGCAGTTAAGATCATTTCAATTCTGACAGAAAAATTTTAAGAGGATTGTAAATTACAGTCTTTACAATTAAGATCAGTACATTTTTTTCCAACTCACATTGATAAATAAATCAATATTACCAATGGTAATACAAAATTTTATTTTTGATTTTCACAACCAGTGGTGACACTAAAGCCTACACGCATATGTATATTTTGTAAATAATTCTGAACAATATCATTGGTCATGAAAGAAATTTGACAGTAAAAAGCAACTTGATATTTCAGTTTTTTAAGAAATACGCCAACTCAGTGGTAATTTTACACAAAATGCAGTGGAACCTATAGTCCTCCATCAAGCATACTACTCAACAAATGACCCGCCATCAAAAAGTGATTTGCTGGTGGCATTTTGTCTAAGATTTATTTCCGGGTTCAGTTCGATGTAAGACAAAAAACATGCGCCTCAGATCGCAGGTGTTTTAGAATAAAGAATGCAAAATTCTTCGATTATACTTGCATATTGTTGTGTATGGCTGGTGGAATGTCGAAAAAAGACATCGCTTAAAGTCAAAAACTCACTTTTTTGGTGGGCTAACCTTTGATTCATGCGCAACATTGGTGCGATTACTGACAGCTCGCGACTGTTGGATAACAACATAAAATCATTCAGTTTTTAATGATGTCACCAAAGGTTTTTTTTTTTTCCCCCCCAGCGGATGACAAGCAAACTAATGTGTGTACATTTATCACTATTATTATAGTGCAATGAAATCATTGGCTTCTCATTAACAGCAGTTTATTGTTAGCCTTGGCTGCAAGTAGACCACTATGTCAGAAGTCAAACAGGGGGCTACCACACAAACTTTGGCTATTTGACATTTTCTGAAACAAACTTTCCTGAGTTACCTCCATTTTAACAAATAATACTGTATTTTAGTTCTATATGTATGTAATGGCTCAAAATCATCACGACATGTGCTGCCTGTCTGAATTATTTAAACAGCACATTTTTATCACAGAATTTGCAGTTTCAGGTTGAACCACGGATCTTGTGTCAAGATATACAGTGGGGCTGTGTATGTAATTGTTCGTATGCGTGGGAGGCAGGGTGGGGACAGTATTGCATGGCACGATGCTGGGTGGAAGCCGGTCTAAAAATTAGACACATGCAAGACTCAGGTTGGACTCTCCAGGCCCATTTATGCCCAGGGCCCTGAGGCCACTGCACATGCTGTCATAGTTAAGGCATAGTTATTACTGCAATCTATATCCTTCTGAATAATGTATTTTTATTTGGTATACACCCCTAGTGGGTAGTGACTTTGCCACATCATAATGTGTCCAACTCTACTCATCATTTGTAATTCCCTCATGAATGCATGTACGGGTGGGTTCAATTTTACTCTTACTAATTACCCGATTAATGCTTATGGGTCTATTCACAAGTGTACCTATGGCTGGGCAACTGGGGCAGTGACACCTATGCGCAGGGCATCAGGGGGCCCAGACAACTCTGCTGAATTAGCTCAATATGCATTGAATAAACCCCAAGTTAAACCATTAAATCAAGACTGCTATGTTATGAAGTTGCTCAACATACTCAAATGTCTTGCATGGTAACACCATTGTTCAGAATTATATTCCACATGTGAGTACTAAGTGTCACGAGTAGTTGTGAACAATCCAAACAAATTCAGTATTACAACTGTAACTTTACAACTGTAATTTTACAACTGTAAAGGTTGTTATTTGCAATTATCTTGCATTTTTCTGTCAGAACTGGAATTATCTGAGAGACATTGTTTGGTGAGATATTTGCTAGGTCAGTGCACTGACTAATGGCAGAACAAATAGTTCCTGACGTACTGCGAGGTTAATGTTAATTGCGCATAATCTATTTTTTTCAAACTGCCTAGCTATACCATTATGTATCATTTGTGCGACTATGCATGTCTTTTGTCCAGTGACAACTTTGATTGCATAGCAATGCTACGTCAACAACCACAGAAAAGCAGTGCTCAAAAAAGAAACAATAAACTTGGCAATCCTGCCAAAATTAAATGAACTTTCTTCTTTGGCACGCTAATTAGTCACTTTGTGGTGTTTCGTTGGGGTTAATGTGACAACAGCCCTTTTCACCAGTAAGCAAAAGCAAATGGCTGATCCACAACTGCTTTGTTTGCCATCCCATCCTCTGTCAGAGGTCGAAGATAAGCTGCTAGAGAAAGAACAGACCGGGGGTCTGATTTGTTCCAGTTGTTACTCACTCAAGATATTCCTGAGCTACAAACGTGGCAGAGTCGCGCATTTTCTTTGCAGAGTCATCTGCATTTTTTTTCTAAATTCATTATGTGAGAGTGTCGGTAATCCTGCAAGATTTTGGAGAACAATTAAATTACTGAGGGATAACTGTGCCTCGGGACTTCCACCGCAGATATGGTCTGACTCTAGTCCCTTAAGTGACAAGAATGAAATTTGTAATTCTTTTAATAAACATTTCAAAAGTGCAGGACATAAAATTGGATAGAATGAATCCTTACCTGATGGGTGTCACAAACAGGATGGGTCAGCATTAGCAAAATTATATGTGATGGAATCTGGGAAAACCCGTCGGATATCACGCTGGCACTTTTCCAGGAAAGAGTGAAAACAGGTCGAAAGTCAATATTTTGGTGAAATTGAGTTTTCATGAAATTAATAGGCCTACTCTACAACATCTTGTCTATCATCCCTGAAAATATCTCAGTTATTCGCTCATTTAATATGTTTAAAAAAGTTCTTTTTATGAACCACTCTGTGTCTGTCTGATTGTCGTTACCTCGTATACTTGAAATCGCGAGTGGCAGAGGTGCGTGAAAATCGCCCATAACTGCTTGTTTACAGAGACTATGAAGACAGTTCACCTGTCAAAGTAAACCAACTAACACGAAGATGATGATATTAAAAAAACCTATTTCCGTTGTAGTTCTTATGTAGTTCATAAGAACGGCAAGTGAAATTCAAGCCAATTATATATTATTTTATTAAGACAAGTCTACCCAAAATGCAACATTTTACCGCATCGCGCGAATTTGCGCGCTCACAGAGCGTTCCAAAATCTTTATTTAGCCAGTCGTCACTTGTAACTGTGAAATGCAAGCGATTTTCCCCGGACGACGACCCAAATTTATTTCTGTAAGAACAACGAATGGCTCGTGAAACAATGCTTCTAGTGGGGTGGGTGCGGTTATTTCCACTCATGGCAGTTTTCAGGGCTTAAAGTTCTCCGTCCTGGGGACGGATTTCCGTCCTGGAGATTCCCTAGGGGCTATTTATGAGATCAATGTAGATTTGCAAAAAAAAAAAAAAAAAAAAAAGTTATACGGGGGGTGGGGAGGGGGGGTAGCCATGGTCGCGATGTCAATGAAAAAATGTTAAAATGCTGCATATACTTGCTAGAGAAGTGATTTCCAAACTGCGATGCATCCCTCCCCAAGGAAATAATGTAAATTTAAACATGTATGAAGATACGCAGCTCAGAGTGCACTCAGTAGGTTGCCGCTGGCTGCTGAGCTCTGATGTAACCTGACACCAAGCATTAGCTTAGCGTCAACTAGCTAGCGATTGTTGTGTTGTGTTGGAGTAACTTAAATGGCAGATCAGCAATGTGACTTCATGACTCATAGTGCTACGGATTTTAACGGTGAAGTTATGAAATTCGCTCAGGATGGATGACGGTGTCCAAAAGATGAAATCAAAAGGAATAATGGCAGTCAGTAGATTTTTTTCTTAAACATCGAAAGTGGATTACACTATATGAACATCAGGTATGATCCAAATATATAACGTTAGCGTTACCTGGGAAGGTAGCAGTGGCCAAATCCTCATCATAGAAGCGCACCAAAACGTTCAGCACACGGTCCATGCTTGTATTGGTGGCCTCGTCAGCATTTAGAGAAAAATAAATCATGTTCAACTTGTCTGATAACTGCTTTTTTATCTGAGTGGAAATTCCATGGATGTACACATATGACGCCTGTGTGTTTTAGTTTTAGTAGACCATGTACTCGTGAACTGTACCGTTATGAAACTGTATGAAACAGCAAACTTCTAATAAAGTCATCAATTAATAACTGTGCAACTGTGAACGAAAGGTCGTGCTCTGCAATAAATGTGCAGATACGCACTTTATGATTGCACACACGATCGGTCATTGATTCGTTGTTGTAATGTATTCTTACGTTATCTTGCATTAAAAAAGCATTGTTACGTGTGCAAATCTACTATTCTGGGTAATGTTTTAGATCAACCGCGTCTGCAACTACTGTATCATGATTGGTTTGTGTATTCACCGCGTTGCATTGTTTGACTCAAAATATTACCCACGTGTGTTGTCACTGCTGTGGTTCCGGTTCAGTCTGCGAAAAATCATGGAGCGGTTAGTTGTGAAGGAAGGATCAGACGTGATTAATATTGACAGCACTGTCAAAAACAAATGGAGGTGGGCTTGGTTGGATGAGATAGGTGACACAGGAAAGCCATTCAGGTCCTGGTGTCAAAAATTGAAGGAACCAGGAGCCTGTTTCTGTTGTGTTTGCAACAGAAAGCTGTTGTACGGTTCAAACGGCAAAAAAACGCTTTTCAAGCGCAACAATGAACCAGGTTTCAGATCAACACTGAAAAGAATGTCTGGAGTAGCCAAGCTTCAGGCTTTTGCTTTTGTTGCAAAAAAAAAGAAAGAATGAATAGTATTTGGTTATCAGAATCTGAAACGGCTTGTTGAATTCTTGATGTTGTGACTTTTGCTTTTGTTGCAAAAAAAAAAGAGAATGAACAGCATTGTTTATCAGAGAATCTGAATAAAACGGCTTGTTGAATATTGATGTTGTTTTAGTTTTAATGCAAAGTATTAATAATGGGAACCCTAAAATATAAAGTAAAAGGTCAGATGTTATCCATCCATAAAGGTACTAACATTATCTTTTTGAGCTGCCAACCAATGGGTTTTAAATGTCTCTTGTAATTGACTCGTGTTCTCACTTCCAACCATTCCTGTCCCCTAATGCAAGGTGCATACTGGTTCATATGACAACTGTTTTTTACACACTGCTCAGCAGTGTGTAAAAATAATAACATGATTAGACTGTTTTGCTAGACTAGTGTAAACCAAGTCTGAGTAGATGCAGTTAGTATATTAAAGATTTGTCAATATTGCCAATGCAACATTACAGCCTGGTAATACTACTTTTTCTCTGCACTGGCATTTTTATTTAAAAGGTTGTAACAGCTTGCCTCCATTTAGTGTAAGTCAACATACAATTTTCTCCCACCCAAAAAGGCGTGTGGGGACTGGGGACCCCCCAAAATATACGCGGTCTGTGTGCATTTCATGCGGGAAAACCACAAAATTTGCACCGTGGGCCCTGCGGGTGCTTCGCGTCCGCGCATGTGTACTCAAAAAAAATTGCCAAGGTTGGCAGGTCTGCTGCTGCTACGCACTTTTGCTTTAAAGTCCTACAGTAATTTTAATGTTTAGAAATAGACCAGACTAGCAATAGACAGACTACAACTTCAGCAGGTGTTTATGTTAAAATGAAGCATGAATTGTACACATTCACAATCAAGGCATTTAAGAACTGTGAGGTAGCATATCACCCAATTAATTGGTGTGTGCTGGGCGCACAATGTTGTTTATATTTCTCTTATATTGCCATTGTCTAGGATAGGGGCCAGGGCTAGACCGTTGCAAGCTTAGAGCCCTTTTCAGAATGTCTTATCCCACGTCTGAAATTTTCAGTCCTGGGATTTTTTTTTTTTCTTTAAGCCCTGCTGTTTTTGATGCACTTAGTTTATACAGTCACCAACAAAAGTAACTGTAAACCTGTGTGAAACACTGGTGTATTGTCCATATTTCACTTGATTTATATTCTACATTAGTGACCTGTGTAGGCTTGCCTGTCAATTAACATCGTACTTACAAAAATCTGTCCTGCCATATTGCATGTGTCATTCTGCCAGGTAATTTAAATGTCCACGTTGTCCATAATTATATGCATGTTGGTTCACTTCCTAAAATTAGCTTGCTTGGAAATGGCCTGATTCCTGTAAAAGCATTATACACTACAAATAAAATTATTCTATTGAGTGGAATATTCTCATACCATGTACCGTTATGACAACCGTCTTGAGAAAGCTGTAGTTCTGTTGTAGCTAGTCTTATTTTATTCTGAAAAATTTTGTCAGTATCACCAATATGATATTTCACATGAATGTTAGTTTGATATTAAATTCATAATTTTTCATGACATTATCAAAGATCTACTTGTAAATTCAGAATGTGGGAACTAAAGTAAAACTGGTTAAGATAGTGGTGTCTGCTGGGTTGGGGCGGAGTGTAATGCGGTTCTACAGTAAGGTATTGGTTTTGGTTTTTCGGAGCTGCTGAGTCAGAGTAGTGGCCTTTTTTCCAATTCAAGCACTGAGATGAAGTAATAATACAATAATATTACTTCATCTTCATTTTAGTCATTTTTAATTAATATTATTAACACGCATTTTCCCGCCAGTCCTATGTGAGCTACGCATCAAATTTCCTTGGTTGATGATCAGATCTGCGACTGACGAGACGATACAGAGATGGCAGAGCTTCGAGCGAGAAGGGAGAGCGAACTAGTTGCCCAGTTAAACGAATTTGGACGAATCAACCTCCTCAACATACTAATGCCTTGCAGGATGTTATGGTTGATTATTTCACATCAAGAGAAGATGAGCTAGACGTTAACGCTGATGATTAAAGTGCTGAACAAGAGCAAGAGGAGTCTGATGAAGGTCCGCAAACTACGGTATCCACAGCTCCCCCATCCCACCTAGTTAACCTGCTTGGCGGTCTGATCATACAAGGTGCAATCAAAACAGTTAAGTCAGTCATCTTTCACAAAAGCAACAAAATTTGAAATAGCCATTGCCTTCGGGTGACTTCTCACTTTCTGTATTAATCATAGACTGTAATTTACCACTATGGATAGCACTCAAGCTAATCTATTCCAGGGTTTGACTGGGTATAACGGTTTCCTGGAAGATCTCGTTCTTTTAGAGTAGCCAAGCAAATTCATCTGTCACAATTTACATGTTATATACAGTATATATATTGTTTCAGACCAGACAGAATGTTTTGGTGGCACCTTGTCAAATGACATGATCACTGTTGGTGATGATTAGCCTATTGTATTAGAATTAATATGCTGCATTATTTGTATTAGTATTTTATTTTTATCGTAGTTTTGAATACCCAAGGGCATAGTATGAAATTACTGTTTATCTCGATATTTTGAGATATCTTTTGAAATAATATAAATTTGTTTTGGCAAAAGTTTAAATTTTGTAAAGGGATGTGTTGGAAAGTAGTGGTTTGTGTCAATATGAGATATTTAATATACATAATAATTTCTGATATACTTAATGTAAAGTAAATAATTGTTTAAGACATAGTGTGCAATAAATTATTTGTTGTTCGCCTGATATGCACATGTGAAATATGCATCATATTTAATTAATCACCAATATTGTATAATAGTAATGTCTAAGAAAATGATTACTGTACATAGTATTGGTACGTATAGACTGACTATTTAATAAGGTAAAACTGTATAATAGTTTAACAATATTTTTATTATTCTAAAATTGATCTCATGGTGTGTATGTTTCATTAATATGAAACATGTTTTGTTTTTTTTCATTCTTGCAATAGTAGTAAAAATTACTCTATGAAGTGACAAAACTTTGGCATTATGTTAAATTCACTGAATGTCTTCATAAACAGAGACAATGAATTTTCAACTGATTTATGATTAAGTGTTGCTTGATGCCAAAATCAACTTTCTGTACATTTTACAACATGTACATTGACGACTCATAACAGGTGTTCTACTAAAGGAAAGTGACTGACGTACCCTTTGGAACCTTGCCGTTCTGATTCCATTTAGAATCCCTGAGTTTAAACCCATTTTTCTCAAAATTCCATGAGAGAAAATCCATCTGATCAGCAGACTTTGGGCGGCCATAACATTTGATACATACAAGGTATGAAAATAATGAAAACAGATTTAAAATCAGCTTGAAAAGAGCTTTCAAGTGGTATCAGAATCTCCAGGTGGTCCAATTTCACCATGCGACTGGTTTTCCCAGATCCCATCACATATTTTCCAATCAAAAGCAATGCCCCCAAATGATATGAAACACTGCAGCTTCTCCTTCAGCCTTCTTTCTGAATCAGACGTTAAAGATGCCCTTTTGAAAATTGACCCAAAAAAGTCTGCTGGCGCTGATCTTTTGGACCCCGGATTGTTAAAGATAGCCGCTCCAAATATAGCTTGGCCAGCAGCAAACATTTCTAATCTTTCACTTAAACTGGAAATTGTACCAAAGATTTGGAAAACTGCTAATGTGTTTCCACTACATCAAAACGGCAATATTAGAAATCTTAATAATTACAGCACAATTTCCAACCTACCTTGTTTAGCCAAGATTCTTAAATCCTTGGTTAATCACCAGCTTCATTTACTTTTAAATAGAAACTGCATTTTAAAAAATTTTCAGTTTGGGTTTAGAGCTGGTGACAGTACTATATTTGCTGCATGTCTAGTAATGAATAATATTTTTTGTGCCCTTGATGGTGGGTAACACTGTGTGGCCTTGTTTATAGACCTATCAAAGGCCTTCAACACTGTTGATCATTCAATTCTAGCAGATAGACTAGCCTCTGTAGGCCTTGATCAGATATCCTGCAAATGGTACTCAAGTTATCTTTCAAATAGAGCACAATGTGTAGTAGCAGACTCTACTCGATCATCTCTTCAGGAGATGGCAAAAGGGGTACCACAGGGCTAGATTTCAGGACCATTACTTTTTACCTTGCATATCAATAATTTGGTCTCTTTTGATCATGGCTGTGAGGTGCACTTTTATGTGGACGATACAGTGCTTTATTCTGCTGCTTTTTCATTGGATGAGGCGTTATCTGCCTTGCAGACAGCCTTTGATTCCTTTCAGCACTCACTTTTAGGGCTTAAATTAGTTTTAAATTAAGCAAAAACTAAATGTATGCTATTCTCTAGATCTCATTCATGAAGCAAAATAAATTTAGAGTCTGCACCTCGGAGGGCACTGAAATTGAGTGAGTGCTATTACACAAGTGCCTTGGGATATTTGTCGATGAAAAGCTGTCTTTTAAAATACACATTGATAAATTGACAAAGGAGTTAAGACGTAAAATTGGGTTCTTTTATAGAAATAGATCATGTGTCTCACGTGAAAAGAGGAAGCTGTCTATTCAGTCTACCTTCTTGTCTGTGCTTGATTATGATGTTGTAATCTACATGCACGCCGCCCCTACCATCTTGAAAAAGCTTGGTTAGTTCTCAAGGTCACCTGCTTTAAAAGCGAACTTGGAAAAACTGCTTTCAGCTGCTGCACTTCAAGGACATGGAACAAATGTCCTTCAAAGAGTCCTTCAAATTGAATAAAATAATTTCACTACAGAAATTCAAAAAGGTGAGGAAGGATTTAGAAGTTATGGTCTGTGATTACTTTGATTAATGTTGCCATAAATTTTATTGTTGTATGATGATTTTATTGTTCATATTTTGTAATAATGTATTGTTTCCTGTTGTAAACGGCACCATTGTAAATGAGACTGATGTCTCAATGGATGTCCCTGTATAAACAAGTGCACCGCCTATCGGCGAATGTCGTATTACTGTGCAATACTAGTCCCCTACAGGTGTATGCATATTATATTTCCTAAAAAGTAGGTCAAACTGACCTGAATAGGGTACATGACACACCCTCTCCCCAAGATGCATCCACACACCAACTTTAATGTTCCTAGGTCATACGGTATTGAAGTTATGGAGCGGACACGAATGCGGACGGGCGGACTGACGGACAGACGAAGAGCAATCCTATAGTCCCCTCCGTTTCTGGTAGGGGACTAATAAAGGTTAAATTAATAAATAAGAGTTATGCAAAACCTCAATCACCCATGTGAAAAAATAATTGCCCCCCTTAAATCTAACAACTGGTTCTGCCAACCTTGGTGGCAACAACTGCAATTAATCATCTGCAATAACTGGCAATGAGTCTTTTACATCACTGTGGAGGAATTTTTGTCCACTCTTCTTTGAAGAATGGTTTTCAGTCAGCCAAAACAAAGGTTTTTAAGAATGAACTGCCACAGCATCTCAATCAGATTCATGTCAGGACTTCGACAAAGCCACTCCAAAATCTTTATTTCATTTTTTTTCAGGCCATTCAGAAGTGGACTTACTTGTGTGCTTCAGATCATTGGCCTGCTGGAAAGCCTAACTGGGCTTGAGCTGAAGGTCATGAATTAATGGCGGGACATTCTCTTTTTGGTAGAAAGCAGGTTGTTCAGGTCCTGAAGCAGCCCCAGACAATCGCACTACCACCGCTGTGTTAGACAGTAGGTTTGATGTTTTTCATGTGGAATGCTGTGTTCGCTTTCTGCCAGATGCAACAGAACACACATTGCCCAAAAGTTTCACTTTTGACGAATTAGTCCACAAAATATTATCCCAAAAGTCTTGGGGGTCACAAAGATTTTTTTCAGCAAATGTTAGATGAGCCTTTGTGTGCTTTTTTTTTTTTTTTGGGGTCATCGGCGTCCTTTCTTCTCCATGACTCATACATGATGCAGCCTTGCACAAATGGCAATAAAACATGAGAGGCCATGTGAAACAAAATCGTGCTTTGAAGTCAGCTAATTACCAGCAAGGTTGGACAGCTTCCATCACCTTGTCATTACTAGTCGACCCTAAATATATTCCTGTGCATCTTGCTTTTATCAAGCAATTTATTTTACAAACTTACAAATCAAAACTTCTATGTAGCCTACAATGATTAAGAAGTGATAATAAGTAGACAGACCTACTTGAAGATTTCCTTGATCGATTCAAAGAGTGTTAATAACCGGAATATTTTTTTTAATTCCTCTGATATCCATCTCACATAGCAGCATTTTTGCATATTATTAAAGAATCATAAAAATAAATTCATTTTAAAATGGCCCAAATTTTCAAGCCTCTAAAAATATTGGCCCACACAATGTGGAAAAAATTTTATTAAGCATATTGAACGTAAATGTCAGATATAAATTATTTTTCCATAGAACAAGATGGTCAAACGTAATAAAATCCTAATAAACATATTCATGCAAATCTGCGCAGCAGACGTGTAGCATTTTTTACTTGATGATTGACAAGAATTAATCAACAGTAATTCATAGCACTTGATTTTGGTCACTTTTGGCCGTCGAACTAGTGTCAGAGGAAAATATTTTGTTGAGCATACAGAATGCGAGTTATTAATTATTTTCACATTCGCATAAAATTGTCATATCTAAGCTAAGAATAATCTGATAGAAAGCATACAGGCAAATCTGTGCTGTTTCATAGTCACTTTAATTTCAAAACACGATAAGCAAAAATGCTTCCATAGTAAATTGGAATGTCTGCAAATTCAATTAGTAATTAGAAATTGAGCAAATCAAGTGTTTGATTACTAACTGGGCAAAGTAAATGAAAATAGGGTACGAGTAATTGCAGGTTAAAGGTGATGATTCTGCAGACCCTAACATTGCTCTGCTAAGCAAGTCACTGAGAAATACTAAAGTCAATGAATTTCTTTTCTGGAAGCATTTCAAATGGCCTTTCATTTTTGGCAACTCTGAGTTCAAGACTGCATCAGGTATGATTTGTGAAAAGCAAAAGGAGCAAGCTCACCTGTTCACCCCATCAAAAAACTTATAATTATTGCGCTTAAAATTATTGTGATAAATTTATTGTCTAGGCTTACTTACAGCTTTCCCATGAATGTCTTTTCTGCTCAGTCTCTTTCTTTCTCACGCAAGTGAGGCCTAAAGTTCTAAAGATGTTTGTCTGAGTTCTTTTGTGACCACCTGGATGAGTCGTCAGGACACTCTTTGAGGACACTCTGGTGGGCTGGCCACACCCAGGATGGTTCACCACAGTTCCAAGTTTTCTTAATTTGTAACCAGTGTTTTTCACCAAGGTTTGCTGGAGTCCCAGAGCCTAAGAAATGGTTTTCTAACCATTTTCAGAGTGATGGATGTCAACAATTAAGATTGCATCTGTCCTTAGATTGCGGCATCATGTGCTGCTTTTTGCCTACTTCACACTGTCAGACAGGCACGATTTCAGTGGTGCGTAATTTGACAGGGCTGACAGCAATCGTGCCTGAGAGTCTGGATTGATATTGAAACCATTCATCAATTAAATCTCTTTAATTAGTAGATTTAGCAGCTAAGGAGGCGATTACTTTTTCACATACGGCTAGGGAGGGTTGGATAGCTTTTTTCCTCCAATAAATAAAATCTTTGTTTAAAAACTACCTATTGTGTTCGTTTTGAATTAAAATTAGTTTGATAATCCACATTTATTGTGACAAATGAGCAAAAATAGAAAAAAATCAGGAATGGGCAAATACACAGCACTGTATGTGTTTGTTAATTTGGGAATTTTTTTTTAGGTTTAGCTGCAGCATTTCATGTTGTCAATTTGTGATGAATTGTGAACTTGGCCAATGATAAACAGTTCAGGTAAATTATTTGTTGAGTCTTCAACATCTATGATCCAAAGTCCTTTTTTTTCTTGACAAGTCACTTAATTTCCCATTTGCTAAAACACCACTTGGCATTTAGTTTACACACCGGTGTGTACCATTTTTAACTAATTTTGTGAAATAATGAGCGGTGTCAAAAAAATTCTAAACATGACAAAATTCTCAGAACTGCAACTGGAAAGTGTTTAAAACAGTGTTCTGTGATGGTACTGTGTCATTTATGGGGGTTTCCCTTTCCAACTACTTTGAGCACTCACCAGTAGAAAAAGAGAACGGTATCTACTCTTCTCAGAGCATCTGACAGTGTTTGAGAAGGAGCCCTAAAAAAAACATTTTCCCCGGGGTGCATGGCAAACTTTTTATGCCCTTGTATCTATTGCAAGAGAAAAATTGGACAAATCTCATGATGCCATCGTGGCTTCCAATCTAGACACTCCAACCTCAAAACCATGGGACTGAGCACGTCTTTTGTGATACTGTGGTACAGGAAAAAGCTTACAATGTTGCCGTTAAGTATGTGTCACAATCAATTAATTAATAGGAAATACAAGAGATTCAGCATAGTTGTTAGTTTTCAAAATTAAAGATACCATTTTAAAAGAATGAAGTCAATTTATCTTACAGAAAGGCCAAATATTGGCCTGGCATAATGACCAAGGTATTGATACAGCACAAAAATGAAAAAGTACATAAATTTCCCAAATTTAGATAAACAGTGCCACAAAGTAAAATTAATAAAAATGAATAAAAATTAGTACTACAACATTGGCGCTACAGCGTATGGCACCAGGTCTGAGAGTACATGCCCACTTACAGTTAGTGCGGGGTAGAGACACAGTCCGGATGGGTCACCGAGCCATTGAACGCACATCATTCAATTAATAATATTTTCATGTAGAACTCACCTGTTGAGCAAAGCAAGACCTTGTGACTTGCTCGGTGTAACCGAACGAAGGGCCCTCAAAAACCGTTGTTGGCAGTTTCAGAACCTCCCGCAAAAACTGATCAAATTTGGAGTAAATCATTACACCACTTGAGTCCGATATCTGTGAAAAAATATCTGGCAGAATAAAACAAAGACATATTTTTATGAAAGTTAAAAGGGGAGACAACAACCAGCACTTCTCCAATACATAAAAAGCAGCAAGCACAATGAGGGGATTGGCTTGGTTGCCAATTAGTAGGGATCCCTTCAGGAAAATCAATTTATTGCATGGGAAGGTGTTGGTTTGCCTGTGGAGGGCACTGTTCACCCTGAACCCAACATAAACTGAATGTCACAGCACAGGAATAGAACTTATCAGAGGAAGTTACAATCCTTCTTATTCACTAATGAATTCTTCAATGAAAATAAAACTACATTTTTTGAAAGAAGTTTTATCCCGTGTCCTATCTGCTAAATCGTTCATACCGCTCATTGGCTACATAATAATTTTGATTAACTATACACATTACATTTCAGGGGAAAATCAATTTCTCCACTTAAAGGAGAACAGAAACAAAAGGCAGTATATGCGATATTAATGATGGTCCATCAGGGTAATTGAGGTCCAGTGCCAACAACTGCAAAAGCTAAGAGATTAATTTGTTGTTTTGTGATTAGGGGCCAGTGCCACTACTGCAAAGTTCCACAAGCAGTGACATCACTAGTATAAGGTCTATCTACAAACTATGGCAGTGAGTCTTTTCTCTAATATATTCTCACACATAGAATGCAATGCTAAAGTACCCTCAGCCGTATGGGCATAAGACAAGGAATTAAAACATATAAAGGGTTTTTTAATGTATGCCTATGTAACACAATGTATTTAATACTTTCGGGCTTGAGAGAAGTTTCAAGAGTCAAAAGGAAGACGGAGGTAATTGTCCAATTCATCTAGGACCTGGCAGGTTATATGGAAAGTGTGGAACTGGACAGCTGGAACTTTACATCGTTTGGTATTCAGAATATGAAGTCTGACATGATGTTATGAAAATTTGATGTTATGTTGAAGGTGACTGAACAGTTTCGTTGATAACGTTGCTACATCAAATTGTTATTAGAAGGTATTTAAAGTAGGTGAAGGCCATGTAGCTTCTATGTCATCCAACTTGATTATCCAGCGAGTACACATTATGAATTTTACAAAGCTACTCCAAAAACTGTCACGGTAGTGCAAAGATGTAATGAAAGTAACACTGTTCAGAAACAATGTGACTTTTTGACCCCATTAAGCAGGTAAAGGTCATCCACCTTTCATGTTCTACAAGCTGATAATCCAGAACATACACACTGTAAATTTTACACGGATATAACAAAAACAGTGGACAAAATCAAGGAAACAGTGTTTATAAAGAATGTGACCTTTTGACCCCTCACAGTAGGTCAAGGTTACCCATCTTTCAACTTGTCCAACCTATATGTCCCAAGAACAATCCCTGAGAATTTCATGACCCTGACATTAATAGGAAAGGAGTTATTGTCCAAAAAGACGGACAGAAACACGGACAGATGGACGCAAGGTCTTCGCAATACCCAATTGCCATATTTTTGCCTCGGGTAAAAACCAGCAAGAAACCAAATAGTGATAGAATTAAGATTTTTATGGAAATTAATAATTCATAATAATAAATAGCCCTTTAATCAGTGGAACTTGTTTTTAGGCTGTCTTTACTACAGGTACGGAACTATTGAATATTGTTGAAAATTGATATTCACCAAAATTCTACAGATCAGCAAATTTCAGTCTTGAATGTCATATCAGCAGTAGGTTATTACCTTAACAAAACAAAATTCAGCCATTCAGGTCTAAATTACAATCCATAACTCCCATCCAATCAGCACTCACAGCACACACAAGTGACAAATGGGATCTGAAGCAATGCCACAGTAGGCAAGCCTCATAATCACTTCTCATTGCGCCATCTACTTTTGTAGAAACATCCTACAAATAAGTGATTTTTAGCATTTGGAGCTGGTGAATTGTTTAAAAAAATAAAAACGGTATGAGTCATAAACCCTCTGGTGACAAATTCCAGTTTTATATTTTGGCATATTAGAGAGGCTGCTTTTATAATTCAATTAAGAAAAAAAATTACGTAAAAAACTAAAGTCAAGATCTGAAAACTGCAACATGAAAAATATGGGGTACTTTGGCAAATGGTGTTCAGGGCTGGCGATAAGCGGTATTGCATTGCAAAATGCGATAAGTTTTTTTGAAATGCGCCAATCTGTGATGGGCTTTTGAAATCTCCATCGCATATTTTGCGATACAGTCTTCGGATAATGTGAGTAAAAGTTTTAGTCCATTTTTGAACAAAAACGGGCTCCTACAGTCAGTTAAATATCGTCCCGATTACCCTCCGCAACCGTGCTATGGATAACAGTGCAACTCTGAAACTCTGACAGCGAGTTGAATGACCCCATTTCCTTACCTCAACACCAGTCCCGCCCACAGAGCTAAAGAAAACACTGGAGTGGGAAACATCATTGGCTGAACCAACCGCAAAACCTGAGACGTGTCTGAGTCCTAATTAGTGTTAGGACTGTTAGGTGAGTGTTCTCAGAGATGAAAATAAAAGGTTTAAGTGCATATACAGACGTTTTTTTAAGTTTTATTTTTGCTACACAGTTCTGAAAAATGCTACATAATGCTATAATTTCAGAGACTGCATAGCGTTTTTGCATCTCAGGTATTTTTGCTTAATGCCAGCCCTGAAGCTTTTGTATAATTTCAGTCTGTTTCCCCACATTTGAATAGGAATTGTTAGCCTTTTTTCCTTAAATGCAAAATTCCACAGAATGAACATTTGCCCATTTAAAAGACCCAATTCTGTCAATGAGAAATAATAGAGAACATGTTGGTGACTTCAGTGCTCACCATTTTCAAAGGTTAGAAGTTCCGGATTTTTTTGTGAAGAAACTGCAATTACAGGCCTACCAAAGAAAACGGCCAAGCTGTAACAAAAGTTTGTCAGATGTCTACCTTTCTCAAATAACCAGCAACACAATATCGAAAACATGCCACATTCCTGCAAAACTTTGCACCACAACACTTTAAAGTCGATACACTTTCACCAGAACCAAACTCAAAAAATCTCACAACCTGCAACAAACCCAGAGACAAACCAAATGAGTTTTCAATTGTGTGATGCTGGTTCTTTGAAAAAGAACGCTGCATTAATTAATTAAGTGTGTTATTGCTCGCATACAGTTATGACAGTCAGCCAATATATCCTGTATGGGCCGACCCTGTATGGGCAGAGTTCAGCAGGTGCACAAGCGGTCACGGTCTCGCAGACCTAGCATTTAGCTCTTTAATGAGTCTTGAAGTTGCGTACTTCAGAAGTCATAGTCATAATATTGTCATGATAGCACAACATACTTAACTAATGAATAAAAATATTATAAAAAGCTTATTTTTGCATTGCCTTGGAATTGTCCTTTGGGTCGCGATATTAGCCCCCGGCCTGTAGCCTCAAGCCAATACGAAGGCAATGCGGAAATAAGCAATTAATAACATATAAAATTGCTTTGTTTCATATGAGACCTCCTATGTCATGTTTATTTGACTGCTACTCTACTCTGATTAAGAGTTCTGCAAAGGTCTGATTTTCAAGACCTGCTTCCGCCCAAGCTCTACGACATGCAATATTGCTGCCGCCCTGCCCCCCACACATATGAACAGTTAGTTCCGCAACCCGACTCCAGGCATCAACACAGGATCCGCTGCCCGACCCGACCCGACCCGACCCTGCAAGTTCTATGATAAACATGTGCTGCTCAAATCATTTGGTTAGGCAGCATGTTTTAAAGTGATCATTTTGGGTCATTTCGTACATGTAAAACTGCAACGATGTAACATTATTTTTAAACAAAGGTAATTCAGGATATACAAAAAAAACTATATTTTTTGCTGTTTCTCCAAATATTTTGCCGCACATCTCCACAATAAATGTCCATGCTCGTAAGGGACTCCTCAGTTTATCAAAGGAGGGGCATGGCTGGGGTGCAACAGTTACAAATATTTTTCCTTTTTACTGACGGAAAACAAATGACCCTTTCTCTACCATAAATAACCACATTCTTTATATTCACAGTCACACCAAATGCAGCGTGTTTTGGTATTCCAGTAAATGCAATGAGCAAATAGCACAAAGGCAATAAACATTAAGAATAGCTAATTTCGGAAGCAAAATGGAAATCCTCCTTACAAATTGAATCATCACATGATCTGTGCACGCACTTTAGCCATGTGTGTGTGCATGACAACCTCCCAGCCACATAAAACCAAGAAAATTTATAAAAAGTCATAAGGCAGCACATTTCACACCATAGCAAACACACAGTCAGCATTAGCGACATGTGCATACTAATAACCGATTTTCAGACAAAACTGAACATATTCAACCGTGGCAGCAGAGGCCAGAATAATTACTTACAGTGGGGAAAATAAGTATTTGACCCCTCGCTGATTTTGCAGGTTTGCCTACTTAGAAAGAATGCAACGATCTATAATTTTAATCGTATATACATTCTAACAGTGAGAGATAGAATCACAAAGAAAATTCCTGAAAATCACATCATATGAATTTATAAAAGTTGATAACCATCTGATGAGGAAAAATAAGTATTTGACCCCCTACCAAACAGCAAGTATTCCGGGTCCCACAAGCCAGTTAGTCTTTCTTTAAGACGTACCCCCAATCCCAACTTATTATTTACATCAAATACACCTGCCTCACCTCATTACATGTATAAAAGACACCTTCCCACTCCCAAACAACCAGATTCCAACATCTCCACCATGGGCAAGAGCAAAGAGCTGTCTAAGGACATCAGGGACAAGATTGTTGACCTACACAAGGCTGGGATGGGCTACAAGAGAATCGAAAAGCAACTTTGAGAGAAAAGATCAACTGTCGGTGCAGTTATCAGGAAATGGAAGAAGTACCACACTGCCGCCAACCTCCCTCGGTCTGGGCCTCCATGCAAGGTCTCGCCTCATGAGATGTCCCTGATCATGCGAACGGTGAGTAATCACAAGGGGGGAACTGGTTAATGAACTGAAGGCAGCTGGGACCACAGTTACAAAAGAAACAGTTGGTAACACACTACGCGGTCATGGATTGAAATCCTGCAGCGCATGCAAAGTCCCCCTGCTCAAGAAGGCACATGTACAGGCCCGCCTGAAGTTCGCCATTGACCACCTGGATGACTCAGGAGAGGCCTGGAAGAAGGTGATGTGGTCAGATGAGACCAAAATAGAACTTATTGGGCGCAACTCAACTCGCCGTGTTTGGAGGGCAAAGAACACAGAGTACAACCCAAAGAACACCATCCCCACCGTCAAGCACAGTGGTGCTTTTCCGCCCAGGGGACGGCACAACTCCATTGCATTGAGGGGAGGATGGACGGGGCCATATACCGAGGAATTCTGGACCAACAGCTCCTTCCCTCAGTGAGAGAGCTGAACATGGGTAGAGGATGGGTGTTTCAGCACGACAACTACCCTAAGCACACCGCCAAAGCAACAAAAGAGTGGCTGAAGAAGTACATCAAGGATCTGGAGTGGCTTAGCCAGTCTCCAGACCTGAATCCAATTGAAAATCTTTAGAGGGAGCATAAAATTCGGGTTGCACGGCGACAGCCTCGGGACCTGAATGATTTGGAGGCTGTCTGCAGGGAGGAGTGGGCCAACATCCCTGCCAAAATGTGCACAAACCTTGTCAACAACTATAAAAATAGTTTGACATCTGTGCTGGCCAATAATGGCTTTTCTACAAAATATTAACTTGCTGTTTGTCCAGGGGGTCAAATACTTATTTTTCCTAATCAGATGGTTATCAATTTTTATAAATTCAAATGATGTGATTTTCGGGAATTTTCTTTGTGATTCTGTCTCTCACTGTTAGAATGTATATACGATTAAAATTGTAGATCGTTGCCTTCTTTCTAAGTGGGCAAACCTGCAAAATCAGCGAGGGGTCAAATACTTATTTTCCCCACTGTATAATGGTGGCCATTATTACATTTTTAAAACTCACCCTGTGATGAACAAAGGTTACTTTGTTGCATTGTGGTTATTAAAGAAACCAAACCCACCCACAACCCCCATAGGGCAAAGAGGAAGAGAGTAATGCAACAAAGTCTTTAAAAAATCGAAGAGTTAAATAAAGCCTTGGTTTTCTGCACCAAATTAGCACAGAATTAGGTCTTCCTTTGCTGATTACAGAGGCAGAAACTTTTCATTAAAATTTAGCTTATCTTGACAACAGCATAGATATTCTCAATATCGCCTCAATGTCACTTCCCCTTGACAACACCATGACAACAGCTGGACTCAGCACAAACAAACCCACATGGTTAGTGTTTCCTTTTTGCACGGAGACAGTTTTTGAAAGCTGAGATTCTTTAATCACTATTGTGGCAATCTGGACAACAAAGCCAGAGTGTTGCATGTAAAAGTTAAAAACAGGCATAATTAATTCCCATTCATTGATCTAAGATCCGGCTGGATACATGACCCAACAAAGTGGTCAAACCTTCAGTGGTCTGGGGCCGGTTGCGCCTACAGGACATATGCCTAGTCTTATGCGAAGTCGGGCATGACTTTTGAGGCATAACTTTCAGACAGGTTGTACCAACTGGTCTGAAATGAAGACTGGGTGTAATATACACGCCTAGCCAAATGAAGGAGTAAAGTCAATAGGCGCGGTCCCTGCACCAGGTGGTAGACTTTTGTTCAAGACTTGACCCAGGCATCCTGGCCAGAGTAAAACCAGCAGTCATCACTTTCTGTATTGTGTGTTGCTTCACTGGTCACTTGACATTCATCATGTCAAATCATCCAGCATTTGTTGCCTTTGTTGTGATTTGCACAGTGCAACCAGCTAAACAGAGCACTTGTGTATAAGGTGCATGAATCATTTGCCTTTGAGTCAATGTTTCTTTTAATAGCATCAGACAAACAAAGTAAGCCATTCACTCAAAGGCTTTCTTTGACAGGGACAGTTTACTGACAAACGCTGGCTTGTTAATATGGATGTCTGGGCCCGTGTTCACTAAGCATCTTCGGGCTGAAAGTAGGTCCCAACTGCCAGATTCAGGAGAAACTCCAAAAAAATGGGCGTGTCAGTCTTAAATTTAGGACTCCTTATTTTTACTAAGTATTATTCACAAAGCATTTTAGGCCTAAAAGTAGCTCCTAAATCTGGGAGAGCTTAAATGTAGTCAAGAGGGTTCCTAACTCGCGAAAACCCATTCACAATGAATCGGAAAATGACTGCTGCTGTTGAAAGACGGAATGATGCGCAGTTGTTGAAAAGATATTGGATCGGCCGTGAAGGGATTTTATTTGTTGTTGACTGTCGAGGGAGTGAATTATGTTTCCAACCATAAGAAACAATTCAATAAACCCAGAAATAAAATGTTTGACAACACTTCGTTACTTGGCCACCGGAAAAATGCAACTTAGCAACACGGACTATTTTGGGATTTCACAATCATCTGTCAGTCGCTCAATTCAACAAACAATCAATGCGTTCAGTGAACCCCATATCATTCGACAGTTTATCCGGTTTCCAATGGACTTTCGCCAACAACACAAAATCAAACTTAAATTCATGCACATCTCAGGTATGCCCGGTATCATCGGTGCAATTGACGAGACCCATGTTTGAATTATTTCAAACTAATAATTAATAATTGAGTTAATTCCATCAACTTCCAGATAGTACTTGATGACGAATACAATTTTTTGGACATTGTTGCGAAATGGCCAGGATCCATGCACGACTTGTAAAGGACCCCTTTTTTATGGTGATAAATGTTTCAGGAAGGGAATGCATGTGACATGATTGATCTTAAAAGTGAGGCCTTTATTTTGAAGGTCAGGGTTTGCTTACCACGCCGTTAAAACCGGAAGTAGGAAGCGTAGTTGAAAAGTTTGCGCGTCGCTGTATACTTGAAAAAGGAATGTCCGTCACTCACTCTCTACTTTTAGCATCCAGCTAGTGAGGGAACAAGTTATGCGTTTAATATAATTTGGGTATGATGGGTGCTGGCGTTGCGTGTATTTTTCTATTTGTGTGTTATGAAATTGGTGCTCTGGTAATGTTATGTGTGCTAGTGTATCTATGTGTTTATCCTTACCGATCTCTTTGATAGCCTTCAACTTGTGGGGCTCGTTGTTAATTATGGATGTGTCATTATTAGATCTCAATGTGTTGTGTCAAATGGGTTCAGAGGTTCTCAAATGCTCTCTAAATTCATGAATTGTTGAAATACTTGACGCCGTTATTGTGTGATTATAGTGTGGATTTTCATTTAGGTTTATATTAACCTTTTATTATGATTATTATCAATTTTGTAATTATCCCTCTTTTTGCCTTTCGTCCAGCTCTTAAGGTGTGTTTGTCTCGTACTGCTACCCCCTCTTTCAAAGAAAGAAAAATAAAAAAGTAAAGACAAATCATCAGTTTAAGGAGTCCTCCATTGCTTTAGCTGGGTTGGCTACACGACTCTCGCATCTTAATGGAAAGCGGCTTATGCCAATTATTTGTCTGGCAACTAACAAGCAAACTTGCGTTTCTTTTGTTGCTCATGTATATTTAGTCTGCTGTTGTCTTTTTCATGGTGCATGTTAGAGCACACAAGACGATACGCTGAGTGGTGGAGCGTGGTATTGAGCAGCTGAAGCGCCGGTTTCATGTGCTGCATGAAAAGGTGCGTCTCAGACCAGAGAGAGCCAGCAAAGTAATTACAGCGTGTGCCATCCTTCACAATTTATGCAAACGAAGAAACATAGCCTACCTCAACTGGATGATTATGGCGCTGCCAACAGCGATGATGATGATGATGATGATGATGATGATGATGATATTGTCAAGGACAATGATGAGATTTGCAATGTTGCTGAACAAAGTGGACTGGCTTACAGAGTCCATTATGTCAATTCGCACTGGGTAAAAAAAAAAATTAAAAAACCCCAACCAATTGATAGCCTTGTGGCTCCAGTTGGGCTTTTGCGTCCTTTTTAAACTTTCATCCGTGACAGTTTAGGGCAAACAAACTTGAACGGTCCAACATTAAAATGATCGCAACATATTCTCACTGGGTAATAAGTTGCCAATTATCGGGGCAAATGACGCATTTCAGTATTGCCTCGTTTTATGCTATTGGCGTCTTTACTACGATCTTTTTCCTATTTATGTTTATTTGCCTGGAGCGTGATATGTGGGGATTGCACATAGTGCATTTTCAGGAGTGCTCAACGAGTTATTATCTCATGGGACAGACTAGCTGCTTGGATTATTTCCTCATTTGTTTCCTCCATGGACTGCATGTGGGATATTTTATTCACTGAGCCGCCCTGTCACCAAACAACCAATCACCGAGCTCATTTTCCCAAAGCTTGTGCATGAGAATTGACACAGCAACAAAGATTTACTCCCACCTATCTCAGAACTTCGCCTAGTCTGGGAGTTACCAATTTTCTTAACTAAAAGTTGCTCTCAGCGGCTTTGTGAAAAACTTGTAAGATTTTACTCCAATATAACATGTTTTAGCGTGACTTAGGTGTACTCCAAGCGGTAAGATAAGACGCTTTGTGAATACGGGCCCTGATCCTTAGATTATCGTACACAGTGCAGGTAGTTACCTCACATCTGCCTCCACAACATTAATGCAGTGGGAGAGAATGGCCTTTATTCACTCTGCATTCTGCTTGTTATGGATGGCCTTGCTGGTTTAGCTAACATTTGATTATTGGATTTTAGAGTCTGTTCAACCCCTTTGTGCAATATAAAATAAATGTGTGCAGGACTAGGAAAAGGGGTCACATGGGTCATTTTATGAAAATAGAGATTTTCCAACAAAATCAAAGAGTGATACGAGTTTTTCACAGCAAAGTGTTGACAGTACAATAGTTTGAAATTCTAGCTTTGCACTTGCATTTTTGGTTAAATAGAATAGGTTGATCCCGGTAATCTCAGAATGGAAAAAAAAATCCCAAGTGAAGCCTTTTCCTAGTCCTGCACACAAATATATAGAATGTAGAATATATATCAATTGAGACTAGAGTAAAAACCGTAAGTGGCACAAACTATGTAACATATACAGCTATTTTTATTATTGGACTCAAATGAGAGATATACATTTTTGGAATAGTCCATTGTATGTTGCTTAGACAACCAGCCAGTAAACTAAAATAAAAAGAGGAATTTACATGTGGTTTACGCTTTACCCCCATCTCTGCTGACAAAGGAATACAATGAAAATATTATTTTTGTCACCAAGATGCTTCGGACAGTCCAGACCTGTGGTAGTTAACCCTGGTCCTGGAGAGCCACAGGGTGTGCCGAGTTTGGTTTTCTCTGCCCTATTTATACCTTAGACACTAGGTGAGATGAGTTAAGTGTGTAATGAACTGCTCAAATTCATCAATTAAGTGCTGAGTAACATCAAAATCCACCAGACACTGTGGCTCTCCAGGACTAGGGTGAACTACCACTGGTCCAGACCCTAATCTGAATAATCAACAAAGCAGGCTTGCAAAAAACATGGCTGCCGATTAATATGCAATTGTATACAAGTCGAAAAACAAGATTAATTTTTCTCCAAGGTTCCCCCTTCATAATATATTTTGGTTTGTGTGAAAGTGTGAAATAATTTGGAATCATTAAAACTATACATCCTCATTTGTCGTCAGTAATTCCCAGTCAAGGGTACTTTCCTCTGGATTAAATTTGAAGCGTTAATTATCTGGATTGAAGTTCAGTTCAGAGCAATGAAAATATTAACACAACAACTTACATCTTAATTTGTCTAAAATTTTTCCTCCACAGATTGTAGCTAGGGCCATCTTTACAACAAAGACTGAGATTTTACCCATTCCTTCCCTGCAAGAAAACAGAAAAATCACAAGAATGAATAACATTCTGTGTCCTCATTGGACAGAGGCCAAGAGAAACAGCATTTTGTTAGGTAGATGAGTTAGGGGGTTCCATTGTGACAGACTTTGCCACACAGATAGGAATTGGCAGGATGATACCAAATGGGAGAACTTACGGATCATATGCTGCCAATAGGAAGTTAAGCAGGAGGCTGATTGACTGCTCCACGTTGATCTGGTGGGTGGTGGGCATACGTTTGTTCAGCTGATAGAAAATAGTGGACAGTATTGCTTCAAGTCGAGTCACAGAGAACTCAGTGTTGAGGTCCATGGTGTTAAGACCATTCTCCCGGAAAGCCTCAATGACATTCCAGATGTCCACCAGATGCACTGTGAGAAAAAAGGATGAATAACAACATTAATAATTACTGCAGCTTTGACTTATATCGATAAGCCAAGAAGCCGTAAAGTGTTTTGCTTCTTTGGAATGATTTGAAAGATTATGAAGTTGCAGAAATTCCAGCAAGACCAAGAAAAATACAAGCCCACTTTTGAAACAGCCAGGACGGTATGGAAATGCATGTAAAAATGAAAGCAGTGATTCGTAAAGTTTTTGACCTGTATTAACAAGAGCCATCTGGCAATGGCATATCCCCCCGGTCCCCAAAGGCACATCTAGACGTCATGCTCAACATTTCTGTGAAGTTTTGTGACGATCGGATGTATAGTTTCCCAGATATGGCCCCGACAAGGTATGATTACAGACGGATGCCCGGCCGCATGGAGGGACTGACGGACAGACGGACACACTAATGACAATATCCCCCCCTGCATTAATGCTGCCGGGGGATAAAAAGAAGATTTTCAGAAATCTGAAAATATCAAAAGGCGTCACTTCAGTATGTGGGTAATAAACATGCAAAGTTTCAGTACGATATATTGAACGGTTTTTGAGTTCTGCTCTGGAAACAGACCTGTTGCTGTACAGAGTCCAAATCCAACTCGTTTCCATGGAAATGAAAAAAATAATTTTTCAGAGATCTGAAAATATCAAAAGGCACCACTTCAGTATGTGAGTAATACACATGTAAAGTTTCGGTAATATAAATTGAACTGTTTTTGAGTTCTGCTCTGGAAACGAACTAGGCCTGATGTGCACTAAGTCCAGATTTGTTTCCATGAAAATGGCAAAAATAGTAATCCTGTGGTTTCTAAAGTAGCAAAAGGCACATCTAGGCTATACATAGAATTGATGTACAAAGTTTGGTTCTGATATCTTTTAAAGTTTTTCAGTTCTGCTCAGGAAATGAACACAGTGTAATTTGCATTATGTCCAGATTTGTTTCCATGGAAACGACAAATATAGGAATCCCGAAATTTCCAAAGTAGCAAAAGGCATATCTAGACTATACATAGAATACATGTACCAAGTCTGGTGCTGATGCCATGCATAGTTTTCGAGTTCTGCTCTGGAAACAAAATGATTACGGACGGACAGACGGACGAGGTAATGCGTGCGGGGGATAAAAACCCCATGACTCCATTCTCTCCTGGCCTTAAAAAATGTCCTGCATGGTCAGGCAATAAATGGACCCAAAAACAAACATTCAAACAAACAAAAAACTCTGCGTCAATGCACCCAAGATTACCTTAAGAAGTGATTGTTCCCAAAGACAGTGAACATTCTGCTCAGGACCAGTTAACTGGTTCAAAAACATGATGTTGCCCTAAAGTTTTTGTCAAGAAGATTCTGAGCCAGAAACGGGAGAATTTGGCTTGAAGCAGGACCTCAGTGGGCTTGCAATGGTGCCAACGTTGAGAATTTCACCCTTCACTTTTTGATCAAATTTGGAATTGGCATTTCGGCAACTTGTATTGGCCATCAAAATAGAACACCATGTCCTTAATTGTAGGCTTCCTACTGTACTGAATAGCTGTGTATCTACTGTGATGTAGCAAGTCACTTCAAAAATGTATCGTTAAGATTTTGTATGTCCGCTGAACAACTCAGCAATGCCCAGGGGATGGGTGGCTGGGACTGGGTGCAGCAGCAAAGATTGATTTGTTATATTACGCAAATTTGGGTGGAGAATTTTGGGGTGTTTTAAATTAACCTAATCAGCATTTTAGACAGAGATTGTTTTCTTACAGACAGCCAACTAGGTTATTTCGCATCAAATGTCGAATTTCAGAGAAACTTCCCACTTGACCATCTCAAATTTGGCTAAAAAAAAAATTCCAGCGGGTGCATTCACCTCCTAAAAGGAGAAGTCCAAAATTTCAGCTCTCAACTCCAAATAGTTTTGTCATAAAAAATATTTTTGCAACCAAGTTCTGGCCCTTTTTGAACAGGGATTTCTTTATCTTTTGTTACTAATGCTGTCGTTCACTGAAGCTGATATTTAAGTGATGTTCCGCCATTCTTCTCTCAATTTTCCTTTCTTTCTTCTTCGTATCCCGCTACATCAATTCATGCTCTCTTGCCAAGCAGGCCAAGCGAGCCATCTGCAGCTGGTAGCAGGTGGATAGACAGCTCCCAGATGACCAACTGTCCTATCGTAGTTTAGCTGCATTCACGCTTGCTGACAGCACCAATGGGATTATTAAGTGATTTGTTTATACCAACAGGGACTGGAAACATCGATGATAGATGCAAGCAGGTGTGACAAATCAAGGTCCACTTTACTAAAAAAACTCCAGTTCAAAAATGAAACTGCACTCAAGTCAAAAAGTCAATCAAGTCAATAATTATGAAGTAATTGTTACCGGCCTACACAGTAAAGGAAAGGCAAAAATTCCAAAAAGCATAATCTGGCATAAACAGAGAATAATGCCGGACAAAATATTCAATGTTTCACCTTAACTTCATCCTTTAAGACATTCGTGCTCATTCCAAATTTTCTCTCTTCACATTCTACCCTTTTTTGAGCAAATATCTGCACAAACTAAAGTGCTTACTGTTCTTTATTGACTTCACAACTACCGACCTACTCATAGTCTCTTCTGAGTGGTAACACTAAATAGATTGCTCTCCAGCGTCATAATGACTTAGAATATAAATCAAATTGAGTAACATTTGGGATGGGTACGATGAGAGAATGAAGCTTCTTTGTGTGCCGGGTCCAAAGAGAGAAGTGGTCTGTTGTTCCTAAGCAGCCAATCAAAAGTTGTCATTTTGGGGTCACTTGAGAGCGCACACTAACTTTGGGTCAGCTTGTCATGCCGAGTCAGAGGTTGTCATGGCTAACGGAGGCAGAATCCTTAAATTCCTCATAAGGAAATGGCTAGACTTTCGAAATACGACAAATGCCGCGGTTGATATTGTGTGGGAAATTTCTCCAAGAACATTCTTCCAAGAACAGGAGGGAAAATGCATCATTTTTTTTGCATTTGAGATGCGATGACATTCAGGTTGCAACAGGAGCAGGCTTTCCGGTCAGTCCTGCCAGCTATTTTTACCAAAATAACATGAAAGGCTGCTTTAAGCAGCAAAGAACTATGGTACTTGTTTAGGGGTATTATTTTATTCCCAATGTAGCCAAATTACAGGAATATATATATATGCATGAACCGAATGTGAGTTTTCATCCCAATATTAGTCATTGGATTAGGCTGTTCATTCAGGATTGCTTAATATGAGCCTACCCATAAACATCTGCCCACTGTTTGAGCGCCCACTATTAAACAATCAGTTCAATTAGTTTCAAACAATATTAAATCATGCAAAATACTGGCAACAACCAATGGGTTGTTATGATAAAACAATGTATTTTAATAATTTGATTTTTATGCTAGCCTAGGCTACACTCAGTTTTTTCTTTTTCCGTTCTGCGAAGTAGCTTTCAAGAAATTGGTGAACTTGTCCAACTCAATCATTTTTGGCAGACTCATTTACAAACTACTGATCTATACCCAACATGAAAAGATTCCATTGCACCATACGATACATTTTTCAAAATTCATCACAATCTTTTACTGAAGGCTTCACTAAAATTCTATAACAAGTCATGTTGTAAAAACAAAATGACAGGAAAATGGCAGCCGACAGCCTAATTAAAATGATCCCACACTATAGTCCCACTCATAGTCACTATGAGTCTTTTCTCAATGCAACATTTATTGTAACTGTCAATAAAATGTGTTCTCGCTCTGTGAGGACTAGAAAGAAAACTGCAGCTTTTTAGGAAAGCACATGCTAGGTTGGAAAAACCAACCACGAAGCCTTAGCTCAGCGACTTCTTATAATCATTGTGATAAAGCACTTCGAAGTTGCCCATAGTATACAAAAGTACAATGTTGAAGCTTAACAAGCAGATGAGCAGCCCTCAGTACAATTTTTTTTCCCCATTTCACAGTGCTTACGTTTGATGAAGCGATACATTCAGAATTTAAAAACGAATAAGTAATGTTAAAGCTGTTGTCCATAACTTAAGAGAAAAGAAAAAGAGATTTTTGATAATAAACACCTCTGTCTCTTTCTCTCTACTCCTCCTTTCCCTGCTGTAGTCCCTCCTTGCAAGCTCACAAGTTCATGTCAAAAGCCTTGTTGGGCTCACACAGAGGAAAGCTTTCATATAAATGGAAATTCACAATGGAGGATTTCCCATGATCACTTGCTGCCTGTAAGCCCCTCCCGCCAGCAGGCCAGGCAGAAAAAAGCAATGCTCGATCAGCTCATTTCTTTCTTTGGACTCTTTTGGGACTGCTCTCTCTTTGGACTCTTTGGCTCTCTCTTTTGGGACTGCTCTCACCCCCTTGGTGAGGCTCCTGGACCCCTGGGGACTGCTCACCTCCCCCACCTCTTAGCCTGCCTCTCCCCCGTGGCCATGCTGAAGCACCAGCCATGGTACCAGGAGTAGTGCAAGCTCTGAAGTAAGAGCTTGCTTTTGAGAAGAGGCCAGCTTCCCTCCTCTTTCTACAGCAAAGACACGGACCTTTCCAGCAACAGAACAGCATCTTTCGTGATTGGAGTGTTTGCCGTGCAGCAACCACCAAGCCTCCTTCCTCTACTAACGACTGGTAACAACTGGGCATCCATACCTTCTTTTATGACTAAGACGGATTGTATGTATTGTAAAATGACAGTTGCTGTGATTGCTTTACCGGTTGTGTTTTAGTAGGTTAGGATGGAATTAATGTGTAAAAGACAGGGTCTCATGTGCAAATAACCTCCTGTATACCAACGTGGCACCTTTCTTGTGCACACTCACATGTCGCCTTCATTTTAACTGACTACACACACAAACAAAACATTTTGCGTTTTTAAGTTATTTAAACTGACTTTGAACTTTCTTCCTTAAACTGTTCTTTGTTACAAAGACTTGGTCTTTGTTACGGTAGGGTTGCCTTCCCCTACTTCCACATGGTCAGCAAGGCACCTCCCTTTGATAATCCTTTTGATCTCTCTCACCCACACACACAGACACGCGCGCACACACACACACATACCCCTCCTTCATTGTGTATATAGCGTTTAGTGCAGTCTACATTGTGTATTTTATTTGTTTCATTTAAATAAATGTTAAAAGACATATGCTGTGGTCATTAATGTTGTACAAGAGTGTATGAAATTGCCAACTTCTATGTAGAACTCCAAATGCTTCAACCCAACTATTGATAAGGAATTCAGTTATAATTATTAATTTAATTACGAATCAATATCATATCATTCGATTAGTGAATATTGCGACTGAGGTTTTATTAATTGGCTATCGTTTTTCCCTTCGCTGAGTAAGGTTGGTGCCCCAAGGTATTACTATTAATATTTAATATTACAATAAAATATATTTTTGATAGTCTAATTAATAATACAATTAGGCAAAGTGCCACAACAGTGGTGCTCTGTGTGAGGCATTATGTGAACAAGCTACAAAAACAAATGAGAATGTCTTATTGCAAAATAAGAAACACTGGTAATAACGAGAAGTAAACACTAAGAATTTTGCTACATGCTACTCACAGAGGCAAAACACACCATCTCAAAGTCATTAGACATGTGCATGGTAATGTAAAGATGAGAGAAACAAGGCTTTGTTTATTGATGAATCACAAAAACTTTTTGGAAACACCTTACAGTAAGGGTACATTAATTCAGTGACCAGATTGGGCGGATTCGCATTGCAAAATGCAAATCAAATTCCAGCAGTTCTGATGAAATGCTATTCATCACAAAAATCCCTTTGCAAAAAAATGCAATTCAAAAAAACCTTAATGATATTTCATGGATCCCGACTCACTGGCCTGCGAACTTCCGAATTCCCTAGGCACATGGCAGTAGAAGTTTTCACAACTTTGAAAGGCTGGAAAATTATGTTCCTCATTTGCATATCAACAATCAGCTTCTGGGGAGTGCACGAATACACTTGGGATGCTTTCTGGTACAGTCATATGCTCTACCATCTTTGGTCATTTACTAATAGTGTTAACTAAGGTATTACTGTATACATTTTTTGAATAGTTTGATAATTAGAGGTACTTAAGGGATGTATTCAAATTCATAATAAGGCTGTCAAACAGGATGTCAAAATGGTAAGTTAAGGTTACCTAATGCTTATTTACCCTTCTGATGCATTAGTTATCCATTAATTAACTGGTAGTTCATGCGTATTGCTGCATTAAGAAATGTACCCTTATTGTAAATTGTTACCAACTTTTTTTAAGCTAACGTACATGATTGGACTGTTTTGGAAGAGAGCCTTGGCTCTGCTGATGACTAACTTACACTCCAGGTCAAAATACTGGTTAAATAGGCTCCCAAATGCATGTAGGCACAGCTTACTAGAGCTGAAATTTCTCAGCATCAGCATCATGCCATCGAATATTCTGTTACAGACGGAATGCTTTAACATATTAACAGCTGGAGCCCGTTTGCTGTAAATAACTGCGCAGACCAGTATTGTAGTGCTAATGTAGCAGTAAGCTAATAACATCAGCTATAACAGTTACGCACTTGTTTACAACTAAGGAACTGGAAGTGCAAACAGAGATGGATTAAATGATTTTCACTTTCCAGGTCCACCATACATTGACAAAATGTCCTCTAAGACCTTTTATTATCTGAGAAGGTATCAAGACATTTTTACCAATTAAAACTTAAAAATGTCACCAACTGTAGCTTCTTGCCCCTCCAGGAACTGGGCACAGACAATGTTGGTCGGGACGCAGGAAGACAGCATGCGTGGAGGAGAGGGGCTGAATGGCCTGTGCATGAGAAGTGATTGACACGGCAACAGAAACTTCTCCTGACTCGGATTGATTAATTTTGCACGGGCATGGTGGATTTTTGCCAATGCCATCACAAGTACTAAGAGGAGCCAATAGTACCTCATTCAACTGCCTCCAGTACTACTGTTAGTATACTGTGACAGTTTCAGCAAATAAGAAAAAAATTGTATTTAAGTGACCAACTGCACTTTTAATGGCGGTGCCCACTGTTCAAAGATGTTCAAAGAGAGGATTTTGACAAATTTCTCTCCTCAATACTGTTTTTACAGAAACGTTAATTGACTGACACATTACTTAGAGAAATTAGATCTGGAGACCGTCCTACAGTGTGGCTTGCCTGACTCTTTGTGGCTGAATGCGCTTTTAGCTGACTTTTAGCTGGGTTAAGTCTTTGAGACAACATAAGTACTCCTACAAATATAGATAAAGACACCGGTGTCCGTAAATTCCGCAATTTAATTCCAAAACAATTCTGAAATTGAATTTCCAAATGTCTTGCTTCACTGGAATAATTTTCCAAAGTCTCTGTGACACAAATATTGAGTTATAAAGCCTTAAATAAGCTCATGTATAACAGGAAAAAATTAGCAATATTTGTATTCCGCACAAAAAGGTTAACATCTTCATTTCTACTGGCTCATGCAGGGAATGTAATGCAGTGAGGGACTGCCATAGAATTGAAGTTCTGTGCTGGTACACGACACATGATATGAGTTATTTTTCTTTGCTCATTGTCTAATGCAGGGATGTGATTTTTCCGCTAATTCGCGGGTGGCCTTTTATTGTGGACAGTCTAAGGTACACCTGTACACTAATCATGGTGTCTGATGAGCATCTTGATGTGGCACACCTGTGAGGTGGGATGGATTGTCTCAGCAAAGCAAAAGTGCTCACTATCACACATTTAGACAGATTTGTGAACAATGTTTGAGAGAAATGGTAATATTGTGTATCTGGAATGAATTTTAGATCTTTGAGTCCATCTCATTACAAATGGAAGCAAAAACAAAAGTGTTGCGTTTATATTTTTGTTGAGTGTATATAAAGCCGTCTTTAAGCCTAAGTTTCAGTGGCGTGAGTGGCTGAGGGCTGAAAACTGCGGCGTCCCTTTACGTAACTCGTCAAGACAAATGCTGTACACCGCTGGTAAGTTGCGTGGTTGGTTCAGTGTGTATCAGAATCCCCCGGAAGTGTGAGTGGGTGCTCGTCTTAGTTCTTTGACGCACCTTCGCCAGCTCCCGTTAATGGTAGTATAGCCAGTCAAACCATAACATTGCATTACATAAGCTTACCAACAAACCTGACGGACCTTTATTTTCCTACCTCACTTTCGCACGCTTTAATATGAAGCATTATCACCCTACATTTTGACTTCGGTGAATGCTGAAATAATTGTTCATCTACATAATCTACAGTGATTATGTTCTTATTTTTCATTTTTGCTACTACAAAGTACATTCAGGAAAGTCTAAATTCATAAAATCCCATGAGCATGTGACTTTGTGAGATGATTTTGGAGTTGACCAAGAAGTCAATGATTTTATTGATATATTGGCTATATTCAATGAATGTTATTTGACTTTTATCTGAGTGCAATAGTGGCAGATTAAATTCTTTACAAGCTTGGAGCTTGTGACTAATTTTGACTTGACTTAGAAATCAAAGATTGCATGTGTTCGTTGGCTTGAATATACATTGGATAATAATTCTTTTTTTTATTATTTTATTGGATTCTTAGTACACTTAGGGCACTAAAAATCACTAAAACCTAGGAGCTTCGGGAGTATCCTCCCCACCAGGGCGCTGCACAGGACCCAGCTGGGGGTCCCCGGCTAAATTTTCAGATAATTTCACTTCACCCAAATCACATCCCTGCTAATGTATTTGAATAAGACTGACAGCGTGTACGGTTTCTCTTGTCCCAGTTGACCTGGATCTAGCAATTCCCCAGTAAATTCAACAAATTTGTTCATTTCAAGATGTTTGACAAAGCTGAATAAAATTGAATTCATACACGGCGATACCTGCAGCCCAATCAAGGTTGCACAGGTAGTCCAGCCATTCTTGCAGTTGCAAGAAGGGTTGCCGTGTCTCCCAGAAGAGTCTCAAGAGCATGGAAAAGATACCTAGAGATCGGCCATTACAAGAGGAGAGCTGGAAAGGGCCTAAGAAAGGAATCAAACCTGTAGCAGGACCAGTATCTACTTTTTGTGCAAGAAGGAATAAAAGGCAATGCCAGAGCCCTGCAAAACAACTTCCAGCAGGCTACTGGTGTAAATGTTCCTGACAGGCCATCAGAAACAGACTCCATGACTGTGGCATGAGAACCTGACATCCCCTAGCGGGTCCTGTGCTCACGCCATGCATCTCAATCAGTGCTCGCCAGGGCACCAGAATTGGCAGGTCCTCCATTTGTGTCCTGTTCTCTTCACAGATGAGAGCAGGTTCACCAAGTGCACGTTACAGGTGTGAAAGAATCTGGAGACGCTCTGGTGAACGTTATGCTGCCTATAACATCATCCAGCACGACCGATTTGGCGGTGGGTCAGTGATGGTCTAGGGAGGCATATCTTTGGACGGTCGCACAGATCTCCATGTCATAGCAAACCGTACCCCGACTACTGTTACGAGGATGAAATCCATAGAGCAACTGTCAGACCTAATGCTGGTGCAGAGGGTCCTGGGTTCTTCCTGGTGCAGGACAGCACCCAGCCTCATGTGTCCAGAGTGTGTAGGCAGTTCCTGGATGATGAAGGCATTGATGTTATTGACTGGCCCTCTCATGTTCCTGACCTAATTGCAGTTGAGCACCTATGGGATATTATGTCTCCAGGGCTTGAGCTGCCTGTTCGCCTAATCACCATTGGCAATTTGTCTGACAGTTTGGCGATGCCGGTAATGCATTTGGAGAAAAATTTGGTTAAGGCCAATCAAAATTGGTTTCATGAGATGACCAGGTGTCCCGTGTTGCATTGTACCGCACAGTATTTCCATCTCTTTTCAAGCATCTGGAAAATTGAGACCGCATTTTTATTGCCTGACGACGCTGTTCTAAATTCCTGCACGCATTCAGTAGCTGATAGTTTTTTGTTTTTCTTTTCTAATCCCTCCACCCCCCCCAATTTTGGGGGTCTACTGAATCCATTTAATTTCAATAAATTTCTCATAAGACCCCACACCAACCCTTTGACTCCCAAGACAGCACCCTAAACCCGTATATACATATACTACAGTGAAAGGACAATGACATAAATTAGAATATAAATATATACAAAAATGGATAAAAAGAAATGAGAACTATGACCATGCAGCATTCAATAACAAACAATGATCACAACCACATATACATATAGTATATACTCATGCTTCAGCATACGTATATACATACAATCACGGACACATCATATATTAATAGACTGCAACATATTTACTTATTTTCATTCCCATGCTTCCGCTTCTCTCAGCACCCTCCAACTATCCTTACATAGTTAGTCAACTGTTTTCTTCTGCCATCGTGCATTAAATTTTAATGTGATGTTTTAGGAAGAGTTTGAAACTCTCTATCCTCAAAGCATCCACAGGATGTTGATATAAAATGAAAATTTTCCCAAGAAGTATTATAATGTTGACATGTTGACTATTTTTCCGGTGTCATTTGTTAGACTGCCCAGAAGTTTGGTGGGCAAATAAAGTGCAAAATTACTAGAATATAAAGCCAGCCACCTCTGTACCCCTATCCAAAACAGACCTACACAAGGGCAGTACCAAAATAAATGACCCACTGACTCAACCTCTTTGCGACAGAATCTACACAAGTTAGACCCCTCAAATCCCCAAATATGAAGCATCTTTTGAGTGGCCAAAATTTTTTATATTAATTTAAACTGAAAAAATCTTATTTATGAATCAATTGTTGTTTTGTAAATTAAATTGAAAACCTGGTTCCATGGTAGCAGAAAATCTAGCATATACTCTCAAGAATCTAGAATATTGTGAGGAGTGGCTCTCAGTTTTCTTCATTCAAGATTACACTTATAAATCGTTCTATTTAAGCTGGTTTTTTCAATCCACTGAAGGTTTTTTGTGAATGGTCGACAGACAAACTCTTTGCTACTTCCTTTAACAATTCCTCTTTTCCATTTTAGTGGTATGGCCGCAACCAATTGATTGAAATTTTGGAAAGGACAGACCTTGCCATAAATGTCAATTAACTCTTCATAAGACATTAATTTACCTTCATTATTTATTCAGAGCTCTTAAATTGAACAATTTTAGCCCACCTGATTCATATTCATTGTAAATATACACTTGCTTAACTTTATCTGGTTTACCAATCCATGTAAATTTGAAGGTTTCTTATACTGTTCGAAAAATGATTCACTTGGTGAAAGTAATGTCATAAACAAATATGGAAATTGAGACAACTAAGGAATTAATTTAGGTGATTGTGCCATAAATTGTCAAATATTTCCCCCTCCATGGCTGCAAAATTTTGTCTATTTTATCAAGTTTTTTATAAATTAACTTGAGAGAGATTATCCATGTTTTCAGGAACATGAATGCCAAGCATATGAACTGATCTATTTTTCCACTTTTTGGGTAAATGACACGGTAAATGTCGTATTTTTCAGAAACCCGATCCTAAATATTGTGCATTTGTCAAAATTTGGCTTCAAGCCTGACAAGCAGGAAAAACAATCCAGGTCCTGTGTTAGGCTTTGCAAGGATAAGGACTGAGGTGTCAACAGAAAGGTAGTATCATCTGCATACATGGAAACCTTTGTTTGCAACACCTGGATTTCTAACCCTTTGATATTTTTATTTGATCTAATCTTCATAGCAAGTATTTCAATTGCCATTATAAACAAATAATGTGATAAAGGACAACCCTGTTTTACTGCCATTGAGAGAGAAATATTACCTGAAATATGACCATGATTTATAATTTTACATGTTAGGTTGCTGTACATAACTTTAACCCATTTTATGAGAGATTCACCAAAGTTGAGAAATTCAAGGAATTTATAAATAAAATCCAGACTAACCTTATCAAAGGCTTTTTCGAAGTCTGCTAGAAAAATTAAACCGGCTTTTTTGACATTTCATAGTTTTCTATAATTTGTAGCAGCTGCCTAATATTGTCCCCAATATTTGACCTCGTAAAAATCCAAACTGGTCATTGTGAACTTTATCAGACAAGACATTCTTAATGTGACGTACAATGCATTTTGCTAGTATTTTGGCAGTACAGCATTGAAGCGTAAGAGGTCTCCAGTTTTTTTAAATAAATTGGGTCTTTATATTGGCCTCTGCTTTCTTGTTTTAGTAGCAGCGAAATCAGACCACTTTCTTAGGTCTCAGACGGTACACCCTTGTCATATGAGTAATTAAAACATGCAAGTAATGTTTCTTAAATTTGATCATAAAAAGTCTGATACACCTCAATTGGTATTAAATGTGAATATAGGCCACTAGATGGCAGTATTTACCTTTTTTTTGTTAAGCTCAGAGTCATGTTTTGACATGTCCTGGACATGTCTGGGGCAAGTCTCAGAAAATTTAAAAAAAAGAGGTCTAAATGTGGGTGGGGTCTGCAAAAGAGTATATAAGGAAAAGAATTGAGACAGTAAAGTAGTAGGAGAAATTGCAAGAAGATGACCAGACCTGCCATTCTGTTCAAGACCTGTGACGTTTCTTTTGTGGATTTCTTTGCCTGTGTTTGAGCATTTTCATCATCCAGGACATCACCAAGCCCCCCCACGAAAAGGGATTGTAAATATTTATGTTTTGTACATAATTCAATCTTGGTCTTTAGGTTGGTTAGTTGTTATGGTGCTTGTTAATTAAATGTGTTGAGGTTTTTAAAACTGTGTCTCTCATCCCTTGCTGTTGCTGTTGTGTTATAAATGTAATAACAAATTGGGGCCATAACTAATTGGGGGCTCAAGGTCCGGGATAGACCATTTTGTGAGTAATTTATTGAAAATCTAACATTTCAAATTGTAAAATTGATTTTTTTTAATTGAATACATATATATTGACAACAGCAATGGATGATTTCTTGGCATCACCAACCGTAGGGGTTTTGAAGTCTTTTAAAAAGACAGAACTGCTAGAAATTTGCAGACATTTAGAGCTGACAGAGGTAAAGCCAGCCATGCGAAAAGCAAGACTGGCTAGAGAGATAGTTGAATATTACATTGATGAAAATGTGTTTGCACCCGGAGATCTGGAACAGTTTCCAGTGGAAAATCCAAATATAGAAATGGAACTTAAATTAAAAATGCTAGAGATTGAAAGGGAGGAAAGAGAAAAAGAAAGGGAGGAAAAAGAAAAACAAAGAGAATTTGAGAGGGAAGAAAAAGAAAAACAAAGGCAGTTTGAGTTAGAAAAATTAGCAAGAGAAGAGAAAATAGAAAGAGAGGAAAAAGAAAAACAAAGAGAATTTGAGTTAGAAAAATTTGCAAGACAGAGAGATTTTGAATTAAAGAAATTCGATAGAGAAGACAGACTCCAAATGGAGCAACTAAAAATTAAAATTGAAACTAAAAATAAATTTTGTGCCAGTCAGGAGGTAAAACTGGTGCCTCCATTTTCGGAAAAGGATGTTGACAACTATTTCCAGTGTTTTGAAAAGGTAGCAAAGAGTTGCCAGTGGCCAAAGGAACACTGGCCTCTGCTGTTGCAAACTGTCCTCAAGGGTAAAGCTCAACAAGCCTATTCAGCTTTGTCTGCAGATGATTCCTCTGATTATGAGGTTGTCATAAAGGTTATTTTGAGAGCTTATGAGTTGGTTCCAGAGGCTTACCGACAGAAATTCAGAGGTCTGAAGAAATCTGAAAATCAGACTTATGTTGAATTTGCTAATGAAAAGCAGGTTTGCTTTGAGCGCTGGTGTACTTCTATGGAGGTCAAGGATGATTTCAACTCACTAAAAGAGATGGTGTTAGTTGAAGAATTCAAGAACTGTGTTAAAGAGGATGTTAAGACCTACCTTAATGAGAAGCAAGCACTGAATTTGCAATCAGCTGCCAAATTTGCAGATGAATATGTTCTCACACAAGTCCAAATTTCAGTCTAGCAGTAATAATAGATGGTCCCAATTTCAGAGAAAGGGTTATGGTGATACACAAGATTCCTCACCCAAAGACAAAGACAAATCTGGTGATGGTGCTCAGAAATCCAGTAACAGGTCTGATCAAAGTGTGAAAGCTGACAGTGACAAAAGTGGTCTAGTTTGCAGTTATTGCAAGAAATCTGGTCATGTTACAACTAACTGTTGGTTCCTTAAAGCTAAGAAAGAAAAAGAAAAGGATACCAAACCAAATGCCTTTGTGAAAACAAGGTTAGAAACCCCTGTAGTAGATAACCAATCTGCTAAATTGCCTGCTTCTTGTGGGGCTAAAAAGCCTGATACAGCTGACTTCGTGAGGGAGGAATTTCTTCCATTTGTGTCAGAGGGATTTGTGGCTCTGAATGAGCATACTACTCCTGTCCCCATATATATCCTAAGGGATACCGGAGCTTCTCAATCACTTTTGTTGATGGACTCCTTGGAGTTACGTGATGAGACCGCTTCAGGGGATTTCATACTTGTACAAGGTATTGAAGGGAGGACTGTATCTGTACCCCTGCGCTCTATATTCTTGAAGTCAGATTTAGTTACAGGACAGGTAAAGGTGGGACTGATGTCAAGTCTACCTATAAAGGGTGTTTCTCTGTTGCTAGGCAATGACCTGGCTGGGGGCAAAGTAGTTCCCCCTGTACATCTTACTTCACAGCCGAGCACTGAAGATGGGGATGAGGACCCATCTCTGTATCCTTCTTGCGCAGTGACTCGTGCTATGGCCAAGAAGGCTAAAGAAGAAGATGATGTGGTGCCGTCCAGTACATTGAATAGTCAGGACTCAGGTGGTTCGCCTCATGACTCTGATTGGCCTACTATGGTTTCTCCGTTTGAGGACTTATCAGATACTTTTATCAGTTCTCTATTCAGCCAGCCGGATGGGTCTGGTGATTCTGATGTGTCTGGAGACTTGTCTCTGTCCAAAAAGCGGTTGATTGAGGAGCAAACTAATGATCCTGAAATTGGTGTACTAAAGAGGAGAGCCCTTCCTGAAAAAGAAATAGATGCAGTTCCAGTTGGGTATTATCTCAAGGATGGTGTGTTGATGCGGAAGTGGCGCCCTCCTGATATCCCTGCCAATGCAGATTGGGCAGTGGTCAGGCAAATTGTTGTTCCGAAGGTCTATAGGAATGAGATCTTAACAATGGCTCATAGTTTACCTTTAGGAGGTCATCTTGGTGTTAACAAGACTGTTGATAAGATCATGAAACACTTCTTTTGGCCTGGGCTTCGGAAAGACGTTTCCTACTTTTGCAAAACCTGTCACACTTGCCAGGTAGTTGGAAAACACCAGTTAGACCCACCTGTAGCTCCAATGCAGCCTATCCCAGCATTTGGGGAGCCATTCTCTAGGGTCATTGTTGATTGCGTTGGTCCATTACCCAAGACTAGATCTGGAAATCAGTACTTGTTGACAATCATGTGTGCATCTACCAGATTCCCCGAAGCCATACCTCTACGTAACATCAAGGCAACTGCAATCTCGAAGGCTTTGATAAAGTTCTTCACGTTGTTTGGCCTTCCCAGGGAAATTCAGTCAGACCAGGGTAGCAATTTCACTTCAGGATTGTTTCAGCAGGTTGTGTATGAACTAGGAGCAAAGCAGATTCTTTCTAGTGCCTATCATCCAGAAAGTCAGGGTGCCTTAGAGCTGTTTCATTCCACTCTCAAGACAATGATGAGGACTTATTGTTATGACCATGAGAAAGACTGGGATGAAGGGGTTCATTTGCTGTTGTTTGCAGCTAGAGAAGCAGTGCAGGAGTCTACTGGATTCAATCCATTTGAGCTAGTGTTTGGTCATGAAGTGAGAGGACATTTGCTATTATTGAGTGAACAACGGCAAGAGAAAGTCTATCAGACTGATATGCGGCTCTATGTTAGCAAGTTCAAGGAAAGATTGCGTGCAGCTTGTGACCTTGCCAAAGAGAACTTGAAATCAAGTCAGGGAAAAATGAAAACTTGGTATGATCATAAGGCTAGAAGCCGTGAGTTTAAACCAGGAGAAAAGGTCCTTGTGTTGTTTCCCTTGCAGTCCAATCCATTGCAGGCTAGATTTCATGGTCCTTATGAAATTCTGACAAAACTCAATGATCTCAATTACATTGTGAAGACTCCAGATAGGAGAAAACCAAAACAATTGTGTCATATTAACATGCTAAAGCCTTATCATGACAGAAATGCTAGGGTTGCAGCTGTCACTTCAGATTCTCCAATGGTCAAAACGTGTGAAGATGAGGGGGATTTTCAAGGTGATGAACCAAGAATTAAAGCTGAAGTTCTTTCATGTAAATTGTCAAACACTGAAGTGTTGCAAAATCTTGATGTAAAACTCCAGCACTTAGAACCCTCACAGAGAGATCAGTTTGAAAGGTTGATCAAGAAATATGAGGATTTGTTTCCTGATGTTCCAAAGAGAGTTTCTATAGCCTCTCATGATGTAGATGTTGGTGATGCCAAACCAATAAAACAGCATCCATACCGGATGAATCCTGAAAAGAGAAAGATTGCTGAGAAAGAGGTTGAGTACATGTTAAAACATGATATTATCAGACCCTCCAACTCCAATTGGAGTTCACCCTGTGTGCTAGTTCCAAAACCTGATGGAAGTACTAGATTCTGTACAGATTATCGCAAAGTCAATGCTGTAACTAGAACTGATGTGTTTCCAATACCTAGGATTGATGATTGTATTGATAGAGTAGGGCAAGCAAAGTTTCTGACCAAGATTGATTTATTGAAGGGTTATTGGTGTGTGCCTTTAACTGAGAGGGCCAAGAGCATCTCTGCTTTTGCCACACCATCTGGATTGTACCAGTATGAAGTCCTACTCTTTGGCATGAAAAATGCCCCAGCCACGTTCCAAAGGATGATACAGTCTACAATCGCCGAATTGCCACACACGGGTGCGTGCATCGATGACCTGATCACATGGAGTGACTCCTGGGAAGAACATCTAAAAGATGTAGAGACGTTGTTCTAGCGCCTGACCCAGGCTAACCTGACTGTTAACCTGAGCAAGAGTGACTTTGGTTGTGCTACTGTCACCTATCTTGGCTACGTCATAGGCCAAGGTAAGGTGGCACCCATAAATGCTAAAGTCCAAGCCATCATGGACTGTCCAGTTCCTGACAACAAAAAAGCTTAGCGCCGCTTCCTTGGAATGATCGGGTACTACCGCAAGTTCTGCAAGAACTTTGCTGAGATTGCTCTCAGTCTAACTAACCAACTGAAGAAAGGCGTAAAGTTCACCTGGGATGATGCATGCCAGAGAGCCTTCGATCGCCTAAAGTCTCTGCTGTGTCACTTCCCCGTGCTCAAATCTCCTGACTTCAACAAACCGTTCTCCATCGCGGTCGATGCTAGCGACCAAGCTTGTGGATCTGTGCTCCTACAGAGAAGTGACTCTGATGACATTGAGCATCCCGTGGCATACTTCTCCAGGAAGTTCAATCGCCACCAAAGGAACTATTCCACAATAGAGAAGGAACTGTTGGCTCTGGTCCTTTCTTTACAACACTTTGAGGTTTATGTTTGTCCAGGACAAAAGCCAATGATTGTGTACACTGACCACAATCCGTTAATGTTTGTGAGTAAGATGAAAAACAAGAATCGGAGATTGTTGAATTGGAGTTTGATTTTACAGGAGTTTGACTTGGGAATTAAGCATGTGAAGGGTACAGACAATGTAATTGCTGATTGCTTATCCCATGTTTGAATGTGTATATATATATCATGTGTTTGAATATTGTATGATATGTATATATAGACAAGTGTTCACTTAACCATTTTGTATTGAAAAGAAAAATTTTGCCTATATGAGTCAAAATTTTTCCCTTTTCGAATGGAGTTGTAATGTGAATATAGGCCACTAGATGGCAGTATTTACCTTTTTTTTGTTCAGCTCAGACTGGAGTCATGTTTAGACATGTCCTGGACATGTCTGGGGCAAGTCTCAGAAAATAAAAAAAAGAGGTCTAAATGTGGGTGGGGTCTGCAAAAGAGTATATAAGGAAAAGAATTGAGACAGTAAAGTAGTGGGAGAAACTGCAAGAAGATGACCAGACCTGCCATTCTGTTCAAGACCTGTGACGTTTCTTTTGTGGATTTCTTTGCCTGTGTTTGAGCATTTTCATCATCCAGGACATCACCAAGCCCCCCCACGAAAAGGGATTGTAAATATTTATGTTTTGTACATAATTCCATCTTGGTCTTTAGGTTAGTTAGTTGTTATGGTGTTTGTTAATTAAATGTGTTGAGGTTTTTAAAACTGTGTCTGTCATCCCTTGCTGTTGCTGTTGTGTTATAAATGTAATCACAAATTGGGGCCATAACAGTATGCCATCTAGGCCAGGTGTTCTCCCTGGTTGAAATGACTTAATTGCCTGTCTGAGCTCATCTTCAAATATTAGGCCTTCAAAGGATCCCTTTTGCATGTCTAAAAGCTTAGCGTGGTTTTTTGGGACAAAGTCTTTGTAGTGGACATCATTTAGAGGCAGTGGTGGAGTCGGAAATGAAAACTCATCGTGTGCTCTTCTTTTAACATCAGTTGGGGTCACTAGAGTTTCAACCTCACTTGTGAGTAGTTTTTGTTCTTTTTAGATGCGTTTCTATATTGAAGATTTAAAGAGTGTTTGTTACATTTTTCACCCTTCTCCATCCATTTGGCTTTGTTTTTAAAATATACATTAATCAATCTTTCTTGATAAAGTTCTTCAAGTTCATTCTCTTTTTATTCCAAGATGTTCAACATATCAGAAGACATTAACAGAAGTATCATTTTCTCTTGTGAGCTTTTCTATTTCTTTTGTACTAGATTTTTCTCTTTTTCCCTAAACTGCTTTTGTTTAAAGGAGGAGTATTGTATTGCATGCCCTCTAAAGACACACTTGAAAGCATCCCACACAATAAGAGGATGTGCTGAACCTATATTATTTGAAAAGAAGTCAGAAGCTGATAGTTAAATACCAGTCTGTATCTTAGGTGTTATGCCCTGAAAACATGGGTTTTATCCCGGAACGCTATTATATTTTTGGTCCTACCGCCGCCGCTGCACCGCTCTTCGTGTTAACGCGATAACTTTAGAAATATTTCAATTAGAAATGTCAAGTTTTGCATACAAGTAAGTATCATAAAGAGGAGGAGCTGATTTGATTTTGGACAATTTACAATATCTAGATTGGCCACCAGGGGCCAAAAAACAGTGATTTTTCAGTTTATCATATCTCGAGGATGTGTCCCACGATGACATTATACCTGTTTGGTTCAAACTTTTGACACAAGGTGGAGCTTTGTCACATAAAATTCACCATTTTTGCCATATCTTTGGAACCATTTGTCCAATTGACATGAAACTATGTGCAACTGCAAGCTCATGACCTCACAACGTGTCACATGATGACATCATACCTGTACGGTTCGTATTTTGCCACCAGGTGGCGCTTTGTGATGGAAAATTACCATTTTGGCCATATCTTCAGAACCATTTGTCCGATTGACCTGAAATTAAGGTCAAATGAAAGTCTATTCAAGGTCTATTCAAGGATTGGGAAATTGGAGGATTGGGGGCGTTCGGGGATATACCCTAAGCCGTCGCGTCCGACGGCATAAGCCTAGTTTTAAATACATTTTATATTGGAACTTGCACATCACAAACAATTGAAACACAATATCCGATTAGTGCTTTTTGGAAGCATTTTGAGATTTATGCTTGTAGCAATAATTAAGCAGTAAAAAAATAAAGTTTTGGTGTTTCTATCATCTTTCTTGATTGGTAAAAGAATAATGTGCTTTTCAAAATACCCGCCACTGCAAGCTGTGATCCTGGATGGGGCCAAAGTCCATGTCTGTTACGATGTTGAGTGTTGAGCCTGCCCTTGTAGTGAATGGAAACCCATGATTTCTGTTAAATGCATCAATGTCCATTTTTAGTTTGGTGCATCACAAAATAACTCGTCGTGAACGGAGTAGTTTTTCAGGCCCGGCTCTAGTTAGCTCATAAGTTCACCAAGTTGTAGGCAGTGGCGGCTGATGAACTGGCAAGGAGAAGCACAAATCATCCCTTATAAATAATGATTGGTCATGATCTGTTTTCAATGTTCATAAAATTGACTTTACTTGACTCCAAAAATCCTAAGGACCATCAGGTGTCGCCTGTTCTCCCTGTTTTGTAAAGTAAAATGTGCACAAATAGCCCAATTCATGACCCGTTTTCAATCATTAATTTAAAATACCATTACAGAAAGTCCTAAATCTCTCAACATCATCATGTGTGGCCAGTTTTCATTAATAACGCATACCTGTCCATGGCGCGCTACCCGCTCACCATGTCGCCATTGGCGAGGTGGTGTGGCATGTGGGGGCCGAAATTTGGCCTCAAAGCACCACATTGGTGAAAGCCTAATGGAGAGAGTGGCGAAGTAATCACCCCAGGCTTTGCACCAAGGTTGCCCAATGCCTACATCAAGTCCAATCGCTCACTTGTCACCGGCACTTGCGATCATATTTGGTTTATACTTGGTTCACACTTAATTTTTGACTGATGTATGATAATTATCTTTACAACGTTCATTCCGATCGTACTGATTGGCTGACGATTCATCATTCCATTCGGGACATTTCCATGTTGTAATTCACGTGTCGGAAAAGAAATTCCGGGTTAGAAACCTCACTCACCTCCACCAAATTAAAAACAATGCGAGTGATTTGAGATTTACCACCTCAATAATATAAAATTATGAATCTAGCAGGACAGCCACAGCGAAAGTAAGCATGCAATGGCGTTTTTCTTGATGAACAAACACTCGATAAAGTAGCGCATCAATGTCAGTGGGACAAGATCGGCACTGAAATTTATGATCGATAATGATTATTTTTATATTTTTAACAATAAAAACTTCCTCTATTATGTGGACAAATATTCTGAGTTTGTTGAAAATAATGGGTTGTTTTTACCAGAACTAAAAGAAGCTCTAGAGAAACCTAGGCGAAATCACGCTACATCACGAGGGGTTCTTCAGGTTTGTTTTGATGCCTTTAAAACACAATGCTGAGCGACACATGAAGTTATTGTTTTTCAGCATTGATAGTGAGGTGCTTTGCCTTAGTATTTTATATCATATGGGCTACCTAACACAAGCTTTCCACCCACAATTGTCAGAGAGCAACCGTATAATTAAATAAATGGCATATTTGTTGTTGGTATGCTAGCTATTTGTCAGAATGGCCCAGTATTCTAAACGACGCTACCCAGTCACCGTGCTGTCGACAAAATGTTAATCATCTTCGTTTTGCATTATGGCGAATGATGTATCCAGACATATTACTCCAAAAAACTAAGCTAAGAAGCACATACAACATCGACCTTTAACATGTAGTACAGTTGAATTTCAGAACTTTTTTGAATTTAAAAATTTTTCTCCAAACCTATGGCATTATTTCCCTCATATTGGCATACGTTTGCCAATAAACAAACTAGTAGTGGAAAAAATGTGTTATCAGGTAAAATTTTAATCGAGATAGCAATCATGTTCAAACCTCAACATATTGCATTCTGAGCAAATGGAATTTACATAATGTAAATATTTACATTTCTTGTTTCTTCAATCTGACATTTCTTATGATTTTTAGTAAAATAATTCTGACAAACAATTGTATTACCAATTGGAAGAAGAGTGCTAAATTGAGTGTGGGTTCATGGCATTCAAGTCATATTTTGTTGTATGAGCCGAACTAAGGTTACATCCAGGGGTGTAGATGTGAATTCATAGTGGCTGTATGGGATTACTTTTAATCCGTTCCACACCCTGAATTACACAGCAACCAGCGTGCTAAAGTTGGATCTGTTCATGTTGTAATCATCACTTGGTCACAAGTGGGGATTACAAAATGACAATCTTTAGCATGGTAAGCTGGCCCTATGAAGTTAGTAATTCAACTATTTGTCATCAAAGTTATACTGGATTTGTATCGATGAGGTTGCCATTTGTCTAAAGTAGCAGCCAGATAATTAGACTGGAAGATGGCCTTAATAGTCCTTAATACTTACCCAGCACTCTTGCAAAACTGGCACTTGAACCAGCTCTCCGTCACCAAAATATTGTTATACCATGTGACTCTGTGCAGTTTGTGGTAAAGTTTTGTTGGGTGTTTGTTGTACAAGTTACTATTTTTCTGTGAAAAATATGCAGCAATTCCATTTTCTGAACAACTTTCTGTTTTATTCTTTTAATCTCTAGTAGCATGCAAACTACATTATGGCTGCAGGAAAGCCAACACCGACAGAGGTCAGGATACTAGTAAAGTGTTCTGTCGCCACGGAATTTGAACAGGGTCATCCCGACATGTTCAAAAATGTGTAATGGATTTCCGTCCATGTTTGAATTTTAATCACAGTTTAAAACAGTGATTTTGAATGCATTTTGCAGCCTGTACAAATTTCATTGCTCAATTTGAAAAATTCTTGTAACTGCCAGTAATCCACCCTGATAGGAAGAGAACCTGGCCAGAACACTATAGAACAGGTGTCGCTGACAAGATGCATACCTACTAGTCTCTGGATGTCTGTGCTCTTATTCTGTGACTGTGTACACACATTGTATGACTGAATCCAAGGTTTCTAACTAAAATTTAAGGCAAAATGTGTTGCTAAATGGTTTTCTTTGTGGCTAACTGAACTTCAGGGTGATTAGCGACTGTGGCCAAGTGAAATTTTTGTCCAGCAGACACCCTGCCTGTCGACTCTCAAGCATTCGGCGTGAGTTTTATTGGCATATTGACATTTCCCTGCTGTAGTCAGCAATTATTCAATCAAGGCATATGTTAGAGATTCTCGCACGAAATTGAAGTTCTTGTGCATGGAGGTTTATCAGTTTCACAATTTCGGTGGATTTCAACATTAGTATACTGAAACCAGTTATGACTCCGGACTTCTCAAGCTTTTCTTCACTCAGGGGTTGGAAGCAATGCATGTGTTTCATGATGATTTAAATTGTTTAAATAAAGTCAGATCATTTGAAATGTCTTCATGCTTTGTGTCGTCCGGAATTTGTTCGCTAGCCACGTGGGCTAGCTTTGTCGTCAGATCTGGAGTTTAACTGCGTACTCCTTTGTCCTGAATTTTTCACATTTATTGTTGACCATCTAGACTTGCTTTGTTCTGTCCATGATCTGGGCTTTGTTGCTCACCTGATGGATTGCTTGTTTGTCCAGGTACTGGACTTTGTGTGCTTTCCATGGGGTTAGTTATGGGGTGTTCCAGATCTGGATTTTGTCGCTTGCCGTATATAGATGATTTTTGCTCTAAGCTTTGCATGGAGTGCTGTATTTTGTTCATGTCTTGGACACTCAGCTTTCCATGGATGGCCCGTTTTTCCCCTGTCCATGCAATGGATTTTGTCTTTGTCAGTCTAGCTAGAGAATTCAGTTTTTTGCAGATCCATATTTGTTCTATTGTGACTTGTGCTATAGTGGTGATAATCATGCTTGCATTTAACCTATTACTTGGCCTCCTTGATTTGGCATGGCAAGTTGTCAGGGGAGCAGATAATTGGGGAAATGAAATCAGGTGTGCTGTGGGCATGTTTAAATTCTAGCTATGTGTCGTCGGCTACCTGGAAATTGTTCCTTTGGAGATGCACTGTATGCCTGTGTTATTTTGATTGGTTCTTGCTTTGTGAGGAGAATGATTAAGTTTCCAATTTTGTCCTGATGGCCAGTGGTCCAAGGGAAGAGGAGTATTTACCGCTTGGTACTTTGTGTTGGAGTTGTCCCCTGGTAGGCAGTAGCAGCGTTACCCTTTTGGGTTTCGTTGGTTTTTTATTTTCTGTAGTGTTGCAGTGAACATGGATTGTAGCATTTGTCTCGGGGGCACATCCACTGTGTCTGAAGGGTTGCCAGTTTGCTGGTCGCTCTTCTGCCCAGTGGGCTTCAGTGCATAAGTACCCACACCACAAGTACCCGCATGAAGATTTATTGGGGAAGCTCCATTTGAGGCTAAAACTTTGCCTCTTCCTGCATTCTAATGGTAAATGCTCCATTCCGGTTGGTTCCACTGAGCCAGAAAGCGCCTTGGGACTGCTATATAATCCATTTAACAAATTGGTTGAGCAATGCCATGTGAGTTGTGGTGTTTGGACATTTTTAAAGAATGCAGTTTGGTCTTATTTGTTGTTCTGGTCTCTTCTCTTTTTGGTAGTTTTGCATTCGAGCTGACAGGAGGGGCCGGATGAGCAGGGGCCTTGGATCATGTGTGCATTAATGTACACATGGATCCTTTTGGGGCCATGTTTTTATGGGGGGAGGCGTTACGGGCCCTACTCTGTTTGCAGTTGAGGCCAATTTTCATGTGCCTGGTGGGCGGAGCCAGGGCTCATTGGTACAATAGAGAGCACCTGTGGCTCCTTTGCTGAGCGAATAAAAAAGCCCATTTGCCATGTTTTTTGGGACTCTCTCTCCATTTTGACTTTGTTATTTGGTTGGATTACATGCAACACTGCTTCAGTACTCTTTGCACATGTCCACTCACTTACATTACTGATGATACTGACTTTCATACCCCATATTTGCATAGTCTTTTTGTTAAGTTCAATTCTGCGAAATAAATTGATTTTTGCTTTTTAAATGCATCAATGTGCATCTCCCTCCTGGTTACGGCCTTTGAGCCGAGTCGTAACATTTACTTTAATTAATGGTAGCATGACAGGATCAATGCAATTAATAATTTTGCTTCAGAAAACATATTTTTCTTTATTGTTAATTTGGATACCATGGACTCACTGTAGCTGAAGTGGTTACTACAAAGGACAAAGATTGTTTCTCGAGCAATTTTTTTTTTAAAACTGCTACATATCTAATATGGGCAAGTATAATGAGCAGTTTGCACATCAGGCCAGTGGCGTGCACAGACATTTTGGGGGGCAAGTGCTCAGGGGGGAGGGGGAGGGAACTTTTTTGCACTCGTGGAACATGTTATTATAGTGTGAGATTAAAAAAATAAAATAAACATTACACGCACAAGTTCAATGCAATTCATGACTACTGTCATTCATTACAAGAAGGCACTTGGGTAGCCTTTATGGGGATATTTCTCTCAGGCAATGGGGAACTGCCTGATTCTTCTTTATGCATTCATTTATGTTGCCTAACAAAACCTACACAAAAGAAAACGTGCAGCTTAACAGATAGATTTGCAAAGTCGACCGACATTGTTTGAGGTGGTCGTCCTCACGTTATCTATCATTGATTTGGGATATAGCGTTAAACTAGCTAATCAGGTGATCAGTCGGCTAAAAAATGCTCAGTTGTTTGGTGCTGTATGAGCAGTGGCGTACCGTCAGATGCCAGGAAGGCCTACAGTAAAATCACCCTTTCCCGGATAATTGCTCTTAAACTGTTTGCGATCAGGTTTGATTGATTAACAATCAAACAGCTAATTAACAGAATAGCTACCACCAATGCGAGACATGTAATGATTAAGAAATGCTAATTACAAAGCGATTGCCTGTTGGCTATGTTGATATAATTGATGTGAATGCGCAAAGATGACAATCTGCAAAAAATTCGAAACTTTCGCGGACTTATACTTTCGCAAGTAATTTCGTCTTCACTCAGCTGTGCTTCTTACCTTACAACGCACTTTAGCTGTCACATTCAGAGTATGTAGAACGGATTCTCATGGCTAATTGCTCAATGAACGTCGCGAATTAATTTACGCAAATTCGGAAATTATAAAGACGTAGGCTATTGATATTTTTTTCCGTAGCCATTGGTGTGCGGAAGTAAGTTAAACGCCGTATAATTTCGTACTGCAATGTATAACAAGGCTTTCAAAAACAAGTTAGATTCTCGTCGGTTCCTCCAATCAGTCTGAGCAACGGTTGCTAAACGGGGAGGTAAACTGCGAGAGGTGTCTGTCATTAAGAAGTGAAATGTGAGGTTATTGCTGGCCCTATGTTTCTTCCAACGTACCATCACTGTGTATGAGACATGCTACTGCACAGCAAAATGATTACAGGTTGGGCTGTACGATTTCACTTGATCTGTGTGTTACCTGGCTGGCGGGGCACAAGACTGTGGCTTCCAGTTGCTCAGCTGATATGCACCTGCAGCGCATCCACAGAGATATAAGAAAACTAGAGTGGACAATCCTGTCACTTCCGAGGCGGCTATTCTGCCGCCAGCGCTTTGGCCCAGCCCACGCGGCGTCCACTCTAGTTTTCTTATATCTCTGTGAGCGCATATACACTGCGCGCGTGTTCACGTGACAAAGGAAGAGAGGTCGGAAGCTTGTGAGGAGGTGGCCCATTTCGGGGCATTTTTTTCAGTAGTTTTTAATCAGACAGCTTTTCGAAAAGATCATTTCAACATTGACCCCACTATAGTGTTAATAATAATAATAATAATAATTAAAAAAAAAAAAAAACAAAAAAAACAACGAAGTTTCAAAAGGGCACTTTCATTGATTAAGGGCAAAGAGGCAAGTGCTGTAGCACCACCTAGCGTGTATCTGTGCACGCCTATGCATCAGGCATAGCTGAGGAGTTAAATTCAGGCAATTCCTGAAAAACAGGGATCGAAGTGAACTCGTCCATATTCTAAATCATGTTCCAGCTCGAGCTTGCTTGTGAATATTCACTCTCTGATCCGGGTGTGCAATCGAGTGATATAATATTGTAACTGCGTGCATAAATTCGCAGCTCCATGTCGCTGGCAGGCATATCTCCATAAAGATACCCTGCTAAGCTCCGTTGTTCTTCTCGAACACGTCAAATCCAGATAATCCTAAAATGATGAATTACATTCATATTTTAATTTATAACAAAGTGGTCAGTGTCAAAGAAACGAAATATACTTTCTATGTTTTAAATGAAGTAGAGTAAAAGTCCTGGTTTAAAAAAAAAAAAAAGAAAAAAAACTCAAGTAAAGTACAAATTCTCAAAATAACTAAACCCTATCAATTCATCTTAATGTCCCCTTTTTTCCCTGACGGCGTCTTTTCTCGGCCGTAATGGCTGAGGTGAAGGCACAGTTGTAGGGCTCTCGGTTCACCACAGGGTTAGAGCATAGCTGAAACCCGCTGTCTTCTTGCACTGGGGCACAACACGACTGAGCAAGCTACACTGGAGTGCAATCACAGAGATAAAGCAATATTTGAGAAAATTGCAGACCCTCCAGCACTATGGTAAACTAGTTGAGTTAATCACTCTCTCCTCCATAAATCGCATCTCATACTGGCCCTGCGATAATCACAAAATGAACAATTTATTAACATATTTGCGTAGACGAAGGCACCCGCGGACATGGAGCTGCTCTATTTATACACACAGTTACACTATCCTATCAAAAGGTTGTACACCCAAAATGATTATTGAATATTCACAAGGAAGCAAGCCTGAAAATGATATAGAATATGGACAAGTTAGGTCCTGTCCCAGTTTCCCAAGAACTGTATAAACTGAACTCCTCAGCCAAGCTTGATTTTAAAACTTCCTAATATACGTGCCCATAGTATCTATCCAGCAGTTAAGAAAGATAATCTCTAACAACAGAAAAAAATCATCCTTTGTTGCAACCACTTCAGCTATAATAGGCCAAAGGTATCCTAATTAAGTAGTGAAAAAACATCAGTTTTCTGTGGCAAAAAATCAACATGGTATTGCAACTATGTCATTCTAGAATCAATTATAGTCATCAAATATTAAAACACGTGATTCCATACCATTAATTTACGCATAGATTTGTCCCTCAAAGAATTCATTGGTTACTTACCCTCAGAAAAGCATTTGAATCCTTGCATAACAGCAAGTTAGGTTGTATTCTTTCAACTTTGCACAGCTGAATAGAATGTGATTGCATAGAATAAAAGAGTTCCAATACTAGCGCTGAAGTGCTACATTTTCAAAATGGAAATGTGACACAGCCACAGACAGTGCGAGTTGATCCAAATGGAAAAGGACTGGAGGGCTGATGACATTCATTCTCTAGAGGAGAAATTGAATGATGGAGATTTTTCCCTCAAAGAGTAAGAACAACCATCAATGAATGGAGTAGCTATATATTATTTGTAGCCAGCTAGCAACCCATTTCTTATTTTTGGATAAACACCTTGATCACAGGGCTAGTTGCCACATTGTTTGATAAGAGTGACCATTGGCCTTTGCTAATAATGCTGTATGTGATGGCATTTTGCTCAATGTGGCAATCTATTTTAGAATTCATTCTGCATTCAACAATATATATATAAAGGCCCAGGATTTTCACTCTTTTAAAATGTGAACAGCTCAAAGATTGGTAAATCCCATGCTGAATTCATCGTATCAATTTTGTTCAATCTGAAGTAACATATTGCTTGCTTTTTTCTGATAGTGGAATGTCTGTTTTGTTAAAATAAGGTATATTTCAGATATTACAATGTTAGTGAGTTATACTTGCTCCTTAAGGGTATGAAATGCACTTATGCAAGCTTGCATTCCACTTGGATAAATGCAGTTCGAAACAGCAAGCTGTCTGTTGCAGGGTGAGCATTTAGACAGCAAAATAAGCATTTCCTTAAATCAGTATGTGTGCTGGCTGACAAGGCTCAGTAGAAAAATGGACAACATTCTTACTTTATCATGGAGAAAATGCATGGTTTTGGTTTGTAGAGGTTACTGGTGACTAGTGATGTCCATCCACACCGATATTGATAAACTCATGCTAAATTCCACAAGAAAATAATCAATTAATTTTGAAAGTCATGAGTCAAAAGTGGATTTGTGTTAAATAGATGATTATTTTATAATCTGACTGCACAATTTTGAAGGCTCAGAGTGTTGTGAGCCACAAGGAGAGCTGTCTACACAGTAAATAATTTTGAATTCCACTCTCAGATGAAGTACACTTGTGGTCAAGGAGTACATGAACCCAAATGTATTGTTTTAACTCCAAGCAATTTTTCAGTTCTCAGTTTTTTACAATTTCAATGCTGAAATTTCATAAAGATTTTTTATGTTTATTGCTCTTTTTCTTTGTCAAAATTATGAAAATAAACTTAAATATGAAATGGAATTCTACACCGTATAAGAGTCTCGTTTCAGTTTAGCCTTTTCCCCCTCTCTGTGAAGTTCAAATCTTGAATTATGAAGCCTTAGATAGGGTAACACATAAATGGCCAGATTTGGCTTTGGCGCAAAGTAGTTCAGAAAAGAAGGCTCTTTCTTGGCATCGGAGCATTCAGGATGCTTATGTCAATGTTGCAATTTTGTATAGAATACTCGGCACTTTGATCATTTCCACAGCTGCAGCTGAGCACTCTTTCGGCAAACTCAAGTTGATCAAGTATTATTTGCGATCAATTCTGACGGAAGAGAGACTCAAAGGGCTCGCTCTTCCCAGCATAGAAAGACAGCTGGCAACTTCCCTTGACTTCAGTGAATTTGTTGAAACTGTAAGGCATCCTTTGAATGATTTCTTTGTGGCAGGTAGAGAGTAGTATTCACAGCTGATTTGAAAAAGTAGATATTTCCACCTAACATGCAAACCTTTGCCTCTGCGCAGCATCCCCTTAGTCCATCTGTCGTCTTCCATTTCTTTGTTGGCATACACTTGGTGGCTTTTAACTAAAATGTTGCACATCTACTTTTTCCTCTGGTGATATCAGGACATGTTCAACATTGGCTGTAGTATGATGTGATTCGTTTTTAACGCTAAATAAATATGAACATTTAGTTGTTGCCCATTTCACAGCACCAGGGGAAATTTCACTTTCAGGGAAATTTCTTGAAACTGACCTCGCCTCGAGAAAAATTCTGGGTCCGCCACTGATTGAGAGTTCCTATGAACTGCTACCAAATGCAAGTTCAAAACTTGGAAGAAGCTCCAGACCTTTTATCTGCTTCTCATGTAATCGAATACCGAGGGAAGTGGTCACACCTTGACATGAAACACTGTCAGTCAGTTGTTTGATTATCTTTGAGAATTTATAGCACTACGAATAAAAATAGCTGTAATTCCTAAACTGTAAGTGCAAGATTTTCATGAAACCCGATGAATTAAAGGTGAAAGTTTGCAAATTAATCATGCTTTAAAAGCAGGATTGTTTTGCTTCTAATCCATTGTGGTGGTGTATGGAGGCAAAATCAAAAAAATTGTGTCACTCTGGAAATACTTTTGTCCTTAACTGTATCTCTCCAATGTTGTAGAATACTTGACCACATAAAAGTGCAATTATGCCTGGCAGTCCACGCTTGGACCCAAGTTCAGCAAACAGTTAATGCTTGTTACACATTCTAAAAGAACTGGGAACAGGCAATATAACATTCAGAAAATATTGGGATGCGCAATAAAAGCCAGGTGTACAGGTGTCAAATAAGTGATGCCATCACGCTTGGATATTAAAGGAGCATCCACAAAAGGCACAGGTTTGTAAATTCAATGAGTGGTCGAGGCTTGAAACTTGGTGAAAAGCAGCTTGATCGATTACTCTAACAGTCTAAAAACCTGCAAAAAACAAACATAGGACCAAGGGTCCTGTAGCTTACCCGCAAGAAGTCTTACAGCGGTGATACAAGTTATAAAAATTTAGTGTGAAGTTTGACATTTGAATTAATGAAAATCAATGTCAAGGTCACTATATAAAAGTTCACACACATTTATAAGACCTTCTGTAATACAATCCTAAGCTCTGATGCAGTTTTGGTCATACAAGTCATTAAAATATGTCAATATGTATACAATGTGTCAATTGTGAACTTTAAAGGTCACAGAATCTCAGGTTGTGGTCAGCAAATGGACTTCATATATGACTTTCTAGATCCTAGGATCATTTGTCGCTATACAAACCTCGGCTCAACCTGTGACCATTATGGTGATACAAGTCATTGTAATTTCACTGTGGAGTTTGACCCTCAAAGATCACTGACAGTCAAGTTGAATGTCGCCAAATGAAAGTTCATAGGTCACTTCCTAGATGTCAGTAACACAAACATAGGCTCCATCTATGACCGTTTCAGTGATACAAGTCATAGAATTTTCACTCAGTCACATTTGACCATTGAAGGTCAAGACGAAGATCACCAAATGAAAGTTCATATATACTCAGCCAAAATAAAAACTTCACACTCGCTTGGAGGTCGATAAGTTGAACATACAAGAAATGAGGTTTTAAATAATGCTTTTATTTAATTCTGTACTCATTAAAGATGGTGTATCATAAAAATAATGTCCATAATTTAACCAGTTCCACCGGAAATGCTCCGAAAATGTGCAAGAGTAAAAATGGTAAGTTACAACTTGAATAAGAGCAGTGCGCAGGCGATTACGTATGGTTTGGGCAGTCACACGACCTCTAAATAATTCATTCCTAGTGAATGTTGCAGTGACAAATCGATTATGCAAATGACGTAAGACAATTTGTCAGTCTTCTGCTTTTGACGTCACTCGTGGGCTACCAAAACGAGGTCGGTCAGCTGTGGTGCCAGTTTGTTGGAGACGTGTCCGAAGATCATGGATAATCCATCGACTGCATCCCATAACCCTTACAACATCAGTGACGGACTTTTCTGTATTCAGCTTGCCAATGGCACGTTGACGCTGAATGTTTGACAGCCATGGCATTGAAAATCAACGAATAATTAACTGTAAAAACTTGTTTTTCCAAGATGTCACTCTAACGTGCTACCGTGAGCTTAGCTGCACATCTCTCATATTGTCACATGACTAGGAACACGAGAAAACAGGGTTTTAGCTTAAAGTACGCTCTCACGTGCTACGTACCTGTGCACGTTGGAGTTGATGTGTGTCATGATGTCTAACAACGCATTTACCCCTAGTGATAATAAAAACTCTTGTTAAAAGTTTCAATATTTACAAATTTATGAGTGTGAAGTTTCTTTTTTGACTCAGTTTATGACTTCCCATATGTTTGTAATACAAACCTAATCTCCACCTGTGACCGTTTTGGCAAGACAAGTCATTGTAATTGTATTACCTCAAGTTTGACCTTCAAATATCATCATCAGTCAAGCTGAATGTCACCAAAGGAAAGTTCATATGTGACTTCCTATGTCAGTGGCACAAACCTAGGCTCCCATCTGTGACCTTTTCAGTGATAGAAGTCATTGAATTTTCTCTTGATCAAGTAAGACCTTCGAAGGTCAATATGACGGTCACCGAATAAAAGTTCATGCATGACTTCCTATACTCCTCCAATACAAACCTAGACTCAATCTACAACGATTTTGCTGATATAAGTCATTGAAATTTCACTGTATAGTTTGGCCATTCAAGGTCACTGAAGGTCAAGGTCAAGGTGACCCAAAGAAACTTCAGACGTGACTTTCTATATGGCCACAATACATCTGCAGATCTATCTGCAGTAGTTTTGGTGATAAAAGTCATTGAAATTTCACAATGTGAAATTTGACCTTCGAAGATCACCTAAGGTCAATTTCAAGGCCACCAAATGAAAATTCATGTATGACTTCCTATACATCACCAATACTATCTGTAACCATTTTGCTGATATAAGTCATTGAAATTTCACTGTGAAGTTTAGGCAATTAAGGTCACTGAAGGTCAAGCTCAATGTCACCAGAAGAAACTTCAGACATGACTTCCTATATGCCCCAATACAAACGTAAGCTTGGTCTGTAATAGTTTTGGTGGTAGAAGTCATTGAAATTTCACTATGTGAATTTTGACCTTTGAAGGTCGCTGAAGGTCAAGTTCAAGGCCACCAAATGTAAGTTCATACATGACTTCCTGTACAATATTTCACAAAAGTGACTAAACCCCTCACATTTCAACAATTAATTGAGTATATCTTTTCAAGGGACAACAAAAATGAAACTTGAATATATTCTAGAGTAGCCATTGTACCATTTATATAACAGTGTAGATTTACTGCAATGTGCAAATAACTGAAGAAACAGTTGCTATTTCCAAAATGGGTGGCAACAAAAGTGTGTATACACCCCAGTTGGTAATGGTTAACCAAGCTATGAAATGCGTCTTATTCATCTTGTTCATGCTTTTTTCTATTCGACTGGACCATATGAGGTTGTCTAATGTGTTGAAGGTTTAAATTGTGGTGCTTTGGGTGCAATGCTCTCATTCTGGTCACTGGATAGTCAACATGGAACCTCAATGGAAAGAACTCTCTGAGGATTGAGAGAATTGTTGCTCTCCCCAAAGATGGTCTAAGCTACAAGAAGATCTGTTAAACCATTATACTGAGCTACAGCACGGTGGCCAAGCTTATTCAGTGGTTTTCCAAGACAGGTTCTACTCGGAAGAGGTCTCATCAGAGTCGACCGAAGAGGGTGAGTCCTCGTGCTCTGCATCAGGTGCACAAGTTGGCTTCAGAAAACAGACGCAGGAGTGCTGGGAGCATTGCTAACGAGGTCGCAGTAGAGGGAAAACAGCCTGTCAGTGCTCAGACCATATGCTGTGCACTGCACTAGGTCGGTCTGGTTGGCCATCGGCCAAGACGGAAGCCTCTTCTGATGCTAGACCACAAGAAAGCCCGAAAACAGTTTGGTGAAGACAACCATTCCAACAACATGAACTGGAACCATGTTCTGTTGTCTGATGAGACCAAGATAACCTTGTTTGGCTCAGATGGTATCCAGCATGTGTGGCGGCGCCCTGGTAAGGAGTACCAAGACAAGTGTGTACTGCCTACAGTCAAACTTGGTGTTGGCAGCATCATAGCTGCATGAGTGCTTCTGGTCCTGGGGAGCTGCGCTTTAATGATGGAATAATGGATTACAAAATGTACTTTGACGTTCTGCTTCAGAATATGAAGCCCTGCCATTCGGCAATGGCAATTTTCCAACATGATAAAGACCCGAAACACACCTCCAAGATGTCAACTGCCTTCCTGAAGAAGCTGACGGTGATGACGTGGCCAAGTATGTCTCCAGACCTGAATCCCATTGAGCAACTGTGGGGCATCCTCAAGAGGAAGGTGGAGGAGCAGCAGGTGTCCAACATCCACCAGCTTTGTGATGTTGTCATGGAGGAGGATCCCAGCAACAAACTGTGCAGCTCTGGTGAATTCCATGCCTCGGAGAATCAAGGCAGTGCTGGAGAACAATGGTGGTCATACTAAATATTGACTCTATTGAATGGCATGTTGATGGTGAGGTGTACTTTTGTTGCTACCTATTTTGGAAGTAGTGACTGTTTGTTCAGAATATATTCAATTTCAATTTCGGTAACATTTCCCCTTGAAAAGATGCAATCAATTAATTGTTGAAATGTGAGGGGTGTACTCACGTTTGTGAGATACTGTAAGTGTTCAATGCACATATGTTCCCAACCTTCAATATTTTCAAGACGAGAAACCTTTGAAGACTAACATTTTGCATGACCTCAAGTTTGACCTTTCAGGGTCATCTGAGGTCAACTTTAACACAGCCAAAATATAGGTCATATATTACTTCCTATATGTCAGTAATAGAAACTTAATTTCTATCTGTAACCATTTCGCTTCCATTTAGCCCAGTCTCCATAAGACCCAATGTTAAAGCACAGTGCCCCCACAAGACCCACTTCCCTTAACTCAATAAAAATGGCACTCGCATTGTACATAAAGTGTATGAAGGGGAGTTGATTGCCAGATTTATAAAAAAGTTATCAGACAGTTTTTGAGAAATAATTTTTTGCAATTTCAAGTCACATCTTTTAACATTGTTAGTATATTCCCTGACCTCGAGTTTGACCAGTCAAAGTCATCTGAGGTCAACTTTAACATAGCTAATGTATAGGTCATATATGACGTCCTATATGTAAAAATACAAACTTAATCTCAATTTGCAACTGTTTGGCCTCCACAGGCCATCTTGCATATTCATAAAGAACAGCGCCCACAACAGACCCACTTCCATCGATTCAATCAAAATGGCGCTCGCACTGTACATTGATGGTACCAAGCGAAGTTGATTGCCTGATTTTGTAAAAAATTTATCACGCAGTTTTTGAGAAATAATTTTCAAAAATTTCTCAGTCCTATCTTTAACCTTGGAACCAAAATTTCATGGGCCCATAAAACGGACAAAAATTATTCAATCAAAAATCAGAGAAAAACATGTAGAGACGAACAGAATCTGGAGAATTTTTTATTTTTTTTTCCCAGCAGGGGGTCTGACTGTGACCATGTCTCCTTATCAGCAGGGCCCTGCATTACAAACAATTAAAATCTCTGCGCGAAGGGTGCCCTTCAAAATTAATGCTGAGTGCCCCTGAACTTTCATCCTTCAGATAGCACTGCACTGAAAATTGACCTTCTTCTGTGATGGATGCAACAACATGGGTTGCAAATGCTTTGGACATCCTTTCCCAAAAAAAAAAAAAAGTGAAGGCGGTAAAATGCACCGAAGAAGACACCTGTCAAAAATACATTCTTTACAGTCTTCTTGGAGCTTCAGCACATCTGAAATTGCCTGATACACAGTGGTAATGTTCTGTTGTTGGACTAACAATTCAAACAGTAAATTTGAAATCAAGGTCATGGTGCTCTCTAGGCCAAAGTGAAATACGTTGTAAGAACATTCTGGTTGTTACCAACAAAAGGTTAAAAAGCCTGGATCTGTCATGGTATTGGAGGTGGGGTACACGGCATGGATAATTTGAACATCAGTGCAGCTACCATTGATTCAGAAGAATATAGATGCATTTTGGAGCAACATATGCAGTCTTCTTGATGATGAATTTCGGAGGACACCCAAATTGATTTGAACGGAGCTTCAAGCTATATTACACATTTGTAAAAAACAGCATGGCTTCCTAATTGGAATGTGGCAGTTAGACAGGCCTATTTGCAGTCCAGACCCATCTTTAATTGAATATATGGTGTGCTTTACCACACCATATTGAAGACACCAGAAACCTTAAGTGGTGCAATGTAAGAATTAAACAGTAGTGACAAAAAAAACTATAAAATCATTTACATTGCAGGACATTCTTCCTATTTCCCATAAGATTTAAAATAATGCAAGTTTGGGACTCATTCAACAGGGAGGAGCATACAGAAGCAAACAGAAAGTGCAGCAAGTCTATGGAAACAAAGAGAGCCTAATGACTGCGGTAGTTCAAAAAAAATGCGAGAATTCTCATCGATTAGGATTGTTGGCAATTTCGATGAAACTAAGATTCTGATTTTTTTTTTTAAATAGAAATGAGTTAATTTCCTTTTCAATATCTGATTTCATGATAATATGGGTGTTTCAAAATTCATACAGCAGATCCAGGAAGAACAGGGGAACTGAGGACAACAATAGTTCCACTATTGTAGAGTTTTTTTTTTTTTTTACTTAAAAGGGAATAACAGCAGATCTGATTGGCTTCAATGGAACCTCACCCCGCCACACCCACAGGTAAGTTATTTGTTTTAGTGCAACCCTTTGGTAAACAGTGTCACACATGTACCATAGCCAAATGTCTCAGAATTACTGAAATGCAGTTGCACAAACCCAGTTTTGACCCAAGATGCCATTAGCACGTTCGCGGTCTGTGTTTAGGTTGTCAAAATAGGGCCTGAAATATCTTAGAACTGTTAACAACTTAATGCAGATCAAGGATTACTCAGAAATCTTTTCTTTTTGCATTAGTGCATTTTATACATCATCCCTACATTTTCAGAAATGGGGTTGCATTTGAAATATGTCTTTAGCCAGAATTTCCCCACATCTGTTCAACCAGACCATCAGGGAAGAGAACATCCATTTCTCTATTTTTGTCTCTTTTTTTGCAAAAGTACATGTAAAAAAAAAAAAAACTTCCTTCTCTATAATTTAACCATCATAAATGTTAGCATTGGAGACTGGTGGCTGGTTACCCCAGAGGCAACAAAACACTAAGTGCAGTCCTCTGCTCAAGTACAAATGCCAAACATTGAGCATGCCATTTTTGTGATTGGAAATTTTGAAAATGTCCTGTGAAAAATTTGACAAAAAATACATCTTAATAGGGCTTAACATTTATACTTCCAAAAAGTTTCACCTTGGGGTTCACTTGTGTCACCTCTACAAACAAACAGCATTCTGACACTGCTGTAACATAATTGGGTACAAATAACTTGTAAATCAGAAATGTCACCTCATAATCTGCACATCTGGACACCAAAAAAATTCCACTTCATAGAAACTTGAACAGTTGCAAAAAAAAAAAAATCAGACCACAGACCGCACAATATTGAAAAAAAACATAACTTTCCTGGCATAAGATTTATTTACTTTGTGCTCATCAATCCCTCTAATTTGCCTTTCTTCTAGTCTGTGCTTTCCGAATTTCCCTCTTTGCGCATATAACTTCGGGGTCATACTTGGCTGCAGACACCAAGGGAAATAAATAGGAGGGTTGTTGTCAACGACGGTGTTTACTAACGACACTTCCATCATTTTGTTATTCCAGCCAAGTTTGCGTACACGGTCATTCTAATTTCTTGTTTATTTCAATGTGCCAGCCCACAAAAAGTTTTTTTTTTTTTGGCAAAGTTTATGGGCTTTTCCTTCCCTGAGGCCTAGTTATTGTCAATAGCACGAGTGAATATTTCTGATTTGCCTGTGGGGGGACTCCTTTATATGTACTTATGCACTGTAAACCCAGGTAGTGTGGTGCACTCAGCTGTTTTGTGTAAACATGGCATCAAAAAAAAAAAAGTGTTAGCTTGTGTTCACAGCACTTAAAAACATGGTAAGAATAAATTTTACCTTATGTTATTTCAGTACTGTACGTACAATGCAATTAAAGTTGGCTTACATTATTTTCTTTGAGGTAATAGGTTTCCACAAAATGTGAATGTGCCACACTATCTCAGTTTATAGTGTGACAGAGAGGTCATGAATCTACCATTAACCAATGAAAGCCTTATACTCACAGTTGCATTTCTTCTGAACAAATCTGAGTTTGCAAGCTGTTCTGTACGTTGATAATCTAATACGATCCAAGTCTTGAGCCCCTGTAAAAAAGTACAAGCACAAACGGATTATAAAACATTTTTTAGAAAAATACAGTAAGTTAGATAACAAGCCTGAGTTTACTACAAAGGCATTTTTACTTTGCAAGCCACAGGGATTGCAAAGCCAGCAGGAGTATACCCATGTGACAAACCACATGTGGGGTGGTTTAAGTGTGTCCATATTTTAATGCTAAATCCATCCATCATTATGAGTGACACAGTCAGCTGGTGTCCATTAATATCGAGCGAGCTCTCCTGGAAAGACCTCCATGTAAGCAGGGATGTTTCTTTCACAACCAAGCCTTTGGAGGAAAAAAGTCACAAAGTTGCGTGCCACTGTTAATCTCGCCATTTTGTGTAGTAAGGGAGTGCTAATACCCAACAGCACAGCAAGTGGCACTGAATTAATTTGTTTAAATAAAGCATTCATTTAATGCACAATAAGTTCAAAATTGTTGTTAAAATTCTTCTTTGGTCCATTAGAAAGAGAAGTGTTGAGCAAGAAAATACTCTCAGGTCAATATTATTCAATATTATTGTGTTAACATAATGCAGCGTACTTATTACACACAGGCAGAAACATGCAGTACTGTCCACTCATGTTAGCACCCACAGTAAATAAAAATAGGCGTGCAATGCACGGAATACCCCTCAGCCTGATGTCAAAGTTTTTGGAGACGCCCACCCGCCTACCCGCCCGCCGCCCGACCGCCCGCCAGCCCAGCCACACGAAGGATAGCAATACCCTGTCAGCCTTGAGGGCTGAGGGGTAAAAAGCACAGTAATGACTTAAGGCCTTAGTTGTTTTTAGAGTTGATATTCAGTTAATTCAGAATATAAACTAAAATTAAACCTGTAATGGAAATAAAAGGTAAAACAGTATCATGAGACAAACATTTTTTATACGAAAAAAAAAAAAAAAAAAAAAACATAGTGAGAGTATGGCCAGTTCTCAGTTTAATGTTTTAATTTTTGTGGATTATTCACAACTAATTGCATCTTTTATGGTGAAAAAGCACCTGGACAAGCTGTTTGTGCAGCATTTCAACCTCACTCAGCTCTAGAGAGGCCATTTTAGCTAATTTCTGAGGCTCCTTTTGTTGAAACCTACTCCACTGTAATTAGGGTTAAATAAAAAAAAAATAAAAACCATGGTTCAGGAAGCAGCCCTCAGTAAAATTAAGGGAACACAGTTAAAGGTTGGGGTAGTAATGCTGTGGAATAGTGGTAAAAATGTATGTGAATCTCTATTTCTTTGCTTTGTCTTCCTTTGGAAGTTCATGCAAAGGGAATGTGCTTTTGCACTGAAGAAAGCAGGGTCTTCTCGCTTTGGAGATACACACCAAACTCATCTCCATCTCCACTCTACCAAGCTTTGTTTGAGGACCTGCTAAAGTAGCCAATAGGTGGGCATTCAGCAAATTTGGTTCGATGTGACATAGACAAGTTAAAGAAGAAAACACTGGAGTCCAAAAGAGACATTTCAGGAATTTCAGGAGCAGATTCCTGTCAGAGAGAAACTCCCTTTAGTGTGGACTTAAGGCTTTGTAACTTCGCAAAATTTTTACAAGCACAAAAAACTATAAAACACATGACTGGACAGGTGAAAAAAATCCATAAAATGACCCCTGAAAAGAATAAATGATCATTTTATTTGTGGCTAACATTACATACTACAGAATGTGCCACCTCTACTACCTCTTTACAGCCCAAATTTCTAGGTATATCCATGTAATTCCACCTTGTGAGGCTTACATGCAATACATAAGGGCAAGTATCGACAGTAAATCAGTGACAAAATAACTTCTTTAACTGTTGGGTAAACTGCTGTTTGTGTCACAGGACTCCAGACGAACTTTTTAACTAGTAGCAGTGGTGCTGCCAACATTGGCAGTTAGTCACTTCAGCGCATGATCTGGTCATAACCCCCATTTTATAGGGTCAGCATCAGTATCCTATTAATTAATCACCTTGCATGCTGCTGATCAGTTGTCTTAATTTGCATACCCTAGTTTTGCACAGAGGTAAACACTTACACCTCTATCTTATACCCAACGCAGCGGCACAAAGCCTGATGCAAGTGTCTTTGCTAGTTTACGTACCGGCGAAGTTGTCGTTATCCCGGATTGCGAAGTGCAATCCATGTCCCCATATCAGAGCATGCAGAAATTCTAAAAAATATATTTATTGAGAAACTCCAAATAAGAACATGTGAAAGGCTGCTGAATAGCTCACTCGGTAAAGCATCGCGCTGCGAAGTAGAAGTGACCATCACATCGCGGGATCAAACCCCACTTTGTACCAGCCGGCAGTGGTCGGCAGCTTTTTCAGAGTGGCGCACAATTGGCTAGTGCGCTACAGGGTTGCAAATTGGGAAGGGACTGCCGGGAAGGGAAAATAATAGTTGCCTTGTTCGTTGCTCTAGCGCCGCCTGGTGGCCAGACAGGCGCTCGTCAGGAAGATTCTAAGTCTGCTCATGTCCGGTTATCCTCCGCCCTCGTTCTGAAATTGCGAAGATTCAACCAATGAGTAAATAAGAAGCGGTGGCTGACAGGCTCGTGCTTTGGAACTCCTGAATTAGCAGCAAGGGGTCATATACGAGCAAGCCTTGCGCATAGTTCACCAATTGGGCATTCCAGATTCGCGTGGGATTTTAACTATATTAAGCCATTACATCACTTCCTGATTCACGAGGGTATAAAAATAAGGTAACACACGCAAAAGCCATTTCTCATGCAACGCCATAAAGAAAAAATGGTCGCACTTTAGATGAAGTGTTGCTCATAAAGGCTTTATATGGCATGTATAATGCCTTCATAAATTAGACCTAATGTCTTCATAAATCATATATAAGCAAATGTCATGCTTCGTAAAGGATGTGATATATGCCAGATGTGATATAACTGACAATGTCACTTCGGTAGTGGTTAAATGCATTTAAGGGTGACATTGTCAAATCTGGCATCACTTGCTGAATAAGAATGTGTTATTTCAGCCTTTACAAAGCATGACATTTGCTTATATATAAATTATGAAGACATTATGCCTCATTTACATACCGTAAAAAGCCTTTATGAGCAACACTTCATCTAAAGCGTGACTGAAAAAACAACTGTCAATTCAAAAGAGGCAGATGGTCATAGACCATAAATCTGCTAATGGCAACAATAAGATTCACATCGTATTAATTTTGCTACCAAGCAATGTAAGGGCAATTATTTAAAAATTCCATAGATATGGAACTGTTAAAAATCTCACGCGTTAAAGATGTAATTGCATTTTGCCCCCCAGGATACTGAAGAGGATGGTGAGAGAAGCAACAAAATCCCAAAGAATCACTGTGAAGGAATTGCAGGTCTTGGTGGCATCTTGAGGTCACTAGGTTTCAAAAAGCACCATCAGCCACCACCTCTACAACCACCGGCTCTTCGGAAGGGTTCCCAAAAGAAAGCCTTTTCTGACCAGAAGACACAGAAGCAAGCTCGTGGAGTTTACCAAACATCATTGAAATTATGACTGGAAGAAGGTTCTTTTGTCTGATAAGACCAAAATTACACGTTTCCTTCAGATAAAGCATTGGCATTTTTGGCATCAAAATAGAGAACGTTTTGGAACTTGCTGCAGGCATCAAATTCAAAATGAGTGAATATTTCCAAAAAATACAATAAAGTTATTAGTTTGAACACTAAATATCTTGTCCTTGTCGTGCACTCAATAGGAGCGATCTGATAAACAATACGGCACATCGCCAGGCGGATTTGACGACAGAAAATCACGGGTCAAATGTCAAAATGTCGACGAGTGAACTTCTCCTCATATCCGCGCGTGGTCGAACGCTAGCTAATATAATGGCAATTTATAGTGTTTTGTTCCAAAACGTCAACTCCAGCTTTGACTCGCTTGTAGCGTTTATTTGAATTTTGCGGTATTTTCATGTTGATATCTGTGTATCCACGATGGTACTCGACTGTGAAGCTGCGCAATGCTAATCGCATTTCGTCATGCATGCATTGGCTTGGCAAAGCTGGTCTTATTACCGGAGGTGTGGATGCCGACAAAAAATCTTTTTCCTTCATCTCATCTCCTGATTTATGAACAGTTTTGCACAATATCAGATTGCTCCTATTGACTATAGCTCAAGAAGGATTTGCAAATCATTGTACTCTGTTTTTATTCACGTTTTACGCAATGTCCCTACTTTATTGGAATTGGGGTTTGTACATGAAAACTATTTAAAATATTTTTTAAAGATTTAACTGATTAAATTAAATATCATGAGTGAATATTATAAAATGTCATGAAATTAAAAATTAACAAATGTATGATTTAGCTGATTAAATTGGGCCCATAGGTAAACTAAATGCAATATAGTTTCAAATGTAACAAATGAATAAAATATTTTTTTCTTAAATCAAGAAGTTGAAAATAATGGGGAATAACAGGCCTAATTATGAGTGCCATAATAATCACTACAGGACAAAGTCAACTAGAAGGCAACATTATAAAGTTTAAACATAGAATTTTATCAAAGCAGAATTGAAAAAAAAAAATTGTGATTTTACTTCTCTCTATTTCCTAAAAACAACGTAAAATAAAATCTAAAATCTTTGCATGGCATTTTCATGGCAGCCGTCTGGCCAACAGCAGGCGCTTGAGCAAGGAACAAGGAAACTATTATTTTCCCTTCCCAGCAGTCCCTTTCCTGTTTGCAACCCTGTAGCGCAATAGCCAATTGTGCGCTACTCTGAAAAAGCTGTCGACCACGGCCAGCTAGTACGAGGTGGGGCTCGAACCTGCGGCGCAATAGTCACTTCTGCTTTGCAACGCCATGCTTTACTGAGTGAGCTATCCAGCAGCCTATGTTGGTGGTTATTAATCCTGCTCATGTCAGTTTATAAATGTACAGTCATCGTTTGTGGTTGACGAGAGCTTGCTTAGCTGTGTACGATAGCATGTGTGGCAACAGGACACTAGCTAGCTTTAGCTAATACCTTTAAAAAGCCATTCACACCCAAGTTTCTGCATCGTTGTAATGTGTTGCAGGTCCATGTTTTCAGTGTGGCTTTCGCACTACATTCACTAAGAGTGTCAGTTTATATTGGAACGGAGTCGCTGCCATGGGCGCTGCTTTCTATCTCAGCCTCTGTGGACATCGATGCGCGTTCCTGTGTTGCGGGGTGGGGACTGCTGACTTCAGCTTTGCACAAAAAGCTATGAAAACGACCAAATCAGTTATAGCAGCTTTAAATCACAAATCAAATCTTGATGACCAAATTATTCAAGTTAAAAATCTTGACTAATGTACACTCTATAATGCATTATGAACAAAATAATGCAACAACAGTCAATGGAAACCAACATCATCAAACCATTGACAGCTAGATTCAAAATCACCTTGAAAATGAAAGTAAACAAGAGTCATCAGAAGATGGCGTATCCCCCAGCCCCCACAATCTCTTAATTTAACTCATCAGCTGACATCGCTGATGAAAAATTCCAAAAGCGATTGGGAGCAGAAGTCATTTACATGGAAACAGAATTTTCAAAATTTAAATCTCACATATCCCAAAATATCAGAAGGCACAAGTCTAGCACCTGATTAATATGTACAGCAGTTTTGTTGAAAAATATCTGGTGGTATTCTGGTGGTTCTGCTCCGGAAACAAAATGATTACAGGTGGACATACTAATTGACTAAGGCAATTGAAATCACTGGCTTATCCAACTTGCCTAAATTTTATCACAGCAAACTCGTGACTCATTAGTGTGCATGGCCCTTGCGCGCCTCTATGCACTCCTAACAATTTTTGGGTATGCTCCTGATTAGTCAGCAGATGGTATTCTGGGGGATCTCCTCCCAGACCTGGATCAGGGCATTAGTGTGCGCCTGCACAGTTTGTGGCGGTACTTGGCAGCGTTGGATGCACCAATACAGAATGTCCCACTGATACTCATTCAGATTTAGGACAGGGGAACAAGAGGGCCAATCAATAGCATCAATGTTTCCATCATCCAGGAACTGCCTACTAGGCTTGGGCAAATTTTCAATATTATTGAATATCTCAATATTTGTCGTCATATGCAATATTTTTAACAATATCAACCATCGAACAGCTGTTATGGCATCCTCACACTTTTATTTTACTTTTTTTCGCCTCCTCCTTTCCGCGTGAAAATCGATCGAAAATAACTGAATTATTTGGGTTAGCCTGAATGCAGCGTTTCAGTTCGAAGACATGGCAGATTTAGTCGCAAAGAAGAATACAAGCTCACAAATTTGGCAACATTTCAACCAGGGGAAAATGAAAGTTTCTGTTGGAGTGTGAATGGTAAAAAGGTAAGAGGGCCTTTGTCTCCCCCTGCAGCTGACCTGTGGTAAATTTACAGAGGTTTTAGAAGTAGTAATTCAATAATGACAGTAAAATTGACAATAAAATGACAGGGGAAATATGATTGGTCAATTTTACTACGAATGGGTTTTATCCCCCCACCCACCCACCCACAGTGATAATATCGTCTACCGCCTTATTTGGGCGGGATAATATCGAGATATTTAATTCTGGATGTTGCCCAGGCCTACAGCCTACACAGTCTGGCCACATGAGGCCGAGCATTGTCCTGTAGCAGGAGGAACCCAGGACCCTCTGCACCAGCATGAGGTCAGACGGTCTCTCCAAAAATTTCATCTCTGTACCTAACAGCAGTCAGAGTACTGTTGGCTATGAGGTCTATGCTGCACCTCCAAAGATATGCCAGACCTTCACTGACCCACCGCCAAATCAGTCATGCTGGATGATGTTACTGCCGTCGTAACTTTCGCCATGGCGTCTCTAGCCTATTTCCCGCCTGTGCTCAATGCGAATCTGCTCTCATCTGTGAAAATAACAGGACATCAATGGCAGACCTGCCAATTCTGGTGTTCTCTGACTAATGCCAATCGAGGAGCTCAGTGCTGGACTGTGAGCAAATATCCCAAAAGAGGATGGAGGGCCCTCATGTCGTCCTCATGGAGTCCGTTTCTGACAGTTTGGTCAGAGTAATGCAAACCAGTAGCCTGCTGGAGGTAATTTTGTAGGGCTCTGGCAGTGCTCCTCCTATTCTTTCTCGCTCAAAGGAGTAGATACCAGTCCTGCTGCTGAGTTGATGCCCTTCTACAGCCCTGTTCAGCTTTCCTCCTGTTACGGCTGGTCTCCTACAATCTCCTCCATGCTCTTGACACAGTGATCAACAAAATGACTTGCAACTGCATGTATGGATGTGTCATTTAGGAGCAGCTGGAATGTGCAACCTGATTGGGCTGCAGGTACCCCCTCATGCTATCAGTTGTGAAGAGGACAAGGGAAATTCTCAAACGCTTGAGGTGAAAAAAGCTTAAAGAGACCTAATGTACCAAAACAGCGACCACTAAGCACTAAATTCCTCTCGGACATTTCTTGTCAGTAGCACTTTATCAACTCAAAAAATTTGAACCGAAGACTGAGGAATACGGTAGTTATATCATGTTAACGGTTTTCCCCTCCATTGAAAACGAAAATGCTTCGATTTTATTTATTTTTATGATTGGTGAAAGTGCTCCAGACACAAAACGTACGAGGGGAATTTGGCAATTATTGGTTACGTTTTTGGTACATTAAGCCTCATTAAGCTTTTTTCACATTAAACATGTTAGAATGCCCCGAGGACACTAGCAGTACACAAAACTTAAGAATATTCTGTCAGGAGGAATTAAGAGAGAGCAATTGTCTGCAGCCGCCACATGCACAACCATTCCCTTTTTGGGGGTTGTCTTGGTTTGCCTCTCCATTGCACCTGTTGTCAAGTTCATTTGCACCAAAGCAGATGAAATTGATTCACAATCTCTTGCGCTTCCGAAAAGGACAGATTGACATCCCTGAAGTTTAATTGACTTGGTGCCATACGATGATGATTAAGTGTTCCCTAAATTTTTTCCAGCAATATATTTATGAAATCATTACCCAACTCAAAAGAATGGAAATGTGAGTAGATCTATAATCCAATAAACTGTTGAAGGCATGAATTCTCTCAAAACGTGCAAGATGTGGGTAAAACATTCCAAATCAAGGGAAATATATCAAGCATCTTTAAGATATTCATTTTATATCACATTACGCATGTCATCTTTCCTGTTTTTATTGTGTGAGTACAGTACAAGAGGTACTGGATCTGCACAAATAAGTAACAGAAAGAAAACAAGATGTCTTCAATCCTGTTCCAGCAGGATCCGACATAAATTAAGCTCTGGTTTTAATGTAAAGTGCAACATTGGCATGTGGCAAATTTTATTTGTTTAAACTTGCACACTGGAACAACTAAAATAGTCGGGCTGGAACTGCTGTGTCTCGTACTCAGTGGGCTTTCTGGCTCTGCGGGGTGATGATTCTCCCTGTTTGGGCCACTTACAAATCCAACTACATAGAATTCTCATTTGCCCACCCAAAAAAAAAAAAAAAAAAATTATCGCAGTCTGGAGCCATATGTCCCGATTTGCCCTTCTTTTGACAGAGATTTGTCCTACCATGATTAAGATTGTTAATATACACCAAACTCTACATGTTGTAATAGTTGGTGGGCTCGTGTGGGCCTTTAAATGGTATAATAAGAATATGCTGGGTTTTGTGATCGCATTGCAAGATGATGGGTGACAAAAGGACGGCTGGCTAACAATCTCAGCACCTCAGGTCATAAAAATTACTGGGGCATTAAACCAGGCAGGCTGAGTTCATAACATGATGATGCATTTTTAATTGATGAAACATGCATCTTTTCACTTGGCTGGCCATTTGAAGGGGTCATTCAATTCATGGTAAAAGAAGATACACCATAGTGGTTGCAACCCTGAATATTTTCCAGACAATATATTTAATATTTTCAGCTCAATATATTTTCCCCCATTTTACTGCCTTACCACTGCAGGATTCAGATTCTGTCACAGAAAAACTAAACAAATACCTGAATAACATAAAACCAAGATGTCCTTCAGTACTTACGCATCTCTGCAAATAGTTGTCGTCTTTCTGCCATGGTATCCCCACCTCTCCCACTACCTTCAATCATTCTGCAACAGTAGAGACAATTTATTATTTCATTTGATGTCCCCAAGCGAGGTAGATAAACACTTTTAGCAAAAACCCCATAGAAATACATAATTTGTGGGCCATTCGCTACCTACACTCCTCCTTATGAAGAACAGGCTGTTTTGAGAGGAGAGGTGGTCGTAGGCAGGGCCGTAACCAGGAATTTTGAAATACCGAGGTCCAATAATGCGCGCTTACCCACCCAAGCTCAACCACTACATTGTTTAGCTGCTAATAGGAAATTTATTTCAAATAACCTCTTCAGGAACAGACTGAGTGGTAACAGTTGGACTGTAGCAACAGACTTATGTGTTGCATAACCTTTTCATTTCTCACCTAACCTCCTCAGGGCTCTCAAGTCTCACGCAATGAGCGTGATCGTCACTCATTTCAGTCGGATGTCATGCACTTGCTACACACAGTATTTCTCAGGCATAAAAAGATTAAAACGAAAACAGGGAGTTCTCAGTGGCAGCTTGCCACCTGCCAGCCAAACAAAAAAATGAAAGGTGCTACACAATAGCCAATAAGATGATAACACGATCGAATCAGATTTAGGGCAGCAACTAATTGAAAAAAAAAAAAAAAAAAACAGATATCCTGGAATTATTTACGTGATCCCGCTACAAAAACGTTCAGAAAGCTGCATTATTCATTCATTTATGGTGGAAAATGGGCAGAGGTGTATAAAGTACTGGGGAAAAAAAAAAGTAAAAGTAGAAGTACCATATCTGAAAGTTGCTTTGGTGAAAGATGAAGTCACCCATAAGAAAATTACTGGAACAAATGTCCTAAAGTAGCTCACATTAAATATACTTAAGTACCAAAAGTATTTCGTGAAAAAATTTACTTAAGTCTTAAAAGTGCAAGTACAAAGTATTTTTCATAGGACGCATAGAAAAAAGCAAAGCAACCATTGTTTGTTCTCTCCTTGTGCTCTTTAATCAATTTTCAGGGGAATGAAAAATTCATTATTCAAAATACAAGCAGTCTCTCCTTACTATACTTATTCTTCTTCTTTGAGTTTACTGGCAATTTAAAAACCACTGTAATTGACTATAATTAATAGTAGAATTACAAAGTATCAATAACGTTGAATTTTTGCTTCAGAAAACTGATTTTTCTAAACTACTGATAGAGATACCATTGGCTAACTGTAGCTGCCCAGCAAATACGACACGTTCAGCTAACATTAACGTGTGGTTCTCCTAAGGTTAGATTTACAAATAGTAACAATTAGAGAACGTTCGTTCAAGGTTATGTAATCACCGAACGTTCCCCTAACATTTGGTGAACCAAAAATTCCAACAAATTCGTCTTGGAGTGTCATTGTGCTCTTCATGCAACGTTCCCAGTTGGTTGTATTTTGACATTACTGAAAACAACAAAAAGAGAACGTTCCAAGAATGTTACGCAGTGGTTGACAGGTTTAAGCAAAGGACCAGGGCAGTTTTATATCAATCGGCAGTAGTCTTATTTTTCAGGACAAAATATAAAAAGACACAATAAAATGATTAATGGACAAATAAGAAAGCTTCAGAGATATAAGTACAAACATAAGAACACATGAACGATAATAATAACAATAATAAGCAGGAATATATAATCAGATTAAGAAAAAACGAATACACTCCACTTAATCTTAAAATTTTTATGAACGGTATAAAGAAAAACTTTGTCTTCACTTATTTGCGTAATCTAACAGATTCAAAAGTTATCTCGTCTCGCACTATAAAAAAATAAAAATAGATACTCCAGGGAGACTGAAGTATTCGCGGGTTGAAGACTGTGGCAGTTTTGCCAGATTGGGCGGTTTCCCACCCAATTGGGCTGGTTTCGATTGAATTGTTTGGGCAAAAAGAACTTTGGGCTGGTTTGGGAATGAACTCTGAGGTTTCATTTAACATCCATAATCTGCATTTGTTAAGCGCTGGTAGTATTAGAGACGAACCAGTATGTCAGTGAATTCATAAAAACATTTATTGGCTTTTATAACATTTCGGCCATTCTCATTGAGCGGACGTAGCCAAGGCCATGTGGTCACAGCTATGGTCAAGCATATGCCTTGCGTGGCTACGTAAATGAGGTGCGGCCCCCTCCTTCTCCTCTGGCTCTGGACCCCATAACATTACTGCAAAATGTTATCCCAGAAGATAAGCGCACCTGTGCCGTTGCTTGCCCCCACCTTTAGCCATCTAAGACCACTACCCTGCCAAGATAACGGCCATCACTGAATAATTATCATCATACAAGTGAGGGAAAAAGAACTAAATGTATGGGAAAGAGTGGGAAAATGTTGTTGGTTTATAGCAACGAGTGCTGTCTGTCAAAGCGAAGCCCACTGCAGAATTTGGAGCAGCGAGCTAGCCATTTTAGATAAGCCCCTTTTCAGCTGTAAAACCGTTACTGTGCCAGTGACCAGGACCAGGGACATCACCGACAACCGTCCGGAACGTCACAAACTGCGAAAAGCCTCCGTACTTATGTTGCATTTCTTGAGTCAATAAATGCTGCAGATTATTTATCAGACATGTTTGGCTATGAAACAGCAGCACTTAAGATATAGGCTATAGTCCCAAGTGCACGCTATAAATCACTCTGCTTTGGCTCCGTATATCAGGAGAGAGCACAGGGAGGATATTGTGGAGTTCCAATATTTCTAAACTGCACATTTCCTTGGCCATAATCAGTTGACGTCTTCAGAACTTAGTGGTTATGTTAGCTACGACACTCATTTAACGCAGGAGCGTGGTTGATCCACACAGAAAGCCCACAAGCTAGGAGAGCTCTGGCTTTCAGATACTTTTGATTGTGGTAAACAGCTTGCTTGTCATTGCTGGGTGAATGTTCTGACCCTTTATTTAGCTGTTCATTTCTTGAGTATGTGCGCTGGCTTGGTGAACCTTGAAGAAAAATGGACAAAACTCTAAACTTTATTATGGAGAAAAGGCATGTTTTGTGTCTGGAGAGGTTACTGGTGACCACTGACGTTCAACTGCACTGATATTGATAAATTCATGCTAAACTCAACCAGAAAAATCATTAGTTCATATTAAATTTCGTGCTTAAAAACTTTGTGTTAAATATATGATTTTATGTTCTGACAGCGCACCATTTTGAGGGATCTCAGACTTTGGGGAGTCACCTGGATAGCTGTCTAATTTGGCTCATAGCAAGTAGGTGATCTATAATGCAATGTTCAAGATGAATTGTACTTGTGGTCAAGGAGTTTATGATCCCAGAATGTATAGATTTAAGCCCAAACAGCTGTTTAATTCTCAGTATTATTTTTTTTTCCCCATTTCAATGTTGAATTTTCATAAAGATTTTTTTGTGTTTGCACCAAAATCATGAAAATGAACTGAAATACGATGGGAGTCTAAATGCCTCAAGTGTCTAGACTCCTTAAATAAGGTAACCCCCCAAGTAGTCAGATTTGGCTTCTGCGCAAAGGGGTTTATTGTGCCTTTTTCAAATTTTTAGACCAGCTGACAGCCAAGTGGAGACTCATGACTGCTGCAACACAAGAATGCAGGCATTAGTCCCAACCTGCATATTTACATACATGCCTACATACATATGCACTAATAAAATTATTTTCCAAATAATTCAGCTTTCTGTTCAATCTCTAAGTTTGTCTGTCCATTCATCAATGACTGCAAAATGAGGGGCCATCTTATTCCTAACATTCAAAGAACTTAACTGAAATGTTGGCATAAAGTTTTCCAAAGGCTATTTTTAATTTCAAGGTTAGGGGAATGTATAAAGTTGTGTAAAGGTTTCCCAATGGTTCCCACGTCACGAAAATTAGGAGACATTTGGAGAGCGTTAGGGGAACCAAAATACGCAACCAAAAAATAACATTGTATGACCGTCAGGAAAACTTTCCTGGGGAACCACAGAATAGCCAAACAAACCTTCAGGGAATGTTCCCACTACTAAAAAATAACATTGGCAGAACGTTCATGGAACCAGAATTTTTTAGCTTAAAGCTAAGGGGAATGTTCCTTCAACGCAAAATGCAACGTTCTGTAAAACTTGCCCAAAGGTTACCACATTATGAAAGTTAGAACGTTTGGAGAGCGTTAGGAGAACCAAAATATGTAACCAAAAACTAACATTGTATTTCCATTAGGAAAGCTTTCCTGGGGAACCACAGTATAACCAAACAAACCTTCAGCGAACTTTCCCACAACTAAAAAATAACATTGCCAGAATGTGTTAGCTTCAAGGTTAGGGGAACGATCCTACTACAAAAACAGAACGTTCTGTGAAAGTTCTGTGACCCATATATTGATGGTATGTAAACATTGTTTATGTTGCACCTTATACTACCTTATCCACGGTAATTGGCACATCATGAGGGCATAGCGAAAGTGGTGCTTTACAGTTATTCGCACCTGTGCACTGGTATGGCAGTATGGAGAGGGGGTGAGTAGGGAGTGCATACCTTCTCTTGACCGCTTCACTCAACTCTTCTTTAATGCTGGCATTTTTGTCTTCCAAGCCTTTTGCCATGTTACAGTTTTGTGCGAGAAGAATAAATAGTCAAACGCACGTAGTATGTGGATCTGAGTTTTTTTTGTTTTTTTTTTTCATTTAGCATTATGCACGTCACAAAAAATCTCCTTTATTTAATCACTCGCTGCTTCTGGAAGTTAAGTAAGTAGCCGCGACAGCTCAATAAAGGTTGTGCAAAGTTTTCCACATTGCCAAAGTAAAGAGAACGTTTGGAAAAAAGGAAGTGAAAGTATACTTTTTATCTTTTAAATGTAGTAGTACCCCTCAGCCCAATGTCGAAGTTTTTGGAGACGCCCGCCCGGCCAACCGCACAAAGGATAGCAATACCCCGTCAGCCTTGAGGGCTGAGGGGTTAAAACTACTGTACTGCAAGGAAGTACATGTACTTCATTACTATGCACCTTTGATAACGGGAGTATCATGCACTCTGAACCGAGCCAGTGCGTCTCTCCCCAGATATGTCGCCTCACCCGCCACCCAAGAGTAAACTTCCTATTCAGGGATTAGCTTGCATTTGAACCAGTGAAGGTTTGGCTGTTGGCTGCGGTCATGAGTTTATACACTTCTGACGAGTCTGATCGGACTTTGGAGCGGCTGTTAGGAGAACAGGTCCGTGTGTGTGTGTCACACACAGAGGGGAGAGAGAGAGCGCTGAGGAGGAGGACAGATCTCACCTGGATTGAAATGAATAAACACGACTAAACATTAAAACATTACTTCGTCTCGTCTTTGTCAACGAAAATGAAGAGACATTTTAGCAGAGTTTTTATTATGTAAACCACATTTTGTCTCGTTTTTTTCGTCAACAATATTGTACTATATATTTTATTATAGTTATCATCACATAACTACCATTTATGTTTCATCTCGTCTCGTCTTTGTCGCCTGATGAAGGTTCGTTGACGACGATATTGTCATAATTTTCGTTGACGAAAGCAACACTACTTGCATAAGCCTCAAATTTAGTCTAACTTCATCATTACAATGATAACTTACCATTACAGCGCTACCAGCTGTGCTCGCAAATATACCTATTATTTAAAATGTTAATTTAACAACTACAATGCTACTCTCAATAAACATGAGGCATCAATACTCCGAATATAATATTGTCTACTCTAGAATACTGTTGATGTTAAGCTTAATAGCTTAGCTAAGATAGCAAACTGTTGTTGGCTAACGTTAGCTAGACGTAATGAGCACCAAATATCTATAAATATGACTATATTTCATTCAGCACTCTGTTAGAAAATAACAGAATTGCACGCTTGACCGACCAAAACCTGGTTTAACCCCTTTGTGCAGATGTGTTGCCCAACGAAATGGAGCTGCAAATTTATGCACGTAGTTACAATATTCTATCACTAGATGGCACACTTGAATTAGTTATTAAATATTCACAAGCAAGCAGAGCTCAAACGTGGTTTAGAATATGGACGAGTTCACTCCAATCCCTTTTTTTCCCCAGGAGTTGCCTCAGCAAAGCCGGATATGCAAATTGCTCAGTAAACTTGCCCGTAGAATCTTTCCAGCAGTTTAAAAAAAATTCTCTCTTACTACAGAAAAAAATTGTTGTCCTCTGTAGCAACCACTTCAGTGAGCCAATGGTATTCCAATTAGTGGTGAAGAAAAATCAGTTTTCTGATTCTACATGGAATTGATACAATGTCATGCTGGGTTAGTCATCACATATAAAAAACCCATAGTTCCCTAGCATGGATTTAGGCGTAGACCCCTCCATCAATGAATTCAGCACTCCCTTATATCCTTATAAGTACTCATGTTGATAGCCAATAGCTCAATTATTTACTAAGGCCGTGTATGAAACCGCGCTCTACGGTCTACATTCACGATTCTCACAAAACACTAGTCACACTACACGCTACTCACTAGAAACTCTTCCTATTGCTTCTTCTTATTCCTCAGTGAGTTTTTCTGGCGGTATACGTTGAATTGCATCTTGGGTAATTTATGCATGAATGAGCATAAATGAGCTTACGGTGCACCCACAAAATATCTGCCTGATCTGGTATACATCCAAGAACCTCTCGGGGACACAAACTCACACCCCACACCTAAGTGAACACCCTCTGTTTGGATCTCGCTCAATGTGGCTTTTTGTTTTAGAATTTTTGAAATCCAATGCCAAGGTTTTTGTTACCCAAGCCAAGGAGGTTATGTTTTTGTTTGCTTGTTTGTTTGTCTGTTGGTTTCCAAAATAACTCAAAAAGTTATGAACAGATTTTGATGAAATTTTCAGGGATTGTACAGATTGGTATAAGGAAGAAATGATTAGATTTTGGAAGTGATCCGAATCTCCGTCTGGATCCAGGAATTTTTTAAAGGATTCTTTAACATCGGGAGATAAGGCTTCGACATTTATGCATATAACTCCACCAAAAATGGTCAGGGCACTTGGAAAAAAAATACAGGACAAGTTTCGAACATGTTCTACAATATATCAAAGACTGATCCTGAAAATTGAATAATTCCGGATACTATGATCCAGAATACGAAAGTAGGGGACCTTTGGAACTTTCATTATAGGAAGAGAACAAATGAAGCTACAAACATGCAACAAACACCATTATATCGCCAAGATAATGCAGAATTAGGACGGTGTCGCCGGATTTACTGTATCTTCAAAAGCCAGGGAACTAGATCCAGAAGAAAACCACCATTATGGAAAATTTGATTTTTGTGAATAACTACTTAACTAATTTTGATATCATTATGAATCCAGTTGTTAATGGTATGTTTTCTTGGTCAGGGAATCTGAAAAAAAGAGATGAAATAAATGTAGGACTAATATTTATGTGTAAATCACAACGAGGGGAAAGGTGGCACCCCCCCCACACCACAACCATCCGGCCCACAACATACATTAGTCTTGTCCATTTCATGACCTAGCGCTACTGCCAAAAGTATTGATATAGCATTATGAATCAAATTGCCATGCTTTCATGGTCAAGGAATCTATAAATGAAGATAAAATAAATGTAAGACTAATATCTATGCTGGAAGTCGCAATATGGAGGGAAATAATGTGCTTGGCATAGGTCTGCGCTCTCCGAGTGCTTTTCTAGTTTCTTCATGCAAACAGCTCAAACACTTTGGTAGAACCCCAAGTACATTCATTGCACCAGTCTGTTCAATTTGGGTAGAAATTTTCTGATTATTCCTGATAATGGAATGTCTATTCTGTTATTTCAGATATTTCTGAGTTAGTGAGTTATACATGTTCCTTATAAGGTGCGGTAAGTGTTTATATAAGGCTGGGAGCTTGGAAGTGGGAACCGCTAGCTTTTCATTGCAGGGTGAATGTTTTTACCGTTAAATAAGCAGTTCCTCTTATAAGTGAGTGCTGGTTAGTGGGACTCTGGGATAAAAAAAAAAAAAATTGACAAAATTCCAAACTTCATCATGCAGAAAAGGCATGTTTTGTGTTTGGAGAGTTTACTGGTGACAACTGATGTCCAACTGCACCTATATTGATAAGCTCATTCTAAATTCAAAAAGAAAATCATTACTTCATATTGAATTTCGTGCGTCAAAAGTTGATTTGTGTAAAATATATGATTATTTTATGATTTGACAGTGTGCCGTTTTGAAGGATCTTCGGCTTTGGGAAGCCAGGATAGTGGTCCTAGAGAGTAGGCAGTTTAGAATTCAATGGTCAGATGACTTACACTTGTGGTCAAAGAGTTTCTGATGCCAGAAATGTGTAGTTTTAAGACCTAGCAATTTTTCAATTCTCTGTATTACTTTTTTTTTTCAATTCTACATTTTTAAGAAAATTTTGTGTTTGCAGCCCTTATTTTCGACCAAAATCATGAAAATAAACTGAAATACAAAGGAATCATCAATAAATGATTCAAGTGTCCTGACTCAAATGAGTCATTCCTTTCCTGTCTGTGGAGCTGCAATCTTGAACCATAAAACCTTAAATAAGGTAACGCATAAATAACCCCTTTGCGCAGAAGCCAAAGCCAATGGCTGGTATTTTACTGATATTAAAACGCCTATTACTAAAATAGTATTATGCACCTACACACAGTGGGGTCCAAAATAATTATCATCCCTGACTGGCAATATGCAATCAATACTTTAGAAGAGGCATGTTGGCCTAGAGAGCTCCGCTGAGGATGACTGAAATGTCCATGTCATAGCTTAATTTCAGAAATCCTTGAAAACTATTGCAATATTAACACATGACACAATAATGAAAGACTGAAAAAAAAAATCAGCATAAACCCTGGTTTTTTAAGTCCAAAATGTTATTATATATATTTCTGAAAAATCAGGGCATAGAATTGTCTCATTTTCGCAGGGGATCATCAGAACATAATAAGGAAGGCTCACTACAAATAAGACAAAAAGTTATCGGACAGTTTTTGAGATATTCAAATTTGAAGTGGAAAGTTCATACTGGACAGACGGACGACTCAGCATTAGAAAAGCTCTGCTGACTGATGACTATGGTCACAGCAGAGCAAAAAAGTTAGTTTTTGAGATATTCATGAAATACAGAAAAAAATGAGCACAAACTAACAGTGATGTTGCTAGATACGAGTCCTGCGTCCCTGACGCATTAAAATCTGAAAGGACGCAGTAAACTCACTATCCATGCCTCCCAGGGACGCACCTCACTTTTCCCATGAAAAACAATACATTGAGTTCACAAAAGCCTTTTAAGGTTTAAGGCTGATTCATACTCCACAAGAACAGAAAAATTTGTTCTTGTTCTCGCAGCCCCGAGAACAAGAACAAATTTCTCTGTTCTTTTGGAGTATGAATCAGCCTCAACTTTAATCGCGCAATTCATCATGAATTTAATTTTAATCACCGTTGCATTAGGAGCAAATGTCCACGTGTGTCTAAATATTTTAAACGCCTGCTGTCAAATAGGCAAACAAAACAAAAACATACCTTCTCAAGCGTTTAAGTTAACTCGCGAAAACTACTACCACAAATTGATTTGCATCAAAATAAGTGACGCCGACCAGCCTTCATCTGGTAGCCTGGTAGATCTTGAGCAAGCTTTGCACCTTTTCCGGAAAAGAAATTCATAAATATATGAAATTAATACATAAGTTAGTTGCTTTCTTTAGTTTCTTATTCACTTCAGAGGGGTTTGCAAGGCCACATGTTTTGTTTACGTCTGTTTACCTGCAATGGCAGGTTGTCATCATTTGATCGCACCTGGTTAGTCTGAGGACTAAACGCAAGGTTATCTGCGTGTAGTAATACGTGCGATGATCTCATCTCGTGAAGTGGTGTTGAAATGTTCATTTAGCTGTCCGCGTACCAAGGAATTTGCGTTTAAAATTTAAACGCTTGTTAGTTATACACACGCTAAAATGCTTTAGTGAAATCGGCCCAGAGTGAACAACAACAACTCGTATTTAAAATCCCAGTAACTAGCAAAAGAAACCTTGTTGTCAGCAGACCAGATAATCGCCGTTTCAACCCTCTCACCACAAACATATCTGCATCATTCTATTTTTCTCAACAAACTTTCCACCGTGTTGGTTATGTTTAATAATTGTGCGATGAGTTTCACAGTGATTGACTCAGTTCATTTGATTTAGTTGATGGTCAAGATGATTTTGGTGACAATTTATTTGTTGACTCTCATGGTGCAGAGAATGTTTTGGGTTGTGTGTTAAAATTCCGGGGCGCTTCTCAGTGTGCGACTCGCTGCAGTCTACCTTCCCCGGTAGACTGGAGAAACTGAATTGCCTTTTTTTAGGACAAATAAAGTCGTCTGATTCTGAAAAAAAAAAATTAGCACTTTTTTCATTTTGGTACTACAGACACCATTTTGTTTTCATTTGAATTTTAGTAATTTAATTTTGATGCTATTTATGTTGCTACAAAAATGCAATTTTATTTGAATTTTGTATGTCATGCCACTGTGACAGTTGTTGTGCAATGAACTTTCCAGATTTGGAATTTTATTTGTTTAATTTCAGATACATTTTGAACATACATTAATATATCTGTTAATTATAACCATATCATGCCATACCACCATCAAAGGAGTTTAACACTACAATTTAAGAAATAGAAGCAATAGAAAGACATTATTTTTTTCATTGGGGACCCACTGAATTTCCCAGGGACCCACTCAAAACACCACCTGTGGGTCCCGGGGACTCACTAAATTGAAAACCAATCAACATCACTGCACTGATTTTCTAAGTACAAAATCCTGAATTGCCTGAACAAAGTCCCCAAGAATCACTGTGAAGGAATTGTTGGAGGCATCTTGGGGTCACCAGGTTTCAAAAAGCACCATCAGGCACCACCTCCTCAACCACAGGCTCTTTGGAAGGGTTGCAAGAAGAAAGCTTTTTCTGACCAGCAGAGACAAGGTGCTTTGGTCAGATGAGACCAAAATTGCACGTTTCGGTCAATACAACGTAAAAACAGAGATGCAGGAGAAACACCTCATACCCATGGTTAAATATGATGGTGGTTCATCCATGTATTGGGGCCATTTTAATTGAAGAGGTCCAGGGGCAATGGTTAAGATTAATGGCATAATGAATTCCACCAAGTATCAGGATATTTTGGCTGACAATTAGGTTGCCTCAGCCAGAAGGCTAGGACTTGACCATAGATGGATTTTCCAATGAGACAATTACCCAGGGCATACCTCAAGATCCATACAGAAATGGTTCTGTGACAACGAGGTCAATGTTCTGCAATGGCCATCTCAGTTGCCAGACCTCAGTGAGCTGAGTTTAAGAGGGCAGTTGATAAATGTAAACCCAAGAATGTGAAGGTTCTTGAAAGGATCTGCACAGAGGTGGTCCAAAATCCCCCCAATTGTGCTTCTCAACCTCGTCAAAAATTACAGGAAAAGACTCCATGCTGTTATCCTTGAAGGGTGTCAATTATTATGAAACCATTATTTTTTTAAAAATTTATTTTGTAGTAGAGCTGCCGGGTGGCTCACACGGTTGAGGCACTGCGCTGCAGTGCGAAGGTGATCACCACGTCGCGTGTTCGAGCCCTGGCGTACCCACCGGCAGGGGTCGGCAGCTTTTTCAGAGTAGCGCACAATTGGCTATCGCACTACAGGGTTTCAAATTGGGAAGGGACTGCCGGATTTGGATATACAATACATCAGCTTTGTTCGTTGCTCCAGCGCCTCCTGTTGGCCAGACGGGCACTCGTCAGGAAGACTGCGGGTTGGTTCATGTCCGGGTATCCTCCGCCCTAGTTCTGAACTTGCGAAGATTCAACCAATGAGTGTATAAGAATCAGTGGCAGACAGGCACGTGCTTCGGAGGAGAGCCGTGAACTGTCTCACTATCCTGAGTTGGCAGCAAGGGGTCGCGTACGAGCAAGCTTTGTACACAGTTCATCAATTGGGCATTCCAGATTCGGGTGGGATTGGAGATGCCAAATTTATTAAAAAAAAAAAAATTATTTTGTCGTAAAGATTATGATTTTGGCTGTTATATCGAAATATTAATGAAGTATTTCACACATATTGGTATATACCATTACACTATTATTACATTATTTATATATCTTTTTTATTGTTCGTGCATTGCGAGTCAAGGGTTCCAGTAATAATTTAGAGCCCACTGAATGCAAAATAATCCATGTAACTTTGTCTTCGTCAATTTCCTATTTTTAAACAAACTTCATAAAATGAAGGACAGGGACATGCAAACTCCACACAGAAAGTCCCCAGGCCGGATTTGAACCCACAACTTTCTAACTTTCTTACTGTAAGGCGACAGTGCTAAGCACTGTGCTGCCCAACTTAAGAGGATGACTAATGACTCGCAGCTTTGCAAATTTGAGCGCATAATTAAGCAATTTGTCGAGAAATTTTTTGCTAATATGAAATTTTATGAAAAAGCCCAAGTACTCAGGAGAGGGGCTGTAAACAGAAGCACTGAGATAACTATTATGACTAACACATATAAGTCAACTTCTTGAACTATTACGCCACTTCAACTTCACCCCTTTAAAGTTTTCAACCACAAACAAGCACTGTCAACACTTAAATAAACAGTTTTGTTTATCATGTTTTAATATTCTTTTCTGGCCCCATTAAATGCAGCCATTTTCAGTGAATTTGAGATGAATTAGAAATAACAACATTTTCTGCTACTTCATACGCTCTTGTAGAAACTCAAGTTCGAAATGTTAAGCTTATTTTCGACATTTTTTCTGCTTTTCAAATTTTAATATCTTTAATACTTTTTCAAATATTAAACTTTATAAAAACTTCCGTAAAGAATGGTAGTTCATGAGTACAACATTAACCCAGCTATTTTTAAAGACTTCCTACACCTTACTCTGTTAGAAATTTCATTCACTCTTTAAATGAGTCAGTACAAGTGGTATTGCATTGGACTGAAACTACTTCATGATACCTTTAATAATTTTGAGGAATTTCAGTGTAAGTTTAATGCAGAATTTTGAAGATATAACAAGACCGTATGAGAGCCATCAGAATCCAGACAGTGCAGTCGGCCACGACCGCATGTGTGTAGCCCCCAAAAGCCCACTTCTCCCCTTCTTTGTGCAATATTCAGCCAATACTCTTGCCATGGCAACCAAAATTGATTGGTGTCATAAGTGAAGTCTAACACACGCCAAAAATTGCAGCCTGTACTGTGTCCACAAGGAAATGTGTATGTTTTGCCATTGATTTGCATACTATTTGGCTAATACTGTGGCCATGGGAACCAAAGTCTGTATGTGTCATAAGTGAAGTTTAGCATGTCCATACCAAATATGAAAGTAATCAGTCAAAAATTGCAGCCAGTACTGCATCCACAAGGAAATGTTTATGTTTTCCCACTAATTTGCACATTATTCGGCCAATACTGTGGCCATGGCATTCAAAATCGATAGGTGTCATAAGCACTACATGTCCAGACCAAATATGAAAGTAATTGGTCAATAATTACAGCCTGTAGAGCATTCACAATGAAGTATGTATGTTTCAGCACAAATTTGCGCATTATTGGGCCAATCCTGCCGCCATGGCAATCAAACTCAATAAGTGTCAGAAGTGTAAGACATGTTCATACCAATTATGAAAGTAATCGGTCAAAAATTGCAGCCAGTACCGTCTCCACAATGACAGATGTCTTGGCAGTAACTTGCCGATTATTTGGCCAATACTGTCGCCATGGCAACCAAAATTGATAGGTGTCATAAGTGAGGTATAACACAACACATGTCCATATCAAATATGAAAGTATTCGATCAGAAATAGGACCGAGGGTCCTGTAGCTTACCAGCAAGCAGTCTTACAGAGATGATGCAAGTTATGAAAAATTTCATACGAAGTTTGACATTTGAATCAATGATAATCAATGTCAAGGTCACTAAATAAAAGTTCACATACATTTATACAACCTTCCGTAATACAATCCTAAGCTCTGAGGCGGTTTTGGTGATACAAGTCATTAATATATAAATATTCAATATGTCAATTGTGAACTTTAAAGGTCACAGAATGTCAAGTTGTGGTCAGCAAATGGACTTCATATATGACTTTCTAAATGTCTCAATACAAACCTTGGCTCAATCTGTGACCATTTTGGCAATCCAACTCATTATAATTTCACTGTGGAGTTTGGCCCTCAAAGGTCACTGACAGTCAAGTTGAATGTCACCAAAAGAAAGTTCTTCTGTGACTTCCTATGTCAGTTACACAAACCTAGGCTCCATCTGTGACCTTTTCTGTGACAGAGGTAATTGAATTTTTTCTTGGTCAAGTTAGACCTTTGAAGGTCAATATGAAGGTCACCAAATGAAAGTTCATACATGACTTCCTATACATCTCAAAAACAAACCTACAGTCAATCTGTAACGATTTTGCTAATATAAGTCATTGAAATATCACTGTGTAGTTTGGCCATTGAAGGTCACCGAATGTCAAGTTCAGGGTCACTAAATGAAAGTTCATGTATGACTTCCTATACATCTCCAATACAAATCCAAACTATCAGTAACCATTTTGCTGATAAGTCATTGAAATTTCCCTGTGAAGTTTGGGTATTCACGGTCATTAAAGTTCAAGTTCAATTTCACCAAATGAAACTTCATACATGACTTCCTACATGCCCGCAATACAAACCTAAGCTCGTTCTGTTATAGTTTTGGTGATAGAAGTCATTGAAATTTCACTATGTGAAGTTTGACCTTCAAAGGTTGCCGAAGGTCAAGTTCAAGGCCACCAAATGAAAGTTCATACATGACTTTCTATGAGTGTTCAATGCACATATGCTCCCAATCTTCAATATTTTCAAGCCTAGAAATTTTTACGTTTTGCTTAACCTTTCAAGGTCATCTGAGGTCAACTTTAACACAGCCAAAATATAGGTCATATATTCCAATGTTAATGTTCAGTGCCCCCACTAGACCCACTTCCGTCAATTCAATCAAAATGGCACTGGAACTGAACATTCAGGCTCGTATGCATGAACGAGGTCTGACATGTACTGCGTGCAAGCTTATACCGAGAATAGCTATTGCAGCCCCTGTGGTGTAAAAAATTGGCATGCACGAAAAAAGCTGAACTATTCTGTTCCTTTTCATGCATACAGGCCAAAGTGTATCAAGGCGAGTTCATTGTCAGATTTAGAAAAAAAGTTCAGACAGTTTTTGAGAAATAATTTTTTGCAATTTCAAGTCATATCTTTTAACATTGTTAATATATTCCCAGACCGCGAGTTTGACCTTTCAAAGTCATCTGAGGTCAACTTTAACATAGCCAATGTATAGGTCATACATGACTTCCTATATGACAATAATACAAACTTAATTTCTACCTGCAACCATTTGGCCTCCACAGGTTGCATATTCATAAAGTACAGCGCCCCCAATAGACCCACTTCCGTCGATTCAATCAAAATGGCGCTCGCACTGTACATTGATGGTACCAGGGCAAGTTGATAGCCTGATTAAGAAAAAAATTAATCATGCAGTTTGAGAAATTATTTCTTTAAATTTCTCAGCCAGACTAAAAACTGCATTTGGTAATCTTTATCTGATATCAAAATTTGTTTGATGATCTGAAACATTTAATTGTGACAAATATGCAATAAATAAGAAATCAGGAAGGGGGCAAATACATTTTCACAGCACTATACCTTCTCAGGTTGCCCAGTTTGACTCAGACATTTTTAGTTGGACACCCTGTATACATATAGTGTCCAACCTCTTTCAGATCTAAAGTTTCACAAATCAAGACATTTTTAACAATCAGCTGGTTCTTATCAGGTCCTTAAATTAGGTCAATCTAACAACAGGTGTAAAACAACACACAGCAGATTCCGCCACGCCACTATTTATTAAACCAAAAGTGGTCTTCTGTAAAAAACTCAGTAGGTTCTACAAGCTGATTCAATAGCTTGTAGAACCACCTTATAGTCCTTTTCTTTATGATTTTATCAGTTTCTCAAATTTGCGGCAAAGGAATTTTAGCCCACTCTTCTTCACATTCCTTCAGTTCTTTCATGTTTGAGGGCATTTGTTTTTGTCCAGCTCTCTTTAGGTACCTCCACAGCGTTACAATCGGGTTGAGGTCGGTGCTTTGATTTGTCCATTGCCACACCTTGATTTTTTTTTTTCCCCCAGCCACTCTGCAGCAGATTGGCTGGTGTGCTTGGGATCATTGTCCAGTTGTATCACCCAATGGCGGACAAGCATTAGCTGTTAACAGATAATTTCACTTGACTCTAGAAATACTTTGATACGCAGAGGAGTTTATGGTTGACTCAATGACTGAAAGGTGCCCAGGTCCTGTGGCTGCAAAACAAGCCCAAATCGTCATCCTCCACCACCATACTTGACAGCTGGTACGACGTGCTTGTGTTGATGCGCTGTGTTCAACTTATGCCAAATGTGGAGTGGTGCATTATGGCCAAACAACTCCACTTTGGTCTCATTGTTTCAGAAGTCCTGTGGTTTATTCAGATGGAGCTTTGCTAAGTCGTGCTTCCATGTTTTTTTTATGGAGAGAAGAGGCCTTTTCCTGGCAACCCTTCCAAACAGGCCATACTTGTTCAGTCTTTTTCGATTTCCACTGTCGTGAACATTTAACATGTTAACTGAGGCCTGTAGAGTCCTAGATGTAGTTAGGGTTTTGTGCAATTTATCTGAGCGATGCATCGTCTGACCTTGGGGTTACCTATATTTGTTTTTTGTTTTTTTTAACAATTGTATATATTACAGAGGGTGTGATCACTGCTAAGATTGTTGTGCAGCCTAACTCAGTTTTATCCCGTTAAAATGACTGAACACATAACACAATAAAAGAATGATCTATTTCACTTATTTTATCTCTTTTAAGTGACAGTCAGTCATAACTAAAAAAACAAATGAGGGTCATTCCATAACAATTCACTCGAGCGTCCCAGGTCACCCCCTCAGATCCCCCCCAAAAAAATAAATGCTAGCTCCTTGACCTAAATGATGGTAAAATATCAAGTATTAGTTCAAGATCTTTTAACATTTTGAAACTGCAGGCATTTAAACTATTAATTAATTTTATAGTTCTTTCTGAATGAGCCCCTCGGACCAACTTGAGACAGCCATTTTTCCTCTAATATGTTAAGCACAACTTTGAAATCCTATGGCTACCTTTTCTGAAGAGTTCAAATATCTTGTCAAATCAAGCCCATCTTATGCACTTTTCCATCTACAGACTTCTAAAATTGGCCAAAAACTAAATGCACGGTAAAACTGTCTCTCATACTACATAAAACATCCACATTTTTTCCCCTGCCACTTACCATGGAGTAGACCATTTCTGAGCAGTAACCATGTTAGTTGCTGCTATGGGAGTGTCAGAATACATTTTTGAATTTTGAGCGATTAACAAAATTTCTCAAATAATGCCCACTTTCAAGCCCGTAATTGAGGATGTGGGCAGTTCAAAATGATTTTCACATTTAAACTAAATTGTCGTTACTTGATATGAGATCAGTGCATAGATTGAAGAACAAACCGATACAAACAGTATTGGCAGTATTGTTGGCAGTTGGGATGCTGGTATTGAAATCCTAACAACTCTATAACACTCTCAACTGCAATTCTTTAACATTAACTTGAATTCAGTGCGATATGGAAATGAGATGATGCAGCCCACCATCCAACCAATAATCAGTAAAAACAACACAATATTCCGCTTTGTATGTAAAATGTCCCATGAGGCTGAAAGCAGGTGTGCTTGAATTGCCAGCTAATTTCCCAGCTTTGTCCCCCAATCAAACATCTTAGGGATGTCTTCGAACGACGAGTTTGTCATCGGCTCCCACTTTCGGCTAATATTTGTTCACTTCAAGTAGCTGTTGACAAGGATTGGGACCATGTCCCCCAAGTCACCATTGACAATTTGGTACAGTCCATAAGGCGGAGATGTTTAACAGTGCAGCAGGCCAATGGTGGACATACATGATACTGAACTGTGCAATTTTGACAATAGACCCCATCCCCTTTATCATCCAGCCACCATGAGATTCCTGTCGGTTTTAATCAGTGATTGAAATACATTGCAATATGGTCATACAATCAGTCAACATTCTATGAAAGCATTTCTCAAAAATTTCAAATCTGTTACCTTTCTGTGACGTTTGACCTCTCAGCAATAACCTATATCACTTTAGTTTCCAGAGCAAATCTCGGACACCATTCACAGTCACCTATTGAAATTACTTGCTTAAATTGGCAGTATGCTCTACTTGTGCCTTTTGAGTGTGTCATGGCCCTGTGACCTTGGACCTTTATCCCTGCGACCTTCATCATTTTGTGCAACTTTCAAATAAAAAAAAAAAACCATCTGATCTTTTCATGTAGCACATCAAAAACTACTACGTTTAGGTGAAGGAAACCAATGCAAGTATGAAAGGAACAGTCCACCGTACTTTCATAATGAAATATGTTTTTCTACACTCAACAAAAATATAAACGCAACACTTTTGTTTTTGCTCCCATTTGTCATGCGATGGACTCAAAGATCTAAAATTCATTCCAGGTACACAATATTACCATTTTTCTCAAACATTGTTCACAAATCTGTCTAAATGTGTGATTGTGAGCACTTTTGCTTTGCTGAGACAATCCATCCCACCTCACAGGTGTGCCACATCAAGATGCTCATCAGACACCATGATTAGTGCACAGGTGTACCTTAGACTGTCCACAATAAAATGAGATATGAAATGAGACGAGATGATACGTACCTCTCCGAGCTTTGAGCGACCACCCAGTGAGCCAGATGGGCTGCCACTCCTGTTAGCATTTGTAGCTAGACTCATTGTGGTCATCGGTATTTTTCGGGGCTGTAGTTAGATGCGACCAAAGTCTTCCACGTTTTTCCTGTTTACATAGGTTTATATGACCAGTGACATGAGTTCGGGTTTGGGTACGCAAATCCAAACGTGGCTTTTTCTATGCAGTGGGAAGTGCGTACTATAATGACAGGCGTAGTAACACCTTCTGCGCGCTTCGACAGCGTATTGATACCTTCACTTCACTTCTTCACATAAGATTCATCTTCGTCCGTTTCTTCTTCCCTCTCACGGTTAGCTCCTCCTCGGTATATTCCGGTTCAAATAGATATGGCTCCGGCTCCGCCACAAGTCAGTCGTCGGCATCTATGTCCTCCATTTGAAAATGTTCCATAGTAGCACACTTGATTATTTTCTTTTATAATTTTCTGCAAGCTCTGGCTTCCTGACTGTGTACCAAGTAGTGCAGTGCAGTCACATTGGTTGTATTTACGGAAGTAGGGGGGGTCGTGGGAGAGAAAAGAAATCAGAAATGATGGTATTAATGCGCTGTCGAAGCGCGCAGAAGGTGTTACTACGCCTGTCATTATAGTACGCACTTCCCACAGCATAGAAAAAGCCACGCTTGGATTTGCGTATCCGAACCCGAACTCATGTCACTGGTCATATAAACCTATGTAAACAGGAAAAACGTGGAAGACTTTGGTCGCATCTAACTACAGCCCCGAAAAATACCGATGACCACAATGAGTCTAGCTACAAATGCTAACAAGAGTGGCAGCGCGTCTGGCTGACTGGGTGGTCGCTCAAAGTTCGGAGAGGTACGTATCATCTCGTCTCATTTCATAGAAAAACATATTTCATTATGAAAGTATGGTGGACTGTTCCTTTAAAATTGACCCAAGACCTCCACAGGATATTTTATGTCATCATTGACTTGTGGCCTTGACCTTTGTTCCATTTCCATTTTTCAAAAAACTACTAGTAATAGTCTTTCAAAATTACTTTTGTCCCCTGCCGGAACTCTTGACCATTTTGGCCATTTTCTTAAGCCCGTCCATCCATCTGTCCTACTGCCCATCCATCCATGTGTGCCTCCTTTGACGGTGGACTTTTGCAGACTCTGACCCGCTTGTTATCATTTAGTTTGCCCAGTGCCTAATTTTCCAGACATTAGAAATAAAAGTAGCACGTACGTTTCCACTGAGTCTAATGCCTCCTTTTCAGATTCTGCCAGAATTAAAACATATTCAGCCAGCAGACCAGTCCTGGGCAATTGCTGTGTGGGAATGTTTGCTTGCTAACAGCAGTAGTGGTTTTAGCTTCCCCATTAAGTCCCTCTCATAAAAAACTGAACAAGATTTGAACATGGATGCTGCCAAGCAGGAGTCCACATGTAACAGACACTAGCTGAGTTACAGTTCAAGCATAACTATGTTACCATTAGCTAAATTTTGCTCGTAAACAATCGCCAAATCTGTCTGATCAGTGGATAGTTTCAGTTATTTTATGCGGTAACCGGGAAATGCTGGTTAAGCTTCCAAACTTGAACTAAACCATGCACGTTCACTCATGAACGTACATTCCGACCATGGCCCTGAAGTTGCACCAATGGAACATCCTGCAGAACCACGCCCATCTTGTGCAACAAAGGGGAGAGGGGTGATGTGAGGGGCAGAGCAGGAGTTTGTCGGGCTGACATAGAAATGTAGAAAAACAAAAGCCAGGCAACAACAGCAGGCTCGATATAAGCTGTATGGTTAAAAGAGACCTACAAATGATGACTCTCACATTGAAAGGAGTGATTCTACTGAAAAAGGCACTGAATATTGCTTCAAGTAGCTTATGTAATCTCTGTATTAGGCAGCTGGGATGCAATTTCATCTCATCACACACTTGGCGCCTAATTATTAATTAAGCACCAGCAATGCAACCCGTTTAGCTGCACATGGAGCGTCTGCCACTGACTCATGTTTGTAAGCCTGATTTGTGACATAGTTAGAACTGTGACATAATGAGAAGTGGTGGCTTTCACAGAAGCATACAATAGACCACAACATGAATGAACTCCTACTCATAATTATTAATGCACACAACCAATTTAAATCCTGCCTACTACCAGCATACGCATCAATCCTCCAATAACTATAATTACAACCATAACATCTACATATGCCTAAGGGAACACAATGCTTATCTGCACTCTTCAAAACTGATAGTTCAGGTTGTAGCATTGAAAACTGTTATACATTTTGATCATGTGATTTTTCCAAATTGCGGAGAAAAGTGGCGAAAGGCATGAAAAATAATAAAAATTCCATAAGAGTGCCATAATTCAAATAAGAATTACTACGTTGGTAGAAGACATATGCAAATGGGCACTATAAGGATGTGTATACAATTTTGCCTCAGTTTAGCTTTCAAAGCACAATGTTGGGCAAAATTTGACTTTCACCAAAATGAGTTATTCCAATGAAAAGGTGCCAATGTTTGAAATATACCAGAACAACATGGGCAGACCTGAGAAAGAATCAAAGATAAAAATCGAGACGTGCAATATAATAAGTTCATATTCATTATTTTTTACTGCAGGGCAACTTCTCTTAATTAATTTCACCTTTTCGTCCTAAGTGCAACCACAGCATTGATCCATTGCAGATTAAGTGCAACTGTGAGCTCCCTTTCAGTAGGAATCATGACATTGTTTGTAAGCTATTGTCATGTGAAAGTTTTACAACAGTAAGCCTGCTTTTCGTTTTGGTTAAACTTCTGAACAAAGTAGCACTTTCCTCCAGAAGTTAAAGCTGCAGTTGGCAAGTTTTAGAAAAGTAACTTTTTGTCATTTTTGCAAAAACTGTCACTGTGTACAGACAGTATTCCATAAAACAAGTACTCTGTAATGAAAAAGAGGCTCCTTTAAACCCACCTAATGCTCCTACAGCTATTTAAAAGAATCGTTCGGACCGACCAAAAAGAACCAATTACAGCCAGGATGGTGTAAGACAGATGTCAAACAGTGCACATGCACGCGCTGCAGACAGCCTCCTCCCCCTTCCTCCTCAGTTCATGCTAGTGCTCAGTCAAGTTCAAATCTCAGAGAGCGGGTTCAGGAGCTTAGAGCCATCAGCGTGGAAAAAAATACCGATACCTCAGTTACCAGAAACAGCACACATGGCTAAGAAAAAAAACCGCAAAAGAAAGAATTAAACAAAACCCAGGATAAAACCAGAGTGAACATCGGTGTGGATTTTTAGAGGTGGAAGGAACTCCGTGATCTGGAAGGATTAAAAAGTGAGGCAGAGTTTGCGACTTTTCTCCTTGACAGGTAAACCCCTGCTTTATTTGTTGGTTCATTTTTGCTCTGCAAATAAGGGAGCTGGCATCACTGATATGCTCACCAAACTAACCCCAGCCCTAACCAGCATCAATTCATTTTCGCTATGCAAATCAGCCAGTGAACGTCGCTTACAAGCACAGTCGCTGTTCGAATAGCCAGAGTCTTGTAATTGTTACAGTACTCCGCAGTGCATGTGATGTTACAGCGTTGCAGTCAAGCTAACGTTAGCTTGTATTAGATGCTAGGGCTAACGTTACTGGCGTTGTTTTATTAGAAAGCAGCAGAAAATCTCTTTATGAAGTGACCTGGCAGTCTTATCAGTTGTGTTGTTGTCCTTATAAATATGTGATGTTTCTGTGCTCTCACAGCTTAATGCGGACATACATGATTTACTGGCCATTCAGCAGGATTCAGGATAGTTTCTGTACTCAAAAAACAGGTAACTTGCTGAATTAAGCGTGTGCTGAGTTTTTAATGAATGAACTCTTCATGTCGACATGATTAATTTCTGCTCATTTGTTGGCAGGCGTGTTGTTGGACCTGAAAAATCCGGGGCTTATATCCCTCCCTTTATTGAAAATATTTAGTCCTGGCTAATTCTAAATGGTTTCCTTTTAACAACACATCTTCCAATTCAAGAATAATCAAGTGGCAATCAAAGAGACTGCTTCTCTCCCTCATGCGATCTAAAGCGACAAGATAATAGGCTGCGTTCAGGACAGAAAAATAATTTAATTATAATTAGGTCTATGCACCTGCACTCAGCGACGGCATTTCAGACTAGTAAGTGGTTTCGTCCGTTTACATTTTCCAATCGGACAGCTGTCTATTTTTTTTTTACTACGAATTGAGCAACCGTGCTGCAAAAACAGGTGTATGTACTTGTCGCAGAAATTACCTTCATTCGCTGAAGAGTTCTGAAATGCCATCGCCGAGTGATGGTGCATAGACCCAATTATAATCTAATTATTTTTCGGTACTGAATGTATCCTATAATTTTGTCGCTTTTAGATCATATGGGGGAGAGAAGCCGTGTCTTCAACTGCCACTTGATTATTCTTGAATTGGAAACCGTATGAATGAAGGAAAACCATCTAGAATTTGCCAGGACGAATTATTATCCCTCGCTGCGCAATTAGCGCGAAGCGGGGGATATAGTATTGGGCTCCGTTCGTCCGTACGGACACATAAAATTGAAGCGGCGGGGGATATTGTCATGTTAGTGGCAAAGACTTGTTATCAATAAAACGAGGGATACTAGTCCCAGAATTTTCAGGTCTAACAACACGCCTATTTGTTGGCCAGCAGTGACTGTTCGCAAAAAGTAACGTCTAGCCTCGGCAACTTGACCGCTTTCATAATGTGAACATGCAAAATCTCTCCGCAGTTGCATGCATAATAGCTCGCGTGCACGGCAGCTTTCTGAGGGAGGGTCAGAGGAGTGCAGTGGAGAGGGAGGGGGAGGGATCTGAAAGTTGCTTTTTTCAAATTTTTGTGCTAAGTCCTCTCTCTCCTCAAAGTTACCAACTGCAGCTTTAAGAAGCACATTGGAGGATCACACTGAAAGTCCTTTAAAGGAGAAACAAATTAGCTTTTCCAGAGTTTTCCTTTTGAATAATATTAATATGCTAGATTCAATGATGCAACACATGTTCCATCGCATTTGTGAATACAGCTTCCGGTTGTACTTCATTTGTATATCTGTTGGCCCCGAGCAACAGCAATTACTCAAAAGCCAACTCATTCCTTCCCTTTCTGCCTCCACAAATATTTTCGAAGTGTACATTCCAGGGAGAGACAGAGTTACAAAAAGAGGAGGGAAGACCGAGTGCCCAGCCTCCATCAGCACAGACAACACGGAACACAGCATCTACTTTTGCACTGGCCAAAAGTGAATAATACACATCAGTATATATACCTCTGCAATGAAAAATATCACAGCAATCATTTGTCAGCATTTACCTCTGAAGCAACAAAAATATAAAACATCTGGCAACATTTACCTTTATTGAACAGTTTCCTCTAAAGGCCACAGCAATACCAAAGACTACAAGGTTGTCCTTAGCCCATTTACTTCTTTCAGTCAAGCACCGCATGCTTGCAGATGTTAGACTTTTGACCACTTGATTTTAAGAATGAATTCAGGAAAAACCCTCAAGGATATTCTAAATATGCCAAAATCTGGAACACTTTTTGAACCCTAAACAGAGAGCTATTAAACTGCTTAAAATTAAAACAGCCTACCTGCAGGCACAATTGAGAAAAATTTTAGACTGTTAAGAGTGAAAATCCGAAGTTACACCGAGGATCAAAACAATCCACTGAAAAAGTTGCACAGCCTGCAGTGTTCCTTTTCAGTTAAGCCAGTGAACAAATTCTCCCCCACCATGCCTCAATGCACACTGTCCCAGGCAATCCAATACACTTCATCATGTGGTGTGTTGCCATGGCAGCTGTGAACCCAGCACTTCCAGGAGTAAAAGGCAGAGTAAAAACCCTTTTCTCTATGTATTTGTTATAACCAGCTTCTCAGCACAACTATAATTTGGGTGGCTGATAGGAAATCTTGCTTTCACTGTCTTGCAGATTTCAGTGGTTGAATGAAGTTTAAGTGGACAAGCCCTCATGAAAGCTAGTGAAAACAAAGAGTACAAAAAGGAATGCTACTACCTTATGCTAATGGAGTGAACATTCTGCATGAATGCTTCAAGGACATCAAGATTTGGCATCGGAAGTCTCAACTGAAAGAATGAAAAAACATGATATTGATTTTAAATTTCGAAAGTTTGATGCATAACCAAAAGAAAGGTAGAAACACCAACTAGGGTGCTAAAAAACTTTTAAGTCCCCATTAGAAGTCTGACTGTCTGACCAAGTGTAGATGTTACGTCTTTGCATTTAAACATTGCTCCAAAATATTTTAATTAAGACAAAGAATACCACTTTCAGAGAAAAAGTACAAAATTAAGCCATCTAAGCTTGAAAGCATTTGGAGGCCAATATTTTTGGAACAAATCAGAGGTATAGGTTGAAAATTGCTACCCAAGGTAAAAAGGGTCCAGATTTTCAGAATCTTTTGTCAAAATGCACCCATCTCTTTTCATTTTCAAGATATTGACCTCTCAAATATGAAACATTTTATGGGTGGAAATCAAAAATTCAGTTTAAGGGCCCCCGCTGAGGCCAGGATCTTTTCCAGAGGCTAAGCTGTGCTGGATTCTTTCTATTTGAGGACAGGGTCCATCTATTCAAGGAAGATTGACTGCAAAATAGAGGAGTTGGGATACCCTGAAATGGATCCCAGCTGAAAAAGTCAGCTTTTTGCCAACTTCAGATTGGCAACTTCACCATGTGGGCAGTTACTCATGGTAATCAAACTTGTTCTACATAAAAAATATATATATATATATATATATATATATATATATATATATATATATATATATATATATATATATATATATATATATATATCTTTGCTTCACTTGTCCAAAATTACAAATTGTTTTCTCATCTCCTTCACCATTTAATCATGTTATCAAATATAGGGATTTTATTATCCCCTTTGTTCTGCAACTTGAAGTTTTAAATAGACGGTGCCTACTCATCAGCACAAGTTACATCATTTCCGACATCTGACATGATGTTGCATTCCGTACCTAGGATCTCCAAGGTATTGCAACATCTTTGATGGGTATTATTTTCACCGGAGATGATTCAATAGAGTAGTTAATTTACAAATTTACTGAAGCTTCAACATGGCTTCTGGCGGGTGCAAATTTGTGATTTCCTTGGATGACTAATGCGACAGTATGTATGTTTGTCACATTCCTAATCCAAGTAAATGCCAATTTTGCACCCGTCAGAAGACATGCTGAAGCTTCAATTAATTTATTAATTAGCTACTCTATTGTTTTAACCAGAGATGATGCAATACAGGAAGATGATAAAATGCATGGAACATGATGCAATACCTGGGAGATCCTTGGGAGGCAATGCTCCATCATGTCTTCAACTGTAACTACAATCAACAGGTTTTATTATGATAGGAAGCGGTATCTTGCTTCTCTCTGTACTGTGTATGTGGAAGGAATGACAATAAATCTTCTGACTCCGGTTTTCGTTGAATTTCAGAAATATTGAGGGACAAGTTTCAAAATCTGAATGAAAATTGTCCACCAAGTCTGGTGATGTATGGACAAAATTACATTGATTAATAGTTATATTATAAATCTAAGGGATGTATTTGGAGGTGGTGGCTCCCCCTATTGGGCAATTTCAAAATAATTTTACATTCATGTTTCTGAATTGTCATAGAGCATTTCCTGCGAGTTTTGTACCCGTTAGACAAAAATAGTTTGATTTATGTTCCGTGTAGTTCAGTGAGTGGTCTGTGTAGACAACTCACTACAATTAGGTCATTTCTCTCTCCCTCTGACTTACAGAAGGTCATCCATGCTTTTATCTCTTCCAGCCTTGACTAATGCAATGCACTATATTCCGGTATTAGTAACCGAAATATTCATAGACTACAATTAATTGAAAATGCTGCTGCCAGGCTTTTAACCCATACTAAGAGGAGTGACCATATTACACCTGTCCTTGATGCCCTTCACTGGTTGCCAATAAGGTTTAGAATTGATTTTAAAATTTTACTGCTGGTTTTTAAAGCACTAAATGGCCAGGCACCAGTTTATATCCGTGAGCTGGTAACTCCCTATAAGCCAAAGCGCTGCCTGAGATCTTCTGGCAGGGCCCTACTACTGGTTCCCAAATCTCGTCTGGTCTCAAAAGGTGACAGAGCCTTTGCAGTTCCCTCTTCTGTGGAACTCCCTGCCTGAAGATGTCTGGCAAGCAAACTGTTTCCTCTTTTAAATCTCTTATTAAAACTCATTTTTATCGTTTGGCTTTTTCTTAACCGTTTATTTTTACATATTTTTATTTTTATTACCCTGCTCTAAGAGTTCCATGTATTGTTTTTATGACTGCCTCACTAATTTTATTGCCTTATTTTTGTCTCTGCCTGTTTTCTTGTTTATCGTTTTTAATTGTCAAGCACTTTGTAACTTGTGTGCGAGATAAACTAATAATTATAATAAATGTATTTATTTATTTGTGTAGTGCTATTCACAATTTTTGTAGCGAGGTCCACTGATCATGCACAGCAAATTTGGTGCAAATTGAACTTTCGATTTAAGAGGAGATGTCAAAAATGTATTTCACAAGAAATTTAAAATGGCGGAAAAATCTCCCCAGGTGGACCATATGGGTCTTTAACACAAATTTGTGGAGGGAGGTCAGATACATCTCTTTATAACATTTTCTAGTAAATCTGACTATGGCGTAGGAGTTATGACCTTTATAATCAATCCTTTAATTATAGCACCACCATCAGGTCAATTGGAGTCATATTTGTTGTGCAAGTAATGAACACACCTTCCAATCATTGGTGAAAGTTTCATGTCTCTGTGTTCCTCCTCATCAGAATTAATGCAGACATTTCTGAACATTAATAATAATAATAGTAAAAAATCAGGAGGAAAACTATAGGGTTTCAGCCCTTCGGGCTTGGGGGGGGGGGGGGGGGGGGGCGGGGTAGGCGCGTATTGGCAGCCACGCTCCCATCAGTCTGCAGCTGTGGCTACAAAAACGTAGTTTACCACCATCAGTGTGTGAATGTGTGAGTAAATGAATAATGAATCCATTATGTGAAGCGTCTTTGAGTGCCCAGAAAAGTGCTATATAAAACTGATGCATTATTATTATAATAATGTATTCACTTAATTAAATTGGGACACATTTCTCAGGAGAAGAAGGCATTTTGAATGCATACGACAACAGGAGAAAAGGATGAGCAAGAGAAATAAAATCTCCAACTGAGGAAAAAACGAAATGTAGAATGGCAAGAATTCAATATCAGTTCCCTGCATGCTAAAATGAATGTAAGGCACAACTACGGATTCAAGAGCTTGAATAAGCAGGGCCAGTTCTGGCTTACAGAAGGTCCATTGTATGTTAAAGTACATAAAGATGCAGTGTTATTATTAATTTAACATCAGTGATGCTAACGGAACTCAGCACAAGCGCCTCGTTCCTGACCGCATCACTGTCGTGACAAGAATGACGGTCAAGCACACCCTCGCGTGTAATAATGCGATTATACAACCATCACCAACAAAACAAAATGTATAATTAAAATTTATTTATACTGTGGGCATTTCGCTCTCAAAATCTAAAAGTTTTTTACTAGTATTCTCGCAGTTTCCGTGTAAATACATGAGATCTGACATTAACTAGTCCTACCCAGATAGCAAGCTCAGAGGAGCATTCTATCTGGGTTGTCAGCCAACCAATTTTGGCTTATGTTTTCTAGACATTGTGATTTCCCAAAACTGAATAAATACCTCACATCGCAACGCAAAACTACTTAGCTAGCTCAATCATGTTGTAAGTAGAATATCCGCTGGAGGAAAAAAATAAATAAATAAATAAAATAAAATTTTTTCATGAATAGCTGTACTTCTGCCGACATCTGTCATTTTTAAGCTAAAAGGAGCCGTGACAACGACTCCGCTGATCTTTATCGAATGAACTTACATTAACGCGTGTAATATATTTAATATATATTACGCGTTATTTTAAATATAGGCAGCCTCTTTCCAGTGTCAGCACCAGAACGAAAATCCGCCCTAAAATATACTCACTGGCAGATGTTTTATTTCAGCTGGGGCTGTGTCACTCCAATTTAACGTTAGCTCTGATTATTGTGGCCAAGCAGCATAAGAAAGAAAAGTAACCTGTAACATGAATGCTGAACAGTTATACCACTTCAACCACAACTTTCGGGTGCTTTCGCTAATCACCTTTTCAGGCCATTAGCAATACCTCTGAGAAGATGACAGTTTTCACAGATGTGTTAATTTATTACATGTTCATTTCAATGTACAAATGCAAACAAATTGAAAAAATGAATTAAATCAATTGCCTAGGCAACTAAGATAGGCAAGTAATATTTTCAGTGATGAGGTATTTTTAATTTAAGCTCAGACTACCCTTACCGTCTTGCTCATTTGTGAACATTCTAAACGTCTAATTGACCAATCAGAATGCTCGGTCGGATCTCTATGTTGTATAATCAGGAACTGAATTAAAAAGGGGGAAGGGTCTCTGATCCGTAAAAAATGGGGCCACCACCTTTTGTTTCAGACTCTCCTGACAAGTGCAGGGATGATTACCAAAAAAATTCTCAAGCCTGAAAATTTTTCTTCAGGTTGGGTCATGAGGAATGGGTCATTGATGGGCCTACATCCTGCATTTCGTGGGTCAGCATGAGGAAGTATGAGCTGAGCTTTCAACTGTGATGTAATGACACTGGGTTTGGTCTTTAACTGCCTCATAACTAGGACATCAGGGCCTAAACAATGGCTTTAAAGTCAAGCTAGGTTCTTGATGGGTTATTCTTGGATTAGTAACCAAAGTTCCGCAATGGACACCACTATTAGGATTGATCAGAATTTTCAGCACAATATTATTACAGTAAATCTTATTTTTCCACAGCAGTTGAATTCACATCGAACAACTTGCTCATTATCTAGAATGATTTTTTGAATTTACCTACTAGCTAATTAACACACTTAAAACATGCAAGACATTTTTTTGAAAAGAATAAATAAATGTTGCACTCAGTGAAGGCTTAAATATGGTTCAGAAAAACAGTTTATATATAGGGATATAAAATGCGATAAACAATTTTTATTTAACAGGAAAATAAAATGATTCACTACGTCACAAGGAATGTAAGCAAAACAGTTGACTTGCTGCTCTATAACATGACAATTTAAACTAGTTTTCCCACACAGTTCAAAGCTAAATGTATTCGTAGACAGTGAAACGTTTCGAGCTTGTTAGCTCGCAACCTCCACTATTCTTGCTGGATTCAAGACGATAACCAAACCGCACAGAGCACTGCCTGTGCTTCATGAACTTATCAATTTTAAAGTAGATCACATTAAAGTATTTAGCCAGTTTTGACAACTAAATTACTTTTAGCATACGTATGCTCAAAGCTCATTAAATCCATCCATTCTCTATACCAGGAACTGGATCCCATCTCTGCTGACTCTGAGCCAAAGGCAGCGACCCACCCAGGACAGCTTGCCAGTCCTTCGCAGGTTGCACACACCATTCATTAGAATTTTATTTTAATATTCAATATCGCGAATGCATATGCTGCGCATGCCCCCGCAACCCAGTGTGTCATCAGTAACATGGCTGCTACTGTTAAATGCCATTACCACGATTATCAGCACTAGAAATTAAACTATAAATTTTCTTGACTAAATGCACGCTTGATGTTATTACACACCTGAATGTTTCTATGGGTACTCAAACATCAAGGCAAGCTGAAAAAGGGCTGACTTTATTATTAGTAGAGTTTGAATTCGGAATTCTTTTCATTCCCCTTCTACAGGATAAGTAAATTCTTAAGTCCTCACATAATCAGCAGCCCAGTAATAAAATATACATAAAGTAGATAATTGTTTGTTCTCATGTTTCTGTCTTCTGGGTCTCTCTTATTTTCTCAGTGCCAATTGAGCATCACTCCCGCAGCATCACTCCTGTGCACTGATGCTGCTCACTAACAGTGCGTCGTCCACGTCTCATCTTGTCCTGTGTTTCTAACCCACTCATCACTTCTAGCTAATAAACACTGAACTACAAATAGTCTGTTTGCGTACTGATGTCATGCAAATGGCCTAATTCCCCTGCATATTTATATATGTCTATGTGGGGAATAAATGACTGTGTAGGTGAAGGTGGGCTGTTCTGGTCAACGGGGAAGGATGTGGGTGACTAATCTGGTTGATTACGTTAATAATTATGTTTCTAAGAACTACATATATGTGTGTGTGTGTGTTTGTGTGTGTGTGTGTGTGTGTGTGTGTGTGTGTACATACATATGGGAAGGCTTACATATACTATATATTTTATTAATGACTGCCAGTTTTTCTAGATTCTTTTTCTTTTTTACCCCTCTTTCTTTTTCCTGGGGTTGGGTTGGGTAGCACTTTTGTATTTGTATATTTTGTTTGTTTGTAAAATGAAAATTTATAAATAAAATATTGGGGGGGGGGGGACGGACACGTGTGTCGAAAAAATTTTTATTTTTCTGGAAAGAGGCTTGTTTTCCGTGTTTTTTTTCTTTTCTTTTCTTTTCATACTTAAAAGGACACGAATCAGGAATTGTAATTGAACAACAATATTTATGCTCCATTATTTGGCAAAGCTAAAGAATAAGCTCTACTATTGCCCTACCCTTTATATTATCGCTCAGTTAACTACGTTTTTGTTTCGTGCAAAGAAAAAGCATTTGCATTCAGCTGTGCCTGTGAGTCTGACCCAGGTCTATACCTGAAAGAAACTAGTCGTTTACATCAATATATAAATTTATATGAATGCTTTGTGTATAACAATTGGAATAACTTCAATCTGAAGTGTTCATACCTACTTATTGCCTTCATTTAGTCCGTCTTTGCCCTGACACAATAGATAACAGGATGATATTGCGTGTTGCCCCAACTGGGATCAATGTAGAAGTCTCAAAACTAAAGTTTGTTAATGAAACCGCGCCTGTTTCAGTCTCCGCCAATACACTGTTAATAATAAACAAATAATCTGAAGCCTTTATTGCCAGGTAATTTGACTAGCACGTTTTTGCCAATTATTTTAACTGTAATTTTACAATAAGTTTACCATGCATGCTCAGGTTAAATGCCCGTAGGACTCATCTTACACTTAAAATGACAAGGAGACTGCGTTAATTTAACGGTTAAATTCAGTCAGCCTATAACTGTGTAGGAAAGCCGAACTTCATTTCGTTGCTCAGTCTGTAGCGAGCGTATGTGCATGGTGCAAACCAGCTTGCCCGGTATACACCAGTGCTAAGCGATGTAAGTTTATTTCATGGATAAACATTAAAGAAAAAAACAGGACATCAGCTGTCGTCCGGTATGGGGGAGTTTCCGTTTTATATGACGACGATTTAGGCCAGTTCTACTGTATTTTCCTACGAACGTCCGCCTCGATATACATACACAAGATGGCGGCAGAGTAACGTGTTACTGTCACAGAAACGAGGGCTTTGTCCACTCTAATTTTTTTATATATCTCAGTGGTTTTAACCAAGGACTGAAAAAAATTTCTCCATCCATGTTTCGTTAAATTGACATTTCCTCATATTCCCAGCATGAATTAAAAAACAACTTAACCAACGCTGCTTGCCTTGTTTTTTTGTAGTCTGTGTCTGTCTGTGCTGTGGTGCTGTAGCGCTAGGTCTTCAGTGACGTGTTCGAAACATTTTCCCCCCGAGCTGCGTTGTGTTCCCGCCACTCTTTATTTACATTATTAGATCAAAACAATCGTGGTTGACAAATGAAACTTTTGACGAGAAATGCGATACGGAGAAGTTACATACAGCACAACTTTTAAGACCCAGATCAAAATTCAAGACTTTTACAAGTCTCTGTAAAGGTATTATTTCAAATTCATAAATTCAATGCTTTTAAGACTTTAAGACCCCGCGGGAACCCGGAAACAAACAGGAGCAAAAACATAACCCTCAGGCTGAACTTCATTAGCAGAGGTAAAAAGCAAAGCAAGTGTTACCAACATGCACAGTTATAGGATTTCACCTTCAATAGTTGCCGAATTCACACCCGTTATTCAACCTTAGTTACCCAACCACAGCCTTTGCTACCTGACTGTATGTTCTGGAACATTACATTAAAGATACGTGAAGCAGTTGAGTCGCTACATAAGAAAGCCATTCATCAAATATAAGACCTGAAAATTGGTGTCGTTACACCTGCTCACTTTACCGACTTGGTAATAACATAAGCCCAAGGCACGGAATCTCCAGACCAGTGCTACAATCAGAGAACCACAGCTGCTGCACTGCTTAGGAGAACGCGCTTAGAGACAAGGCCCCCCTGGCGTTAATGTAGCCTGAATAAAAATTATAAAATTGTCGCTGCCGTGAAAAAGGCACCAATGACTTAAAAGAAAAAAAGCAACAGATAGTATATTGATTATTTTTGGTAGTCAAAAAAAATTATTCATAGATTTTTCAGTGTTGCGACTTGCGATCTCAGCTTGATCGCTAAGCCCGTGCGTCGCCGTGCGTCTCATCCCTGGTTCAGTATCCAGTTCTAACTACAGCACTCAGCAACCGAATACATGTATCCCCCAAAGGCACCCCAGTTGGGCCCAGATGGTCCCAGAGTAACCAAAATCAATAGGTGTCGTGAACTTACCATAATACATGTCCCTGCAAAATTTGAAAAGAATCGGTGCACTTATGTGGGCTGTAGAGCATTCATAAGAAAATCTCTGCGGACGCGGACGCGTGACGAGGCCAAATCCATAGTATCCTCCGAACTCGTTCGGGGGATACAATAATACACCCATGCTTTGGACTGGATGGGAGGGAAGCCCATAGGCTGAGAGCGAGAGGTCTGTCAAAGCCCATCTAGGTCTACTGTCTGCTATCTTTCTGCATACATGCATTCACATTATATTTTTTCCCTCACAGGTCGCTGCACGCCGTAAATCCGGCAAGCTGCCGGAATCCCATCACCTCTGCAAGTGCACTGGGGGCCAAGCAACATGAGGGTAACGAGGGGCGTTCAGACCTATGAAGCATGCTGATCTTTTAATGTGTAAATGACAAGCTTTTTTTCTTTGAAATATGCAATGAACAAAAACGTTTTTAAAATTTAATTTCTTCTTGTTACTTTCTGCCACCTGAAATACACTGATTTTCCCCGAGAATGCTTAACTCATGACGTCAGTGTAATGATTGCAGTCTTAGTGTGGTTCAGCTTCGAGTCATTTCACTTGCATTTGCTCACCAAGATCAACACGAGTCTCAAGACGTCAACTGACTTTAGAGCAATTGGGAAGATGGATCGGAATGCTTGACTCTGGCTTCTAACAATGTCATGTTGCTAATGCACTTAACGTCAGCCAAAGCGCTGTGAACAGAGCGTGGAACCGGCATCAAACGTTTGGTACAGCAGCACACAGTCATGGGGGTGATCGTCAGAGATCGACTACACAACAAGACTACTTTCTCACACTTCAGGCACAACGTCATCCTTTCTGGACAGCGACCACCCTCCGAAATGACCTTCATAACGCCTCGGGGGTCAGGGCATCCACTCAGACGATACGGAATCCTCTTCATACTGCCGGCCTCAACTCAAGAAGGCCATGTATTTGAATCCCACTGACCGTGCTTCATACGCGTGACCGTTTGGATTGGGCTTACGATCATGTCACATGGACACACAACGATTGGGCTCCAGTTCTCTTAACAGATGAGTCCCGATATTGCTTGGACTTTACTGACAGGAGGCAACGGGTGTGACGAAGACAACGTGAGCGATTTAATGATGCCTGCATCAATGAACAGGACCGTTATGGTGGCGGATCAATTATGGTCTGGGGAGGAATAAGTAGGAATGGCAGAAGGGACCTGCATGTCATGGGGAGAGGGACGAGATCCTCAATGTGTACGTAAGACCATACGCTGATGCTGTTGGCGCCGATTTCATCTTGATGGATGATGACGTCCGTCCCCCTCGTGCTAAGGTGGTGAATCAATTCCTAGAGCAGGAGACAATTGTCCGCATGGACTGGCCCACGCGTTCGCTGGACCTAAACCCTATCGAGCATGTGTGGAACAAGCTGCAGGTCGCCATTTCCGGTCATAGGGCACAACCCACAACTCTAGAAGAGCTCAGAAATGCCCTTGTTGAAGAATGGAACAACATTCCAATTGCAAGCATCCGGGTTCTGATTGACAGTATCACCAGACGTTGTCAAGCCATCATTCAAGCTAGGGGAGGCCATACCTGTAACTGACATTAACTGTGGTAATGAAACATCAGACGAACACTGTCTGTTTTCACTTTACATGTCAGAGGTGAAACCATGAAGTGTTTGTGAAAGCCAAAAGTGTGAGGCTGTGCGCTCATTTAATGTCATTAAATGCACTTGCAAATGTGTTTTGTGTGACTGCATGTCATTTATCCAATACATTGTTCATCAGTGGCAGTTACCAAATTTGCATGTCATTTCACAAAAAAATTCCTACGATCCCAATCAAATTTTGAGTAGTATAAAGCTGAACCATACCATTAATAACCATGCCATTGTTTATTTTACAAAAATTCAGACAAAATGAGGAAGCCATGTGCGAAAACTAACCCCTTTCTGCAGATGTAGACGCCTGCAAATTTAAGCACGCTGTTACTGTACTCGATCACTAGATGGCACCCCCGGATCAGTTATTGAATGTTCACAAGCAAGCAGACCTCGAACGCTGTTCTGAATATGGGGAAGTTCACCCCATGCCCTGTTTTTCAAGAGCTGCATGAATTAAACTCCTCAGCATCCTAGCCCATAGTATCGATCCAGCAGTTTAAAAAAAACGATATCTTGACACAGAAAAAAATCGTTATCCTCTGTAGCAACCAGTTTAGCCACAGTGAGCCAACAGTATTCCAATTAATGGTTCAGAAAAATCAGTTTTCTGAGGCAAAAAAATCGACATGGTATTGATTCTCTCACATTCTACTGTTAATTACAGTCGTCAAATACAAAAAAAATTCGTACTTCCCTACCGTGGATTTACGCGTAGATTCCTTCATTGACAAATTCAGCGCTTCCTTATATCCACCCGAGTACTGGTGTTGATAGCCAATCACTCAATCATACACTCAGGCTCTTCTGCGCAATTGTAGAGTTACACTTCATGCCCTCGTGAAGCTACTCTGGTAACAATGTATTGATTCGCTCATTTCTTATCCAATTCCCGAGTGTTTAAACATTTTAGAATAAGCGAAACACTGATTGGACAAACACAGGGCATACGAGCCTATGCGCATCAGCAGGCTCGGTTGTATCCTGTCTACGTTGCGCACATTACGCGGCTGAAACAGACGCGATTTATCGAAAACACGTTCACAAAACTGGCCTTGAAGTGTTCAGTAACATTTACAGGATTTAAATGAGATAAGGATATGGTCAATTGGAATTACTTCGAATGAAACAGGACCGGAGGGTTCCTGCTACTGGATACATCGGTCTCTGGAGGAGGGATTCATGAAAAAGGTGAGGCTGCTACTTTGTTTTTTTTTTTTTTTTTTTGAATGTATACGTACTCAACAAAGTCGAATGTCGAGGTTTTTTTTTCTGTTTAAAAACGCGAACTGCCCGTGCATTTGGGTGGACCCCCTGGTGCGTTCATTGCACGGTTTCTTTTGAATCCAGGGAGGCAATGGATTGTTTCCTGATAGTGGAGTGTCTGTTCTGTTAAAGTAAGGTATATTTCAGAATTCCGCTATTACTGAGTTAGTGAGTTGTACTTGTTCCTTATAAGTGTTGGAATGGGTTCATGAGCTTAGGAGACTGGTATCTTCCATTACAGGGTGAATGTTCTGACCGTTTAATAAGCAGTTTATTTAATGCGTGTTTGTGCTGGCTTGGGGGCTTTGAAGAAAAATGGCCAAAACTCTAAACTTTATTATGGAGAAAAGGCATGTTTTGTGTTTGGAGAGGTTACTGGTGACCACTGATATTCAACTGCACTGAGATTGATAAATTCATACTAAACTCAACCAGAAAATCATTAGTTCATATTAAATTTCATGCCTTAAAACTTTATATGTATTCTATACATGACTTTTTTATGATTTGACAGGACATCATTTTGATGCTCATTTTCTCTACCAAAATCATGAAAATAAACTGAAATACTATGTAATTCTAAATGCTGTGTCTTTTCTGAATTGAGCCACATTTTTCCTCTTTATGAAGCTTAAATCTTGAATTATACAGCATTAAAGTGGGTAACCCATAAATAGCCAAATTTGGCTTCTGCACAAAGGGGCTAAGTACACCCTTACTGCTTCCATTGGAATTGAGAAAGAAATTAGCAGCCAGGTGCTGCTGATCAAATGCGCTTGTTTAATTGTTCATCAGCAAGTGTGACCACCTGTATAAAAGCAGAGGTTCTGACATGTGGCTGGTCTCAAGTATTTAGGTGTGTGTTAACATAATTCCAATAGGGAAAGACACCAGCAACCATCTTAGAGAAGGTATTGTTGCTGCCCATCAATCTGGGAAGGATAAGAAGGCCATTTCCAAATAATTTGGCGTCCATCATTCTTCAGTAAGGAAGATTATTCACAAGTGGAAAACATTCGTAACAGATGCAAATCTTCCAAAGAGTGGATTTCCCAGCAAATTCACCCCAAGGACCTCTGTGCTGCTTTCAACTCAAAGCTCGCATCCGGCCTGAAGGCCTACAGACCCGACATGCGTGGACTCCAGGTTGCATGGTATGACTTGCTCAGGTGACTTGGACCCCAATTCATTTCTGCCTGTAGGAGTTCATTAGTTCATTGATTTATTAACATTATTCATTTTATTTTTTTACTTTCCTTGGAGTTGATATTGCCGCAGTGGTCAGCCCCTACATCCTCTACCTTGCGGAGGCGGCAATATCCACCACTAGTGTGCTTGTACTTCATGTGAAGACATTTCAAGCTCGCTATAGTGTTAACGCATTGATTTTCAAGATAATGACAGCAGATCATCTGATCGGTCCTCATGGAACCAAACCCCCACCACACCCAAAGGCAATTCATTTGTCTTAGTCCAACTCTTCTGAAAATAGCATTACAACTGCACTATTGCTTCACGTCACCTAATTAAAGAGATGCAGTCATATACTCCCAGTTGCCATCTCCAATACAGTCAGCACTTGCATTTGCTGACTGCACGAAGGTTGTCAAAATATGATCCCGAATTTTTGTTTTTGCCTGACAATAAATTATATTTCCAGTGTTGTTACTCAGTTTGGGTAATATTTTCAGCATTTCTGACTACTTGCAATCGACAGAGCATTACCTTTCAGAGTAGACCATGGTTATGGCTGTCGTCAAAATGGTTCAAGAATAGGGGTGCAACGATTCTGAATCGTGGTTTTTATGAGGCGTAGTAACAGCACCCGCTATCATGGGACGAATGTCCGAGCTTTCCCTCTTCCTTAATTAACCCCCGTGCTGTCCTGAACGAAAGTCCCAAACATCAAAGGGCATAGGAAATGCTTCCGGAAAAAACTTGACAGACATCAGTATTTTTTGGCTACGTGCTGAAAGGAGCCAAGCTAATGAAAACAGAATCGTCTCCTATTAACTAATTAGGCAACTCTAAGAAAAGTAAACCCGTTCCCGTTGACTTTGCTTGATTAGCAATCAAATGTGGATTTGTTTCCTTTCTAAGTTGAATGAGTAGAGCTGTTTATTAAGACTACATATTTGATTGCTGTATTTTGGGATTTAAAATTTAAACGGCACAGATTTGCATAAACACGATTGCCACTGCCAAGCCATTTCGTGCGACTGTGATAATTCATAGCTATCACACATTCACGTTTCATCAGCTTTTCAGAATTTTTTCCAGCTTGTGTATTTTTTAGACGCTTAAAATCCAGGTAGATCTTATAACAAATCTGTTTTAAATTAATCCTGAAATGCTACAATGAGAGATGTAATTCAGAGGAAGACTTTTTTTCTAATTATTCAAATTATTGGCATTCTTTCAATCTAACAAGCCCAGTTGGGTTTGTCTGCTTTTCACCATCGCATCGTTGCTTGATTGTTATTTAGGCAAAGTACACGGGAGCATATTTGGGGAAGGACTTGGGCAGGAATGGATCTGCCAACAGGATAATGATCCTAAACACATGGCCAAATCCCTCAAGAAATGGTTAGTGGACAACAAAGTGAATGTTTTTGAGTGCCCGCAATATTAATAAATAAAACGCATATTATATTCATTTATCAATGATTATCCCCCGGCTCGAGATTAGCGCGAAGCGGGGGATATAGCATTGGGCTCCATCCGTCAGTACGGACACATAAAATTGAGGCGGCAAGGGATATTGCCATCCATCCATCCATTTTCTATACCCGCTTATTCCTCACTAGGGTCACGGGGCGAGCTGGAGCCTATCCCAGCTGACGACGGGCAAAGGCAGGGACCCACCCAGAACAGCTTGCCAATCCATCGCAGGGCGCACACACCATTCGCATAATTTGTTAGTGGAAAACATTTGTTTATTGTACCATTTGGGATCCATCCCAGACAATAGCATGTACGTTAAGAAAATGATCTCTGCATAGAAAATAAAATATGTTCACTACTTTCACATGAAAATAAATTGCACACTAGCCCATGTGTTTCATGTGAAACATTAGCAGAACAGAATTCTAAATAGAAAATAAATCATAAAATAGTGTACAAAATATTAACCTTGTAGGGTACTTATTTTGAAAGACGTGAAACATAGGTAGAACTTACAAGGCCCCTTGAATTGAGAAAGGAAACCGCAAAATAACTTTGCCTGTAATTTTAAGATTCCAGTCAAACTGAAAACTTCAAAATCCCTGTGAAAAGACAGTAAAATTAGAGGGCCTACCTTGGAACAGTCAAATTAAAATATTGGCTGCCTTTCCCGAAACAAAAACTTCCCTGTCCAATTAGTTTTAAAATAGGAACCGTATAACATAGATCCTAGACCCATATATTTTTGTTCATCACTACTATTCAGTGATGTGTCTGTCTCTCTCTGTCAGCATTGCGTAGCGCACAATGTACGTCACTCATCGTACGTCATTAAGTTACTGTGAGATGAACGCTGGGCTTACATTTCTCTTCACTTCACTTCACACAGGCTCGATTCAGCCTCGTTTCGTTACACGCAGCTGGAACCCAAGTTTGCAGTGCTGGGTTCAGTCAGTCTGGAGCGAACTGAAAAGCCAAGCTGATCTTTTGCAACAAATCCGAGCACATTATGAGATTAATGACGAACACCCTGGCTGAGTTCACCACATTCGGTAGCGAAATGCTTGCGTAGGCAACACTCACATTATATAACGCCACCGTTCATCTGTACATAACAATACGAATACGTGCACAAGCCCAAGCATCATAGAAGGTGCCAAGGTGATCTTTCGCTATAAATCCAAGCACATTATGAGATTAACTATGAACACCCCGGCTAACTTCACCGCATTTGGCCTCATGAAAGTAAAGCCAAGCTTAGCCTGTGAGCAGGCTCTCTTGTTTGCGATGGGGGAGAGGGAGTGAAAAGAGAGCCTGCACGAAAGCCAGGGTTTTGTGAGTGCCCCGCGTTCGTCCACGAACGCAGCATTCTGATTGGGAGCCGTCAAATTTGACCAAATTCAAATTTGACAGTTGAACACTCGCAGGGCTGGCATTATATATAAAAATTCAGGGGCAATTATTGACAAAAATTAGTCCTGGCTAATTCTAGATGGTTTCCCTTTATTAAAACATTTTCTAATTCAAGAATAATCAAGTGGCAATTGAAGACACGGCTTCTCTCCCCCATGCGATCTAAAAGTGACAAAATAATGGGCTACATTCAGTACAGAAAAGTTATTTAATTATAATTAGGTCTACGTATTGACACTCATTTGAGATTCTTCAGCGAATGAAGGTAATTTTGGTGACTAATTTGTGGTTTTGTCCATTTATATTTTCTAATCGGACAGCTATCTATTTTTCATAGCAAGTTGCGTCACCGTGCTGCAAAAACAGGTGTAAGTCGCCAAAATTGCCTTCATTCGCAAGAGAGTTCTGAAATGGCGCTATCGCTGGTGAAAAAAATTACCGTTGCTGAGTGCCAATGCATAGACCCAATTAGTCCAACCACGCTGACAGCTTGTTAGGGGCAGAATTCAAAAACCCCTGGCTTTTGTGCAGGCTCTCTTTTCCCTCCCTCTGGGAGGGAGGAGCAAGCTGATGTTTTGCTAAAAATCTGAACACGCATTCGCTAGTCATTTATTAGTTTGAAGTGGTCCCACACTGCATTCCGTTTTGATCGCTTCATGCTCATGTGTTATCGCGCATGCCTTGCGTCAGGAACGTCAAGCGTGGTCTAGATTCAGCAATGGAGCCCTCGACTGGCGTCACCACTACATTTCACAAAAAAAGCGGAAAACAACCACAATCGTCAAAAAATAAACTTAAACGAAATAAAGGATTCATAATTATTGGCACCCTTCATTTAGCACCGTGTGCAACCCCCTCTGGCGAGGACAACGGCATGGAGTAATTTCCTGTCATTTTTGACAACGTTGAGGCACACATCTGGGGGAATTCTGGACCATTCCTCAAAGCAGATCCTTTCAAGACCCTTCACATTCTTGGATTTGCCTTTATCAACTGCCCTCTTCAACCTAGCCCACAGGTTTTCGATTGAATTGAGGTCTGGTCGACTGAGATGGCCATAGCAGAGCATTGATTTTGTTGCCACAGAACTACTTCTGTGTGGATCTTGAGGTATACTTTGAGTCATTGTCTCGTTATAAATTCCCAGCCTTCTGACGGAGGCAAACTGATCATGAACCAAAATATCCTGACACTTGATGGATATCATGCCATTAATCTTAACCAGTGCCCTTGGACCACTTGAATCAAAACAACCCCAAAACATGACTGACCCACCGTCATATTTCACCGTAGCTATGAGGTGCTTTTCCTTGTATGCATCTCTGTTTTTATGCCAAACATGCCAAAGCTGTATCTGACCGAAAGTTAGGTCTCATCTGACCAAAGCACCATGTTCCAGCCATAATTTGCATAAGGTTTGGCAAACTGAAAATGCTAGCTTCTTTTCTGACCAAAAGACACCCTTCCGAAGAGCCTGTGGTTGTGGCGCCTGATGGTACTTTTTGAAACCTGCCACTCCCTTCAGTGATTCTTAGGGATTTTGCTGCTTACTTCACCATCCTCCATGGTATCCTGGGGGACGAAATGCAGTGGCTTCCCCTACCCTTGAGGTTTTCAACAATTCTATATCTTTGGAATTTTATCATTATCGCCCTGACAGTGCTCAGTGGCATATTCAATTGTTTGTGAATCTGTTTGAAGCCATACCAGATTTATGAAGGTCTAGGACCATCTGCCTCCTTTGAACTCTGTTTTGTTTTATTGCATGTGGTTTATCTCATTTTATACCCTAGTTAAACAGGAAGTGACGTAATGGCTCAATATAGTTCCTGAACACTTAGATAAAACTTAAATAAGTAGAATTTAACATCTGCTTTAATTTTGCTCGATGTTATTTACAATAAGCTTTAAGGGTGACATAAATTGTGAAACCTTTATTTGGAGGAGACTGATTTTTAATAAAACAAGTATTTGCCACTAACATGTCTTAGTCCCCCGCCAGGGAATGGCAAATCGTGTCAAAATGAACAGTGTCTCGGCGTAACCTTGAGAGTGATGTGAAGGTCACCAAAATTGACTGGTGCCGGGGCACCTCCCTAATACCTGTTGACATGAAATTTGAAGGATATCCGTCAATTCGTTCTAGAGATATCTCGCTGACAAGGATTCGGAACGTACGTACGTACGGACGGTCGTGAATACTATGTCCCTCCGCTTCGCGCATTCGCACGGCGGGGGACAATCAGAGAATGATTTTAGTTGGTTCTACTGAAGCATTAATATATTGTCCAGTATTTCTCACGTTGTTTATATAAGCTAGAGTTTCTCAATTAATATATTTATGTGCACTGCCAGTCAGGGGTGCCAGAAGTTTTGGAGCCTACTGTACATTACATTTTTGCACAGAATTTTGTTGGGTGTATGTACTCTACGTATATGGTATTAAAAACAAACAGCTAAAGTTAAAAATACATTTAATTATGTTTTTAAATTCTTCAAGTATTATTCTTACTGAAGACATAGCACTGAGACTTAATCCCTGAGGAGTCCAAAAATAACCTGCTCAGCAGTAAATGGCTAGTACATGGAGGCTATTATTTGACATCTAAATCCACCATGAAACAAGTATCAACATGGATATCATTAATAAAGGTATTAATCATGTTTTCACCCAGTTACCCATTCCTATAATGAGTAAGAGTAGAACCAACCAAATACTAACATTTTCAGCTTTTTTTAACTCAAGAAAAATTAAAATAAAAAAAGTGTTACATAGCTGGTGGCAAATTAACGTTTTCTGGACTTTTATCACTTACTGGGGAGAAATCTCTGGGTATTCCATGAAGGTACCATGCGGTACATGACCTCAGCAAGAGCAGATGCAAGATAATGAGTTCTATTAGCCAATCACTATGGAACATCATCTCAAAAATTATCAAGAATGAGCCTGAACTGAGCATCACAACAACAAAGTCCTTGATGATGCAGATCTGGATAAGAGAAAAAATGCCATCATAAAATGCTCAAAGTTCTGATGCTGATATAGTACTTTTCATAAAGCAGATGAATCATGAAAATAATACACTATGGTAGGGGTTAAGATAAAACACAAATGAATGCAGCATCATGACAGGTACAGTCGGTTTGCCTGGAAAAACTTCAGTTAGCCTTTATAAGCTTCACACAGAATACTATGGACGCAGTCATCTTTGCTCAATAGGTAAAACTGAGCTCCACATTACTCCAGGACAAATGTTGCAGTATAGGAAACTCAATGAGCAGCAGTTAAGAGGTAGAAAATTATTACAATATTTATGATGCTATTTACATCCATACCAGACAAGCATATGTACAGCATTCTTACAAATACCTAACATACTAGGAGTACCCAGCAAATTCTGTATCGTTTCTTAGCCAAAATTTAATATTCAACTTCTATTTAATGGTAAAATGTGACTGGTCTGATGACTGTCCAAGCTTTGTCCAAGCTTATATTGAAACCTTGATAAGAATATAATGCAAAATCACAACTGAGTAACATATCCTCCATTTATACACATATCAACAAACAAAATACTAATAAATACAACATTTATTTATCCTTTATTTAGCCAGGAAGGTCCCATTGAGATACAAGATCTCTTCTTCCAGGGAGTCCTGGTGACAACATAACAGAAGTATCTGACACATTTATCACACACATTAACATAATTTGGTGTTACTCAGAACATTGGAACAAGTGCTCAGTTTTATACGTCCCATGATTTACTTCCCTTTCATGTTTGGGGACCAATATGTTTCAAAGCAGCAGGAAATCATGGTGCATTTACCTATAATACGCCCATGCCCTCAGCAACAACTAAACAGAAATAAGCGCATTTCAACCGGCTTGGGGTAATGCACAATATTTTTACACACAGAAAACATATTTAAATCCTTCCTGAAATGCCATTGCTCCTTATAAAATGAGCAAATTTAGAGTTCTCTTTGCAGCCACTTTCACATTACAAAGCAATTCTTGACTTATCTTTTTTTTTTAACACTGTCAAACTAGTCAGTTGCCATCAAAAATGCATCCAAAAACACAGTCCAATTAATAATGCATTATTACCCGCACCACCAAAGCAACTACAGGAACTGGATTCTCATTTTTCCAATTCACTTCAAACATACCCTTCAGCATGTACCATTGTCCTTCAGTGTTGATCTCTGTCGCTGAACAAGACCGAGTGCGTCGCCTCCCAAACAGCTGCACACGCGAACCCTTCTCTCAGCAATCCAACTAGCCGCACGGTTGGAGGCTTGCAAGTATCTTAAATAGGAAACTGACTCAAGCACTCTGGGTCAGCCTCTATCTTTAACTTCAAATGAGCGAGCTTGGCATTCCTACATAGCGTTGCTGAGACACAGCCTCTCTGGCTCCTGAAATCAAAGCAGAGCTATTCTTCAACCCTTATTTTGCCTCTCCCAATCACAGCATCGTTCTTCCTTCTTGCTGGTTTTTCCACCAGTAAGAGTTAAGTTCCCCTCTTGCCTCCATTTTGTTGGCTCCCACACAAAAAGGCGTGCATCAATCACATTGAGCGTCAAGCAAAATTTATTGCAGGTTTTTTACATCCGCCAAGGAGGACATGTTTTTGCCGACGCTGATTAGTCTCCCTGTCTGGTTGTGAACAAGATAACTAAGAAAGTAATGAACAGAGCTCTCTCAAATTTTGTGGGTGGGTTGCCATTTCATTAGGGAAGGATCCTATTGATTTTGACCGCGATCAGTCAAACAATATAGCTGCCATGGCAGCAATCTTGAAATCCTATGACCCAAAATCACTTAATTTTGCTCCCAGTGATATCACTGAAATTTTCTGGGTTGATTGGTCTCGCATCAGGGACAGAACCTATCCTTAAATTTCTTATGAGCCACATTCACTCTGCAAGATTTCGACTGCGCTACCTTGGCGGAGGCTTGCACTCTCAAGGTGCCTCTAGTTTCTTTAAATTTATGAAACTAGACTAGAAACCCCTTTTCTAGAAAGCTTTGTTAAAATGAACAAAAATTTTGCATGTGAGAATACCATGACTCTGTCTAAGCAGGTGGCGCTAGAAAAAAAAAAAAAAAAGGCAAATTTTCCCTCAGTTAGGTCCATAAATATTTGGACAGGGACCATTTTCATTGTCATTCCAACAAAAGGAAAAATACAAGTGTACTTCCATGATTTACGGAAGGACTTAATGATGAATAAATATCATAATTCATAAATCCTTTCTAAGATCATGATGGGTCATTCCATATGAACTCAACCAGAGGTCCCATAATGACCGATTCGGATTTGGCTAAAAAAAATTTGTACTGGTAGCTTAACATACATGATGAACATGTGCAAAATATTTTGTCAAAATTCTAAAGGGTTTTTGTGCTGTGGCTCTTCCAAATAGGGTGGTATACCCTGTTTTTGACCCTTGCCAATCTCGCATGTTTAAGAACAGCCATATTTGGATGCCAATATCTTGGGAATGAAATGAGTTATGAGCTTGAAAAGTATGTAATTAGCACCCAGGCTTTCAGGATCTGTCATAAGAAAAGCCCTATCTCCTCTAGTTTTTGAGGTATTGGCCTCTAAAGTAGTGGTTTTGTTTTGTGCGAAAATGAAAATTTCAATTTTCAGGGGGAAACTGTCATGCTACAATAAATAACAACAGTTATTGGGTAAATGACTACGCTATGATTTTGACTGTTAAAAATTGATCTTAAATTGCATTTTTTCCAGTCGGAGCCATTTTTGGAGTCAGTCCAAAAACTTCCTACAGATAGTCATGTGCCTAAATATAAGGAATCTAGCCCCAATATACGGTTGTGATTTATTGTAGCATGACAGTTGCCCCCTGAAAATTGAAATTTTCACTTTCGCACAAAACAAAACCACTAATTTGTAGGCCAATACCTCAAATACTAGAGGCGATAGGACTTTTCTGATGACAGATCCTGAAAGCCTGGGTGCTAGTTACATACTATACCACTTTTCAAGCTCAGAACTCATTTCATTCCCAAGATATTGGCATCCAAATATGGCTGTTCTTAAACATGCGAGATTGGCATGGGTCAAAAATGGGGTATACCACCCTATTTTGAAGAGCCACAGCACAAAAACCCTTTAGAATTTTGACAAAATATTTTGCACATGTTCATCATATATGTTAAGGTACCAGTACAAATTTTTTTAGCCAAATCCAAGTCAGTCACTATGGGAGATTTCCAGACTTTGGTTGAATTCATATGGAATGACCCTGATGTCAAAATCCCAGGTAATATAATTTCTTTACATTGAAAATTTTTTTTTTTTTGGAATTCAAACTTACCACGAAAAATCCCACAACCATAACACATTTGCACTAGCATCGTATGATAAAAATTGATAATTTTTGTTAAAATTTTATGAGCAAAAAATGTAAAAGATATTGTTAAACGGAGTTCACTGCACACGTTTCAGCATGAATGTCCATCTGTCTCAGAAAACATATTTTACACAAAAATAGTGTCCAGTTGCCAGTTTCTCAAAATTGTAAAATACGTTCAACTCCCTGTCTTAGATAAATACATTTTTTTCAATAAAGATTAATTCACCCGCAATAAATCATAAAAAAGAAAAGCTCAAAGATAGAGACTGATAGAGATTATGTGCTCCCTTTTCAGGTTTATTAACAGTTTCTCTCCTCGGTAGTCCTGTATCCAACATTATGGTGTCTCATTACACCATGTAATACAGAAATAAGAACGAATAAAAAATGGAGACATACATGTACATGATTATAATGGTCCTTAAAAGATGTTTAGTGATGTCAGCAAAATTTCCGCTGAATCATCAAGGGCACCAGTACTGTTAGCAACATTGTTAGTCTCATTAGCTGAACAAACTATTCTTGTTAGGGGCATTCCGTGGTTTTTGCGAAATGGCTCCAGAAATTTTTTCCAGAATTTTCATTAAATATCTGGTGGGCATATTAGTTGGCTGGGGTTGGGAAGGACACCCGCCATGCGCAAATGGTGCATAAATTAAAAATATGGTGCATTATAAAGCCACTTTGAGCCGAGAATGCGCCTGTGTCCCACTTTTCGGGCCTAGAATGTGCCCGTGTCTAAATTTTTTTTACCTTATTATACAATACCAAAATTCTTTGCACAAACTCTACTGATCGCAGTTGATCAAGTACGTTCTGATGCTCGATCAGTTAGTTCCAGGCCCACGCAAGGTCCATCACCATTGAGAGGCTGTGAAAATCTCCACAGCGTAAAAGACCGTTTTGAAGTTTATTTCCTCAGCAGAATGAGTTCGACAAAGTCCTTTGATATCACATCGGGTTTATATCAATATGCAGTATCAAATGACAGTTTCAGAACAAAGCGTTTTAATACTGATTGGGTATGTATTTAAAAACTATTTCTTCATTGTTTTTTTTTTTTTTTTTTAAGTTGGAGACTCTTAACCTTGTTGTCAAATTGACAGTTGTTGACAGAAAAGGTTCAGGGCTCATTTTCAATCATCATGTACGGTTTTCTGACAGAGGAAAGTAGGTCAGATTTATTCTGAATCAAACAAAAGAACAGTAATCTTTTAATTAGAAAAACGGCGAGGGCTGTCCACATGTAGTGGTCTGGTCGATTGTTTGGTTGATGTGCTCTTGTTTTGGCAGAGCAATCGCCGATAACATGATAGAAGAGTCCATTCTGGACGCGGCGGGTATTGCCATGACAATCCTTCATTCTCAACCTGGCCTGTGTTTACTCTGAATAAAATATCTTTAAATTAATCAAATCAAATTACTCTGAATTAATAATTATTTATGATTAAATTAAAATAATTAAAGTAATATTGATGTAATGCAATTCATCAGAACTAATAAACACAACACTTCATCAGCCCAATTGTGTTTTATTTATATCATATCAAGGGTCCAAAGACCATTTTCTGTGGCCCTTTACAATCAACAACAATCAATAATGTGGCAATGTATTCCCGCAGCCGTTGGAACAAGCGGAGGTACATCAGTGTTTTTTCGTTTTTTGGATGAGACCGTCGTAAATGCCTGGCACCTCCTACCTGATGCCTGGATCGGAAGACATGAATCTCCTCCTCCTCAAAGCTTCTATAGCTTGTGCTCTGATAAATGCTGGCTCCCTCCAGCAAAGAAGAAGAGGAAGACCCAGAGCGACCCCCCCCCCCAGTCACCAAAGTATCCCTTGAGGTCAGGTTTGGCACAGGAAATCACTGGCCAACTCACTAAGGTCAAAAATGCAAAATGCAAACATATGCCACAATGATGCATGTACTCGAAAGACCAAATACATCTGCATGCAATGCTGTGTGCCACTGTGCCCTGGATGCTTTGCCAACTTTGAGCTGTTCCTGGCCAGCAAAGGCAAGATCATGTGGATGACTGAACTGTCGAGCCAACATGTGACAGTGATTTTTGCATTATCACTGACAAACAGTAAGCCCCTCTGCCCTCTTCTTTCAGTTGCTGCTCGCTCTTGAATTTCTGATTTGCTCCCTTCAGCCCGTTTGCTCCACATGTAACTGTGCCATAGATGCCACAGTCTTTCAAGGCCTCAAAGAATGGAATGCTGCAAAAGTAGTTGTCAAAAAAGACCTTGTGGTTTTTGTGCTTTATGTAATCACAAAGGCGCATCACTACATCTCCAGCCATTCCCAACCAACTGACGCAATCACGTCTGGCAGAGCCCTGGTACACTTTAAATCTGTCCATATAGCCGAGGTCCCTGCCCTCACTCACACTTTCACTTCCAGGGTTTGGGCTTTTTTGGGATTTATTGTTTGATGGACAGAAGGCCTTTGAAGGAAATGATTTACTCATCAATTGACTGAAATTATTCAGGGTCTTGTGGCGTAGAGGGAAGCACAGGGCATCAGGCTGGGACCCTGAATGGGTTGCAAAAAATAAACTCATGGCTCTTCCACACTGAGAATGGTGAGTGTTGATGAACCTTTTTTTCCTTTCATATTTTTTTGCATAATATACCGGTCAATATTTCTGTTAAATAAATAAAAAATAAAATAATAAATACATTTCCATTGTAAGAGTAATGATCAATATTTCATTTTTATTTATTTTCACATTCAGCCTTTAAAAAGCAATTTTCAACAGGCCATTCAATAAATAGGTTGTAAAAGTAAAATCTGGAGTCAAGTGTCATTTGTTTACGCCTCACGGCTCCCTGAAGAGCCTGCCCCCGATGCTGAAAACAATTCCTACAGGAAACACTGCATGTGAGGAAACAGAAATTTGTGCTTTTGAATATCGAGGAGAGACCGACAGATTAGTGTATTAGGCCACTTTACAAGTTTATGTTAATGACCGACGGCAGTTCCACCTTTGGGGATTTTCCACTAGTCCACTGGGGAGAAGAGGGCGAGACCCCACGACCATTTACAGCGCTCGACATTCCCTTTGATCCGAAGGCCCGGTGACATTTTTTAGGCCTTCCGGGTCGGTGCAGACCCCCACACTTCGCATTTAACTGGTCCGGCTGGGCCACTTACAAATAAAATCGCTTTCAAAAAATGTATTCATGTTACTGCAGTACAAACACGCAAAACGCAGCTCAAACTTGACATTACTTCGTTCATCTCAGCTCAAGAAATTAAAATGGAGTAAGGATTATTCTGCATAAGATCTTGCACGCACGATATCTTGTGCATGAATCATTGAGTGTTTATTACGAGGAACTGGACGAGGAGTAACAACTTCCTTATGGGCGGTGCACGTGATAAGTCCACCAAACATGAAATTGCATTAGAAAGGAAACTGGGTAGGGGTACAATAAAAAAAAAAACCTGCATGCATTTACTCTGGCTACGACACGAAGCAAAACTCAGAACAAGGTAGCGTAATACGTTAGCTTACTGCAGCTCAACGTTGGGAATCGAGAATGCACCACGAGCTTTAATTTAGCATCTTAGCTAACCTAGGGTGCGTTTCTCATTAGCTGAATCGCCACTGTTATCAGCTACTAGGCTGCATAACCGTTTCAGATCTTTTTTGAATTAGTTTAGGAATACAATATAAAGCTTATTTTTGGAAATGAAAAACACTAACACAACTGGCATATCGAGTGTCACGAACATGAGAGATGGCTGCATGAAGTGAAAGTTGTTCCAGGTTCAGTCAGAACCCTGCTTGTCCAATTGTGATGTAGGCAGAAGTGGGCGGGGCTTGGGATCAGTCAATAGCCTTACTTATATTGACTAGCTACAAGCAAGTCGCACGTAGATGAAAAAAATAAAATGACAGTAAAATGATCCAATCATATTTTCCCTATAAATGGAGGGCTTTGTTATCGCTAATATTATAAGTTCCGGCCGCTGTCCACCAGGCAAATCACAAGCTAGCGAAAAAAAAAAAAAAAAAAATTGGCGGTAATCCACATAGCTAGCTTACCTGAGTTGTTGGTTCATGATAGATGTGAATATCGTTTCAAGTTTATGAAGCAAGCTTTCCAGATTAATATTCAATGAGAAGTTAAAGTTGATCAGCTAGGGAAAACCTACACCAGACCTTGATTTGATGCAAAAAACCAGGGCATTTGAGAGGCATTTCAACACCAGTAATTAAGCGCGATACCCATGGATGAAGGAGGAAAATCTGTATTGCTGGGATTGGGTCCTGGGCCAAAGGTGGACTTTCTGGGCGGGTGAAGAAGGTAGTTAAATGATCATAAAATGGTAAGCTATTTTAATAGGGCGCTGTTCTGAGTGATTTTTGTATTTTTGTCATCGCTGCCAGCATTTTGCGTATGTGATCAAATTTATTTGGGAAAACATTATGCGGCATGACTGCTGAGATGGTAAAATTGATCAACTGGTAATATAGCACAATGCTTTTACCCAAATTAAGTTTACTAGTGAAACGGAATGAAACTGAGCCTCTGAACCAATTTTTGTGACCTCACGGATGCATAAGAACACACCGTTAATTATCCATTCATTAATCCTCCTGACTGACCATGACGTATCTGGAGAGTTTAGTCTTTTACAAGTGAAAAAAAAAAAACCTGTATATTCAATTTCTCTCAATAAAGGACAGAGATCTTTCAGACAGTAAGACAGTACTTGGACGCATTTTCCTTATAAACCTCTCTGATTGGTCTCTCTTGCCTCGGTACACTGAAGGTAAAATGGGTCAACTACACTGCCGTCTCGTTTTACTTGTGTTACGCTGTGACAAACTGCCCAGAGTGAAGAATTATTCTGGGCTAAAGGGAAAAAAAAAAAAAAAAAAAAAAAAAACTCGGAGCCACGTACATCTTCGAATACTCTGGGCAGACGACGGCACTGTTTTATAACCGTTACTAATGGATCGTCAATGACAGTAGCGTTGAGCACCAGCGGAAGCTCTGCATCAGCCCATGTAATAATGCGTTCGCAAGAGTTGGTGTTGTGCACTATATCATCAATGAGATCTTCAGGAAACAGATGGCTAAAGAAATCTATTGGATCTTTTCCCTCAACATTTAGTTTTCAGTCTCTAAGAAAAGGAGACAAGTCTCCATCAAAGTCATTATCTTGGAATTTCCAGCCATTGTTGTGCCCTAGAGAGCAGCCAAGTACCATGTGCTCACCATCCACAGCTCCATCATCAACCACCTAGATTATGCCCCGCACTCATTATAGAATCTTGCCAGGGATTAGCTAAACTGGCCGCTGCTGCAACATCTTCACGGTAAAATAGCTTGCGTACCATTTAGCTGGCAGTCCTGCCAGTATGTTCACGGTTAAATAGCAACAAAAATTGCTTGCCGGCAGATCACCTTGGCAAAAAGTCAAAATGATACAAAAATGATTCAACTGCGCATGCGTACCAGAAGTCACTCCCAAATAGTAGCAGAAATGCAAAACCGGTTAACAAATTTTAAGGCTTGTTTTAAGATTCAGTTGCTGTAAGGACTTCACTCAAGTTTGTTGGTGTGAACACTTGATATTATCTAGTTTAGTTGTACATTTTGTGGTTGTTCAAAACAGCATTTCTAGACTGTCCCAATTAGTAAGAATCTGCCAAAGGTGATGCTTATATTTTGAATAAATGTCTTACAATAACAAATGATTACGTAGTTATATTTTCAAATTTCCAGTCAAAATTTAACATGGATTCATTGCAGGTTCCTGTAGAATCACACCTTCAAAACTTGAATCTGATATCTATAGGCCCCTGCCATCAGTCAGTTGCTGGCCTGTGTCGGGCCCCCGTCAAAAAGAAAAGAAGGCACTTAGCTGCCGGTAGGTGCTAGTAAGCCACCGGCCCCCCTCATAAGATACTTGCCACCGCGCCGAACAACTTTTCTGGGGGAAACCCTGGAATGGTTTACTGTGTGACATACCCATAACACACCAATTAATTAATTTAAACCTCACAGTCCTGCCCCTGCGGTGTTATACTCGCAAATTACATCAAATGCCATAAAAGTATAGAGAACTACTGACTTAACTCTGGGAACAAAGGTAACCTGCCCAGTTCCTGAAGATCTACCATTCTGTAGGTTTTCACTCCAAACCTAATTTGGCACAATAGGGGCCTGTCAAATGAGGCATGCTTTGTTCGAGTTTGAGTGAAAACCTGCTGGACGACAAGTATCTAGAAATAGAGTTGGATACCATGGGCTTAGGCGATGAAGATGGCAAAATTGGTATAAACATTGAATTGAGCTGATGAAGATTACTTAAAAGGGGATAGCATATTTAGCAAGATGCAGGGTGTAAGCTAGGCCCGCACCTTGCGCCATTAGCAGATTGTTTTTAAGAAAGGCACAAGCATTCAGTTTTGTCTGCGTTTCATGGAGCATTCACTATGCAACTTGAGTGTTTCATCAAATCAACTGTTATTTTGCAACAAATCCACACCTATCATTAGATCTAAATGCAGTTATAAACAAAACGCCTTGCACAATCCCGTGTATTCCCAGGTACCAAAAAACATCATATCCGATGTTCGCGCCACCGTATTAGGGTCTGAATTCACTTTTCGACTTTACTCATGTTGGCAAACTAAGTACTTTAAATGAGGAAGAGAGAAGGTAATTTACACAAGGTTGTACGTCAGAAATAGGTGTATACAAAAGGGTGGAGTTGTTACAATCCGATATTTTTTTCAGCATTCACTTTTGATTTTTCTCGGGTTGTGGTGAATACATCTGAATAAATCTAGTACCAATTTGTTCCTTATTTTCTTGGCTTTAATTTGATACCCTCGATTCACCATCTGAGGCAAGAGCTGCAGAGCTAGGGCACATAAACTAAATGGAAGTCAGGGGTGGAGCGGAGGCGGTGGAGGGGGTAATAACACAATGTATTGCAGACAGCTTGGAACCTAGGTTTGGTTCATGGATTAGCCCCTAGGTGTCTCTGGTGACAGGAAATGATCCAGTAGAAACAAAAGGGAGCCATTTTTAATCAAGGTCAAACCACGTGCTTTGGCCTGGAAGAGCATGCTGGATGATATCTGACCAATCTAAGTTGTACTTCAGTGTATCATTTGACGAATTTACTCCTCAACATCAGGTAAATGAGATGAAGAGATTGAAAAAGTAAATAAGTCAGAAGTCAAGTCTAAATCAATGGCCAAGTTCATCAGAGGGGCGCATTGAGTGGATGGACCATGTGGTTGGCCAAAGCTCTGAGTCTCCAGCCTCTGGTTCTGATGGAAGTAAGCATCCCAGCTGTAACAACTTTACTGAAAGGTCAACTCGCCCAACCAAAAATGTTCTGCACACAAGCTTGGAGTGCTGGTACTGACAATTTTCCTAGTATCCTTTCAGGTTCAAGATGTCTGAGAAAAAATTTAACCGTGACAGGTGTGGAAAGACATTTGTTCGGGCAGACCATTTTTGAGCCACTCAGTGACTACTTCTTATTCCACATGACTTCCGAGGGTGTGGTCACCCTTTCAGAGGATCTTACTTGTGATGGCCATGGTCTTGACTTGACTGAAAAAGACGGTCATTTCCTTTAACATCAGGACCATGAGGATATCATGCGTGTTATTGCTTCCTAATGAACATTTGAATCATCTCAGGGCAGAGCTGTGACCAAGTCATCATGTTCAAGTCAAATCAAGTCACTGGTTGTTAGTTCAAACTCAAAGCAGACGAGGGAGAGCAATGAGGAGTGAAAGGGGGTAGGGGAACAAATTAGACAATGAGCTAACTGATGAACAAGCAGAGTGGGGAAAGCTGAGAGCCATGAGCTGCATTTCATGTCGACATTGACCCCTTTCTGATCCTAAATGTATCTCAGCTTTCAACTCTCCCAGCTTTCCCAACTCTGCTTGTTCATCAGTTAGCTCATTGTCTAATTTGTTCCCCTACCCCCTTTCACTCCTCACTGCTCTCCCTCGTCAGCTTTGAGTTTGAGCTAATGATCAGTGACTTGATTTGACTTGAACATGATGACTTGGTCACAACTCTGTCTCAGGGATACTGAACTGACCTGGCAACATACTAAACTGAGTCTACTGAGGGTTATTAGAGACCTTAAATGTCCCATTGATTGATTTAGCAATTTCCACCTGTGAAAAGGGTTGAAATTTTTGTTGATTTTCAATGCTTGGGGCATGGACCTTCAAGTAAGCAATTTGGAAATTTGATGGTTTTATGTTGAAGAGGAATCTTTCTTCTTCCTTTTGCAAAAAACCAGACAGAGTTATGTTCAGTATTAAGTGAGCTATGACCTCTTATTATCTTACACCCTATTTTGAGAAAACGAACAAAACGTTTTCAAATTCTTATGCATTTTCCTATTAAGCTGAAGTGTTTGGTCCCTCATAACTCTGGTTCTAAACTGCTTATTGATGTTTTGATTGTATTTCCTGAAAGCACTTTTGCATTCTAATAAAATATCAAAAAATCAAAAATTTGTCATTTTTGACCATGTAACGCAAATTAGCACCTATTTGTGACATACGACCACAAAATAAAAAAAAACTATAATCTGTCATTTTGTACCTCCTTCTTTATTTTGTCCTTCACCCTTTGTGTGTCTGCCCTAAGTTTGATTTCATGATTTTGATTTATATACAACCCCAATTCCAAAATAGTTGGGACAAAATGTAAATTGCAAATAAAATCAAAACGCAATGACTTTCAAATCACATCAGCCAGTATTTTATTCACAACACAACAGAGATAGCATACCAAATGTTGAGACTGAGAAATTTTACCATTTTATCCACAAAAGTAGCTCATTTCAAATTTATTGGCTGCTACAGTTCTCAAAAAAGTTGGGACGGGGCCTGCTAACCATGGTGTAGCATCCCCTCTTTTTAAACACAAAGTGGAGGCATCTAGGCATTGAGGAGACAAGTTTCTTGAGTTTAGCCATTGGCATTTGGTCCCACTTTTGTTTAATACAGGCTACCAGCTGCTGGAGAGTTTTGGGTCTCCTTTGACAAACTTTTCCTTTAATTATGCAGCAACTGTTCTCAATCGGTGAAAGGACTGCAGGCAGGCCAGTTCAGCACACAAACTCTTCCACTATAAACCATGTTGTTGTAATAGCTGCAGTATGTGGTTTTAAATTGTCCTGCTGAAATACACAAGGTATTCCCTGGAATAGATGTCGTCTGGACGGGAGCATTTGTTGCTCTAAAACCTTAATATACATTTCAGCATTCATGGTGCTTTTTAAAACATGCAAGTATCCAACACCTTATGCACTAATGAATCCCCATACCATCAGAGTTGCTGGCTTTTGAACTGAACACTGATAACAGGTGGGGAGGTCTTTCTCCTCTTTAGCCCAGAGGACATGACGCCCATGATTTCCAATAAGAATGTCAAATTTGGACTCGTCTGACCAGAGGACACTTTGCCACTTTAGTACAGTGCATTTGAAATGAGCCTTGGCCCACAAAACACGGCGTCGCTTCTGGATCCTGCTCAATAATGGCTTCCTTTTTGTATGATCGAGTTTTAGGTGGTATCAGTGGATGGCACAGCACACTGTGTTTACAGACAGTGGTTTCTAGAAGAATTCCTGGGCCCATTTAGTAATGTCAATGACAGAATCATGCCGGTGTGTGATGCAGTGGCGTCTGACGGTCCAAAGATCACAGGTATTCAGTAAAGGTCTTCGGCCTTGTCCCTTACAAACAGATTTTTCCAGTTTCTCTGAATCTTTTGATGACGTTATGCACTGTCGATGATAAGACGTTAAAAGCCTGCGCAATTTGACATCGAGGAACATTGTTTTTAAAGTATTCCACAATTTTACGCAAGCCTTTACAGGTTGGAGAGCTTGGCCATCTTTATTTGAGAGACTCAGCCTCTCCAAGAGATCCCTTTTATAGCCAGTCATGTTACACACCTGATGCCAGTTAATGTAATTAATGTAATTACTTGCTAAATGTTCTTTCAGCTGATTCTCTTATGTGGGTGTTTCGACAGAAAAGGGCATGATTACGGTAAAGACGTAATGGAATGGAACAGTGGAACTTAGCTTTCCTTTTCATTTGGGGGCAAGAAATATTGGGCATGATATTCACAATTAGGGGCAACTTTAAAAGGGACACAAATTCCAATGACCTTGACATCCAAGGTAAGATTATGACGCAAATGTTGTCATCATTCAAAATTGAGCCAAAATAAAATTGTTGAAAATTGAAAACTAGGCTTATGCCATCGGAGGCGACAGCTGGGGGTATATCCCTGAACACCCCCAATCCTCCAATTCCCCAATCCTTGAACAGACCTTGAATAGACTTTCATTTGAACTTAATTTCAGGTCAATCAGACAAATGGTTCTGAAGATATGGCCAAAATGGTAATTTTTCCATCACAAAGCGCCACCTGGTGGCAAAATATTGAACCATACAGGTATGATGTCATCATGTGACATGTTGTGAGGTCATGACCTTGCAGTTGCATATAGTTTCATGTCAATTGGACAAATAGTTCCAAAGATATGGCAAAAATGGTGAATTTTATGTGACAAAGCTCCACCTTGTGTCAAAATTTTGAACCAAACAGGGATAATGTCATCATGGGACACATCCTCCGGTCAAGACGTTTCATTTGCACTTGATTTGTGGTCAATCGGACTAATATTTCCAGAGAAATGATAATAACAGTGATTTTTTTCCGTTTGTGGCCCCTGGTGGCCAATCTAGAAATTGTAAATCGTCAAAATCGAATCATTTCTTCCTCTTCATGATACTTACTTATATGCAAAACTCGGAATCTGTAATTGAAATATTACTGAAGTTATCGCGTTAACACGTAAATCAGTTTTTGGCCCCTGGTGGCCAATCTTGAAATCGTAAATTGTCCAAAATCGAATCAGTTCTTCCTCTTTATAATACTTACTGATATGCAAAACTTGAAATTCTAATTGAAATATTGCTGAGGTTATCGCGTTAACACGTAGTGCGGCGGCCGCGGCGGCGGTCGGACCAAAAACATAATATCTCCCGAACGCCATTCGGAGTTCGGGGATCTAATTAAACCCTTTTCACTGATGACTCAGACTTGCAACCAGGAACATGTCTTCTTTAGAATTTCAAGTTACATTACAATAGCTATTGGTTCAGGAAAAAAGGGACTAACCCTTTCCCCTCAACCAAAAGCAGGTGTCCGTTAAGTTTGGTTTTCCCTGTCTTTCCCTTAATCAGTCAGCTATTTTAGTTCTACAGCTGTCCACGAGATGTCAATCCCGCCCTAAAACAAAAACAACACCACCATCACCAACAACAATACAAAAAGAGGCCATTTTGAAACCTTTTGGGTGTGGTGGCTGAGTGTCAAGGCTCAGGCAGTATCCAAATTTTTACTTGTCGCACAAATTAAATGTCTTTGCCATAATCATGAAAATATGTTGTTGTAGCAAGTGTTTCTTTATGAGGTTATGCTTGATTAGAAACCTTTTCAGAGAGGTAGGAAATAAGGGAAACTTCAGCCCTCACATTGGTAGCAAATTTCCTTGGGGCTGCACTATTTGTCTTTACTGGCGTCTTTACCGTTATCTTTTGGAGTTACGGTAAAGACATCAAAATTACGGTAAAGACAAGATCATATTAAAATCAATTTTGATGCCTGAGACCCATGTCCTCACCGTGTCCACCTCTTCCAAACTCATTTTGCAGATTATGTTTTTCTGCTCACGATCGGACTCCTTAAATCCAAACCAAAGTACACATGACAGATGCACCGGTGTTTTTCACGAGCACGCCCTCCTCCATGGCTGGTCCAAAAAGATACATAATGTTGCCAACATTGTGGTGCTACATAAAGACGTACCAAATTCCTAGCTCTTTGACTTCCATTTTTACTGTACTTTAACTTCATTAATCAGTGATATGCCTCGAGAAATGGATGTTTGTTCTTTTCACAAACACAGTTTTATTGTTTAATTCAAGTAAAGTTAATTAGCTGGGTAGGAAGGCAGCAAATTTTCAAATACATTTTTTTTTTGTTCTTGCTTTTTTAAATTTGGCATCTCCAATCCCACTCAAATCTGGAATGTCCAATTTGGGAACTATATACAAGGCTTTTTCGCATATGCAGCCCCCTATTGCCAACTCAGAAGAGTGAGACAGCTCGCAGATCTCCTCCGAAGCATGCGCCCATCGCCACCGCTTCTTATACACTCATTGGTCGAAACCTCGCAAGCTCAGATCGAGGGCAGAGGATACCCGAACATGAATGAGCTTAGAATCTTCCTAACGAGCGCCCATCTGGCCAACAGGAGGCACCTGAGAACTTGTTATTTACAATACCCTATCTCAGCAGACCCGTCCCAATTTGCATCCCTGTAGCGCATTGGCCAATTGTGCGCTACTCTGAAAAGTACGCAAACTCGCGCCGTGACAGTCACTTCTGCTTAACGCGATCCTTTACCGAGTGACCCATCCGACAGCTCGAGCTCAAAACTTCTTTGCACGTGCACAAAACCATTTTACAAACTCAAAGCTTTGTGACACATGCTCAAAACTATTTTGCAAGTTCAAAACTTTTTTACAAATGCACAAACCTTTCGACTCCTTAGGAACAGAAATGCAAAAAAAAAAAAAAAAAAAAAAAGGAACAGAAATGCATGCACACGGAATTATGGTTTAATCCCGGGAAACGGGATTCCTGGGATTTGACCTCCAAACTATTTCCCGTTTCCCAGGAAATAGACAAATGGGAAACCGGGAAAAAAATGTAAAAAATATTCATAACATAATGGAATACATTTAGAAAATATGTATGCCTATTTTACTTTCGTAAAACATATTCAACAGCTGTGTGTGCGCGCAGGCGGAACAGCTGCGTGTGAATATGCGTGCAGGGAAAGAGAACACTTAACTTAATCGAACTGACTATTTGCGCTTATTTAAGTGTGCCCAAGCACAAAAATTAATCGAAATTTAAGTTAGACGCACTTATAAGTGTGGCCAAGATGCGCATTGCTCCAATGCCCACACTTATTACCTCCGCCAAGGAGGTAATGTTTTTGCCTGGGTTTGTGTTTGTCTGTCTGTTTGTCTGTTTGTTTGTTGGTTTCCAAAATATCTCAAAAAGTTATGGACAGATTTTGATGAAATTTTCAGGGATTGTACAAATTGGTATAAGGAAGAAATGATTAGATTTTGGAAGTGATCCGGATCTCCGTCTGGATCCAGGAATTTTTTAAAGGATTCTTTAACATTGGGAGATAGGGCCATTTTTGACATTTATGCATACTGTATAACTCCACCAAAAATGGTCAGGGCACTTGGAAAAAAAATTACAGGACAAGTTTTGAACATTTTCTACAATATATCAAAGACTGATCCTAAAAATGGAATAATTCCGGATACTATGATACTATGATCCAGAATGCAAAAGTAGGGGACCTTCGGAACTTTCAGTATAGGAAGAGAACAAATAAAGCTACAAACATGCGACAAACACCATTATATAGCCAAGATATTGCAGAATTAGGAAGGTGTCACCGGATTTACTGTATCTTCAAAAGCCAGGGAACTACATCCAGAAGAAAACCACCATTACGGAAAATTTGATTTTCGTGAATAACTACTGAATTAATATTGATATCATTATGAATCCAGTTGTTAATGGTATGTTTTGTTGGTCAGGGAATCTGAAAAAATAGATGAAATAAAGGACTAATATCTATGGTGGAAGTCGCAATATGGAGGGAAATGATGTGCTTGGCAGAGGACTGCGCTCTCCGAGTGCTTTTCTAGTTTTAAGTGTGTCCAAAGGTAAAAATTTTTTATTGGCCAAACTTAGGCTATTTTAAGTGGTACCCCTACATTCTAAATACTGGAATGGTCATCAACTGACACAGCAAGTAAGTGTGGCCACGAAGAAAATTTTGGCTCCCCAAAGTCTGAGATGGTGCACTGTCAAATCATCAAATAGTCATGTATTTAACACAAATAAAGTTTTGAGGCACGAAATTTAATATGAACTAATGATTTTCTTCATAGTAAAGTTCAGAGTTTTGTCCATTTTTCTTCGAAGTCCCCAAAGCCAGCGCACACAGTCATTAAATAAACTGCTGATTAAACGGTCTGGACATTCACTCTGCAATGAAACCAGCAGTTCTGACTTCCGAGCTCACAAACTCATTTCAACACTTAAGGAACAAGTACAACTCACTTACTCAGTTATATCTGAATTCTGAAATATACCTTATTTTAACTAGAGATGCACCGATCCAGCTTTTTCCCCATCCAATCCGATACCGATACCGGGGCTGAGCATATCAGCCGATATCCGATACAGATCCGATACTACTGTTGAATGAATGAACCGTATACCTTGCCATGTGAGCGAGGGCATCAGACTTGACATAAACATTTAGTCTTGTTAAAAAAAGGTAACAAATTAACACAAATATAAATGTACTTTATATTATTTATTAACAAATAACAAAGTGTACATTAACAGCAAAAAGAAATAAACAACACTTCCATGTAAAGTGCACTGCAAACAAATATTTTAAAATGTAATATATAATACAGCAGCTGCCTGAAACCCAACAAACAATGGCTAAATTAACTTGTTCAAAAATAAACAGAAGTAACATGTAAACATTTTGTGCAAACAGAAATTCAAAATCTAATCTAATATAAAATATAGCAGCTAACAAGTGGCTTAAATAACTTGTTCAAAAACACAAAATAAACAGAAGCAACACTTCCATGTAAACATTTAGTGCAAACAGACATTCAAAATCTAATCTAATGTAAAATATAGTAGCTGAACCCAACAAACTGAAGTGGTTTAATTAACTTGTTCAAAATTACTAAATAAACAGAAGTAGCCTAACACTTCCAAAACATTTAGAAAATCGAAACAGGTAACTAACGTGAATAAAATGTAAGCATTTTTTGCTCACCTGACCTGCTTCGTCATCATCGACAGAGAGGGGCTGCAAATCCAAAACAACAAACTCCACAACCTTCTCTGTTATGTTGGACGCTTTTCACGCTGCCGTCGTGCTGGAAAACCTCGAGGTATATCGGCACGCACAATGTCCTGTGCCCAAAAGCTTTGCGTGCCAAAAAGCCTCATTTGCACAGACGTCTCATAATGGGACGAGGCACTGAACACCGGCTTAGCTAGGAGCTCCGCATGCTTTTTAACATGGTGCTTTTGGAGGTGCTTATTTAAGTTTGTGGTATTGAATTTACCAACTTTATCACCACCCTTCGCAACTGTCGCATTGCAGATATTGCATGTTGCAGTCGGACTTGTTGGCGTATCAACTTTGAAATGTTTCCAAATAGCAGACTTGGCTCGCTCCGGCGCTTGCTTCCTGTTGCTCTCTGTTTGCTCATCCGAGCCCTGTCCCTCACCATGAGCGCTGGCTGCTGCTGTCCTGATGCGGTCCTGATCCAGTTCTGCACCATCCTTGGCATGCCACTTCCTCGAGCAACTGATAGCACTGTTTAGATGGACTTTAATGGAACTGTATTGTCATTATCTTGTTATCAACTAGCTAGCCCGCGGAGGATGGGCTTCCCTACTATAGCCAGGTTCCTCCTAAGATTTCTTCCCACTGGGGAGTTATTTCTCACCACTGTTTGAGGATTTTTCTCCCTACTGGGAGTTTTTTGCCTCATTTGCTGTAGTGGGGAGTAGGCTGGGCACTGCCCTTTCAGTAACTCATCTCTGACTGTAAAGCGTCTTTGTGACAGTTTAACTGTGAAAAGCGCTATACAAATAAATTGAAATTGAAAATAGAAATCAATAGCTGCTGTGCATGCGTGCTGTGCGTGATGACGTAACCAGCGTTGCAAACATAGAATTGAAGTGACTAGATGGCTGTTACTGTGGTGCTGGGTATGATATTAATAAAAAAGAAATGACTGGATCGGAATGCTGGATCGGCCTCATTCACCCAATATCCGATCCAGCTAATTAGTCAATATCGGAGCCTATATCAGATCCGCGTATTGGATCGGTGCATCTCTACTTTTAACAGAATAGATATTCCACTTTCAGGGAAGATCAAACAATCTATTGCCTCCCTGGATTCACCAGAACGGTGCAATGAATGTACCAGGGCGTCCATCCAAATGCATGGGCAGTTCACATTTTAAACAGGAAAAAAACCTCGGCATTCGACTTTGTTGAATACGGTATTCATTCCAAAACAAAAAGCAAAAGTAGCAGCCTTATCTTTTTCATCAATCCCTCCTCCAGAGACCGATGTATCCAGTAGACGGAGCCAGGGTTTCCGCTAGAAGATATTGGCACCGGACAACATGACCGGCAGGTTTTCAATTTATCGGACAAATGTTTGAAATTCCGGTCAAATATCATCTGAATTTATTGAGCTTTATTGATTTAGCGGAATTTATTGATTTATTTATAATGTAATCTTTTTACTGTAAAGTACGATATATCAAATGAGTGCTGTCAATTGACTCACGTGTGTAACTTCTAAAATAAAAACTTGCACAAGCCCGCGCTCTTTTCATGAACATAAAAGGATTGCAACTACAATTTGCAACCAAAAAAAAAAAAAAAAACCACACACACACCTGGACTGGCTCATACCATTTTAATAACGCGCCGTGCTGCCAACTTGTAATCAAATGGATGCAAAAAACTAAAAAAATCCCGCAACATGTTTCTGGCTCGGGACATTTTAGCCTACTTTTTACGCATTTTCGCTGCAGTGAGCCAGCAGCTGAATTAAAATCAAAAGTCTCAAGCGTCTCTCCGCAACTTGCAATGCGCATCAGTCGTGACCTTGTTCTCCCCCAGCTGATTTCGCTGCGCTGTTTTGGTCCGGTGTTCTGACAATTTGTGCAGCTTTGTCAAAAAATGCTACCGTAATGCAAAGCGATCGTAAAGTCTTTGTTTTCACCTAAATATTGCAACATGAATCAGTGTACAGGAGCAACTTTATTTGTTGGCTTATCATAACATAAGCAGATGTTATAATGAGTTGGATAAGCTTTGCGTATGCGCAGAACACAAAGTAGCATATTTTGATTGGTAGAAAAATTTGACAGAACACCAGTTCTGCAGCACACTGGAGACAGGGATCACGCAGGCTATTTTGGCCAGTTGAGGCCACTCAGGGTAGCCCACTTCAGATTGCATCTCAATCTTTACATAATCCTTCTCCTTAGACCTGTTTGGTTTCAGAAAACAGTTTTTCATATTAGATCGTTTCGACATATCCAACCTCTCCCGTAATTGTTGTTGTAATGGGCGGTGCATGGTTTGTCGGAGAAAATGAAACAAATGTGACAAGTTTAGTTCCGTGAAAAAAAGTTTCATTCCACATATAGGACTGGCCTTCACATTCTTAAAAAAATAAGATTTGGGTTTTTTTTGTAATAAAATGGCATGTGGAAATTGACTGCTTTAATAAAATTCAAATTATGCTTAGAGGGAATATTTTCACCGGACATTTTGACCGGAGGGGTTAAAAATTACCGGACTTCGGCAGATTTTACCAGTCAAAGTCCGGTAATTACCGGATAACGGAAACCCAGGACGGAGCCCTCCGGTCCTGTTTCATTCGGAATTATTCCCATCGACCATATCCTTATCTGATTTAAATACTGTAAATGTAACTGAACACTTCAAGGCTAGTTTTGCGAGCCTTTTTTTCTATAAATTGAATCTATTTCAGCAGCGTAATGTGCACAACGTAGACAGGATACAACCGGACCTATGCTTATACACATAGGCTTGTATGCTCTGTGTTTGTCCAATCAATGCGTTTCGCTTACCATAGAAAGATTAGGAACTGGGGAATTGGATAAGAAACGAGCCAATCAATACATTGTTACCGGGGAAGTTTCACGAGGGCGCGAAGTATAACTGTGCAGTTTCGCAGAGGAGCCTGAGTGTATAATTCTGCTGCATGGACCAGAATCCAGAAGCGCAAATCTAACTGGTAATTAGAAGAGACACAGACACATCATTTATGACAATTAATCCTGGCTAGTTATCGATCATTTTCCTTCATTGAGGCGTTTTCCGATTATCTTCATTGGCAACAGAAGACACGGTTTATCTCTATATGCGATCTAACCGCAATAGCCTACAGTCGTGCGCTTAATTCAGAACGGAGAAATAATGTACTTATTAAAAGGCTAATGCTTTGCCTCGATTGAACTGATCCGCATTATAATGAAATATCGCCTTTCACTCTCGGTATTGCATGGGTTGATAAAAAATGTGGCACTCTGCTGTTAAATAGGCTATTAAAAGCGGGCGGCACAGTCGACAGGTATACAATTTTTAACAACGTAGATTTAAATGCAGCAAACACGTCCAGATGAATGTTTGTCGTGTTAACAGGTGCTGCTTGTTCACTCAGATTAAGCGTGGAGTGCTCTCGGAGTGAACCTTTTGTTAATTATGAAAATGACTGAGAACAGGTCAGGACTAATAATTTTTGAAAACGGATGTTTTGTGCAGGCCAATTCTCAGTTCTTGCTACGCCACTGTATGTGTGAATGTGTGAATTTATCCCACGATTTCATCGCTGTTAGATCGCATTGGATAGAAAGTGTCTTAGTTGCCAATTATGAGAATTGGAAAACGCGTCAAGGAAAGGAAAAGGATTGAAAACTAGCTTGCAAACTAATTAACACAAAGTGCAATATCAGCATTCTTTCCGGACCGCAAAAGAAGAGACGTCAAAGAGAAAAAAGAACTCTGTTGATGAATGAAAAATAAAATTAAGTCTGCATATCGACTCCGGAAACTTGAAGCACTAAAAAGAAGGTTGTGGCAACTTCCCATTATTAAGACATGACCAGAAGCGTAGCTTATTCTTTAGTCCTATATGACAAAAATTAAGCACTTTCTAGGAACTGTTTAGCCGTTTCTTTCACGCATAGGAGAGAAGCACCTTTCGTAGTTATGAGCTTGTATGTTTACGTGGTTAGAGTAGCCTTAGTCGCCATAAACACCGGCTTTTAGTCACAGTAAATGCCAGCTTCTAAAGTCTACCCACCAGCTTCACCGCCACTAAAAGCCGGTGGGTAGGCTTCGAAAGCCGGCGTTTACCGCGATTATGAAAGCTACTAAAACCACGTATAGTTCTACCTGTAACAATGACAATGCAGTATTTTAGCAAGATCTACTATTATGCTGCTTATGGTAACAAGCAACACTGTGTAACAAAACTGAGTGAAAAGTTGTGTTTAGGCTAATTTTGGCAGTATAGCTGACTTACTTGTCGAGGAGAAAGCTGGCAATTATAGCGTCCCTTAGAAAATCTTTCTCCCCCATTAGCTCCTTCCACCTGGGGAAGGCGAGCCCGATGTTCACCCTTGTTTTTTGAGCGAACCGGTCGCGCTGCCTGTTTGATTCTCTTTTTCGTTTTTTTTTTTTTGCGGGTGAAGATTCCGTCTCCTGTGCTGATGCTGCATATGTATGGTCCTGCATTATGCTGCAGTAGTACTGATTTTCAATGTCACCGCGATAGCCTCTCTTCCTGATTTCCTCCGGAGTCTCAATCGCTCTGCACTGGCTGGCAGGGCAAACGCGGATTTATTCTGCGTTCAGTGCCATTTGTCCCTTGCCAGAGGCATTAGTTTCAAGATGGCTGACTGTCATGGCGCCCCCCTACCAGCTTACCCGTCCAATGTAGAAACAAGTCTAAAATTCTTCATTTACGAGAATATATCAGATTATTAGCGGAGGTGATAATGCACCAATGATGACATATATATGAATGCGGACTTAGATTTTGGCAAATTAAAAAAAATGAAAATGTTACACATTGTCCCTTTAAGGTAGCGTTACATCGTTTGACAAGAGCATATTATCTAGGCTGTATGTCTAGAGCCCTCAAGTGGCCGATAGCCTATTATACTTTTTATTCGCAATTTCGTGGGAATTAGACGTCGCCACAGTTTGGCCCAACCCGCCCGCACCCAAATGTTATTAAAATATTGACCCGACCCGCGGGTTCAGGGCCGACCTGCGCATCACTATTGGGCAGTATTGGGGAAATTTGTTCATAGCTTGCATTCCTGTTATAATGCATTTTTCTTAATGAGGGCATTAAACGCCAATTGTCTGTTGAATATCCTGAATCCAGTAGCTCGCGAGATGGCACATTTTTAGCTGGACAACTGCTGTAATACGCAGTTTTGCACTAATGTTCTCAGTTCAATACGCTCAAGATGTTTCGCATTTTAAATATTTTTTTAGCTTTGAGGACATACTGAGTATTGAATTGCCATCTTAACAAAAATTACACTGCCGAGAAAATGCTGAAACACGCGCTGCAATTCATGGTAAATTTTTTTGGATTATTTAATTGTCTGGATTAATGCCATCCTTACAAGATAGGGTATTATGTTCATTGTTAGCATCACCGATCAGTGATCGTTTTTCCAGTGAATTATAACTTCTTCATCATTATAGGCTTACATAGCGATCTTGATTATTCAATTATGAAAACTGTTCAGTTATTACTCAGGCGCTCTTTTGCTGTGACCGGTTGAGCGCAATGATGTCAAAAAAAACCCCAGGCCACAGAAGTTCCATCAAAAAATACGGGGTGTTCAGGTTGAAAAAACTCATGTTAAATTAAATGCACAATTTGCCCCGTTTAATGATGTTTATGTGGGGTGAGGTCCGAATCTGAAATCAGTGAATGTAAGGCACATATATTTTGTGTAAAATGATGCAACGTGTGAATGCGACAATCAACATATTTCAAATTTAGTAAACCAGTTTTTCAGCTTATGTTTGCATTTTTCATGGGACATATGAAAAACTCACTTTTTCAGCTGAACTGGCTAACCCAATAACTAAAGTAAATGAGCGAGTCTATATTTTTTTAAATTTTCCATAACTAAAATTAAAATAATTTCTTTAATTTGTTTGAGGTGTGTTTGAGGTTGAATGATAAAAGCTAATATTCAAAAATTGTTTTGTGTCATATCTCCGATTTGTTTATTTGGTACAAAGTAAAAAGCTACATGAACATCCTCCATGTGTGGAGATTCCATATTTTTTGCCAGGGGTTGAGTGCAGTTTTTATTATTGATATTGTTGCAGTTTTCTTGAGGAACTTATTCAAGTGGTTCCTTGAATCTCCACATTAGTATGATAACAAATAGCCAATTAATCACTGCCTATGAAAAAGCCACAGACATTTAAATGAAGACATGATCATCAATAAGAACTAAAATATTGAAATGAAAGTGTAATTGCTTGCAAATGGAAATTATTTTATACATGTTTTACACTACAGCATAAGATGGGTTACCATTGTAAGATAAAGAGTAAATAATAATGAAATAGAATAAATGCTTCAAAGAAATAATTGATGTGGTGTTCAAGTTAATTTATGCTTGCCTATAGTACTAAATGTTGGGGTGTTTATGGCGCAAGTTGGTATTGTAATTGAAATAGAGGCAAGTTGCTTAATTGATTATCGACATACAACTTAAAAAAAAAAAAAAAAAAACTGAAATTTGACAAGAAAATCCTGACATTTTACACTGAAAATACTTGCATTAGGCCATCTAAAATGCAGTAGAATGCGCCAAAATGCACCTTCTAAAAAAAAAAATAACCTTTTCCAAGGGAGCATACCTAAGGACCCTCCTACAGGCCAAGTAGCGGTGTGGCACCATATGTAATTCTTAACCGGCTACTTTTTTAAATTAACCTGCTACTTCTATTTCTTGGGAACACTCTGGTCCGACCTCTTTTTTCAGCTTTAACCGAATCTTGTCTGGACTGGATGTACACTTTCCATTTTCACACACCCGAATGTTCCACTCAAGGAAACCACAAAGCACTCATGAGAGTGGCAAATCAGTGATATTGAAAATGGGCCTCGCTAAAGCAGGCAATACCCCTCAGCCCCGAAGGTCGCTGCTGTAAGGTCAAAGGTCAAACTGGGACAAAACCTCAAAAAGGCACACCTACCCCCCATGGGGAGTCCACATTTGCAATATGAACTTCCTAACCCAAGTAGTTAAAGAGAAATAGCCCGAACAAAGTTTTGAAAGTAAAGATCACTGCTGCAAGGTCAAAGGTCAAAGGTCAAAATGGGACAAAACCTTGAAAAGACACACCTACCCCCCCATGGGGAGTCCACATATGCAATATGAACTTCCTAACCCAAGTCGTTACAGAGAAATAGCCTGGACAAAATTGGCCTCCGCCCGCCCGCCTGCCCGCCGAAGGGACGACAATACCCCTTGTGCCTTTGTCAGGCTGAGGGGAAAAAAAATTGGTGCTCTTGGGTCCCCAGGAAAAAAGATATATCAGCCCCGAAAAAAAGTTGAGATCCAGGCACTCAAACTTTTCAAAGTAATGCAAATAAAAAGCCTTTATTCTCACATAGCCGAACACTTAAAAATTGCCGACATGTTTCGTCCTCAATAGGCGGTCTTCATCAGGTAGGTAGACAGGTACGCAAGGGATTTATACTCTCCAAATGACCACCTCTAGCCACCCAAACATCTTTTATACCAGTAAAGCCGATCAAAGTCATCAAAACCTCTCGTTGTGGTTTAGGGAATCGCAAGTTCGCCACTGGCTTCTCCCGAAACAAGCACAATCATCTCTGATCATTCAAATACATGATGTTGTCATGTCAAAATGTGACTGTGTTGGAGAGTGGCTTGTGTGACTGGATTTTAATGGATATGGATCCTTTCACATCTCTGATCGACCATTTAACAAGGTTCTGCCGATGCTGATAGGCGGTGGTCGGCCCCGACCAGTACTCGGAATCCGCCGACCAGCTCTCAGTCCAGATGGTGCCGATTGGGAAAATCACTATTTTTTCAAAGATCAGTTAAAATGTATGCATCCAGTGTCCAATGAAATCACTAGAAACAAAAAACATAAATTACCCTAAATATGCTCCCCCCTTCTGTTGTCAGAACAACAAACGTTTGTTTTCAACCCGAACCCCATCTGCGCTGGTCATCATTGATATTGTAAAACCTGCCCAACAGTGATGGAAACACCGAGTGCCATCCGAGCCCGAGTGTGCTGGGTATTCATGGGCGAACTGAATCTGAGTCTGTGGGGAAATGATGGGTACCATTGTCTCCACCTAATGAAAGACAGGCAATTATAATCTGGGCAGAATGATTGATTTCTGTAGCGCTGTACTTCTCATGTCAAGAGAAAATAAATCTCTATTGAGGACAATAACATTCTTTACATGTTAATCTATCAGTGTTTAGTAACAGTGGCAGTCAGTGGACGGAAAATCGAGGGGGCGGAAAACATAGCTACCTTGAAACGGATGAAATTATTGACCAGATTTTAATGATTGTTCTTGGTTAACACATTTTCCAACAATATGAATAATCCATTGGCGATTAAGCACACAGTTTTCCATTTAAATAAATATCAAGGGGAGTGAATAATAAAACTGTTTAATTCACATGCCTTAAAAGGTAGAGTTAGTGATCATAATCCACGCACTTTTTGTCGAAATCACCGTATTTCTCCTCACTATCTGCAAGCTGTCACTTCTGAGAGCATGCTGAAAAAAAATCCAGTTTCAATACACAGCCTCTGGGCTCTGAATTTAAGCAGGTAAATCTGTGGCTCGGACCGAGCCACCAGAACACAGGTCCACCCCTTCACACCCAGGGGCGGGTTTATACTCGTGCACAGGTCAGACACAGGGGGGAGGGGGAGTAGCAGGTCGCGTAGAGAGCGCAGTTCAAGTAGAGAGAGAGACAAGGCATTGCAGCATTTACGATGGCTGAAAAACAGCCCAAGAGAAGACGGTCGGAGGAACATAAAATGAACAAGCCTTTGCCACTAACATGGCAATATCCCCTGCCGCCTCAATTTTATGTGTCTGTACGGACATGCGTACGTACGTACGGACGGACGGACGGAGCCCAATGCAATATCCCACGCTTCGCGCTAATCGCATGGCGGGGGATAAAAAGAAGGGCTACGACCATGAAAGGGCAAAGACCCGGGTGAACATTGGTGTGGCTTTCCGACCGTGGAGGGAACTCCGCGAATTGAAGGGTCTGAAAATGGACGCGGAGGTTGCAGTCTTTCTGCTGCACAAGTGAGCAACATTAGCTTTGAGGTGCTTCAAAAGAACGTTCTGTAAGAGTAACAGCCGTCAGGAATTCATCATATTGTCTAATCTGCGAAAATCTACCGTTGTTGTGATGTTATCCATTGATAATAGCAGTCGAGTTGTGGGTACAGTTGTCTGGCGGGTCAGCTAGCCTTAGCTTCGCAAATTTAACGTGTGGCTACGAGTCCTTGTAAAAGTCTGAAAGCTTATGTAAGGAATCAACAGGGAATTGCGCAATAAAATGCTGTACATATGTGTGACTAGATAGAATGAAATGAACTGTCTTTGTCTCAGCTTATTGTTTTGCTTGTATGGTCTCGCTTTGCATGCATGTGGTTGTAGCTGTACTGTTACATACCCACTGTTCTGGAAGAAATTTTGCTATAAGCTCCTGATAACCATTTCTTCCAAAACGAAACAACTCCGACAGCAAGCTACTAAATGAGCTCATAGCAGAAACACACAAACGGTCTAAGCATTGCTTGTGTGGAGTTCACGAATCCATAACTTTCGAATCCATTTTCCACTTCTTCAGCTTGTTATTAGCCAGAACGATTTTTAAATGAATTCCTGACCGTAGCCTGTTCGTGGACACAGACTTTTATTTGAGGCATTGCGCTGACAAGTATGCTTCAGCTGTCTTTTATATGACAGTCGCATTATCACCTTCGCTACAATATATACAAAAACTCACATGTACTACTGCCGTTTACATGACAATGCGCATCCATGAACTTCGGGGGTAGACATCAAGGCGAAGTATGAAGGGAGGGGTGGCTCTGTATTAATTTACACTTCAAATATCAACAACCTCTCAACTCGTTTTCTCCCACATCGCTGACTACACCTTTAAAAGGGACCGATTATGCTACATTTCCAAATTTATATTTCAATCTTGGACTCCCCTAGAGTACTCCTGATCGTTCAAAATCCAAAAAACGGTTCTTATTTAGTTCATACTGCCATCCTCAAAAAACCCCATTTGTAGTCCATTGTATTCTCTGCCTGAAACGTCTCATTTGAGTGGCTCTTCCGCAACGGCCCCCCTTCCCCCGTGCCCACTTTCCTCTGATTAGCCAGCTCTGTGGAGGGCGGAGCTGGGCGGGACTCGGCAGAACGCAGTTTTCAGGGTCCGCCTTCTTAGAGTGAAATGTGAGCTGTGTCTGCCTTCGGAGCTAATGAATCGGTGGGGAAATTCCGCAATCAAACGTAGTACATGTGTACAGATCTAAAGAAATGAACTTGTTCTAATAAACGCAACAACGGAAGTGGAGGACATAGTGCGAAAGTCTGGCAGCTCAAGCTCGAATTTGCTATCTACCTACAGCTACTATGGTGAGTACACCGGTGTTTCAAATGCACCAAAGATTTGGCAATTAAAGTTCAGGCGAATCTTTGCCGCAAATGAGGCATTTTTTATTAGATAATTGAACGAGAGTCATTTAAAATAACTCACAGCACTTGATTTTATTCATTTTTATCTAAATTACCAACAGTGAAGGTGGAAAACATTTTGTTTAAGCGTATAAAACATGACATGTAAATTGTTAACGAATTTTAAAATCTTTCAATATAACGCGGCAGCCTGGTTAGGTCTGTCTGCTTCTCATTATCTCGTCTTGATCATTATAGGTTACATTTTGGTTTTGGTTTGTCAGTTGGCTGAATAAATGGCTTGACTGCAAGTCAGGCAAAGTACACAGGAATTGATTTGAGGTGAGCTAATTATGCCAAGGCGATGGAGGCTGTCCAACCTCGCTGGTAATTAGTGGACATCAAATCACAGTTTTCTTCCCGGAAGCATTTCAAATGACCGCATTAGAAGCGTCATAGACAAGGTAATAAGCAATCAGGTTTGTCTGCCTCATAGTGGCAGTAACTTTTATTGCGCTGAAATTAATCGCGATTAATTAACGCGACAGCCCTAGTTCTAACACAACAAATGGATTATTTGGCAATTTGCACCTTATGAAAATCTTACATTCCAAAAAAATTGATTGACATACTTGTCAAAATGAAATAGATAGTGCTTTGCAACTTCTGAAAATATGGTCACACTGTCAGAAAATAACTGAAAAGTTATAAAATAAAGTGGCGATTGGGTGTGCATGTTTTTGCCCATATAGGGTTAAGAAGGCAAAAACCATCCTAGATATTTATAGCATAGATAATAGCCATACAGTAGAACATAATAAAAAAGATTCATATAATTCCATAGAGGGCGCACCGAGGGATGGCCTGACAAACATTGCCCTAAATGGTGTACCATGCTGCAAAAAGCACCCTCTATACACAAGCGCCCTCATTAACCCTCGCCGTTATCATTATTTTTAAAACTAGACGTCCCCTATGTGTCTAAATAAACATAAACCAGCATGGTTTTTTGAGGGCGCAGGAACTGGGAGGGCCTTAATCATGGTCTAAAATGCCAAAAATTGGGATTTGAGGTGCCCTCAATTAGCCTCGAAAATTCGTAATTTGGAACTACTCAGCCCTTATATCAAAATATCATAAGATGAAGGAGGCATTTTGCGGGCGCACGAAGATATTCAGAGGACAAAGTCCAATTTTTGATTTTGCCCCATTTAGGCCCTTCGGACCCCTACCCTAAAACGGGCTGGATTTTTCAACCGGAGTGGTCTTTCGGATAAAAAAAAAAACATGATTTTTGTCAGTTTGTAGGATATGTCCAGCCACATAAAAAGTTTAATTGTAAAACTGAACGGTGATGTATCACCCCCTGGGTGAATCTTACAGAATCTGGCTCTTAAACACAGAGTGGAGGCATCTGAGCATTGAGGAGACAAGTTTCTTGAGTTTAGCCATTGGAATTTGATCCCACTCATTTAGGGCTGGGCTATATATCGATATTATATCGATATCGTGATTCAAAGTAAAATATCGTCAAGGATTTTGACTATCGTAATATTGTGATATGACATAAGTGTTGGCTTTTCTGGTTTTAAAAGCTGAATTACAGTAATGGGTTGCATTTTTTTGCACTTGCAAGACTGTTGAAGCTGTTGCCTGCACCTGTTTCATCGTTATGTCAACATTACTAATAAATGGTTATAGAAAATGTTATTGTGTACATATTTTGCAAAAGCACCAACATTTGTCCCGATGATATCGGCAAAATATCGATATCGAGTATTCGGTTACGAATATCGAGATATGAGATTTTGTCCATATCGCCCAGCCCTACACTCATTTAACACAGGCTTCCAGCTGCTGGAGAGCTTTGGGTCTCCTTTGATGGACTTTTCCTTTAATTATGCCTCAAATGTTCTCAATCGGTGAAAGATCAGGATTGCAGGCAGGCTAGTACAGCACACGGACTCTTCTACTACAAAGCTATGCTGTTGTAAAAGCTGCAGCATGTGGTTATGCATTGTCCTGCTGAAATACACAGGCCTTCCCTGGAATAGCTGTCGTCTGGAGGGGAGCATATGTTGCTCTAAAACTTTAATATTCAGTATTCGTGGTGCTTCTTAAAACTTGCAAGTGTCCCACACCATATGCACTAAGGAATCCCCATACCATCAGAGATGCTAGTTTTTGAACTGAACACTGATAACAGGAGGGGTGGTCTTTTTCCTCTTTAACCCGGAGGACATGACGCCCATGATTTCTAACAAGAATGTCAAATTTGGACTCGTCTGACCACAGTACACTTTGCCACTGTGCTACAGTCCATTTTACATGAGCCTTGGCCCACAGAACACGGCAGCGCTTCTATATCATGCTCAACAATGGCTTGCTTTTTACATGAGTAAAAAGGCTTCAGCAACCATGTTTCTTTCATCTGGGAGACTAAAATGTCGTCTGGGAGTTGGAGCAGGAGGATCATCCAGGCTACAGAGCTAGGATCTCTTGAACAGGGAGGGTGGCCCTTTCAGGCTTTGCGGGCCATACAAAACGATTCTGTCCAGCTGGGGGCCTCATTAAGTTGATGGTAGCGGATTCATCTTTAATGTCTTCCACTTCTGCTGGAAGTCAAATATTTTTTCAAGTCTTGTGTCGGAATGGACGATCACTGGACATTATGCTTGGCCTACATGCAACAATGAAGCATGTGACCTTTCAGAAACTTAAGTTACTAAAATTATTATTTCATATTTGCCAATGTATTAAACAGAAAATGTCTTACATTTAGCAACACTGAAGACACACAACAAGCAGAACAACGAATGTGTCGGAGTGGACACGTTTGGTACCTTGACAACAGGTGGAAGTGCCAACAATGTAAAATATTGAACTTTTACTGAATTTCTCCTCATAATGCCTGTTATATTCATCCAAAATAATGGGCTTCCCCATTCTGTGGCAATAGGTACAGACCAATGTGTCAGACTGGACATGTTGGACAGAAAAAATAGCATAATATGAAAGGTGAATCAATAGTTGCTCCACACTCAAGGCAAATAGCTTTCATTTTTTGAGACACGTCAATCTGTTAGTATTGTGATAGAAAATTTTTGTGGACACACACAAACAAAAGCTACAACAGTTCATGTAAATAATACATTTTTATGGGACAGAATGTTTCGTCCAATATTTGGACGCATTTGGACATTATTGGAAAAGTACTGCGCCGATTTTGTTGAAACTTGCCATGACGATTGCGCATGACCTGCTTTTCCAAATGCATAACATCAGCCATACCCAGTATGAAGTAGGATTTACTGCTCATTTTTGAAGTATTGTTGATGGTCTAGGTTAGCGTAGAATTGCCCATATAAGACATTTTCTATAGCATGTTTTGAAAGCGCTCCCCACATGCCATTTTTTCAGAGGCCCATAAAATCCATACCGATGGGCCGTTTGTGAAGAAATGGGATATTCCCATCATTTTAGTCCAAATGAACAAATATACAAAGTTAGAAAAAATCTGAGACCATGATGGTCCAAAAGGTACTTTAAGCGTTTCCACTTGGCTTGGAATTACCCATTGATAATATTTTTCCTCCATTCTGGTCCGTGCATTATGAATTGTATTGCCTTATTGCCAAAATATCTTTTGGCATAATGGCCAAAAAGTTAAAATTGCAGTTCAAAAGGCTGTAGATTAAGTGGAATTTCACCATCAAATATGAAAATGACCCCAAGCACATATCGAAGTTAAACAAGCCAGTAGTCCACTGAGCTTGTTTGGTTCTGTCAGAGCTTGTTTGGTTCTGTCCTACTAAAATAAAAATAAAAAAACATATCTGTAAGTGCTATGAATCACTGTCATCATCACAACTGCAATGTGCATGTATGAGAATTGACCAGAGTAGCAGTCCTCTTAAAATTAAAATTCATGGGAAAAAAAAAAAAAAAAAAAAAAAAAATCAACAAGCCAGAAAAACACAATTTATCCACAAAATTGAGGAAATTTAAATTATTGAACCAAACACAAGCACTTCATAAACAACCTGCTGATCAAATAATTACTGCTGTACCAAGTGCCCCCAGCACTTCGAGAACTTGACTTAACTCTCTCCTCCCAACTTTCCACTGCTCTCCTTCACTTTATCTTCTATATTGCTCTCTTTCCACGATGCTGCATAAATCCTCTCCAACTCAATATATCTCAATGAAAGCAAGGAAGTGCAGTTCCTCAGCGAAGGAGCATTTTACCAAATCATCGGACTAAGTCCACATGCGGCAAGGACTCTGACACCTGGACTTTACACCTATTATTTGTAACTGTACAGAGCTGAACAATTAGACTTACAGTTAGTTACGGAGGTATTTAGGCAATAATGTTTGGAATTTTGTCTCTGTACACAGCAATAAATATGAAAGGAAACCATCAATGTGATTTACATGAGAACTTTCAGCTTTTATTCAAGGACTTCCACAAAATATTGCATTAACTGCTTTGGAATTACAGCCATTTTTGTACATCTTACTCCATTTTCAGAGCTTCAAAGGTAATTGGACATCATTACAAATACTGTTACAAACTGGGCAGAAGGGGAGGCAATTGCAGGATCAAGAATGAGCCACTAGGGCATTAGAGCACATTTATGATGAGGAGGATGAGGCAAAAGGCTTGCAGAACCCACTGTACCCAATAATTCGCTCACTAATAGTTTAGCTTCTTGGAAGAGACACCAGGGAGGCGAACTAGAATTTAGTAAGGTGTTCCAGTAACCCCTTTGCATTGGACAATCCACCCCCCCCCCCAAAAAAAAACCTGACAATTATATGCACAGGCCAGTCTGACAGAAGGGAGTGGCCACAGTTGATCACACTAAGGGAACAGGGGAGTACACACAATTGAACACTTAACTACCAACCTCATCCAGATTGCTGGAATCAAATAGGCAGATACAAGGGTTATGAAAAAATGTAAGGTTTATTTTAAAACTTGGTTAAAAATCCTTTGAATTCAATGACTGCCTGAAATCTTTAATATATGGACATCACCAAACCCTGAGTTTTGTCCCTTGAGATGTTTTTTCCTGGCCTTTACTGCAGCAGCCTTGGGTTGCTGCTTGTTTGAGAGTCTTTTTGGCCTCAGGATGGACTTCAGGAAGTGAAAATCATGCTCAGTTGGGTTGAGGTCAGGTGACTGACTTGGCCATTGAAGAATATTTAGTTTCTTTGCCTTGAGAAGTGCTCTGGTTGCTTCTGTAGCATGTTTTGGGTCATTATGGATCTGTACTGTGAAGCACTGACCTATGAATTTTGAGGTATTCAGCTGATTCTGAGCAGATATTATAGCTCATAAAAGCCAAGATTTCATCCTGATTTTTCTATCAGCAGACACATCTGGCAGCTATACTTGCCTGTGCCATAACACTGCCTCCACTGTTTGACAGAGGGTGTGGTATGGTTTTGATCATGTCATTCCTGTCCTTCTCCATACTCTTCTCTTGAACAAAGTAATCTTGGCCTCCTCCATACAAAGAATTTTGTTCCAGAACTGTTCAAGTTTTTTTTTTTATGTTTTCCGGCAAAGACTAATCTGGCCTTCCTTTTCTTGAGTATATTCAGGGGATTGCACCTTGTCATAAACCATCTGTATTTACATTCAAGAATGTCTCTCTTGATCATAAACTTTCACAATGATGTGCCTACCTCCTCAAGAGTGTTCTTGACCTGATGTTGTGAAGGGGTTTCTCCTCACAAAGCAAAGACCTCTCCAATCATTCAGCTTAGTTGTCGTCCATGGTTTTCCAGGTCTTTTGGTGTTGCAGAGCTCTACAGTGCATTCCTCCATTTTAAATATTTACCATACTGTTAATTGGACCACTCTTGAAGTTTCTGCTATTTGTCTGATAGTTTTGTTTTTTTTAACATACTTATGGCTTCCTTCAGCTACATTGAAAACTCTTTGGACTGCATATTGAAAATTATTGGAACAAGCTCCAGACCCAATATCGACTGCATTTGTCAAGAAATAACTAGGGAACAAGCCACACCTGTTCAAGAAGCAGGCTGTCAGTCAGTTGTCCAAGTACCTTTGAGCCCCTGAATATTGAGCATATATATAAAATAGCTTTAATTCCTGAGCGGTTAAACCTGAAAGTCTGCACTTTAATCACATCTTGATGGTTTTGTTTCAAATCCATTATGGTGGTGTAAAGAGGCAAAATTACGAATATCATGTCATTGTCAAAATATTTGCGTACATTAATGTATATTCTCCCCTCGGTATGTAAACAGTTTGGGACTCAATACGTCACTGCACTGTTTAATGTACATGGGTATGCCGTGTTCATGAACAGAGCAAGAAATAAACAGACATGTGAAAGTGGACAGGTAATAGTAGTGGCCAGGCACATGCATACCAAATCAAATTGATAATCTAATCGAACAAATTGTAAACCTGACTCTCACAGTTCCAAATGGCGCAGGTAGTAGCCATTGGTGAGAAAAGAGAAATATTTTTCTTTCACTATCAGCCCACACCATTAATGAAAAATTAGCAATATGATTACAAAATAGACAGGCCTACGAGGTTATTTTGTAAGCGCGAGCGATGACCTCGGTCGTTTTCCTACAATTAAGACCTAAACGATTATAAAGAACGTTATTCGCTATATTTCTGCATAACAGCAAACCGCTTAAGTTTCAAGTGTGGAGGATGACGTCATTGACGAAGTAGCAGCACATTCTTACTGAACTCCCTTTGAAATAAATGAAAATGGAATGCCAAAATTCGCTTGGTTCTTTCCCTGTATCAAACTGTAATTTAATATGCATTTTCATTCATATTTCCTTCCATTTGGTACGCTCTTCGGAAAGCATGAATAGAACTAAACCACTGTATGGGAACTAGCAACCGTCAGAATGCTAAAAGAGACCAGATTTAGACGTATTCGTGCAGTCATTTTTGTTTTACTGTGAATTCTCTGGAAGAAATAGCAAACCAATTCCCCTACGTAAGGGTAGTAATCAAAATGGGTCGTCGTTAGGGACTTTTGCAATCCGAATTCTGGACATATAGTGCTGAAATTGAACGTATCACAATTAGCCCACTCGTAGCTTCATGCTCTGTGGATGATAGGTCGTGCTTCCGTGTGTAGCCAAGAGATGACATATTGTAATGGTGCACTGTACAACCATCAGGAAATTCGAACGCAGTCATAATCCAAACGAATTGCAGCTTCTCATTTCTCACCACCGCATACATCTACTAGAAACAAACACGCACCGTTAGCGGAGAAAGTAGGGCCACACGCTACTGAGACGGCACGGTATCCAGATTCCTGCTGCAGTACCCAACATCGTTACTCATGCCAAAGACAACTCAATAGAAGTGCAAAACGACATAAAATTCCTCTTATTTCAGGCATTCAATTAAAAAAAACATTTTCGAGCAAGTGGGGAAAGAGCGCCATGGTATTTTCACGTCCTGATAAATAGCATCAGCTGATTTTACCTGAGCTCAGCCTAAGGTCGTTTAACCCCAAATATTGCAACGCGCGTGCAGTACTCACCAGGTTCTGAAAGGGTAGCGTGAATGGTTTTGAAAAGCACATCCTTCGCGACGTTTTTTCCAGGCGAATTTCAAACGCAGCGTAACTGGATGTACATTTTTACGATTCCGTTTAGCTTTTGCGTTGTCCTCTCCGCTCTGCGTCTCCTTGCGCTGATGCTCCTACGTAGCCAATGTTAATGAGCGCAGCCGCACCTTTCCATTCAACAGAGCGCTTCGACCAGTGACGTAAAGCGGAATCTCTCTGCCTGAGAGAGAGTCACGTCGATTGATCTAAGCATCATGTAGACTGATGTTTTTTCAATGAAAACAACGCCTAGAGTGGCCACTGCTTACTTAAAACAGGACAGTGTTCCAGGGGTTCCCCTGTTTCTCAGTTACTGTAGAACACGCGCAATAATCTACGCACGTTCCTACTGTACCGCTTCGTAAGATGGGTAGGCGATACAAAAACTGACAACCGTGTTTTTAGTATTCACAAACAAAATGTTGGCCTATCTCTTCTTCTGGAGGAAAGAAGAAAGCTGTCAAACCGATAATATTCTCTTATGGTCACAATTCCAACATTGGAGGTGAATTCTGCGGGGCATGTGAAACAATAGCCCGGCAAAATTCTGGTATGATGAATGCATTACAGAGACCAGTATTTTCAGGGTTAAGGTCGTGAACCACGGATCTTTCCTCTGAGTGAAGCTGTTAAGTTGTCTAGATGTGAGCTGTAAAATATGAGAACATTACTGGAGTGAGTTTATGTTGTAAAATAATGCACAAAATGATATGCATAATGCATATTAAAGTACACAGATAACACAAAGTGAAAACATTTGTTTCCATTGTGGTCCGATTGGTTTTCTGAATAAACCAATAATAAACTTAGAAAGTCAATCAAAGTCCTCAATCACTAAATCTAAGTGATTTCATTGTTTAACTCCCCTAGTTGTGCTGCGTCCACAGTGCAGACAGCTCGTACAGTATAAAGCACAGCTTCATCTTGCCCAATCAGGTTTCTTGTCTGCAGTCTCGGGGTCAAGCTGCTCTTGTCTCAAGGCCTTCAGAATTTAGACTACTTTCCTCGATCCCATTACAATCACCAAGATGATTTTGCTGATTGTCATATTTGATGCAGCAGAAACAGCTAGCTGGCCACTGCCTACGTCAGCACGTTACAGGCAGACAAACAACAAAACAGTAGTTGAGTTTCCATCTCATGTTAAGCAAATTTTAAATGAATTTTCTCAAATTTGAAAAAAAATTGTGAACTAGGAAAGCACTCTGAGAGCGCAGACCTCCGCCAAGCACAACATTTCCCTCCATATTGCGACTTCCACCATAGATATTAGTCTTACATATATTTTATCTTCATTTTTAGATTCCTTGACCATGAAAACATGGCAATTTGATTCATAATGCTATATCAATATTAGTCCCACAGCGTCTTGGCTGTTTAAAGATGACTGTTGCATCTTTCTAGCTTCATTTATTTTTTTTTCTTATGATGCAACATTTCCCCTCATGTTGTGATTTACACATAAATATTAGTCCAACATTTATTTCATCTATTTTTTCAGATTCCCTGACCAAGAAAACATACCATTAGCAACTGAATTCATAATTATATCAATATTAGTTCAGTAGTTATTCACGAAAATCAAATTTTCCGTAATGGTGGTTTTCTTCTTGATCTAGTTCCCTGGCTTTTGAAGATACAGTAAATCCGGTGACACCTTCCTAATTCTGCAATATCTTGGCCATATAATGGTGTTTATCGCATGTTTGTAGTTTCATTTATTCTCTTCCTATAATGAAAGTTCCGAAGGTCCCCTTCTTTCGTATTCTGGATCATAATATCATAGTGTCCGGAATTATTCAATTTTCAGGATCAGTCTTTGATATATTGTAGAACATGTTCGAAACTTGTCCTGTATTTTTTTTCCAAGTGCCCTGACCATTTTTGGTGGAGTTATGTGCATAAATGTCGAAAATGGCCCTATCGCCCAATGTTAAAAAATCCTTAAAAAATTTCTGGATCCAGACGGAGATCCGATCACTTCCAAAATCTAATTATTTCTTCCTTATACCAATCTGTACAATCCCTGAAAATTTCATCAAAATCTGTCCATAACTTTTTGAGTAATTTTGGAAACCAACAGACAAACAAACAAACAAACAAACCTAGGCAAAAACATAACTTCCTTGGCTGAGGTAATTACCTGTGTTTCCGTCAACTTTCTTGGAGCAAATAGAATGCATTAAAGTAGGTCAGTTTCACCACAAGATGAAGGTAACGTTAGAGGGCACTCAAAACGTGTATAGAACAGCAGCAGCAGAAGAAGAGATTGCAAACCAGAAAAGAAACAGACTGATGCGAAACAACCAGAAAAGACACAACAGGAGGAGAAATGAGATGCTGTAAAAATGGAGAGAGGTTTAAAGTAGTTACATGCAATTCAGCAAATCTTCAAAGAGCTTTTTTCTCAACTAACGATTGAAATTTTTTAGGCTGTCCGGAGAAAAAGACGGAGTCGAGTGCTAATGCATGCAGTGGCAGCAAGTTAGCTGCATCAGAAGTTAGTCAGCAAAAGCCAGTTTAACTGTTTCCATCCCACATTATGCACATTAACTATTGCACAAGGCAAAAACAACCTTAAACCAGTGTATAAAGTTAAATGCAACTTCGAAGAAGATATAGGCATTTTCAAAACATGCATAAGAACAGTGAGATGGAAACGCCACTAGGGTGTAAAGAGGATCTTACACGAGTGAGCATGTCATGAAACAAGTAGAGTAAATTTTTCATTTGTTGTGATCTTTAGCACTGTGAGCAACAAACCCAAAATTTACTCAACAAGTTTGCACTGAGTGAACTCTTTCACTGTTGCTCAAATAGTCAGAGTCACAGACGTTTGTGTTTAAACTAACTGTTCGCTGCAGTTTTTAAATTCCCTGAAGTAGGTAGCCAATGGTAGCATGCAAGCTAACAAAATAATTTTACACAATAATTATAGAAAGGTACAGTGTACGCGCTAGCTGACTTCTGAAACAGACTGACGTGCTTTATGATCTCATCATTGACCATTTTTCAAAGAAAGAGATGAGTATGCTGTTTAATTTCAAATAACAGACAGCTGCAGTGAGTTAAAGGAATTTTTATTTATCTTAAGTTTAGGATCTTGTTTTAGATTTTTGTTGCTGGTGTGTGAATGATGTCCCTGGCTGTACCCTTGTCAGTCATGGCACATGTGTGTTTATGCCTGGCAGGTTGGCTGGTGTCCTTGGAGTCTTTTCTTGGTGGTCTGCGTGGAAGTGACTGGTAGCTGTGAGTTTTTCTCATTTCTTCGTAAAGTGATGATAAATGTAATAATGGCATAATGTAGATGCTGTTGCTGTGAATTTGTGGAGGTTAGTTAATGAAATCATGCTGTTGTTGTTGAGTTACGTGAAGGTTAGTTTAATTGTGGGAGGGTTTCTGAATGCCCTGCACCTGGTAGGGCTACATTGAACCACAGAAAATACATTTGAACTGAAGCAAGAAGCAGTAAGCACTGGGAGGTAACAAAAGCCAGCAATGTTTGCTACTAATAATATAGCCTCAAAACAAAAATCCTCTGCAACTTCGGCTCCAGAAGAACTGGGGGCATTATGTCTCTTTCAGCGGATCATGTAATGACATGCACTTGTGGTAAGACAACACAAAGAGGATGTACTATGACAGCAGATTACTTTTCTAGGTACTATTCCTACACAACTACACTATCCTACATAACTTCAACCATCCCCTCCATAGCCAGATCATGGGGATGAGGAGCCAGAGACTCGCTGCTCCTCGTCAGACCACAAACGCTTTGGACAATCATTTATTCCTGTGGCCATCAGGCTCCATAATCACGCGGGATCAGCAAAACACCACAGAAATGGTGCTGAGGAACTGAATGGCGGATGGGACTCAGTACTTTCTTGCCTTTTGCACCCTGCTCCTGCACTTTGTATTTTTACCCTGGCGCCTGCATAACATATTTTATCAGGGCATTAACATTTTACATTTCAGCATTTTAATCCAGAAATCTCCTGAAAAAACCCTCCCTTGACCCATCTGTCATTCAGAACTTCCACCCTGTCACCCTCCTCCCCTTCCAATCAAAAACCCTTGACCGTGCTGTTGCTAACCAACTCTCCCCTTTTCTTGCAGAGAACAACCTCTTGGACCCTCACCAGTCGGCATTCAGAGCTCCACTCCACGGAGACCGCACTCATCTCCATCAGTGAGGCGCTTCACACTGCACGTGAAGTGATCCTGATCGTCCTCGACCTCTCTGCCGCATTCAACACGGTCGACACCTCCATCCTCCTGTCTTCCCTGTCTGCTATGGGGATCTGTGGTACAACCCTCAGCTGGCTGAAATTGTACCTCTCCAGTCGCTCCTACCAGGTTGCCTGGGCTGGTGAAGTATCACCCCGTCCCCTTACCACAGGCGTCCCCCTAGGCTCAGTTCTTGGTCCACTCCTCTTTTCTCTTTATCTCCAGTCTCTCGGTCCTATCATTTCTGCTCACGGTTTTTCATATCACTTTTATGCTGATGACACTCAACTTTTTCTCTCTTTTCCCCCTGATGTCCAGGTTTCCACCCGCATCTCCGCCTGCCTACAACCAACCTGAACAACCATCACCTGAAGCTCAACCCAAGCAAAATGGAGATGATCTACATCCCTGCTCCATCCTCCCCTCCTCTGGACTATTACCCTGGGGGATACCACCACCTCCCCCTCGCAGAGTGTGAAGAACCTCGGGGTACAGTTCAACGACAGGCTCTCCTCTACTGTGAACATCGCAGCAGTGACTCAGACCTGCAGGTTCTTCCTCAACAACATCTGTAGTATCCGGCCCTTCCTCACCAGCTACTCAACGCAGCTCCTTGTCCAAGCGCTGATCCTCTCCCTCCTGGACTACTGCAACCCCCTCCTCGCCGGCCTCCCAGTATCTGCTATCAGACCCCTGCAGCTCATTCAGAACACTGCAGCTCACCTGGTCCACAATGTCCCAAGGCATTCTCTTGTCACCCCCTTACTCACAAGGCTCCTCTGGCTCCCTGTTGCCACTCACATCAAATTTAAGTCATTGGTGCTAGCCTACCAGGGAGTCAACGGAACAACCCCAGCATACATCCAGAAACTGTTCAGACCTTACACCCCAGCCAGAGCACTCCGCTCTGCTACTTCTGGTCACCTGGCACCTCCCCCTCTTTGCTTCTCCCCGTCCCGCTCAAGGCTGCTGTCTGTCCTGATACCTCGTTGGTGGAATGATCTACCTATCGAGGTCTGAACGGCAGAATCCTTGAGCACCTTCAAGCGCCGCCTGAAAACCCACCTCTTCAGGCTCCACCTTTCCCCTACTCCACTGCCCTGAATCCTGTCCCTACATCCCTTTATTTGTTGCCCTTTTACATGATCTTTTTGCACTTAATTTTGTTCTCCTTTTTTCCTGATTTTGTTACCTCTTTACTTGATTTGGTTGCCCTTAATTTTTGTTGCACTCAATTTTGTTGTGAGTTTATTTGATTTTGTTGCCCTTTTGTTACAATTGACTTTGCCCTTTTCTTGCGCTTGACTTTGTTGCCCTTTCGTGGCACTTGACTCTGTTGCTGTTTTGTTGCACTTGATTTAGTTGCCCTTTTTGTTGCACTTGATTATGGTGCCATTTTGTTGCACTTGACTTTGTTGCCTTTTTGATCACTTGACCCTGCCCTTTTGTTGCACTTAATTCGGTTTGTTGCCAGTCTACTTTTTAATACTATTTTAGTTGAGTTTGTTTACTTGATTTGTTGCCCATTGATTCTGTTGCGATTCTACTCGGTTGTATCAGTATTTTTGGTGATTGCTTAATGGATTAGATCTGTAACTACAGAAAGTGTTCTGTTACTTACTGTTAGCACTTGTACTTGTCTCCTAGGAGCTCTGCACTTTTGTACTGATCTTGTGCACTTTTGTACGTCACTCTGGGTAAGAGCGTCTGCTTAGGACCTGTAATGTTATGTAATGATGGACTTGGCACTTATTTATGTATTTATTTTTATTTATTGCTTTATTGATTTCTCTTAACTTTGCCTTGTTTTTCATTATTGACAATGTTTCCTGTGCTCGTTTTGCTGCTGAGACACCTTAGTAAAGGTTCTAATCAAATTCCTGTCAATGAAAAATAGGACCAATGGCCTTGTAGCTCAAGGTAAAAAAATGGAGATGTTGGTGTCTTCAAGATCACTGTGGGTCACTTTGACATGAACAGTGGATTGCCCATGCAGTTTAATACATCCTTACCTTGAGACTGACCATGCTATAAATTCAATATTAAGCAAGACATATAGTGAAGATTTTTGAAGTTTTCTGATTGGAAAAAAAAACTAAGAAAATAATTTTTTCCTCAAAACTGCAAACAATTTTGATAGACATTGTCCCGTGGAAGCTACTGTAGAACCTGAATGTTTGATTTGGCTCACAACATAGGTCAAAAATCATGTTGTTGGAACACATGCTCATTACGCGGGTAAAATCTGAATGTTTGGGTGATCTGACACAATCCAGAGCAAGCAGTAAACTTTAATAATCCTACAGCCTGCCGGTGAGAGTGGCATCTTTTGTTCTGTTCACAGCTGGAAGCCGGAGCCACTACGTCCAGGCTGCCCAGTGTTCCTCAGAGTTGTATCACAGTCCCCATTGTAGTTTAAGCATAGTTACATAAATCTGCTTAAAACAATCTAAATCTGTCAAATTCATATTATGTTTATGTTCAATAGCTCCGCGTGGCCATTCATCTTTTCCAGGTATGAATATATTCTAAATCATTCTAAATTATGGGTAACTGGTAATTGGCTTAGCATTGATTTGTTTGATTCAAGTTGTGCCTACCTGGTGAATAAATTATTGTTATTCCTTTTTCAGCTTGCGTGATTTTCCTTGATTTGTAACACTCGTATATTTTAGCCTCATTGTGATTGGGATTTAAGGGGAGACTCCTACCAAGACATGTGTAGGTAACGATACTTTTAAGTTAGATTGGGATTATGTCCTACCTCTTAAAGGTTTGTGTAATAAGTTTTATGCAAATCCGGGTTCTTGTTACGTTTCGAGCTCAGTGCTATTTATATGCCTAGATGCCGCTAGCAAGATAGTCTCGTTTATCCAATGGAAGTATTGTCAAATTGATTCCAGGACAGTTGCGTTTATTTAACCCTGGGGATGTATTTACTGAGCAATGACGGTTTGCGCTGCCATATCTGATGGCAGGTTTGTCTCGAAATTCGCGCATGCTGTTCCAAAACTATCAATTCTAATTCTAATTTGGAGTCAGATTTTTAACGAGGATATAGCTAAATTTTGTATTCTACTTGTTCTATGGAGTCAGATTAATCGTAATCTTTGCGTTTTCATGCCCCGTCCTCAGACGGTGAAAAATACCCATTTTATTGTGATTCACTCCAGCCAGAAGAATGTTCAAATTAAAGTTATACAAAGAGAACACGTGATACCTTCACCTCGCTGCAATGTTCCGTCGTTGGTATTGTTTTGTGAGGTCTTTCACTACCTACCAGATTTGAAGTGAATCTGGTCAGTTGTTTCATAGTTCAAAGTTTTCAGCTGAAAAAAAGAAGTAACAAGCAACAAAAAAAGACAAAAATGAAAAATATTTTCAAAAGGCGAAACAATCATGGTAGACATTGTTCCAATGCAGCTCCATTCCATTGTTGAATTGAATCTAGCCAGAAGTTTTCGAGAATATTTTTAAAGTTTTCAGATGAAAAATCAAGTAAAATTTATTTTACAATGCAAAAATCAAGATTTTTTAAAAAAAATGTGAACAATCTAGGTCTCCAAAGGAAGCTCCATATCAAATTTTAAAGGGACATTGTGTAAAATTTTCAGTTGTTTATTGGCCAAAATCTACGTCTGCATTCATATATGTGTCATCGTTGGTGTATTATGACCTCCGCAAATAATCTGACATATTCTCGTAAACAAAAAATTTAAGAATTGTTTGTGCATTGGACGGGTAAGCCGGCAGGGAAGCGCCATGACGTTCTGCAATCTTGAAACTACAGCACCAGCAAGGGACAAATAGCACCAAACGTGGAATAAATCCGCGTTTGCCCTGCCAGCCAGAGTGAGTTGAGACACCGGAGGAGATCAGCAAGAGAGCCTACCACGGCAAGTTTGAAAATCTACACTACTGCAGCATAATACAGGACCATGCATATGCAGCAGCAGCACAGGAGACGGAATCTTCATCGCCAAGAAAGGGAAAAAGTGACTTAAAAAGGCAGTGCGACCGGCGCATTCAAAAAACGAGGGTCAACATCAGGCTAGCTTTCCCCAGGTGGAAGGAGCTAATGAAAGCGAAAGATTTTCAATGGGACGCTGAAGTTGCCAGCTTTCTGATCGACCAGTAAGTCAACTTCAAATTCGGCTACGAGAACACCAAGGGGACCTTGTCTCTAAGCGTGTTCAAGTGAGCAGCGCAGCAGCTGCGGTTCTTTGCTTGTAGCACTGGTCAGGAGATTCCATGCTGTCAGCTTACGTTATTGCCAAGTCGGTGAAGTGAGCAAGTGTTATGAAACCAATGTTTTCAGCTTTTGTATTTGATGAATGGCTTTGTTGTGTAGCGACTCGACTGCTTCACCTGTCTTTTATGTAATGTTACAGAATAAACCGTAAGGTAACAAAGGCTGTTGTTGATGAACTTAGGTTGGATAATGGGCATGTATTCAGTAACTATTGAGGGTGACATCCTATAGGCGTGCATGTAGCTAACACTTGCTTTGCTTTTTCGTATTAAATTGATCAAGATGCACCTAAGCCGAGTTGTTTATTTCCATTACTTTGAATATTACGAATATTTGAATATTATATTACGCTGGATACAAAGAGGTGAACGACCCACTGATCGTGAGGGGCATCAGTGTGTGGGAGTGATGCTGCGGAGATTCGCTAATGGGGCTGAGCTTCATCTGCGCAGAGAAAACACGAGGGCTCCAGATGAAAGAAAGAGAACAAAATTAAGATCGACTTTATGTATTTTATAACTGGGCTGCTGATCATGTGTGGACTTAGGAATTTGCTAATCTTGTTTAAGGGGAAGGAAAATAATTCTGAATTGAAACTCCACAAATATCAAATGAAATCAGCACTTTTCCAGCTTACCTTGATGGTTAAGTACCCAGAGAAAAATTTGGGTAGTAAAAACATCAACCGTGAATTTAGTCAAGAAAATTTAGAGTTTATTTTCTAGTGCTGATAAACATGGTAATAAACGGCAGTAGCTATGTTACGGATGACGCACCGGGTTGCGAGAGTATGCGCAGCATATGAATTTGCAATATCAAAATTAAATTCTAATGAATGGTGTGTGCACCCTGCGAGTCAACTGGGATGGACTCCAGTTCCAGGCATAGAGAAAGGATGGAATTAATGAACTTTGAGCATTCATACACTAAAAGTAATGCCGCTTGTCAGAATTTATTTCCCTGTTGAATAAAACTAGTTCATCAACATTTTATATCTCTATTAGGAATATAAATAGTTTTTTCAAACTATGTTTAAGCCGAGTGCTATGTTTGCCCGTTCAGTGCGGAGCTGTTGCGTGGGTTTTGCAGTGGACATAGCTACCTTTCCGGAGAACATTGGTCGAGAACATGCATCTTGTGTGGGAGTGCTTTTAGCGCCGACGGTTGTCATAGATGCCTCAGGCGTCAGTGCGTTCATGAGCCTCACACAACCATGGACCTATAATACATCCATAGTTTCATCAGTGTTGTCAAGGCTTTTTGATACACGGTGGCTACCGTTGTTGCAATACATGTTTTAAAAAGTGAGACGCTAGAATGCTCTATTCATCTAAATGTTCAGCCCTGGATGGGAGTAATTCCTACACAATGTCCCTTTAAGTGAATCTGGCCAGTAATTTTGGAGAAGATGTTTGGAGTAGTTGCTAACAGACAAAGACAATGATGACGCCAGACACCATGTCTTCCCAATAGCTCATGGCTTATTGGCCAGTGAGCTAAAAAATTAGGAAGACAAGGCAACAGTCACAAAATGATTTCTATAACTGAACAACTTAAGACTGGGAAAACTGCTTGGTGAAATTTCCATTGTGTATTGCAGCAAGCCTGGTGAGAATTTGTTGTACATAGCACAAATCCAGGAATACGCCACATCCTGTCTGATTTCAGTTGCGAAGATTACTTTTGTGGTATAATGATATGGGGAATGCCTTCACGGGAAACAGTTCTTTCTACAATCTGAACACGGCTTGAGTACAACAGCATACAAAAGCATTGTGTCACAGACAGGCCTTCCTTTTATCCCTTTAATTCCCACACTAAGAAAATGAATCTACAAACCCCAATTCCAATGAAGTTGGGACATTGCATAAAACCTAAAATAAAAAGAGAATGCAATGATTTGCAAATCTCATATACCCTTATTTTATTCACAATAGAACATAGACAACATATCTGCTGTAGAAAGTGGGACATCTTACCATTTCATGAAAAATATTTGCTCATCTTGAATTTGATTGCAGCAACATATCTCAAAAGCTGGGCCAGGGGCAACAACAGGCTGGAAAAGTAAAAAGCACTGAATAAAATTGCTGGAGGAGCATTTTACAACTAATTAGGGTAATTGGCAACAGGTCAGTAACATGACTGGGTATAAAGAGTATATTTTAGAGAGGCAGAGTCTCTCAGAAGTTAAGATGGGTAGAGGCTCACCAATCTGCAAAAACTGAGTCTAAAAATTGTGGAACAATTTCAGAAAAATGTTTCTCAATGTAAAATTGCTAAGTCTCTGAATATCCCACCATCTACAGTACAAAATATCATCAAAAGATTCAGAGAATCTGGAGAGATCTCTACGCATGGGACAAGGCCAAAGGTCAATATTGGATTCTCGTGATCTTCAGCCCCTCAGGTGGCACTGCATTAAAAACAGGCATAATTCTGCACTGAAATTCACTGAAAGGGCTCAGGAACGTTTCCCAGAAATCATTGTCTGTGAAAAAAGTTTGCCGTACAATCCACAAATGCAAGTTAAAGCAGTATGATGCAAAGAAGAAGCCATATGTGAACATGATCCAGGAATGCTTCTGTCTTTTCTGCACCAAAGCTCATTTAAAATGGACTGAGGCGAAATGGAAAACTGTTCTATGGTCAGATGAATCAACATTTGAAATTCTTTTCTGAAACCATCAACGCCGTTTTCGTGTGGACTAGAGGAGAGGGACCATCCAGCATGTTCAAAAGCTTGCGCCTCTGATGGTATGGGGTTGCATTAGTGCCAATGGCATTGTCAGCTTACACATCTGGATAGGCATTATCAATGCCAAAAAGTCATATATGAGCCATTGTTATTGTTTGTTTGTGGTGATGACACCTGCTGGCAAACTGTGTAGACCTGTGTACCTCTGTGGCACACCAACAGTGAAATTAGCCCAAGTGGCTCACCTGTGCCAATTAAGCACGCTGTGGCATTGGACAAAGAACTGTGGTCAGAGTGGAATGTGGAATGTTTGGAGACGCCAGCAGGCAAAGGTTTTTCAATTGATTGAAGTCAGTTACTTTGATTTTATTTTATTTGGAAAGTCTTAGTAAAGACGGAGTTTAATTTACTGTTTTGTTTGAAGAGTTTGATGAACGTTTAGTTACCGTTACGTATGAAAGAATAAAAACCCTTTCTTAAGATCGTGGAATTGTGGAATCTATTGAAACCCCTGAGGCGTCATGATGAAGTGACTTAATGGAAGGCACTACGAGTCTATAGAGGTTTAACAACAACATCTCTTTCAAGGAAGACCTTGCATATTTCAGCAAGACAATGCTAACCCACGTACTGCATCTATCACGACAGCATGGCTTTGCTGTCGAAGAGTCTGGGTGCTGAAATGGTCTTTTCACCAATAGAAAACATTTGGCGCATCATAAAAGGAAAAATCTGGCTTAGAGGGGACTTTTAAGCAGCTAGGGCTGTTGAGCAGCTAGAATCCTACATCAGACAAGAGAGGGACCGCATCCCTCTTCCAAAACTCCAGCAATTGGTCTCCTCACTTCCCAGACGTTTGCAGACTGTTGTTAAAAGAAGAGAGGATGCGACACAATGGTAAAATAGCCCTGTGCCAACATTTTTGAGATGTGCAGCTTCCATCAAATTCAAAATGAGCTAATATTTTTCATGAAATGGTAAAATGTCTCACTTTCAACATCTGATATGTTGTCTATGTTCTATTGTGAATAAAATGTGAGTTTAAGAGATTAGCAAATGATTGCATTCCGTTTTTATTCACGTTTTACACAACGTCCCAACTTCATTGGAATCGGGGCTTGTAGATGTGCTTTACCAAATGGTTCAGTTGGACAATAAGAGCAGTGGCAGCTGGAAGCAATAGAATTGCATAAAGATGTTTCAAATGATTTTATTTCATTTAAACAATGTAAGCGATCATGAAACGCATGCATTGCTTCCAACCCCTGAGTAAAGAAAAGCACGAGAAGTTCAGAGTCATAATCCCACGTGAAACTGATAAACCTCCTTTCACAAGGACTTCAATTCCACGCGAGCATCTCTTACATATGCGTTGATTGAATAATTGCTGACTACAGCAGGGGAACGTATATATGCCACAAAACTCACTCCAAATGCATAAGAGTTGACAGGTATGTGTTATTAATGAAAACTAACCACACCTGGCAATGTTGAGAGTTTTTGGAGTTTCTGAGATGGTAATTTAAATGAATGATTGAAAACAGGTTTTGACCAATCATTATTTTTAAGGGATGGGTTTCAGCTTCCCCTGTCGCTAGTTCACCAGCTGCCACTGAATAAGGGCTAAAGCAATATTTTCTCAACTTGGAATATACAGTTAAATATGCAGTTACCAATGAGAACAATACATTTTAGAATTGACACACCAAGATTTCATGCCTCTGTGACAAAGATGAGATTTACTTCCTGGTTCACTTGCATAGCACCTATGAATATCGCAGAATAATGTATGATTTGTATATTTTGAAGAACCTATCCAGTAATAGGTGTTTGTAATATGATTTGTTTACAAAAAAAGCTTTATTAGTTTGATCCAATTTTTTATTTTGCTGTGCTGCTTGAAGTCGTGCTAACACACTGTAAATAGACAATCTTACCCTGGAACTGCTGTGTTTTTTTTTGAGAACAGACCCACACTCATTCGGTGGTTGGACCAATGGGAGAACATCTGGTGGTGCACTGAAGCCATGATTGAGGTTAAAGGACTTCCTGTCTGAAAGACCTGATCTACTTGCATTTACAACGGTTTACAAGAGCCATTCCATGAGAGATTGACATTCGGTGCGCAGTTGACCCCCCTGGAATTGAATGAAACTGGGCACATGGGTAGATATGAGTGTTTCATGGAAAAGGCCAAATTTTTAGGTCCATATCTCACTTGGCCAGCTGGTGGCACCACCTGGAAGCCACTAAAGTGGCTGAGCTTTGCTTTTGACACCATATTTTACATCAATTATTATGACTTAAGGGTACAATGTACCAGACGTGTCATACTTTTATCATGACCTGTGACACTTCAAGTCCGGCTAGACATCAGCCCCACATCAGCGCCAAGTTGGGCAACTACGTTATAAAGCTGGAATTATTTGAGAAATAACAATAAAAATTGAAAATGGGAATGGGAATGAAATAATATCCCTGACATGTATCAATCTACAATTCTTTATTATGCATTTACTCAGAACAAAACTATCGCATTCAGTGAATAGTACATTGGTATCTTGGCAAATCTTCATAAAGATTTGGAATCGATGGCCGGAAAGATGGTTGAAATTGATTGATTTTTGTCCATGTTGGCGATACATTTTCTCAGTTACCCATTTATGCACTGTGGTGGTAAATGCTATTTGTTTTGACTCACGAACTCTATTTTCAGGAATACGAGGCATTTCCAAAGCTAGAATTTCATGGTTTCTGGTTCACCTTTAGAGTAAGGTGTTCCAACCCTGAATGAAGCAAAACCATCCATCCATCCATTTTCATCCGCTTATCCAAAGCCGGATGGCGGGGATTGCAGAAGAAGCGGAGTGGCCTTGGCGTCACCCTCCCAAACCACTTCCATCAACTCTTTCTAAGGAACCCAAAGATGTCACCAACCCAGTTGGCAAATATAATCCCTCCAGCTTGTCCTGAGTCTGCCTTGGGGCCTCCTCCCAGATGGACATTCTCAGAACTCCTATAAAGTGAGTTGTCCAGCCGTACTCCTCCAAGAATCGCTACCTTATCAGGGTGGAAGAGTATGCGTGCCTCTGGGATCTTGGTAGCTATGTTCCCTGGAGCATTTGCTCCAGGTAGGGTTTCCAATGGTAAATTGGTCCCAGGAGAGGGCCCAGACGAAATGAGATTGACTAAACGCCTATGCAGTGGCCCCCCAGAAATATGAGAGTCTCGCCCAGAAGAGGGATACCACGACTCCTTGCTGGAGACAGACCTGGGTGGAGAGCTTGCAAGCGAGCACCTGGTGGCGGGGTTTTTCCCAGAACCTAGCCAGGCCTAGCCCAAAAAGGTGATGGGGCGTCACCTCTTCGTGGGCTCACCCATAGAGATTAAAAAAAACTGGACAACGTCATTGGCTGGACCAAAGTAGAAACGGCAGAATAGCTCCGCCATCTTTTGTATGTATAAATGTCCAATGAGGCAAATATAAACAGTAAACATGGGTGTTGACATTTTTTTTTCAGGGGGGGGGCTGCTTGCTTTCTGTGTTCTTTTTTATCTTTTCATACTTAAAAAAAGGACATACTTAAAAACAAGGAATTGTAACTGAACAACAATATTTATGCTCCATTATTTGGCAAAGCTAAAGAATAAGCTCTATGATTGCCTTACCCTTTATATTATCACTAAGTTACCTACGTTTTCGTTTCATTCAGAGAAAAAGGGTTTGGGTGATTCGCAACATTTAATTTACATTACAAAATTTCTGTGATTTGAACGAAGATTATGACACTTTGGCTTCATCAACTTTAGCAAGAGTTATTCCTTTTTGCATTAATGCTAACTTTAATAAAAATTCTTAGCTCATTTGCAAACCATTACCTCATTTGCATGTGTTACGCGTGTGGCACCTCTGTTACGTGTGTGACCGTGTGCAAATCCTGCAATGTGCAACTCCATTTCATTTAAATTAAATCATATCTGTGGCTATTATTGGTCCTTGTAAGTAAACATGGAGGTATTTAACTTACTCATTGAACATGCCAATGCTCATGATAAGAATTTTGGGTTTGGAAGTTGCCCAATGTGGACTGATACTAAAATATGCAAAAATACCTTATATTTTGAAAGATTGGGCTCAGGGTGTAATTACAACATATGAGTGGAGTCATTTTTATTGAAAACACAGTGAACAGATGAAATTTCCTTCATGACCTTGGCCAAGGTCACAGGTGCCTGATCCACATGCATTAACCCCTTTGTGCAGATGTAGACGCTTGGGGGAAAGGATTCTATCTATTCTCTATTCACTATGCTATCACTGGAAGACACTGCCTGATCAGTTATTGAATATTTACTGGCAAGTTCAGCTTGAACGCGGTTTAGAATATAGACAAATTATGTTCCATCCCTGTTTCCCAGGATTTGCATGAATTAACTTCTCAGCTAAGCCTGATGTTGGGTTAATTTAATCCAAATAACAGCATTTTCACATTACTTTCTGAACCTTACACATTCAACAATATTACATCTGGAGCACACTGGACTACCTCCAGACAACCTGGAGCACGCAATGTTTAACTGTGGAGCAAAAATTACACATTATGAAAGTAAGGGGCTAAAGCCAAATAGTGTATGTCCCAGGATAACTTGTAGGTTGGGTGACTGGAATGCCCTCGTCATCTGCGTACTGGCCGTATTATCTTGAGGCGATGCCAAAGCATTAGTCCATCAAACGTAGAGCAGTGACTTTTGAAGTCTCAGAGAATTGCACAATGACTAGTTTACTTAGAAAAGGCAGCCAAAGATGTTAAACTGTGGTGGGTTTGCAGTTATTGACATCATAGAATGACGTCAAGTACATAATATACACAAACCGTTGTAACGCCATTTTCACGAAACCGTCAGCTGGACCTTTGTCCCAAAAAGTTGGCGGTATAATGAGAGTAGACTGTACTTAAATTAGGAAATTAGATACCTTTTACATAACAAGTAGTAGTAGTCGTAGTAGTAGTAGTATATTTCAAACAGTTCATGAACTTAATAATAAATACATGAGAAATATATCACACTTTGGTACAATCAGAGGACACACACTTTACTTTAGTCAATGCAAATGGCTGTAATGTAGTTCTATAATACAAATAGTTGGTACTAAGTGTAAATTGTGAATGAAATCAAAATACAATGACTTTCAGATCACATGAGCCAATATGTTATTTACTATAGAGCATAGATAACATTTCAAATGTTGAAACTGAGACATTTTACATTTTTATCCACAAGATGAGCGCATTTCAAATTTTATGGCTGCAACAGGTCTCAAAAAATTTGGGACACAGGCAATAAGGGCCGAAAAAGCAATTAATATATAAAAGAATCAGCTGAAAGAACATTTAGCAAGTAATTAAGTTCATTAGCATCAGGTGTGTTACATGATTGGCTATAAAAGGGATGTCTTAGAGAGGCTGAGTTTCTCAGAAGTAAAGATGGCCAGAGGCTCTCCAACCTGTGAAGGCTTGCAAAAAAAAAATTGTGGAATAATTTAAAAACAATGTTCCTCAATGTCAAATTACAAAGGCTTTGAAGGTCTCATCATCGACAGTCCATAACATCATCAAAAGATTCAGAGAAACTGGAAAAATGTCTATATGAAAGAGACAAGGCTAAAGACCTTTACTGAATGCCCGTGATCTTCGGGCCTTCAGACGCTACTGCATCACTCACCGGCATGATTCTGTCATTGACATTAGTAAATGGGCTCAGGAATACTTCAAGAAACCACTGCCTGTAAACATAGTCCACCGTGCCATCCACAGATGCCACCTAAAACTCTATCATCCAAGAAGGAAACCACTGTTTTTTTTTTATTTATTTAACCCATATTCACCAGGTAGTCCCATTGAGATAAATGATCTCTTTTTCCAGGGAGAACTGGCCAAAATGGCAGCATGAGGTATTACAGACAACATGACAATAACAAGAAAACATACAACGTACACACGAAGATGTAGACAACTTTATGCACCGATGGTCATTAAAAATATATTCATTTAACCGTGGACTTACATTAAATAACTATGGGCATAAACCGGTACCAACTGATTTATTCACCATTGTGCTAATAAAAAATTTAAAATCAGACAAAGAAACAAATCCCCTTAGTTTCAATTCTTTAGGAAGATTATTTCTGGTGAGGGGAGCAGAGCACTTAAAAGCTTTCATTCCCAAATTGGTCTGTGTACTTGGGATAGATAATAAAATCACATCTTTAGATCTCATATTGTCTCTACAGTCAGATTTAAGAGCAATCAAGGAACAAATATAAGGGAGTTTACCTGAAAAAGCTTATAAACAAATATCAATGACTGCGCCGACGCATGGTCAAAGATGGCTAACCAACCCTGGCATAATGAGTACAATGGTGAGTAAGGGCTTAACAATTTGTCACAAATCTCAATGTAATGTGATAAACACTAGCTAACTTTTGTAAACAATGTGCAGGTGCACGCAGGTATAAAAGGTCACCATAATAAATGATTGATTGAAAAATAAAAGTAGCAGAAACCAGTTTCTTTCTTGCCTCAAGAGCTTGATCCAGAAGCGCCACTGTGTTCTGTGGGCCAAGGCTCATTTAAAATGGACTGTAGCAAAGTGTCCTGTGGTCAGACAAGTCCAAATTTGATATTCTTGTTGGAAATCATGGGCATCGTGTCCACCGGCCTAAAGAAGAGCAAGATCACCCCTCCTGTTATCAGCATTCAGTTCAAATCCAGCATCTCTGATAGTATGGGGATGCATTAGCGCATATGGTGTGGGACACTTGCATGTTTTAAAAAGCACCATGAATGCTGAAAGGTATATAAAGGTTTTAGAGCGACATATGCTCCCTTCCACATGACATCTATTCCAGGGAAGGCCTTGTATATTTCAGCAGGACAATGCAAAACTACATACTGCAGCTATTAGAACAGCATGGCTTCGTAGTAGAAGAGTCTGTGTGCTGAACTGGCCTGCCTGCAGTCCCGATCTTTCACCAATTGAGAACATTTGGCACATAATTAAACGAAATGTCCGTCAAAGGAGACCCAAAACTCTCCAGCAGCTGGAAGCCCATATTAAACAAGAGTGGGATCAAATTCCAATGGCTAAACTCAAGAAACTTGTCTCCTCAATGCCCAGACGCCTCCACTCTGTGTTAAAAAGAAGAGGGGATGCTATACCGTGGTAAACAGGTCCCTGTCCCAACTTTTCTGAGGCCTGTAGCAGCCATCAAATTTGAAATGAGCTAATTTTGTGCATAAAATTGTAAAATTTCTCAGTCTCAACATTTGCTATTCTATCTCTGTTGTATTGTGAATAAAATACTGGCTGATGTGATTTGAAAGTCATTGCGTTTTGATTTTATTCACAATTTACACTTTGTCCCAACTATTTAGGAATTGGGGTTGTATATAAATACAACCTCTCGTGATCCGCGTTTTTGTGTCAATGTTTTTCCGTTTCTTGTAATTGAGTTTCCCTAGTGTGATTACCCCTCGTTAATGATATTATTTTCAGCACCTGTGTGCGAGCTATGTGTGTCTCTCCCCTCCCCTTTATATTCCCGTGCAGCAGGCACAGAGACGACGGGACTTTGCCTTTGCCTACGTTCTACTGCCTTCGTTCTGAGTATCCACGCACAGATGCGTGTGTTCCGGGGCCTGGACGCTGTGCGGGCAGCGTCCAGCTGTAACTGGGATCCTCCCGAGCTTCTAGTATCTGCTGTGCTCCCTGAACCATCTTGGCCAGCTGGATTTCCCGAGTTCCCTGTACCACTGTGCGATGTACCATCTGCGCCAGCTGGATCTTCCGAGCCCCCCTGTGCCTGCTGCTCTCCATGATATCTTCGTCCGAGTCGCCTGACCCATCCTGAGCTGTGTGCTCTCCGTGATGTCTTCGTCCGAGTCGCCTGACCCATCCCGAGCTGTGTGCTCTCCGTGATGTCTCCGTCCGAGTCACCTGACACATCCCAAGCTGTGTGCTCTCTGTGATGTCTCCGTCCATGTCGCCTGACCCATCCCAAGCTGTGTGCTCTCCTTGATGTCTTCGTCCGAGTCACCTGACCCATCCTGAGCTGTGTGCTCTCCGTGATGTCTTCGTCCGAGTCGCCTGACCCATCCCGAGCTGTGTGCTCTCCGTGATGTCTCCGTCCGAGTCACCTGACCCATCCCAAGCTGTGTGCTCTCTGTGATGTCTCCGTCCAAGTCGCCTGACCCATCCGGAGCTGTGTGCTCTCCGTGATGTCTTCGTCCGAGTTGCCTGACCCATCCCGAGCTGTGTGCTCTCCGTGATGTCTTCGTCCGAGTCGCCTGACCCATCCCGAGCTGTGTGCTCTCCGTGATGTCTCCATCCGAGTCACCTGACCCATTCCGAGCTGTGTGCTGTCCGTGATGTCTTCGGCCGAGTCACCTGACCCATCCCGAGCTGTGTGCTCTCCGTGATGTCTTCATCCGAGTCACCTGGCCCTTCCCGGGCTGTGTGCGTCCGGGCTGTCCTCGTCCGAGTCACCTGACCCATCCCGAGCTGTGTGCTCTCCAAGATGTCTTCGTCCAAGTCACCTGACCCATCCCGAGCTGTGTGCTCTCCGTGATGTCTCCGTCCGAGTCGCCTGACCCATCCCGAGCTCTGTGCTCTCCGTGATGTCTCCGTCCGAGTCGCCTGTCCCATCCCGAGCTGTGTGCTCTCCGTGATGTCTCCGTCCGAGTCGCCTGACCCATCCCGAGCTGTGTGCTCTCCGTGATGTCTCCGTCCGAGTCGCCTGACCTATCCCGAGCTGTGTGCTCTCCGTGATTTCTTCGTCCGAGTCGCCTGACCCATCCCGAGCTGTGTGCTCTCCGTGATGTCTTCGTCCGTGTCAACTGACCCATCCCGAGCTGTGTGCTCTCCGTGATGTCTCCATCCGAGTCACCTGACCCATTCCGAGCTGTGTGCTCTCCGTGATGTCTTCGGCCGAGTCACCTGACCCATCCCGAGCTGTGTGCTCTCCGTGATGTCTCCATCCGAGTCACCTGACCCATCCCAAGCTGTGTGCTCTCCGTGATGTCTCCGTCCAAGTCGCCTGACCCATCCCGAGCTGTGTGCTCTCCGTGATGTCTCCGTCCGAGTCGCCTGACCCATCCGGAGCTGTGCGCTCTCCGTGATGTCTTCGTCCGAGTTGCCTGACCCATCCCGAGCTGTGTGCTCTCCGTGATGTCTTCGTCCGAGTCGCCTGACCCATCCCGAGCTGTGTGCTCTCCGTGATGTCTCCATCCGAGTCACCTGACCCATTCCGAGCTGTGTGCTCTCCGTGATGTCTTCCACCGAGTCACCTGACCCATCCCGAGCTGTGTGCTCTCCGTGATGTCTCCATCCGAGTCACCTGACCCATTCAGAGCTGTGTGCTCTCTGTGATGTCTTCGGCCGAGTTACCTGACCCATCCCGAGCTGTGTGCTCTCCGTGATGTCTCCATCCGAGTCACCTGACCCATTCCGAGCTGTGTGCTCTCCGTGATGTCTTCGGCCGAGCCACCTGACCCATCCCGAGCTGTGTGCTCTCCTTGATGTCTTCGTCCGAGTCACCTGACCCATCCCGAGCTGTGTGCGTCCGGGCTGTCCTCGTCCGAGTCACCTGACCTATCCCGAGCTGTGTGCTCTCCGTGATGTCTTCATCTGAGTCACCTGACCCATCCCGAGCTGTGTGCTCTCCGTGATGTCTCCGTCCGAATCACCTAACCCATCCCGAGCTGTGTGCTCTCCGTGATGTCTTCGTCCGAGTCACCTGACCCATTCCAAGCTGTGTGCTCTCCGTGATGTCTTTGTCCGAGTCGCCTGACCCTTCCCGAGCAGTGTGCGTCCGAGCTGTCCTCGTCTCTAGTCGTTCAGTCAGCCTGAGTCTCTGTTCCCTAGTGCTCCCAGTGCCCCAGTCTTTAGTTTATTTTCGAGCCCTAAGTTTATCTGTTCAGTGCTTATGCGCGGTGGTTTTGTCCACAGTAACAAATTATATAATACTGTACAGCGTATTATGAACATAATATTTTTTATTTCAAAAAGTCTCAAATGGATTTTCACGAAATTAGGTCACAGTTCAGGGCATGGTACAGCAATGATGTGTGTTTTATTTCAGAATTTTATGACATTGCGACAGGCCTTAGTCAAAGCAAAAGTCCCATTTTGGTGTATTTAGGTGGCGCTAGAGAGCCATTTTGTCTGTTTGGTGAAGATTTTAGACATTTAAAAAATGTTAACATCCACTATGAATTAACTATAAAATTTGGTTTGTTTTTGAGCATGTTTAAGGGGTCAAATTAAGGTTGGGAATTGTGTACGCATCGAAAGAAGGCAGTGAAAGTGCCTGGGGACCCCATCTTTGACGCCTAAAAAAATCCAAGCCGTTCGACTTTTGAAAATGTTTTACGGTAATTTTCATCGACAGAGTGTGCTTTGTCATGTGTTAGCATTTGGGGTTGATATGATGCACGCCCTCAAAGAAGTTTGCGTTTGTTCGAAGGCAAATTTTGGCCAAATTTAGGGAAAAAAGGAAATTTTGATATGCAAATTGAGAACTGCCGGTTCGATTTAGATAATGGGTGTTGATTGTTTATTTTTAGGCCTTGATGAGTTGAACAATATAGTGTTGGTTCCATCTCTCGACGACTTTCCTAACGGTCGTGGTGGCCGTCTAAGTGCCAGTGAAATGTGTCTTGGTGGTGCTAGAGAGCCATTTTGGCACCTAAGGGGATACTACCCCCAAAAGGCACAACTAGACCATAGGGAGAAGCTCCATACCAAATTTGGTGTTAGTAAGTGGTATAGTTTTCGAGTTCTGGTCCGGAAACGATTTTATTACAGACGGACTGACAGACGGACGGACGGACGGACACACTGATCACTATATCCCCCTGCATTATATGCCGGGGGGATGAAAAGGGAGAAGAAACTCCAAATATAATGAGAAGATAGAAAGTAAAACAAATCCTGACAACAGATATCTTCGGCTTTAGTGCCTAGCTACAAACAGACACTATAACAAAGAGGTGTGGTGAACACCTGGCTTATATAGAGTCTGGGGAAGCGCTGCCCCAGTTCACTCAGCCAGCAGGGTAAAGAATTCGATGAAAAGAATTACGATATCGTCACGGGAAAAGAGCCACAAAAAAAAGTCCAAAACACACACAAAACATCCAGAACCATGACACCCCCATTCATGAATTTTAGATACACCCAGCCTCACTGGAATAGCTCCCAATATTCAGCGTCTGGTACAAGAAAGCATGACAAAGTTGAAAATGGTTTTATCAGCAAGGATACAAGCACTCGGGGCAGTCAGAATATGGGATGATAGCTTATCTCCTCTGCTGTTTGTTATCTGTCAAATACCACAATTGTTAATCCAAGAGAAATCTAAAGAAAAACACAATTTAGGAGGGAATACTGGGTCCCTTAATCATTTATTGTTTATGGATGATTTTAAGTTGTTTGGAAAGGATGAGCGTGAACTTGATTCCCTGGTGAGCACAGCCCGCATTTTTAGCGAAGACATTGATATGGAGCTTGGCCTGAAGAAGTGCGGCATTCGGGTTCTGAAGAGGGGGAGGATGACTAAATTTAAAAAAACACATTTACGTAAAGTAGGAAGAATGAAGACTATAGAAGGGGATGGTTATATGTACATGGGAATTCTTCAGTATGATGATTAGCTGCATGAAAGAATGAAGAACATGCTGCAGGTTGAATATTTTCGCAAGTTGAAAAAATGTTTAAGGCAAAGTTGAATATAAGGAACACAATGCAAGCAATTAACACCCGGACAGTGTCAGTGATGGGATATGGAGTTGGAATTGTCCATTCGAACAAGAAGAAAGTGCAGAATATAGATCGAAAGACGAGGAAGCTGATGACCATCTATGGCATGCTGCACCCCTGTGCAGATGTAGATCGCCTATATCTACCAAGAATGAGTGGGGATCAGGGACTGATGGGTATGGAAGACTGTATACAATTGGAGAAAACTGGGCTCACCCATTATGCGCAGAATAGCAGTGAACGACTACTAAAAGCAGTATCAAATGAATGCTTAATAAGCAGTTTGACGTACTAAGCCCCAAGGAAGTCAAGAAGAGGATGTATGAAGTACGCTTTGAAAGCTGGAAGAGTAATCTCCTTCATGGTCAAATTCTATGACAAACAGGGGATGTAAGAGATAACACATCATGGCATTGGATGTGGAAGGGTCATCCCAATAAGGAGACTGAAGGGCTCATTACAACTGCCCAGGACCAGGCCCTGAGAACAAACAGTGTTACAGCACACATGGAAAAGTAAGATATATCACCCCTCTGCAGAATGTGCAGAGAAAAGGAGGAGTCCCTAGGCCACCTAATATGCGAGTGCGGCAAACTAGCTCAAAAATGAGTACAAATAGACACAATGATGTGGCCAGAATATGTCTGAAAAAGCATGGTCTTCCTGCAGCAGATAAATGGTATAAGCATGAACCAAAGACTTGTAGAAAGTAGTGCGGCAAAGTTCCTGTGGGATTTCTCCATACAAACAGATCAAGAAATACAAAGTAGAAGGCCAGGTTTTGTTCCCCTAGATAAGGAAGAAAACCAGCGCTTCATCGTTGATATCGCTGTGCTTGGAGATGCCTGCATAGTTGAAAAATATCAGGATCTTAAAGGAGACTTTTGTGGAACACTAAAACCTATGTTGTGCCAGCCGGGATCATATTTATCTTACCGCCCGTGGTCATGCTAGCGGCAAGTTGATTGACTGATTGATTGACTGATTGATTGATTGGTGAATGATGCTCGATTCTCATCACAACACTACTTCCTAAACTTCGCTTATCCAGAAGTAAAAATGGGAGACAAATATATCTTTTCTCCCCATATTAATCGGTCAAAACATTTGGTGATAAACTTTTGCACATGGTATTTATTGAAAACAACATCTTAATATAGCCTAAATAAAATATTCAATATTCAATTGAAAAAATAAAGCACATTATGAGGCATATGATACTCCCTTCCTTTATACCGAGGACAATGAAGAATAGCTGGTATCTACACCAAAAAAAGTAAAAAAAGAAAGGTGGATAGCAGATCTGATCAGATTTTTTTTAATTCACTTTTCACTCACGACAAACATTTGTGAGAAGGCGAAAGAACAGGATATACTGAGGCACCCAGATCGCTGACAGGTTGCGAGTTCTTGAATTTGAGGAGTGAAAAAAAAAAAAACACATGCCAATGTAGGCAACATCTCCCAGGCCCGCCGAAAGGAGGGGATAACCAGGTCAGTTGCCCCAGGCCCTGGGTCTGGGGGCAACAGAACTGCACTCGCTGATGATTAAGGTAGATTACTGCTATAAAAATACCATTACCATTTCCACATTTTTCACGCACCATTTCTCAAAAACCGGTAGTCTGAGTTTCATGAAGTTTGGAACATTAATAATTTACATCATATTGGTTGTCCTGAACCTAAAAAATATGGCCCTTTGGGTACTCTTTTAATTTCAGCAGGTATAGAATAGACGAGGTATAGAATTTTCAAGTCAAGAGCAAAATTTCAAAAAAACATTTGCATTTTGTTAATGTATCCAACTTTAAGAGGTTTAGCCCATAGTAACTGAGGTATGGTGTTTTGAAATTGTCATGATATGCCTCTTTGCAGCGGCCATTTTGTACACCTAATTTGCATCATTTATGCAAATCACCTCCAAACCTGCTCATTTGAATGTTTGCCTCTCATATCAATAAATCAATTTCATGTAGGTGATAAAATGAAGATTTTCATGCTTAATAGCAGTATTCTACCTTAAAACATCTCCTGGAATAATTTGTAAAAATTGGTTTTTAAAAAATGTATGGAATTTATATCACAAATAATGTTTAAGCTTTTTTTGAATTTTCCTCATTTTCCTTGACATTGTAGTCGAAAACATTTTTACATTCTCTCCAAGCAAAAATGGTTTGGCCTATTACACTGCGTAAATTCTAAAGTTCTATTGGTAATTAATTAATTGTCTCCCCTGTCTTGTCATGTATGTATCTTTGCTCACGGACCTTTGTCTTGCGTGCCACTCATTCGGGTGATTTATTGGTTTCTGGGTTTTCAATCTTCCTTCATTATCTCGTGTGCTTCCGTCCTCTCTCTTTTACTATCTACAAACCATACTAACAGTTTGTTGTTTTTGATAATTACTAACCCTCATTAACATTGTACATTTTTACTAACTTACTAACATGCACTCGGGATTGTATAGCTGCACATACTAATTGACTAACGATCTCTCAGCAGTCGCTCAATTGTAATCTCCGCCCTCCTTGCCTATCCCTAATTATCTCTGCTGCAGTTTTCCACTTATACTTTGTGCTTTCCTTTTCTTTTATCTTGGCACTTTAGTACTCCTTAACTGGAGCTGTTGTTTTGTACTTAGGTTTGTCTTGTGATCCCTGTCTGCGTTTTGGCTACAGCCAAATTCATGTAATTAGTTTATTCCTCGTGTGTCTCTCCCTGATCATTGTTACCATTGATTGCACCTGTTCTCCCTGGTCATATGTTTACCCCGGGTGTGTATATAAGATGTCTGTTTGGTTCACTTTCTTGTCAGATCGTTCTCCCTAGTTTTCTCGTGCCATGTTTCTCGCCTTGATTTCTCAGCGTTTATCTTTCTGACTGGATTGCCCGACATTTGATTTTTGCCTTTGTGATTTTGGATTACTGTTGCATCTGTGTGTTTTGACCATTTTTCTGCCCGACTACGAGATCTGTTTGCTGCCCTGGTAATGATTCGGATTACGTCCTGTGGATTCTGGCTTGTCTCTCTGATAGTACTATTCCTGTGTACCAGACCCATTTCTGTCCGACTACGATTACTGTGATTGCTGCCCTGGTTTTTGATACTTTTTTCGCCCAACTGGATTTCGACTTTTGGATTGTGGACTTTGTACTGTTTTTCACCCTGCGGGGGTCACACCCCCCCCCCCCTTACCAATAAAACAAGCTCTACTGCATTTCCTGGTTCTCATCTAGTTCCTGATCGCAACACAACATTGTGTGCATTGAGTGGGGCACTAGCAGCTTTGATGGCTGGCTTGGTATCAGCTGCAATTCAAGAAGTGCAGAGATCAAAAGGCAGCCCATGCTGACTGAGTTTCATAAAACTGCAAGCTGGACACGGTTCTCAGCATCAGGTGTAAACCAGGGCACATGGGAGATGCAGATTATAACACAGCATTATAAAAGCAGATAATGTGACATGGAAAAGTAAAAATATTTTATGGTTAGAAAAATGACTGGAGAACCTTTCACTTTTCAAGCCGATCAATTTGAATGAACCCTTTTGGCGTTATTTTTTTTTAACGTCATTTACAGCGCTGAATATTCACTCCCAGACTGGAAACGTTAGCAATTATTCAATCAACGCATATGTAAGAGACTCAGGGGTTTGAAGCAATGCATGTGTTTCATGATCATTTAAAGTGTTGAAATATGTCATTTGAACCATCTTTATGCAAGTCCATTGGTTCCAACCCTTGAGTAAGGAAAACCGTCCAGAGTCAAAATTGGTTTTCATACTAGTGGTGAAATCCACTGTAACTCAAGTGAAACTGAAGGACCTCAATTCTGCGCAATCTCTTACAAACGCACCAATTGAATAATTGCTGACAACAGAAGGGGAACGTACATATGCCACTAAAATTCACGCCAAATGCGTGAGAGATGATAGGTAGGCGTTATTACTGGAAACTGGCCACGCCTGATCATGTTGACAGTTTTTGGAGTTTCTGTAATAATTTAAATGAATGACTGGAAACAGGTCAAGAATTATGCTATTTGTGTTCATTTTAACTTAACAAGGAGCACTGGCAACACCTGATGATCCTTAGTATATTTAGAGTCAAGTAAATTCAATTTTATTAGGATAGGAATTGAGTTACACACCAGGAGGTTCTGCCATCAGCCAAATGAAAACGAAAGCTTCAAGGTCCCTTATGCTGTATTTAGTCTAATAAATATGTCCAATGGGTCTTTAAAATAATGTTTAGAACTTAGTTACAAAAAACACCACACATATCCAGACCTCTTCTCTCACCCCGTCTGTGCCGGCATGAAACATGAGCTGTTTGGAATGGGCGGGGAAGCTCTGCTAATGGATGCGACTTTGATTCTGGGGGAGGTTATAGACCCGGAAAACCAGGAAACCAAGATGGCAGGTATTTCAGGACAGCTCTCCGCGGCATCTATTGCTGTAAGACCGTACTTGTTTGATCCCACATCCGTCCTCAATGGGAGGAGGAAGCAATTGAAGTATTGCAGCAATGTAAACATCAGGATGTCAATGAGTGGTAAATTGAAATTTTAGTGTTTTGCTCATACTGTCTTGCCTTGCATGCATGTGATTGTGACTGTACTGTGATATAATCATGTCATATACCCACTTAGCTCTCCAGAGGAAACTTTGCTAAAAGCCCCCGTTAACCATTTCCACCAAAATTAAAAGCCATTCCAACACTAAGCTAATGAATCTCTTCGCACCAAAAACACACAAACAGTGTAAGAGTTGCTTCTGTGGAGCAAGCAAATCAATAACTTCTACCAACAAAAAATCTGTATCCGATCTCCACTTTTTTCCTGCTTTTTATGAGCCAGAACAATTTTCAAAGGTGGATGAAATTCTGCCACAGCGTTTGTTCCACCAGACATAGTGCGTTTCGCGATTGCTTTCACTGCGGTAGTATCAGAGAGCTAGCCCACACGATGGCAAAGCACCAGGCGAAACGATTGTTTCACAGCAGCAGTAAACGAACCCAAACACGTACCCTAAGTGTTATGATCCTCCTTTGTCCCATGTTTCATGTCATGTTTAAGCTCTGTGCCTGGCTCTGCCATGTTTATTGATTTTTTTAGTTTAGTGACCACTGCTTGTTTCTTGACCATTCTCTGATTGCGTATTGTGTATTTGGTAATTTTGGATTTCTTGTTTTTTATAATTTTCTTTGTCATAGTTTCATGCCATGTTATATTTCCTTGCCTTGTTGATTTTTCTGCCATGCCATGTTTTGCACTACGTCTACCCCGTCTTGTCTTGTGTAGGTCTTTGCTCGCGGTCCTTAGTCTTACGTGCCACTCATTCGGGTGATTTACTGGTTTCTGGGTTTCAACCTTCTTTCATATCTCGTGTTCTTCCTTCCTCTCTCCTTTTGCTATTTACTAACCATACTAACAGTTTATTGTTTTCGATAATTTACTAACACATATTAACATTGTATATTTTTACTAACTTACTAACATGCACTCGGTATTGTATAGCTGCACATACTAATTGACTAACGATCTCTCAGCAGTCGCCCAATTCTAATCTCCTCCTCCTTGTCTATCTCTGCCGCAGCTTCTGTGAATTTCCACTTATATCTCATGCTTTCCTTTTCTTTAGACTATGCACTTTTAGTAGTCCTTAACCGGAGCTGTTGTTTGTTCATAGGATTGTCTTGTGATCCCTGTCTGCGTTCTACGTTCCCTGAACAGATGTACCAAGCATCCGAATTACAATCAAGTATAAAAAGTAAGCTTCAAATGAGGTTTATGTTTGTCTCATTGATACTTTTTACTCTTGCATATTTAGCTAGGACACGAACATTAGGAACAGTAACTTAGCTATGTTAGCTGCAGTACTACAGCCATATTCAACAGGCTATCATGTTAGGTAGGCTCATGCAGTAAAGCAACACAAAATGGTAAAACTTACTGCTTCCGTGTCTGTGAGTCACGGACAGTTGATACCGATCCAGGCTTATTTGTCAGATATTTTACGAAGCCTGCGTTTGAGGCCAGTTGTTAGTGCTAACTATTATTTGCAGTCCTGCTAGCCACCCGTAATATGTTAGCTTCACTTACATTATTTGCTGTTATATCGTTACTTACAGCTTGTGGCTCCAAGTGCTTGATTGATGCTACTGCTTCAGGTTTGAGAAGCAGCTGAGATGCATATCTAGTGTCAAATTATCTTTTATTCACAAAGCTGTACTTGGTAAAATGCCAAGCACAAACAGCTAATGTTCATTTTGAGTGTGGCTGTTTGCCGCCTGCAAACAAAAAAGCTACCCTCTGATTTGTGGCGGCATCGTCTTTAGGAAGAAAATAGTAGTGCTTTTTCTTTTTCGCATTAAAAAAAAAGTATGAGCAGTTTTAGGAGACATACTGATAAATCAGCACGTTAAATGACTTGGGCTCATTTGAGTCTGATGGAATAAATTCTGGGGTGGCCAGATTCAGCGCCATGATTGGCTGTGGCCAGGTCTGTCCTGATTGGACGCAACAACCTGACGTCAGGTTTTGCCCAGATCTCGTGAGGATCTCGGAGCGAGCTTTTCAGAGAGGAAATCATGTTCAGGAAATCACGTTTGCGGATTACAGCAAAACCCCTGTATCCGATGTTTATAAACTTTGCAGAGGTTGAGAATGGACCTCCAACCTCATAACATTACTTACATGTGTTAAAAGATCTTTAAGGGATCTTTAAAATGTTGACTACAGTCGCCATCCGCACTGAAAGGGTTAAGTGAATTAGTGAGAATTTATAATTTTATTAGATGGGCACTGATCATTCATAGGTTTAAGGAACATGAGCTAGTATTTACAGTCCATATGAAAACGCACCACTCACGAAATCTGGAATAGCTCCACGGATTGATATGTGAAGTATATACGTATGATGCATTTGAGATAATGAATAATTTAAGAAGACATGTAAACATCATTCAATTTCATTCACGATAATGTTAATGCGCGAGAGAGGTTTAACTGGTGTAGGGGTCAAACAGGAAAGTCAATCACGGGTGTGACTGCCATTTGCATTGACACATGCGGTGCATCGTCGTCGCATGGAGTTGATCAGTCTCTGGACAGTGTTCTGAGGGATAGCATTCCACTCCTGAACAAGGGCAACCTCAAGTTCTCGGATGTTGTCCATCTGGCGTCGACGTGAAAAACGTCGTCCAATTTCATCCCATAAGTGCTCGATAGGGGAGAAGTCAGGTGACAGAGCTGGCCACTGAAGCACAGGGATGTTCTGCTGTGCAAGGTACTGCATGGACACTCTTGCAGTGTGTGCCCTAGCGTTGTCCTGTTGGAACGTGTGGACATCGTGGTGTTGGTTGAAGAACGGCACAACATGGTTCTGCAGCACCTGGTCCCGGTAGTAGACGCTGTTCACCCTTCCTCTGCAGATATGGAGAGGGGTTCTGTGACGGTAGCTTATTCCACCCCACACCATAACGCTGCCACCACCCCAACGGTCCGTTTGAATGACACAATCGGCGTTATAAGGTTCACCACGTCTCCGCCAAACATGTATACGGCCATCTGCGTTCCTTAAGTGAAATCGTGACTCGTCAGAAAAGATGACACCGTGCCATTGTCGTAGTCGCCAATTCTGGTGCCTGTTTGCCCACTGTAGACGCTGGTGGTTTCGGTGACGATCCGTAAATATGGGGCCGAAATATGGACGTCGTGCATGCAGGCCTGTAGCTCGCAGACGGTTCCGTACGGTGTTGGGGTGAATGAATCCACGTCATCCTTGGACTTGAGCAGCCGTTCTTGTTGCTGGTAGTGTTCGGTCTCGGACATGATCCCATACGATCTGACGGTCCTGACGTGCCGTTGTCTCACGTTGTTGACCTGGTGGAGGACGGTACCGAGTGTTCCCCGCTTGCAGAAACCTTTGATAGAGTCTTGCGATCGTTGTGTGTGCGCTGTGTAGTCGTCTGGCAATTTCCCTGTTGCTGGCGCCAATTTTAAGCATGCCTATGGCACGTTCCTGTTCAGGGGCTGTAAGTCGCGGCATAGTGTCGAAGTTTCACAAGTGTCAGTGAAGAAGTGACATTTTATTCAGATTCACATGCTTTTAAAGGCAATGTGTGCACAAATTCAGAGTGAAATTTATTTTTTCCCGTGGTGTGCGTGCAAGATGTTGCGTTTTTGCAAAAAATTGCCTAGCGTTACAGTTAACTTGAAATTCTCGCATTTCTTGCACCTGGCATGTCGGGTGACATCACTGTAGTGTTGTAGTTGTATAAAAATTATATTGATGTTCATTTGAACTTTTGACTTTTTCAAGTGGTGCGTTTTCATTTGTACTCAGTATATTTACCATGCTATACAAACCCTGAAAAGCAGCGAAAGTTTCTGAGATTGTCGATTTCTGCCATGTTATGTTTATCTTTTGCCTTGCCCTAGTAATGTGTGTTTGTTTATTTCGTCATTTTCCCTGCCTGGTCTGCCCACCTGACTCCACCTCTCCAAGTCCATACTCTGGTTTCTGTGTTTTTCATCTCTTAGTCTTTTGCTTCATCACTGCATTCGGTGTGGCGTTTAGTATTTCTTACTTCCTTTACAGCTGTTCTTTATTCGGGCCTGCTCTAAGCTTGAAAGATTGACTGATCTTTTTATTCGTAGTGTTATGGCCCCAATTTGTTATTACATTTACAACGCAACAGCAACAGCAAGAAATGACAGACACAGTTTTAAAACCTCAAACACATTTAATGATCAGACAACTAAACAACTAACTACGCTACTGACCAAGATTGATTAACAAGACCAAAAACTGAAATATTTACAGTCCCTTTTTCGTGGGGTGGCTTGGTGATGTCCTGGGTGAGGAAAATGCTCTATGGGGCAAAAATCCACAAAAGAAACTTCACAGGTCTTCACAGGACAGAATGACAGGTCTGGTCACATGTATCCTTCTTCTTGCAATTTCTCCTACTACTTTACTGTGTCAATTCTCCCCTTTATATACTCTTTTGCAGACCCCTCCCACCTTTTAGACATTTTTTTTCTTTTCTCTGGGACTTGTTTCAGACATGCCCGAAACATGCCCAAACCTAGCTCCAGTCTGAGCTAAACAAAAAAAAGGTAAATACTGCCATCCAGTGGCCTATATTCACATTACACCTCCATTCCAAAAGGGAAAAATTTTGACTCATAAAGGCAAAATTTTTCTTTTCAATACAAAATGGTTAAGTGAACACTTGTCTATATGTACATATCATACAATATCCAAATAAACACATGATATATATATATATATATATATATATATATATACATATTCAAACACGGGATAAGCAATCAGCAATCAAAATCAAACTCCAATTCAACAATCTTCGATTCTTGTTTTTCATCTTACTCAAAAACATTAACGGGTTGTGGTCAGTGTACACAATCATTGGCTTTTGCCCTGTACAAACATAAACATCAAAGTGTTGAAAAGATAGAACCAGAGCCAAAAGCTCCTTCTCTATTGTGGAATAGTTCCTTTGGTGGCGATTGAACTTCCTGGAGAAGTATGCCACGGGATGCTCAATGTCATCAGAGTCACTTCTCTGTAGGAGCACAGATCCACAAGCTTGGTCGCAAGCATCGACCGCGATGGAGAACTGTTTGTTGAAGTCAGGAGATTTGAGCACGGGGAAGTGACACAGCAGAGACTTCAGGCGATCGAAGGCTGTCTGGCATGCCTCATCCCAAGTGAACTTTACACCTCTCTTCAGTTGGTTAGTGAGACTAAGAGCAATCTCAGCAAAGTTCTTGCAGAACTTGCGGTAGTACCCAATCATTCCAAGGAAGCGGCGCAAAGCTTTTTTGTTGTCAGGAACTGGAAAGTCCATGATGGCTTGGACTTTAGCATTTATGGGTGCCACCTTACCCGAGCCTATGACGTAGCCAAGACAGGCGACAGTAGCACAACCAAAGTCACTCTTATTCAGGTTAACAGTCAGGTTAGCCTGGGTCAGGCGCTGGAACAACGTCTCTACATCTTTTAGATGTTCTTCCCAGGAGTCACTCCATGTGATCATGTCATCGATGTATGCACCCATGTGTGGCAATCAGCCGATTGTAGACTGTATCATCCTTTGGAACGTGGCTGGGGCATTTTTCATTCCAAAGGGTAGGACTTCATACTGGTACAACCCAGATGGTGTGGCAAAAGCAGAGATGCTCTTGGCCCTCTCAGTTAAAGGCACACACCAATAACCCTTCAATAAATCAATCTTGGTCAGAAACTTTGCTTGCCCTACTCTATCAATACAATCATCAATCCTAGGTATTGGAAACACATCAGTTCTAGTTACAGCATTGACTTTGCGATAATCTGTACAGAATCTAGTACTTCCATCAGGTTTTGGAACTAGCACACAGGGTGAACTCCAATCTGAGTTGGAGGGTCTGATGATATCATGTTCTAACATGTACTCAACCTCTTTCTCAGCAATCTTTCTCTTTTCAGGATTCATCCGGTACAGATGCTGTTTTATTGGTTTGGCATCACCAACATCTACATCATGAGAGGCTATAGAAACTCTTTTTGGAACATCAGGAAACAGATCCTCATATTTCTTGATCAACCTCTCAAACTGATCTCTCTGTGAGGGTTCTAAGTGCTGGAGTTTTACATCAAGATTTTGCAACACTTCAAAATTTGACAATTTACCTGAAAGAACTTCAGCTTTAATTCTAGGTTCATCATCTTGAAACTCCCCCTCATCTTCACAAATCTCGGCCATAGGAGAATCTGAAGAGACAGCTGCAACCCTAGCATTTCTGTCATGATAAGGCTTCAGCATGTTAATGTGACACAGTTGTTTTGGTTTTCTCCTATCTGGAGTCTTCACAATGTAATTGAGATCATTGAGTTTTGTCAGAATTTCATAAGGACCATGAAATCTAGCCTGCAATGGATTGGACTGCAAGGGAAACAACACAAGGACCTTGTCTCCTGGTTTAAACTCACGGCTTCTAGCCTTATGATCATACCAAGTTTTCATTTTTCCCTGACTTGATTTCAAGTTCTCTTTGGCTAGGTCACAAGCTGCACACAATCTTTCCTTGAACTTGCTAACATAGTCTAACAGACTGATGTGCGGCCCTTCCTCTTGCCATTGTTCACTCAATAATAGCAAAGGTCTTCTCACTTCATGGCCAAACGCTAGCTCAAACGGACTGAATCCAGTAGAATCCTGCACTGCTTCTCTAGCTGCAAACAACAGCAAATGAACACCTTCATCCCAGTCTTTCTCATGGTCATAACAATAAGTCCTCATCATTGTCTTGAGAGTGGAATGAAACCGCTCTAAGGCACCCTGACTTTCTGGATGATAGGCACTAGAAAGAATCTGCTTTGCACCTAGTTCATACACAACCTGCTGAAACAATCCTGAAGTGAAATTGCTACCTTGGTCTGACTGAATTTCCCTGGGAAGGCCAAACAACGTGAAGAACTTTTTCAAAGCCTTCGAGATTGCAGTTGCCTTGATGTTACGTAGAGGTATGGCTTCGGGGAATCTGGTAGATGCACACATGATTGTCAACAAGTACTGATTTCCAGATCTCGTCTTGGGTAATGGACCCACACAATCAACAATGACCTTAGATAATGGCTCCCCAAATGCTGGGATAGGCTGCAATGGAGCTACAGGTGGGTCTGACTGGTGTTTTTTAACTACCTGACAAGTGTGACAGGTTTTGCAAAAGTTGGAAACGTCTTTCCGAAGCCCAGGCCAAAAGAAGTGTTTCATGATCTTATCAACAGTCTTGTTAACACCAAGATGACCTCCTAAAGGTAAACTATGAGCCATTGTTAAGATCTCATTCCTGTAGACCTTCGGAACAACAATTTACCTGACCACTGCCCAATCTGCATTGGCAGGGATATCAGGAGGACAGAGACAAGTCTCCAGACACATCAGAGTCACCAAACCCATCTGGCTGGCTGAACAATGAACTGATAAAAGTGTCTGATAAGTTCTCAAACGGAGAAACCATAGTAGGCCAATCAAAGTCATGAGGCGAACCACCTGAGTCCTGACTATTCAATGTGCTGGACGGCACCACAACATCTTCTTTAGCCTTCTTAGCCAAAGCAGGAGTCACTGCGCAAGAAGGATACAGAGATGGGTCCTCATCCCCATCTTCAGTGCTCGGCTGTGAAGTAAGATGTACAGGGGGAACTACTTTGCCCCAAGCCAGGTCATTGCCTAGCAACAGAGAAACACCCTTTATAGGTAGACTTGACATAAGTCCCACCTTTACCTGTCCTGTAACTAAATCTGACTTCAAGAATATAGAGCGCAGGGGTACAGATACAGGCCTCCCTTCAATACCTTGTACAAGTATGAAATCCCCTGAAGCGGTCTCATCACGTAACTCCAAGGAGTCCATCAACAAAAGTAACTGAGAAGCACCGGTATCCCTTAGGATATATATGGGGACAGGAGTAGTATGCTCATTCAGAGCCACAAATCCCTCTGACACAAATGGAAGAAATTCCTCCCTTACAAAGTCAGCAGTATCAGGCTTTTTAGCCCCACCAGAAGCAGGCAATTTAGCAGATTGGTCATCTACTACAGGGGTTTCTAACCTTGCTTTCACAAAGGCATTTGGTTTGGTGTCCTTTTTCTTTCTTAGCTTTAAGGAACCAACAGTTAGTTGTAACATGACCAGATTTCTTGCAATAACTGCAAACTAGACCACTTTTGTCACTGTCAGCTTTCACACTTTGATCAGACCTGTTACTGGATTTCTGAGCACCATCACCAGATTTGTCTTTGTCTTTAGGTGAGGAATCTTGGGTATCACCGTAACCCTTTTTCTGAAATTGGGACCATCTATTGTTACTGCTAGACTGAAATTTGGACTTCTGTGTGAGAACATATTCATCTGCAAATTTGGCAGCTGATTGCAAATTCAGTGCTTGCTTCTCATTAAGGTAGGTCTTAACATCATCCTTAACACAGTTCTTGAATTCTTCAACTAACACCATCTCTTTTAGTGAGTTGAAATCATCCTTGACCTCCATATAAGTACACCAGCGCTCAAAGCAAACCTTCTTCTCATTAGCAAATTCCACATAAGTCTGATTTTCAGATTTCTTCAGACCCCTGAATTTCTGTCGATGAGCCTCTGGAACCAACTCAAAAGCTCTCAAAATAACCTTTTTGACAACCTCATAATCAGAGGAATCATCTGCAGACAAAGCTGAATAGGCTTGTTGAGCTTTACCCTTGAGGACAGTTTGCAACATCAGAGGCCAGTGTTCCTTTGGCCTCTGGCAACTCCTTGCTACCTTTTCAAAACACTGGAAATAGTTGTCAACATCCTTTTCCGAAAATGGAGGCACCAGTTTTACCTCCTGGCTAGCACAAAATTTATTTTTAGTTTCAATTTTAATTTTTAGTTGCTCCATTTTGAGTCTTTCTTCTCTATCGAATTTCTCTAATTCAAAATCTCTCTGTCTCTGTCTCTCTCTTTCTGCTCTTTCCTCTTTCTCTCTCAAATTCTCTTTCTTTCTTCTCTTCTCTTGCTAATTTTTCTAACTCAAATTCTCTTTGTTTTTCTTTTACCTCCCTCTCAAATTCTCTTTGTTTTTCTTTTTCCTCCCTTTCAATCACTAGCATTTTTAATTTAAGTTCCATTTCTATATTTGTATTTTCTACTGGAAACTGTTCCAGATCTCCTGGTGCAAACACATTTTCATCAATGTAATATTCAACTATGTCTCTAGCCAGTCTTGCTTTTCGCATGGCTGGTTTTACCTCTGTCAGCTCTAAATGTCTGCAAATTTCTAGCAGTTCTGTCTTTTTAGAAGACTTCAAAACCTCAATGGTTGGTGATGCCAAGAAATCATCCATTGCTGTTGATCTTTAGATTTTCAATAAATTACTCACACAATGGTCTCACCTGGACGAGCCCCCAATTTGTTATGGCCCTAATTTGTTATTACATTTACAACACAATAGCAACAGCAACAGCAAGGGATGACAGACACAGTTTTAAAACCTTAAACACATTTAATGAACAGACAACTAAACAACTAACCACGCTACTGACTAAGATTGATTAACAAGACAAAAAACAGAAATATTTACAGTCCCTTTTTGGTGGGGTGGCTTGGTGATGTCCTGGGTGAGGAAAATGCTCTATGGGGCAAAAATCCACAAAAGAAACTTCACAGGTCTTGAACAGAATGACAGGTCTGGTCACATGTATCCTTCTTCTTGCAATTTCTCCTACTACTTTACTGTCTCAATTCTCCCCTTTATATACTCTTTTGCAGACCCCTCCCACCTTTTAGACTTTTTTTTCTTTTCTCTGGGACTTGTTTTAGGCATGCCCGAAACATGCCCAAACCTAGCTCCAGTCTGAGCTTAACAAAAAAAGGGTAAATACTGCCATCCAGTGGCCTACATTCACATTACAGTAGTAATTACTAACCCCATTACTAACAACGCACGGAAGGTGTTTTATTAGATAGGCACTTACTAATCATTATTAAATCAGTTGGGGCATTGAGTGATTGAATTCCCACATTCGCAACTTTCAGTTCTGTGCTATTCTGTTTTTTAATGAACCCTTATTTGACCGGGGAATGGCCATTGTGTAGCGGCTGCTACTTATAGTCAAAATCAGCGAGCTGCTCACTAGTCCAGATTACTGTTAATAAGCACGATAATAAAGCAAATTATGCAAATGCAGAATAGATTTGACAGCAATGTTTGAATATGCTGATTTATTCCACCATCAATTTTTCCCAGACTTTAAAGAATAAAAATCCCCAAAACAGCTGCATTACTATAATATAGAATTACAAGGATTTGGAAGACTTGATAAAGTCATGAAGCGAATGCCATCCCCGTGACTGAAGCTCCCAAGCTGATGCCCACTCTGAATAGCAACATTTTTGAATTGTGAAATAAATTTAACAGAAACTTAACAAGCAGCGCTAGCATAAATTACACCTGCGCAAATTAAGAACATGAAAACCAACGGAAAACAAGTCAGCATGGTCTACAACATCCCCCGCCGATCATGTGCTTCTTATTTTCGAACTCCATCAAGGCCTTTATGGACGGAAGCTACACACTAAATTTTGTTATCCTATCTGTAATAGTTTCTGAGAAAAGTTGTCCCCTTTCTCTCGGACGGACGGACGGATGGACGCACGCACGGATGGACGGAGGTCAAACCTATATCCCCCTCCCACTTCGTGTTGGCGTGGGTCCGGGGATAATAATGGTCAGCTAATAACCCATTGACGAAACTTATCGGTAAGTGTCAAATTAACTGCGCCTTACAACAAAAGGGGAAATAAACTTTAAAAGCCAGCCAATTATGTAGCGCAGGCCATGTATATTAATGTGATAAGGCCTAAGCAACCATCAGGTTGATCTGCTTGCAACAGCTTTTGGTGCTTTTCCTAAAGCATCAAACAAATGATTGTTGAAAACCTGATCCAGAAAATCAATTGCTGTTAATGTATCCTTTTGCAGTCAGGTATATATCATGCTTACGCTTCAAAAGTTTGAGACTTTTAGAGCTTTACTCTGCCAGGTGAAATGAAGCTGGATCGGATGTTTGCAGTTGTGCTACATTGCTTCAAAGAGCAGTCCATTCGCAAATTTGTGGCAGCTCAGTAAACCGCCTTCGGAAATGCATACTGTACTCTTATGCGCAATACTATCCATGAACTTTGGTTAATATTTTGACATTTTCCACCACCATTTGACCACGCATGTAAGCATTTAGTTATTTTTATGTGACCCGCCTCTCAGCAAGGGCATGTTCAAGATCGCGGGTTTGAGTGAGAGCCTGAGAGTTCGTCTCTTGAACGATTAAACTAAGTTCGGTCTTAGACAAGCGAGAACAAAGGCAAGCAGTCTCACCTCGCATTTCAAGACAACGTCCCCTTCCGCACAGCTTGGTTTTGATGGAATTTGATGCAAACCTTTGTATGGAGCCATGTTAAAAAACGTGCAAGAACTTGCGTGTCGTTCAAAACACGGGAGTTTTCCTGTGCAAGACCTTGGCAGGAGACCCTTCAATCGTGAACATGTCCCAGGTGAGCAAATTTAACGCAAGTACTAAATACCAGTAGATACGCTTCTCAGAAAAAAACTAGTGTGATGAGGAAAAGTAGTACCTCCACAGAGAGGCAAAATATGCTAGGTGGGCGCACAATTTGTGAAACTTAAAGGAAAAGATTGCTTAATGTACCCATGCACTGCCCTAGCGATATTAAACTCCAGGGTGTGTTTATTTCTAAGAGACAGGGATATGCTTAGCGGTTTAAGGAACAGAATTATATCCACAGTCAGCCAGAAGTCGGTTAACGACCCAGATAGCAAAAAGCATTAATTCAATGTTGGATTTTGGTCAGATTGGTTATTTTTGGTTGAGGTTGAAAAATCTAAGTTGACTCAATGTTTTATTACAGTTACCATTTCAGTGTTTGAAAAACTGTTGTTGAATCAGTGTAGTATAGATAATGATTTTTCAATGTTGAAATGCCCTACAATGATTTGACATACAAAAGTAATTTCAATGGTGCTGATGGGGGGTGCGCTTCTCTAAGGTGCTTCCTCCACCTAGGCCAGGCAGGAAACCTTAAAGGAGGACTATCATAGCTGGGAAAGGTGGGTAATATTATTTCAATATATCATGAAAAAAGCTCCTACAACTTTTTTTTCTTTATTTTGCAATTTCTTTCATTTTTATGAGCGATTTTACAAAACTAGCGGGCCGCGCCATTTTCACTACAGTAGATTCACCCTCGATCCACTTGGAATCGTGACATCAGTGTGGCTGTCAGTGCCATGAATGTACATTGTCCTGCGGTCCAGCATTGTGATTGTTTAATGACCGAGATATTCCTGCTTCCTCTATGGGGCAGACAGACGAGCTTGATTATTAGCAACCTTTCTCTATCCAACACAACTTTAATTTAGAAGTGAACTTACATCAGAGACCATTTGAAATACTACCGGAAAGAAAAGTGCGATTTGAAGTCTGCTAATTTCCAGCGAGGCTGGATGGCTGCCGTCACCTTGACATAATTAGCTCACCTTAAATCAATTCCTGTGTAATTTGCCTGACTTGTAATCAAGTGAATTATTCAGCCAACTGACCATTCAAAACCTAAATCTAGCCAATAATGATTCAGAAGAGATAATGAGAAGCAGACAAACTGAACCAGGCTACCATGTAAGATTGAAATAATGTCAGTAATTTGAATAAATAGCAGTCCTCTGAATTCCACCTCTCGTCTGAAAACTTTAATGTATTATTTAAAAAGGATTTCTTAAAAATAGAATCATGTTAAGATGGCCCTGGTTTTTAAGCGTCTAAAATAAAAAAGTAGAAAACATTGTGTGAAGCGCATCAAACGTGAATGTGAGAGAGAAATTATTTTCGCATTGCAAGCAATGGACAAATGCACCATTGAGGTAAATCTGTGTCGCAAATTTTAAACATTTTTATTTAATAATTGAACAAGATTCGTACACAACGGTCAAATGGAATAATCAAGCAAACACATTCAGGCAAATTGCGTGCTGAACTAAGCAAAGTTAAGGTCTTCAAAATCATCATCCTCTATTCGACAATTGCTTTTACCCCCCTCCCATTTACTTTTCTCAATTTGCAAGCAAACAGTTGATTCGCTCAATGAACAATTTTAAATTGGTTGGTGGTCTAATTTATTGGGATATCCATGTATTCAGACATTTTGACATCGCATACATCATGCACATGAATGCATGTGGCAGTCGCAGTGAAGTTATGATCTTGCAGCTTCTCCTGCCGAGCATGGCGTTAATGGCGGCCTCCTAGAAACAGCAATTCTACTAATTAGCTAATGGTAATTTAAATTCTCTTTGTTTTTCTCTTTCCTCCCTTGCAATCTCTAGCCGTTTTCATTTAAGGCCAATTTCTACATTTGGATTTTCCACTGGAAACTGTTCCAGATCTCCTGGTGCAAACACATTTTCATCAATGTAATGGTCAAAAATCTCTCTAGCCAGTCTTGCTTTTCGCATGCCTAGCTTTACCTCTGTCTGCTCTAACTGTCTGCTTATTTCTAGCAGTTCTGTCTTTTTAAAAGACTTCAAAACCTCTACGGTTGGTGATGCCAAGAAATCATCCATTGCTGTTGATCTGTCAATATATACTTATATATAGGAAAATTCAAAAAACAATTTCACAATTTGAAATGTTAGATTTTCAATAAATGACTCACACAATGGTCTATCCCGGATGTGCCCCCAATTTGCTACGACAGTTACGACAGCAATGGATGACAGACAAAATTTTAAAACTTAATTTAACAAGCAAATCAGAGATAGCAGACCTGGCCCCAGCCACGGGCTGACAGACAGACTGACAGACACACACACACACACAGACATGATCATTGCTTAACCTGGCCCCCTAGGGGAGAGGCCAGGTAATTAAACAAAGACCAACACTAACCGACAATTTATACTGACCAAGATTGATAATATACAAGAAAAAAAATATTTACAGTTCCTTGAGATGGGGTCGCTTGGCGATGTTCCGGGTGAGGAAAGTGCTCCAACACAGGCAAATATCCACAAATAGCTTTACAGGTCTTGAAAAGAGTGACAGGTCTGGTCAAATGCTTGAGAAATGCTCTCCTTGCAATTTCTCCTACTACTTTACTCTCTCAATTTTTCTCCTTATACACTCTTTTGCAGCCCCCTCGCACCTTTTAGACTTTTTTTTATTCTCTTGGACTTTCCCTCTCGGACATGCCCAAACCTAGCTCCAGACTGGGCTTCACAAAAAAAAGGTCAATACTGCCATGTTGTGGCTGTTTTCCACATTACAGTAGTCACATCACAGCAGCCTTGCCCCGCAGCCTTGACCCTCTTCAGTTTGCTTACAGAGTGAACCGATCCACGGAAGACGCCGTCGCCACAGCACTCCATGCCTCCCTATCACACCTGGAGCTGTGGGGAAGCTATGTGCGAATGCTTTCTGTGGATTACAGCTCTGCATTCAACACCATCATCCCACACAAACTGGTGGTCAAGATAGGGGACCTGGGGCTTCCACACACCACCTGCATGTGGATCAACAGCTTCCTCACTGGCCACAGACAGAGAGTGAGAATCGGCCTTCACACATCTTCAGCCCGAAGTCTCAGTACCAGCTCCCCCCAGGGCTGTGTGCTCAGTCCCCTGCTCTACTCTCTCTACACACACGACTGCACCCCTGTCCATCGCAGGAACACCATTGAGAAGTTTGCACATGACAGTACAGGTGGGGCTGGTGGGGCTCATCTCCGGGGGTGACGAGTCTGCCTACAGAAACGAGGTGGAGCGGCTGTCGTCATGGTGTATGGCTAACAACCTCCTCCTTAACACCACAAAGACCAAGGAACTCATAATAGACTACAGAAGGAAAAAGACAGACATCCCACCGTTACTCATCAGCGGAGACTGTGTGGAGAAGGTGGCAGACTTTTGCATCCTGGGAATCAACATAGAGGAGAGCCTATCCTGGAGTGAGAACACCTTTGAGCTGCTGAAAAAGGCCCAACAGAGACTGTACTTCCTGAGAATACTCAGTAGGAACAACATCACACAAAGACTGCTGGTGTCCTTCTATAGAGCCTCCATCGAAAGCATACTAACATACTGCATATGCATCGGGTACACCAGCTGTACAGTAGCTCAGAGGAAAGCACTCCAGAGAGTCATCAACACCACCCAAAGGATTGGTGGCTGCCCTCTCCCCTGCTACCTACACAGCTCCTGCTGTCTCAAAATAGCCCAGAACATTATAAAAGACACTACACACCCGGGCCACTCCCTGTTAGAACTGTTGCCTTCAGGTAGACTGTACAGATCAATTAATACAGGGGTGGCCAACCCTGGTCCTGGAGAGCCGCAGTGTCTGCTGATTTTTGGTGTTACTTTGCATTCAACTGATGGATTAAATTAGTTGATTACTCACTTAACTGATCTCACCTGGTATCTCAGGCTCAATTTGGCAATCAAGCAATTAATTTGGTACTTGAGCCTATCAAGCAATTAGCAGGAAAAACCCACAAGACTCCTAGAGCCAATTAAGCACACTTGCAAGTTGTGAAAGACTTGTCAATGTGGTTGGATATTTAGTGTATTTGTAATGCAGGCAAAGTAGAAGTACAGAGTACAGATAAAAGTTTATAGAGCAGGGGTGGATAACCCTGGTCCTGTAGAGCCAGAGGGCGTGCTGAGTTAGGTTTTAATCAGGTGGAGAAAACCAAAGACACCAGGTGATATAAGTGAAGGGTGTAATCAACTGCTTTAATTTATCAATCAAGTAACACTAAAAACCAGCAGACACTGCGGCTCTCCAGGACCAGGGTTGGCCACCCCTGAATTAATGCAAGGACAAATAGACTGAAAACACAGTTTTTGCCTAACTGCAATAACCATGGACCTAACTGTATTTCACAATGGACCAATGCAATAACTGTAGGATGGGTGTGTGTGAACTACTGCTGCAGTATCAATTCTTAAGCTGCTACAATAATGGGCACTGTGCTAGCTGCTTTCACATTGAACTATGCAATGACTGAAGAATGTGTGTGTGAATGTACGTGAATGCATGTCTTTACTGCTTTTATGTAATGGACTGAGTGTATGACCGTCTGTGTGCATGTAGGCCCATGCTACCTTCTTAGGTATATTTAGTCTTATTTATTCTTTTAGAACTATAACTATACTTCTGCAATATTTTTTTATGGATGATGCACTGACTGGAGCTTTCTTTTAATTTTGTTGTACATGTGACAATGACAATAAAGATCAATTAGAAACACAATGTGGGCCAGAAGGTAAAGCTGAAAAACCTTGTGAGGCAGAAGCCCAGATTTGTGCCCAGATTTTAACCTAAAGTATAAATAGAAAGGGTTAATACAAAATTTATTTGAGCTAAAATTGCCTTTTGAGGATTATTGAACACTGATTTAAAAGCAGAAGTATGAAATGGAACTTGGCTTGAAAGATACATGTACAGAATGTACACAATTTGTGTGTACACAGATACTGATTAAATATTGAAATATGACAAATAAAAGGGTTGAATGAAAAATGGAATGGAATGAAAAGGTCCAAGCTTTTTATTGTGGTTGTTGCTGCTGACCTCTTGGCTGTGCTGTAGCGCTGTCTGTTGGTGATCATTCTGCCTGAGTTGAGAGAGGAAGACGTGTGGGATTGAAGCTGAAAATTTATTCGCGTAAACGGGGTTTTCTGAAATTAATTCGAGTGTTAAGGCTCAAACAATAATAGAGATTAGATTAGTAGGGGCAGGGAGAATTTTCCCCCCCGTTTCTCTCCCCGAAAATTGGGTGACTGCAGGTCAACAGCGCAGGAAAGGGCGTGCACGCCGTACAGCAACAGCTCCTGCTGTGGCTGAGGAGTCCAACCGATTCAGGACCTTGCAGGAACTCAAATTGGCCCCTGACCCTGAGAGTGAGAGGACCAATGAGCAGCAGGGCACCCTGTTAGTCTCTACCCCTCAGAAAAGAGAGTTAGTGATAGTGGGGGACTCAATACTTAGAGGAATAGATAGCTTAGTCTGTTCGCGCGAAAAGGAGTCTCGTACGGTGTGTTGCCTGCCTCGTGCCCAGGTAGGAGACCTCCTGGAGTGTGTGGACAAGCTCCTGGCCAGAGCGGGGAGGAATCCAGTTGTCATTGTCCATGTTGGGACAAATGACATAGGTAAGGATAGGTTTGAGGTTCTGCAAGGCAAATTTGTGGAATTAGCTGAGAATCTTAGGAGCAGATCCTCAATGGGATTCTACCGGTACCACGCGCAAGCAGAGGAAAGCAGATTTTTATCTGGAGCTTTAACACGTGCCTATGAATGTAGTCTAGGAAAGAGGGGTACGTGTTTATGGGGCACTGGAACTTTTTATGGGACAGGGGTGACCTGTTCAAGCCTGACAGGCTGCACCTGAACCGGAAGGGTACCTTTGCACTGGGCCAGCGTATGTTGAGGGTAGCACAGGATTATTTAAACTAGGGACTTGGGGGGCAGGGGGGTTAGTGAGTGTTACACATTGGGAAATGCAGACTGCCCCGATGGAAGCTGACGGCGTTACATGCACTATTGATGAAATACTTTTAAAGCAACAAAGCGTAGTGGGGGGCTTGAAGCAGCGGCCGCATGGGAAAGTAAGGGGGTAGAGCATTAATTACAACTCGAAATGTTTTTATTTAAATGCAAAAAGCATAAAAAAATAAATTTCCAGAGCTTGAGGCCGCTATGATTAGTGAAGGCTATGACGTAGTTGGGATTACAGAGACATGTCTTAGTGAAGAGGATGGAGATGAATATAATATAGAAGGTTATAAGCTCTTTAGGAAGGATAGATGTAATAGGCGAGGAGGGGGCGTAGCAATCCTTGTGAAAGAAAACATAAATGTATGGGAAATTCCCAAAATTGAACATTCCTTGCCCTGTGAAGATATCTGGGTCAGGCTCCTTGGCAAACACGAGGCAGGTTTAAACATAGGAGTATGCTATCGACCACCAGCTTTGAACAGTACAGTCAATGAAATGCTTTTTAAGAGGATTACGCAAGCTTGTAGAGGTGGAGGGTCTATTATTATGGGAGACTTAAATTATCCTGGTATCGATTGGGAAATGGTGAAAGGACAGGGTAGGGGACAGGAAGGATTTATAGATGTTATAAATGATAATTTTCTGGTACAGTATGTAAATAAACCTGCAAGAGATAAGGGAATTTTAGACTTAGTGCTCTGTAATGACCCAGATAGAATTAGCAATGTTGAGGTACTGGAGCCACATGGGACAATACACTCTCCATACACTCTCCCAACAAGAAGGATATGTATTGCAATAGTATTACTATTACAAATAATTTGACAGCAGTAGAACAAAGGCTATCACGCGCATTTGTTTTCTTTTCCAGGATTTAAAGGCCATAGTCGAGGTGAAATTTTTTACTGCCAAGGAGAAGGCAAAGGAAGAGGTCCAGAAGGCTGCAGCTGTAAGTCTGACGGCAGACATGTGGACCTCAATGAATATGGAAGCATATCTTGGTGTCACATGCCACTATATTACAGGGGAGGACACACTGAACACAGTTGTGCTCAGTGTGGAACACTTTCCACTGAACCACACAGCTGACAGCCTGGCTCATGCTATGACTGCAATCATGGAAGAGTGGGGGATCAGGAATAAAGTTAGCTGCCTGGTCACAGATGCTGCAACCAATATGAAAGCCTGTGCAAGGGTATTGCAGGTCAGGCACAGCATCTGTGTTGTCCATACCCTCAATTGAATTGTGCTGAAGTCTTTTTACCAGGTCCCAGTACTTGCAGACATACGGGAAAAAGCAAGAAAAATTGTTACATGCTTCCGGACCAGCACTGCTGGAAAAGAACGTTTGGGCCAAATTCAGGGTTCAATGGGAGGGCTGAAGGAAAAATAGCTTTTTGAGGTAGAAACGAGGTGGAATAGCACTCTGTTTATATTACAGCGCCTTTTTGAGCAACGTGAAGCTGTGGGTGCAGCCCTGGCTTCACTTAATACTGACATAATGCCTCTCAGTTGTCATGAAAATGAAGTAATTCACGAAACATCAAAGGTGTTAGGCCCCTTTCAACAGGCCACAGTTGAACTGTCAGAGGAGAAGCGTATGTCAGGGACAAAGATCATTCCACTCATGAAGATGGTCCACCATAAAATTCAGTGCGAAGCTGTAAATTTACACACTGACCCTGCCAAAAATTTGGCTGACAACCTTCTCCGTCGCCTCAAAGAACACCTGGCCGGTTATTACACTGGCAACATTGCTGGACCCCAGGTTTAAAGACCTGGGCTTTCACAGTTTATTGAAAGCAAATGAGGCTGTGAAACGGCTGCGGATGGAATGTGGGCGTGTCATGCATGACACTGCACCACAGATGCCTCAGTCAGCCACCTATGATGCCAATGCACCAGGCACTTCAACAGCATCAACACCAAGCTCAGGTAAGTGTTCATATGATGTGATCTATATTTGTGAGTGTTTGCTTCAATACTGCTATGTATTCTTTTGTAGGTGGTCATAACCTGTGGCACCTTTTGGATACCACTGTGACTCAGACGTGTGGAGTTGCCAATGCTGAAGCAGAGGCCATAGTGGAAGTCCAGTGATACATGGCAGAAGAAAACATTCCAAGACAACAAGACCCACTTTTGTACTGACACACACAAAAACATCTGTATCCACACCTTTAAAAACTGGCACTGCAGTTTCTTTGTACACCTGCTTACTCAGTCCCCTGTGAGAGGTTTTTTTCTAAAGCTGGGGAAGTTATCTCAAAGAGAAGGAATTGCCTCAGCCCCAATACCATGAAAAAACTTCTGTTCCTGAACAAAAATCAATAAAGCACTCCCCCGCCCCCCCTTACCCTCCACCCACTTGCCAAATCTGCCCAGTCACACAAGCATATCCTATAGCAGAGGTGGGCAGCGAGGGCCGTATCTGTCCCTGGTTTTCACACCAACGTCTGGCCTTTAATTAGTTGATTGTCTCAATTAGCCAAACCATTTATGAAATCTGACGTTTCATGCGCATTTCTTTAAATTATCATGAAACTACAAAGACTAGTCTTGTCTCCCTTCATAAAACATTTTCTTTTGATCGAATCATTGCGAAAATCTATATTTGTACATGCAATCAATTAACTCAATTAGTCAGGGTAATTGATAGGAATAAAAACCTGCATACACACCGGCCCTCCAGGACCGTGATTGCCCACCCCTGTCCTATAGCCATTGTCCACATTTCCACACATTGAGCAAATACCATGATTGATATGCTATGACTTTTGAATGATACTTTATTGAAATACCACCAAAAGTACTTCATTGCTACACCACAATCACTCTAGATTTATTTCATCTAGTTTCTGAATACCTCAAATGGAGATTTTGACATAATACCATGTTTACAGACCCACTGATATGTAGCCCACATGTGAACGTCACAGTAGCACTGCTGTACATCAAATGACTAGCAGATGTCAGTATTCCCAAATGAGCTATTAAACGGGGGTTCATGATCAGCCTTTATATGAAGCAATTGGCTGGAAAGATTTGATACATTCACAGGGCCTCATCACACCATCACTACTTAATTGCTATCCTGCACTCATTGTCTGTGCGCTTAGAACTTCTTGACCGAAGCTTTTTATCTGTCATAGGTTGTCTGCGATGATCCTGTCCGCGTTTTGACTTTTGCCAATTGTTGTGGTTCAGGTCTTCCCCATGTGTGCTTACCTCTGTAATGAGTCTTATCCAATTCACCTGTTCTCTGCGTAGCATTTGACTTCCCTCTTGTCTATTTAAAAGTCTTCACAGCTGTTCATTTTTTGTCAGAACGTTGATCAGTATTCATTTGTGCAGAGCTCCTCGTATGCCATTTGTCTGTTGCTTCTTCACGACTGTTTTGCCCGACTTTGAGATTGCCTTACCCTTCTATTCCTGTTTTGTCTTTTTGGATTTTGACCTGTTTTTGTACGACCATGATTTCTGTTTTGGATGGCCTGTGTTTGACCTACCTTTCTGGATTTTGACCGCGAGTTTTGGCTTACTGTCTATGTACTGTTGCACATCTGCCTTACTGGTTTTGACCCCTGCCTGTCTAGTCAACTTCACTTATTGGACATTATTTTTGGCTTGGCAATTCTTCTGTCTTCTGGTCCTGACCCTTTTTGCAATAAAGGCTTACGATTTTTGGATTTCCTGTTCTCACGAGTGGTTAATGAACGCACCATCACAGTTATGTTCAGATGGGATGGTCATGTCCTCTTGCATGAATTCAAAGGGATTGCGACATTATATCGCCACTCATGGTTTCATACCTCACATACCTTCGTCTCAAGTCACTTTTATCATGCCTTGCCAGATCTTCCTCTGTCTACATTCAGAATGCTAACTGATCCAAGAGATCATGTCAGTTTGCACTAATTCAAAGGAAATGTGACGTGCTTGTTGCCATTCATAGTTTAATGTGTCAGGGAGCCATTTCCTTTTTGTTAAGTCTTTCTAATGGTGTCAGGACAGATATTCCTCTGTCTGCATTCAGCATTTCTACTGTTCCAGCCGTTTTCAAAGGAGAAGGCCAAACATGCATGCACAAAGGAAATGCAAAATGGTGGCTGCTACACATTATTGCAATTTATTCCATGATTACTCCAATCCTACAACCCAAATTCCAAAAAAGTTGGGATGCTGTGTAAAATTTAAATAAAAGCAGAATGCAAATCTCAAACTGATATTGTCTTCACAATAGAAATGAATTTGATGGCGGCAACACATCTGGAAAAAGTTGGGATCGGGCCACTTTACTCTTGTTTAGTATCCCCTTCTTTTAACAACAATCTATAAACGTCTGAGAAGTGAGGAGACCAATGGCTGAAGTTTTGGGAGAGGAATGTTGTCCCATTCTCGCAGCTCAACAGTCCTGGGTCTTCTTTGCCGGATGATTCATTTTATGATGCGCCAAATGCTTTCAATTAAATGTGAATGGTCTGGACTGCAGGTATGCCATTTCAGCACTCAGACTCTTCCATTGCAAAGCAATGCTATTGTGATCCATGCAGTATGTGGTTTGGCATTATTTTGCTAAAGTATTTTGCTTATCTTCCCTGTAAGAGATGTTGTCTGGATGGGAGTATATGTTGTTGTAAAAGCTCTTTATACTTTTCAGCATTGATGATGCTTTTTCAGATGTGTAAGCTCCCCACTAATGCACCCTGATCCCACAGGGATGTACTTTTTAACTGTGCGCTGAAAACAAGCTGGATGGTCCCTTTCCTCTTTAGACCGCACAGTATGGATCTGTGGTTTCCAAAAAAAATTTCAAATTTTGATTTATCTGACCACAGAACAGTTTTCCATTCTGCCTCAGTCCATTTTCAATGAACTTTGGCCCAGAGAGGACAGCGGCATTTCTGGATTGTGTTCACATATGGTTTCTTCTTTACATGATACAGCTTTAGCTTGCATTTGTGGATTGCACGGAGAACAGTGTTCACAGACAATGATTTCTGACTGGAAGTGTTCCTGAGCCCATGCAGTGTATTCTAGTGCTGAAATCATGCCTGTATTTAATGCAATGCCACCTGAGGGCCCGAAAATCCTGAGCATCAAATCCGAATGCTGACTTGTTCCTTACGCACAGAGATTTCTCCCGATTCTCTGAATCTTTTGATGATATTATGTGCTGTAGATTCAAAGTATTTGCAATTTTACATTGAGGAACATTTTTCAGAAATTGTTCCACAATTTTTAGACGCAGTTTTTTGCAGATTGGTGAATCTCTGCCCATCTTTATTTCTGCCTCTCTAAATGCTCTTTTTATACGCAGTCATGTTACTGTCCTGTTGCCAATTTACCTAATTAGTTGTAAAAATGCTCCTCCAGCTGTTTTTAATTAGTGCCACTTATTTTCCAGCCTTTCGTTGCCCCTCTCCCAACTTTTTTGAGATGTGTTGCTGCCATTAAATTCAAAATGAGCTAATATTTTTCATGAAATGGTAAAATGTGTCACTTTCAACATCTGGTATATTGTCTATGTTGTATTGTGAAAAAATGTGGGTTTATGAGATCTGCACATCATTGTATTCTGTTTTTATTTACAATTTCCACAGTATCCCAGCTTTTTTGGAATTGGGGTTGTATTAGGAGGTGAATCTGTGAGTCTGCTCCCTTTGGGAATGCAAGTTTGGGGCTTTGTGATCTCAGGGACTGTCTGTGTCATGCCTGCTGAGATTGTTCCAGAGCATCGCTCGAGGTGAGTCAACTCAAATGCATGCAATTCATGCATGCAAATTTAACCATAAATGGTTAAATCTGATGCAATTTTTGTTGCCTGAAATGAAACTTTAGTTCAGTCAGGTGCAGAAGTCAGGTCTAGTCCCAAACCCCTTTCTGTACAGGTCTTTTTGACTTCCATCTCATGCTCAATTGGCAAGCTTTTATAACCAAGGCAATTTTCATTCATTTCTCTGGCTTTGTGCCCTCTACAGCGTTTCTACCCTGACCAACTATAAATCTGCGTCTCACCCCCCACCTCCCTAGGCTCCTCCCTCTATGAAACATTGCTCATTGTGAGCAGTACTCGTTCATGTTGTATTAATTCATTTAAACTTAAAGAATTTTCTGTTGTGCTGGGGGGTATATTTTCTCAGGGACTGTCTGTGTCATGCTTGCTCAGATTATTCCAGAGCTTTACTCGCATAGAGTCACTGCCAAACTCAAATTCATGTCATTCTGTAATAAATGGTTAAATTTGATGCAGGTGTCTTGCCTGAATAAACTTCGAGAAAGACTTCCTCTGATATCAACGGGTTTTAGAATTTTCACAAAAATCGCAATATCAACCTCTTCAACAGTCCAAACACAACTGCATACTTTCATTCTTTCCAACACCACCACTGTTGGAAAACATTTAAAAAAATCCTATTTCAATCAGAGCATGCACAGCTGCTCTTAAATATATTAATAAAATGTGTGTGCAGGACAAGGAAAAAGGGTCACTTGGGATTTTTTCCATTCTGAGAAATGGCATATCTCAGTGATATCCCAGCACTACTGTACTGTCAATTTACACCACTTTGCTGTGGACAAATTTACCCATTTTTTTCTCAAAATGAAAAACTTGGATTACTCTTTGATTTTGTTGAAAAATCACAATTTTCATAATGACCCAAGTGACCCCTTTTCCTCGTCCTGCGCACACACAAGCATTTTTTGAATATGCACAAAATATTCATTTTCATGTGTTCAGTAAAGAGTGGATTTCACCAAAATAAATACAGGGTTTAACCCAAGGTGTAAACTATTAGTGCGACTCCAAATCTCATGGTTTGCAAAAAACAGAAACAAGACAAAAAAATGAACATATACAACCCCAAAGTGTAAATTGAGAATAAAATCAAAATGCAATGAATTTGAAAATCACACCAGCTAGTTTTTATTCACAATAGAACAGATAACATAGCAAATGTTGCAACCAATTTTATCAAAATGAGCTAATTTCAAATTTGACAGCTGCTCCAGGTCTCAAAAAGGTTGGGACAGGGGCCTGTTTACCATGATGTAGCATCCTCTCCTTTTTAACACAGAGTGGAGGCGTCACAGACTCTTCTACTATGAAAGCCATGCTGTTGTAATAGCTCCAGTATGTGGTTTTGCATTGTCCTGCTGAAATACACAAGGCCTTCCCTGGAATAGACATCGTCTGAAGGGGAGCATATGTTGCTCTAAAACCTTGATATACCTTTCAGGATTCATGGTGCTTTTTAAAACATGCAAGTGTCCCACACCATATGCACTAAGGCATCCCCATACCATCAGAGATGCTGGCTTTTGAACTGAATGCTGATAACAGGAGGGGTGGTCTTTCCCCTCTTCAGCTTGGAGGACACAACGCCCATGATGTCCAACAAGAATGTCAAATTTGGACTCGTCTGACCACAGGACACTTTACCACTTTGCTACAGTCCATTTTAACTGAGCCTTGGCCTACAGAACTTGGCAACGCTTCTGGGTCATGCTCAACAATGGCTTCCATTTTGCATGATGGTGTTTTAGGTGGCATCTGTGGATGGCACGGTGGGCTGTGTTTACATACAGTGGTTTCTTCAATTATTCCTGGGCCCATTTAGTAATGTCAATGACAGAATCATGCCGGTGAGTGATGCAGTGGCGTGCTGTGCAAAGGTCTTAGGCGCCCTGTGCTTTTAAAAATTCAAATCTGTATTTGATGTTTACTTGTTGTTTCCATATTGGAGTTCCTGAAGATAAAAAGTTGTAAATTACAAATTCCAAAGGCTAGTTTAAAGAAAAGTTTAAAAAAATAAATGTTTGTATTCCTTTAAATATAGTCAACGTCAGCATCATCATCGCTGTTTGTAATTTCTTGAAGGGAGACGCAAGCGAGATAGTCAGTCTGCAGAAGAATGCTGGTCAGTTCTCCACTCAGTTTGGGATGAGCAAAAAGCCAATCATCTTATTAAACTATCGCACAACAGGACAGTGTCCCAAATTTTTTGGCAAAGGGGAGTCACTCCAAATATTGATTTGATTTAGTAGTTAATAGTCTCCAGCTCTGTTTAGTACATTTCTCTTATTAGAAACTATTCATTTCATAATTTTTGCAAGCATATTTGTATTTGCCCTAAAAATTGCTTTACAGCGCCCTCAATAATTATTGGCATCCCTGGTTCAGATGTGTTGAAAGGCTTAAATTCAATTTTTATTGCAGAAGCATACTCTCACACTGAAAATTGTAGAAAAATGTAACCTTCAACTCAAATGAATTTTAAGGGAAAAAAAAATCCCTGACTTAGAAATAATTATTTTTCATAAAATCACCTCTTCCAAAATTAACACCCCTAACAATTCCTAGGAATGAAATGTAATTGAAGTATTTCTGTCATTTCTACTGTAGTTTACAAAGTTAATCAGAGTATCTTGGAACATTCAATTAGTAAATCATCACTTCCTGTTTCCCTGGCGTATAAATATGACGTGACGTCTGGAGTTCGCTAAGCGGAACTGGGACCGTGTGCTTTGGTCAGATGAGACCAAGATAGAGCTTTTTGGCAACAAACACTCTGAGTGGGTCTGGCAGAACACAAAAGATGAGTATGCAGAAAAGCACCTCATGCCCACAGTGAAGTATGGGGGAGGACTGGTGATGCTGTGGGCCTGTTGCTCTACCAGAGGCCCTGGGAACCTTGTTAGGGTGCATGGCATTATGAATGCATTGAAATATCAGGACATTTTAAATCAAAATCTGGTGGCCTCTGCCCGAAAGCTGAAGATGGGTCGTCACTGGGTCTTTCAGCAAGATAATGACTCTGAACATGTGGCCAAATCTACACAGAAATGGTTCACCTTACACAGAATCAAGCTCCTCCCATGGCCATCTCAGTCCCCCCCCCCCCCCAACCCCATTGAAAACCTGTGGCGTGAGCTGAAGAGGAGAGTGCAGAGGAGAGGACCCAGGTCGCTAGATGATTTAGAGAGATTGTGCACAGAGGAATGGTTGAAGCTCCCTCTTTCTGTATTCTCCCATCTTGTGAAACATTATAGGAGATTAGGTGCTGTTTTTTGGCAAAAGGGGGTTGTACAAAGTATTAACATCAGGGGTGCTAATAATTGTGGCACACATGATTTGATGTAAAAGAATTATTTCTTAATGTGGGACTTTTTTCCCCACTTAATAAACGCACTTGAATTAAAGGTTGGATTCTCCTCTTTTTTTCATTGCGGTCCTATATTATTTAGAAAAAAAACTGAATTTATTAGAAGCTAAAGAACTCATCTTAACCAGGGGTGCCAATAATTATGGAGGGCGCTGTAAATATTCCGAAGACTTTTGCACAGTACTCTGTGTGTGTGTGTGTGTGTGTGTGTGTGTGTGTGTGTGATATACACACACATTTCTTTCACAGATTCCTATAGTCAAATGAGAGAAAGATCAATTGATTGATGAAGAGTATAGAGAAAGGAACGTCTCATGATCTGCCTCATCTTTGGATATTGGGCATCTACTATGACTGTCAGTGGAAGTGGGTATCTTATATTTATTAATTATTTGGTATTGAATGAACAGCCTGCCTTTAAACAAGTGAATTTGAAACATATGGTGCAATGCTGCCATCTACTGTTGTACCGTAAACATACCAGTGAATCTTTTAAATGTGAAATTTCTTACCTATTGCCAAGGGGTCAGAATAAAACCTTACAGACTTGATTAAGTCTTTGAATTGGGCGGGCTTATAAAAAAATGTCCTGAATCACAAACAATATCTAAATATTTCTCACTGAATATTTCAACAGTTGACCATTTTGAAAATTATGTCTTATTTCTTGCAATTTTACAATAATTTGTGATTCCTACCGACCTCTTGTGATAATATAAATGCTGAGTACCACTCTGACTGAACACCTAATTGCATTGGGCATGGACATTCAAGTGTTCTTTTTTTGACTCAATAAAATGTCCAGTAAATTTATATTCAATGCTTTTTTTTTGCTGTGAAACAAATACTGGAATGATGTTGTTAGTCCTTTTCAAATTTCATAAATTATTGCTTAATTCATGCAGGAAATGTTTTATATGAGTAGGTCTTAAAAAATTATTGTCACACATTATGTGAAAATTATAGAAGATTTTTATGGAAGGAGCTCATCCTGGCTTTCACCAAAGTCATTGACCATGTCCAGGATATGACTTGCTGACTGTGATGTTAATGTATGACTAAAATTCACAATTGATAATATACAGCCAGTTCCGTAAGTATTTGGAGATTTACTTAATTACAAAATTTGCTTTTTACGTGCTGCAAGGTAAACCATCATCCCCGTGTGAACTGTGAAGGTTTAACCCCTTTGTGCAGAAGCCAAATCTGGCAATTTTTTTGTTACCTTATTTGAGACTGCAGCTTCACAGACAGGAAAGGAATAGCTCCACTGAGTCAGGATGCTTGAGGCATTTAGGATTCCATCGTATTTCAGTTTATTTTCATGATTTTGATTGAGGAAAAGGAAACACAAAAAAACCATAAAAATTCAGCATTGAAATTGTGAAAAAAAAAATTATAATACTGAGAATCAAAAAATTGTTGGGGCTGAAAACTTTACATTTCTGAGATTATAAACTCCTTGACCACAAGTACAAGTCATCTGAGCATTGAATTCTCAATTACCTACTCTCTCGGACCCAAATAAGACTGCTATCCAGGTGGCTCCCCAAAATCTAAAATCCCCAAAATAGTGCATGGTCAAATCAAAAAATAATCATATATTTAACACAAATCAACTTTTTACACGAATATCAATATGAACTAATGATTTTCTGATTGAATTTAGTATGAGTTTATCAACATCGGAGCAGTTGGACATCACTGGTCACCAGTAACCTCTCCAAATACAAAACACGCCATTTCTCCAAGATAAAGTCTAGAGTTTTGTCCATTCTTCTTCAAAGCACACTCATTAAATGAACTGCTGAATAAACGGTCAGAATATCCACTCTACAATGAAAAGCGAGCAGTTTCCACCTCTGAGCTCACAACATTCTACACCTTAAAAGGAACAAGTATAACTCACTAACTCAGTAATATCTGAAATATACCTTATTTTAACAGAACAGACATTCCACTATCAGGGAAAATCGGCCAATATAAGCTTCCCTAGATTCAACAGAATGGTGCAATGAACGAACCAGGGGGTCTTCCAAAGTGCTTGAGCAGTTAACGTTTTGAACTTGCAGAAACTTGGCATTTGATCTCATTGAATACTGTATACAATTCGAAACAAAAAGCCACATTGAGCAAATTGCTACCACAGTAGCAGTATTAACCATTCTTCATTGAATCCCTCCTCCAGAGACAGATGTTTCTGGTAGAAAGAACCCTCTGGTCCTGTTTCATTATGAATAATTACCATTGACCATGTCCTTACCACATTTAAATCCTGTCAATGTAACTGGACACTTCAGGCCAGTTTTGGGAGTCTTTTTTTTCTGATAAATCGCATCATTTTTATTTGTGCAGCTGTGCGCAACGTTTAGAGGATAAAACCCACCTTGCTGATATGCAAAGGCTTTTATCTTCTTCTGTTTGTCCAATCAATATCTTTCAGTTACTGTGGAAAGTTTAAACACTTGGGAATTGGATAAGAAACGAGTCAATCAATACATTGTTACCGGGGAAGCCTCACGACAGCGTGAAATATAACTGTGCAGATACACAGATAAGCCTGAGTATATAATTTAGTGATTGGCTATCAAGACAACACTGGATGATGCCATCTAGTGATAGAAAAGTGTAACCGCATGCATAAATAGAGCAGCTCTACGTCTGCGGGGCAGACACATCTCTTCTGATCATTCTGGTAATAGCTAATGTTTTCTTTTTAGATGCTTTTGGCAAACTCCCTGATTTACCAATGCTTTACATTTTGCGGCAAACCCTTGTTATACTGTATTTCCTCTGGTGAAGTCTTCTTTTTCTCTTGCTGTCATTGACGCACACACATACATGTCTCCTGGAGAGTGATCTTGATCTGGCTAATTGTTTGCAGCTTTTGCAGACTTGGGCGAGAATTCTTCCATTCTGGAATTTTGGTGTTCCTGTGCTCAACAGTACATTTTTTCTTCTAACAATGCCAGTATGACATGATCTGTCTTTCATTTTTTTCATTTTATTTTGAGTTTTCTTTTTTTCATTTCCACTTTGTTACTATTTCAGTTTTTTCGAAGCGAAATCGCTTATCAGAGTCCAGCTTCCAGAAAAAACATTTTGGTTATGATTAAAATATCATAAGGATTATAAATCACAGCAGAGTTAATGTCCATGTACGCTACGTTTTAACTTTCGAAAATAAGATCATGAAGTTTATGAATATCATAAGAATTATAATTGCAAATTAAGTGAGTGATCATATAACTTAGATTCAAATGTCACTCTTGATCCAAAGCGACATTGTCCCGAAACCCCATTCTTGATCATTTGATTTGTTCCAGCTGATTTGGCGTAGATGAGTGGAAGCAGATACCGGATCTATCCTTGGATCTCTTGATCAGTCATCATTCCCATCACCTGGGTTCACCCTTCCCATGTCGGATGTAATGACTTCTCGCAGTTTGTCCAATCCATCATTGCCTTCCTTAACGTAAAGCCCAATTTTATTGAGCTTTCTGACAAAGGTGGCCATGCCGTTCCAGATTTTCTTTATCCTTTGATCAATCAAATGCAGTCCAAACCCCAAAGATAGCAGACCTACTATCATGAATCCAGTTATGTAGACATCTTCTACATCCTCAATGTCCAGGACCGTCAAACACAGCGAACGCCACTTTCCCCATGAATCCATGACGTAGCCGGTCGGGAATGTCCCATCCGGGCATGTCGGTTCTCCTGAACCTGCACGCCTCCCGGAGACAATTTTGTCGATTGCATTTAACGACCAGCTTATAAGATCCATTTTGGTTCTGCTGTCTGTAATAATGTGCTGTGAGTTGCCTTTCGGACAGTTAGTCTGAATAGTTAGTCTTATCTTGGACTCCCTTAGAGTACTTCTGATCGTTCAAAGTCCAAAAAAGGGTCCTTATTTGGCGCAAACTGCCATCCTCAAAAAACCACATTAGTAGTCAATTGTAGTCTCTGCCTGAAATGCCTCGTTGGGGTGGCTCTTCCGCTTTGGCCCCCACTTGCCGTATGCCCATTTTTTTCTCACTGGCCAGCTCTGTGGAGGGTGGATCTGGGGGGGATGAGACAGCAGAACGCAGTTTTCTGGGTCTGCCTCCCCAGAGTAAAATTGAGATGCATCTGCTATCTGAGAAGGTATCAACGTACAAGTTTTGCAATCAAACGTAGTACACACGCAGTATGTGTTTAGATCTAATGAAATGAACTTGTTCTAATAAAGGCAACCACTAAAGAGGAGGACGCAGTGCAAAAGTCTGGCAGCTCAAGCTCGAATTTGCTGTCTGCCTACAACTACTATGGTGAGTACACCGGTGTTCCTACTCTATCGCTAGGATTGAGGGAAAGCTAGAATCCACCCCATACAGACACATTTGTAGAATGGGTCGACATACCTAAGTGTAGACCGGAGACTGTAGAAATTCAGTTGGTCTGAGTTTAGAGGGAAACATGGACAGTGAGGAGCAGCGAAAAGTGGACTAACAACTTCAGGGGCTCTAATTTCTTGGCGCAGCGCAGGTGGCGTAGCATAGCACAGCTCACACAGTGGTAATTTCGTGAGGTGCGCAGCCTTTGGTAGACGAACGTGCGCCGAGATGGGTATGGCGGCGTAGCAGGGGGAGGTGCCACATATTCATTAAGACGCAGTGACAATTTCGTAGAAAAAGTCTCCGCTGGATTTGCGCAGGAAACTCGCCAGCTCCAACCTGGTTAAATTTCTGTGCAGTGGTAATTTGGCTGACCGCGCGCAGTGCGCACAGGTCACCGAAATCTCACAGGCAGGTTTCCAGAATGTCAGGCACATTTCAATGCAATAAACAATTACAGGAAGCACTATTTAATGTAACTATCTGAATAAGGATATAAATTATAGTATCTACAGCGACTGTCCTGATGTCAGATTAAAGGCAGTTGGCACGCTTAATGGAAACTTGACCTGGCTTAATCAACGCAGCTGAATCTGTGATGCAAATTAAGGACTTCACATCTTTCTCAGCCAACCACAAATATATATATATAGCATGCTTGCGTTCTGTGCTCAGTAAAGCCGCTTGCACACTGGACACGAAACAAATTTTTTGGCACGACTGATTAAAGACAAAGTCAATGCAAAGACGCGATAGTCGGACAGGGTATTATTATAGCTCCTTGTCTGAAAGTCATAAAAGTTCTAATTTTTCCGAGTATTCCAGGAATTATTAGTCGCGCAAACTTGGCCATGTTTGTGTTCGCCCTTCACAGAATGCAAATCAATAGCTATCGACTTTTCTTGGTCTTTTTAGCCTATTTGTCTGTTTTCTTCCGTTGAAGTTAGACAGCAGTCTTTATTCGGTCTTTCTTTTGAAAATTAGTCAGATGGATCGAACAGATTCACGCTTTATTTCCACACCAGAGATAAAATAGTACTTGAAGTCAGTGAGCAAATCAATTCCATGACCATTGACAGTGTGAATAAATTATCGCCTGCAAGATCAAGACTGTCCGACGCGATATGCAAAATACTCCATGTCCAGCAGCCAGCAAAAAGTAAAAGTATTGATATGAGAACACATTTATAACGAAATAAAGAATAAAATATATCACCAACACACGGAACATCCAAAAAGATGACCCGCAAATAAATAAATCGCAGTGCTCATTGGATGTTCTGTTGTTAAAATGTTTATTTTTATTCTTTATTTCGTTATCAATCTGTTCTAATTGTCCTCTTTTTTTTGGCTGTCAGACACGGAGGCATTGTACATTGTCTCGCGCCAATGTCGACTCACTTTATTGAGCAGAGCTTAAACAGAAACATTGATTGAATTTCTCGGAACTCATCTTGAAGAACTGAGCCCTCTTATCAAAACATTCACGTTTCATATCTAAAAGAGTCGGTAGATTTGAAGAAATTAAAAACAATAATAGACTGTCGGACACGGAGACATATTGAAACCCTGTCAGACTTTCGGACACAAGACACTGCGTTCAACGCAATCTGTCGAGCAAAAAATTTGCGTCGTGTCCAGTGTGCAAGTGGCTTAATACTAGGCTACTATTATTGTCACTCAGGTTTTATCGTCTTTAGTGGGGGAAAGGAATACAGCCTGATTGCTATGATCTCGTACTGAGTTAAGATCACATATGAAAATAAATGTGTAACGTATCTTGCATTGTTGTCCATGCATGTTAATCCCAAAATTTTAAGCAGCAACAGTTTGTAATATTAGGAACACGCTATCCATCATTTCTCTCGCCAATGAGCAAGATTTGACTCGGCTGTGTTGCCTTCTTTGCCAACTTGTGCTGGAAGGAGGGACAGAGGCGGGACAGAGGAGAACTTGCTCCAGGTTACGCCGGGCACGAAATTGCAACATACGCCCGGACACACCCCGTTGGCGCGGCGCAACCCCAATTCGCCGCGCCTGCGCCTGTTCTGCGAAATTAGAGCCCAAGGACTGCTTCGGTGTGTATTATACAGACCTGCTGGTTCGTGTGCATAACTGTAGTGTGTAGTTAGCGTGGAGTAACAAACAGCTTCTGTGCTGGTATATGACAAAAGGGCGAAAGCTCCAGGCTAAACCGCCTTTTCGGAAATTGCCCGTGGTAATAATGGTTTACTTATTGCGTCGGAATAACCAGCGTTTGCTCATGGAAAATGGACGCGATAAGCCGCTTTAACACCGGACGTGAAAAAAATTTTTCCATTGTCTCTGCATTGACGTTGAATGTAATCTGTCGCGCAAAAAATTTGTTTCACGTCTGCTGTGAAAGCAGCTTGACGCCCCATAAAGCATGTATTTGTGTCTTTGCATTTACTTTGAATGTAGTATGTCCCGCGAAAAATGTGTTTCGCGTCCGATGTGAAAGCAGCTTTATGGATAGTACGTGACAGCTAGAGAAAGCTCGGTTTTAATAATAATAATAATAAAGGTTTTTTCAGACCGTAAGTTCCGTTACCGTGGACAGTTGCTGATGTGGAGCTTGCAAATCGATCACTTCTACAGGAAAGGATTTCCTTTTCAATCTCTGCCTATTTTTCGGCTTTTTATTAGCCAGAACAATTTGTAAAGCGGAATGAAATTATGACCCGGGAGTGCAGAGAAATCGCCTATTATCCCAGACAAGTTAGAGCTTCTGCATTTTGAGATTTCTTTCACGGTAGAATCAGAGAGCTACCCCAGATATTGGTGAAGTATCGGGCTGATCCCCGTCATGGATAAGTGAAGCGATCACAAGCAGCCGTAAAGAAACCCAAACAGGTATCCCATGCTCTGCAAAACCTACGTCTGGTCTAACTGCAGCGTTTCCAGCCCAACTTTGCAGACACATACAGTACAGTTAAAACTAAAGAAAAGGTCGTCAGTGCGGCAGTAGGGGGACGTTCGCCTGTCGTACCGGGAATTATTGTCGTTAGCTGTGCGGTAGGACAGGAGTCTTGACGCGCACAAAGACAAAAGAAGACCTCCCGCTGCCTACCGCACATGCGGTAGCTAAGCGATAGCCCGTTAGCCAGGTGTTTGTTTAAACATAACTGAGCCACAAGGGCGGTTGTGTTGACAGAAGTCTGTACATGTAAATAATAGCACAGCTTTATTTCCATATATGAATGTGAGAGTAACGTTAGCCTGCATAAAATATTGAGTTGCTTTGGCGGGGGTGATTTCGCCGGTAATCATTTCTGAAAACCTTTTTAAATAGGAGGATACAGTTTGCTCAACCTGTGCTACTATTGAAAACATTAGTGTGGTACAATACGCAATTGGATTATTAAATATCATGCTATTTTTCGTCAGGATTTTGTTTGTCAGCTATAATTTCTGCAATATTTTATGTTCGGAGATAATGCATGCTTTTTTGTACGATTATTTTATACTCAAGTGCCGACAAATATTATTTTTCATGTTACAAACCTGTAATTTAGTAGCGTACATCCATTCCTTTATTGAAGATTACTCGCACCCCATCTCAGAAAAATTCATTTACGGAAAGCAAATGAAACTTGAGACTTGAATGTTTCTCGATTTATATCCTGTCTCGTTTTAAAATGCTAATAGGCAATTATTATCAAATTTTCATCGCAAAACGTTTTGCATTGTCTGTATTTGTTTTAATGATTTATCAAAACCATTCAGATGTTCAAATATAATGTTCGCAAAGCTTGCAACTAGAAAAGAATTGTGTACAATATGAATTTAGTTCAACCATAATGACTCTTGAATGCACTACAAAAAAAAAAAAAGGACAAGCAAAATAAACTATCTGCGGAACCTTGCACAGGTTTTTTTTTTAGTAAGCTTACTATATATCAATCAATAAGGAAAACGCAATTAAAAAAAGATCTGCTCCATATCTTATCTCTAAAGGACAATAACTAAATGTCACTTAAAACTGAATAGCTTTTTCGTGAACTGAATTCAGGGGATTAAAAGCGGATTAAATCCACCTGGCACTGATTCAATACAGCTGAGTTCGTAGCAGACTTGTATGTCTGATTTCTTTCTTGGGTACTGCTTAAATATTGCCGATTTATATATTCATTAAATAAAATGTTTGTTAATCGATTTGTATATGCTGTATGATGGGTCTATAAGAAAAAAAATATTCTTATTGCACATAAATCATTGTGTAAGCATTTTGTTTGAGTAGATTGTGTCTCAAACAAAAAGAAGTGAACAAAGGTCATGACCTGTACAGGTGTCAAATGCTGGATGTAGGATCGCCTATTGTTTTACAATTAAGCTGCATGGCTTACATATGGAGTCCTGTCAGTCCTTTTAACTCAGTTAATAATGAAACCCGCTGATCCGTAATCCCAGATTATTCACACCGACCAGATTTTTGGTGTCTTCAACTGCACCCTGGAGTGAGAAGTCATACATGCTACAGGCTGTACTCTTTATAATTAGGCACAACAGTGTTATGACCTCTGCCCTAGTATTAGTTCTGCTTGGGCCTGAATGGAACGTTCCACTTTCGGGGGGCGGGGCGGTGCTTTTATAAGGGTGCAGCGTGCACCCCTGTGGGAGACTAGCTCTTCGACTATTTGTAATTAGCATATGTGAACTCGAATTATTTCAATTGCCTTCTGTGTTGGACCGGTTTGTTTTGACCTACGATTCTTGCCTTGCCCTGCTTTTGGTTTGTTTCGATTCCTGTGGTTGACCCTTGGCTTGTCGCTCAGTGACTTTGATTTTTGCTTTTGCCCTTCCATCTGGTTGTTCCGTAATAGATGCCCGGTTTTTGACTTGGATTCGCTTGTCTGACTACCTCGATCGTCTCAGAAGCAGAAAGTATCTACCATTGAGCAAGTGGCCATTTGTGCTGACGAATTCATTCTCACACATAAAGCTGTATTTTCGTTCTCAAAGAGTGTTGACGGGAATCGCAGTTCAAAGAATGAAAGTTCAGTGAAAGAGTCTAAACCCGCAAGCAATTCCAGTGAACAACCGGAGTGTTTTTATTGTCATGAAACCGGACACTTTATTGCCTTCTGTCCAGCGCTGAAACATAAAAATCAGAATTCATCACAAACGGTGCCTGCTCAGCCTTTTATATTGGAGGGTGTGTTTCCATTTTCTGAACTTTCCAGTTGTGGTGCCGACATATTAATTCAGGGCATTGAGCTGGGTGTAATGAGAGCACCTTTGCACAATGTTGTATTGAAATCTGATATCGTTTCTGGCATGGTGAAAGTTGCGACCTGCTCCCAATTACCGGTTAAAGGCATTTCGTTTTTTCTGGGCAAAGATTTAGCGGGGGGAAATGTGTTCTCCCTCCCTGAGGTTACTCACGAACCTAACATGTACAGCAGTGAAGATGATGTGGCTTTGGAGTTCCCCTCAGTTTTCCCTGCATGTGTGGTCACCTGGGCACAGGCTGGAAAGTATTGAATACAATTTATTTGTTCGAAACGTTGCTAGACTTGTCCCAGAATGTGGGTACAAAAGGGGATTCTGACTTGACTGGTTTGGCTGAGGTCTGCTCAGAGACGACGCCCACTCAGAATAACTCTGAATTGTCGCAGACATTCGGGAGATTGCAATTGCCTGATGCTCAGCGGGCAGATGGTTCGTTGAATAAATATTTTGCAGTAGCTGAGGATGATTCTGTGTTGCCATCCAATTCAGTTTCTTATTTCATTGACAATGATGTACTCATGCGCAAATGGACCCCTTGACACTCTGAAGAGTGGAACTCAGTTATTCAAGTAGTGGTTCCTACTCCCTATAGACAGCAAGTGCTGAAGGTTGCTCATGGCCATGAACTTTCTGGTCATCTTGGGGTCAGGAAAACGCCATGAACGCCTTTTGAAACATTTCTTTTGGCCTGCAATGAAGTCTGATGTACCTCAGTACTGTCATTCCTGTCATATCTGTCAATGTGTGGGAGAGCCTAATCAGGTAATTCCACCTGCACTGCTTAAGCCAATTCCAAGTATGGAGGAACCATTTCAAAGGATCTTGATTAATTGTGTTGGACCGCTCCCGAGAACCAGATCTGGAAATAGCAATTTAGTCACGCTCATGTGCACTGCAACTAGATTTCCCGAAGCCATTCCACTCCGCACCCTTAAAACTCAGGCTATTGTAAAAGCTCTTTTAAGTTCTGCACTACATTTGGTCTACCAAAGTATGTACAGACAGGAAAGGGTCAAACTTTAGGTCTATATTATTTGCAAAGGTGATGAAACAGTTTAATATTTGCCTTCAAACATCTAGTGCATATCACCCAGAGTCTCAAGGAACTCTGGAAAGGTTCCGCCAAACTCTAAAAACGATGCTCTGGACATACTGCCTTGACCAAGAGAAAGACTGGGATGAGGCAGTTCTCTTTTTATTGTTTGCTATCTGTAACACAGTGCAGGAATCCCTTGATTTTAATCCCTATGAGTTAACTTTCGGGCACATAGTACGGGGGCCGCTAAAGGTCCTGCAGGAACAGTGGTTGGGGACTAATCAAAGCCCATCTCCCTCCTGCAGCGTTTTGGAATATGTCAGCACTTTCAGAGAACGATTATGAAGTCCCGCTTTGACCAAAAATCGGTTCAACGCTCGTTCAACGTTGGGGATTCAGTTGTGGTGCTTCTTCCAAATCCTGGGTCCACCCTCCAGGCAAAGTTTTCCGGGCATATATAATACAAAAAAAAAATTAAGTGATACCGACTACATTGCCAAAACTCACAACAGGAAATGCAAATCCCGGGTCGGCCACATCAACACGTTGAAGGCCTATGTATCGCGCTCGGAAGATGCAAAGTCTTCCGCACCCTCACCAGTCGCCCTTATTTCAACTCCTCATGTTGATGTACCAATGTCTCATTACTCTCCTGAAGTGGATGGATTAGGCCAGACCTGTGCCTGTCTGTCCCCTGCTCGGTAACTCTACTCAGAAGCTCTTCAAGCGCTCACAATAAAGCCATCTCATTTACCAGAGAATGCACAGGCTGATGTAACAGGGCTTATTGGGAAACATTTGTCATTGTTTTCAGATATCCCCCCGAGAACCACAATACTGGAACATAACATTGATGTGAGTGGTCATAAACCTATCAAACAGAATACAGATCGTGTTAACCCTACAAAGCGGTCTATTATGAAAAAGGAAGTTGAATGTCTTCTAGAAAACTGTCTTGCTGTTCCCAATTCGACTCCTTGGTGTTCTCCCTGTGTGTTGGTGCCCAAGTCCGTTGGCACCTTTCACTTTTGTACCGACTATTGCAAACTTAATGGTGTGACAAAATCTGACTCCTTCCCTCTTCCACGAGTGGAGGATTGCATTGATAGAATAGGAACAGCTAAGTTTGTTACAAAACATGATTTATCAAAAGGCTTCTGGCAGGTTCCTTTGACTGAACGTGCTTTGGAGTTGTCAGCATTTGCTGCTCCTGGTGCCTTTCTGCAGTACACGGTAATGCTGTTTGGAATGAAGAACATTTCAATGGCTAATGAGCAAAGTTTTGGCTGGCATTGATAATTGTGAAGCTTATCTCGATGATGTCGTCGTTTATTCTGCTACCTGGGAACATCATCTCAGCACCTTGGAGTCTGTTTTTTACACCTCCAAGAAGCTTCTTTCACTCTAAACCTTGAGAAATGTGAATTCGGACATGGAACCATTACATATTTAGGGAAAAAGGTGGGTCAAGGGTTGGTTTGTCCGGTGTATGCTCAGGTTGAAGCTATTAATGGCTTCCCTATTTCCAAGACCAGAAGGGAACTCGGGCGTTTTCTGGGAATGGCTGGGTATTACTGAAGTTTCTGAAGAAATTTTTCGTCTGTCATTTCGCCACTCACCAACCTCCTATGCACCTCTCAAAAATTTACATGGTCCCCTGACTGTCACGTGCCTTTGATTCTGTCAGAAGTCGCCCTGTGCCTGGTAAACCTTCGAAGACTAGCGGTAGGTCTTAGTTAGCTCTGGTTAGGCAGTATAGGGACCGGAGTACTGTGCAGCGTTCAGGTTCTTTTGTATTCGCTGCAGTTTTCTCTCCCCGTGCTTCCTTCATTTATCTACCTGTGGTTGCACTACCTAGACGGGGTCTTAACAACAGTATAAAGTGGAATGCTCTGAAATTGGTAAGTCAGTTATTTGTTATAAATATATCAAAGAATTTAAAACCAGTATATCCATATACCTACCCAGGTAGAGATTATTTTCTTCAAGTTAGCAGTTGGTTTGGATTAATTACAGTTTACACTGTAAAAGTTATATCAGAAATATTTAAACACGTCATCCATAATCACAATTTGTTTTTTTATATTGCGGTTGGCTTTTCAAAACCAATAAATCAATTGCGGCACACTTCAATGAAGGTCTACCCACAAACTCTCATAATCAAAGTTTCTGCAATAAAAAGACATTTTTAAAATACCAAAAAAATTTCATTCAAGAAAAAAACTGCTTATATTACACTGTTTATCATTTATCATTTTAATATGATAAAATTTTATCATATTTTTTTCTTGCTCGTTCTAGGCTTTTTAAATGGAGGAAATGATCAGCCACACGCTTTCCAGAGGTCGTATCAGCTCTCACTTCCACTTTCACTGCAAGAGAAAATAAAAAGATGTTAAAATACATAATGCCAAACACAAACGTAATTCTAACAGTCAAAATGCCCTCTATTCTATCACTTACACGCGGTACTACATTCAGTTCCGCAGAGCCACATGTGGTTATTCCTGCCAGTAAATTGTCCTGTGATACGGCTCATTGGTCAGCAGAGTGAAGTACTGCGTTATCGTGCATTAGATCGTGGTTAGAAGGGCGAAATGTCTGCGGTAACCAGGTGTTAACTAACGCCGTGTCTTTGGTTTTAACGGCGACTGTACTGTACAGCACTTCTCCGGTTAGCTTCAACTGTAGTAGCTACAATCGGGCAACATTATGATGAAATCCCCATATTGATGCTTACCGAACTAACACAAGCATACCTATCAGAATTACCGCATATAAGTTAACCAGGAGCATTTAAAAAAAAAAACAAATTTGGCATCTCCAATCCTACTCGAATCTGGAATTCCCAATTGGTGAACTATGGACAAAGCTTGCTCATATGCGACCCCTTGCTGCCAACTCTGGATCGTAAAGACAGTTCACGACTCTCCTCCGAAGCACAGGCCTGTCAGCCACTGCTTCTTATACACTCATTGGTTGAATCCTCGCAAGTTCAGAACGAGGGCGGAGGACACCTGGACATGACCAGACCTAGAATCTTCCTGACGAGCGCCCATCTGGCCAACAGGAGGCGCTTGAGCAAAAAGCAAAGCTGTTTATTTATTTCCCTTACCCGGCAGTCCCTTCCCAAATTGAAACCCTGTAGCGCGATGGCCAATTGAGCGCTACGTTGAAACGACCAACGACGTTGGTATGACCGGGGCTCAAACCCGCGACGTGATAGTCACTTCTGCACTGCAACGCAGTGCCTTAACTGAGTGAGCTATCCGGCAGCTCTACCAGGAGCATTTTTAATTAGCATAGCACACAAACTAATATGCAGTAGCTGGTAATCGAGCATTCATAACCACAGAGACAAACCCTTGCAATCCAGGTTTTACAGACAGCAAGTTCCATTACCGTGGACAGTTGTAACAAGCATCCAAATTACAAACAAGTATAAAAAGTTAGCTTCAAACGAGATTTATGTTCACACACCTTCTATAGAATTTTCCTTGATATTACTCTTGCATATTTAGGACAAAACATTAGCAACAGTAACTTTGCTATGTTAGCTGCAGTGCTACAGCCACAATCAACTGGCTATCACGTCATGTTGGCTTATGCAGTAAAAGCAACTTGCAGCTTCTGCATATGTGAGTCACGAACAGTCGCGACTGATCCAGGCTTTATCTTCAGATATTTTATAAAGCCTGCGTTTGAGACCAGTTACTGGTGCTATCGTTAGCAGTCCTACTAGCCACCTGTAACACGTTAACTTCACTTACATAATTTGCTGTTATATCGTTGCTTACACCTTGTGGCTCCGAGCGCTTGATCGATGAAACTGCTTCAGGTTTGAGAAGCAGCTGAAATGCTTATCCTGTGTCGAATTATCCTTTATTGACAAAGCTGTCTTTGGTGAAATGCTAAGCACAAATAGCTAACGTTCCCTTTGGCCGTGGCTGTTTGCTGCCAGCCAACAAAATAGCTACGCACTGATTTCTGGTGGCATTGTGTTTTGGAAGTGAAATAGGTGTTTTTCTTTGTGTCTTAAGAGTAAACGGACAAGCAGCTTTGAGAGAAATGCTGACAAAACTGTACCTCAAATGATCTGCGGTTCTTCTTTTTTATTTCCAAAAGTGTGGACGCTACTAAGGCATAGTATGATCTGCCGTTGTCAGTGTCTGCTGGAATAGTTTCCGGTGTGGGCAGGCCCAGCGCCGTGATTGGCTCTAGCTAGGTCTGTATTAATTGAACGGCACAACCTGACGCTAGGTTTAGATATTATATAGATATTATCCTTACATTTATTTTATCTTCATTTTTAGATTCCTTGACCATGAAAACATGGAGATTTGATTCAAAATGCTATATCAATATTAGTTTCACAGCGTCTTGGCTGTTTAAAAATGTCTGTTGCATGTTTCTAGCTTCATTTGTGTTTTTACAAATTTTGTGATTTACACATAAATATTAGTCCTACATTTATTTCATCTATTTTTTTAGATTCCCTGACCAAGAAAACATACCATTAGCAACTGAATTCATAATGATATCAATATTAGTTCAGTAGTTATTCACGAAAATCAAATTTTCCGTAATGGTGGTTTTCTTCTGGATCTAGTTACCTGGCTTTTGAAGATACAGTAAATCTAGTGACACCTTCCTAATTCTGCAATATCTTGGCTATATAATGGCGTTTGTCGCATGTTTGTTGCTTCATTTGTTCTTTTCCTATAATGAAAGTTCCAAAGGTCCCCTACTTTCGTATTCTGGATCATAGTATCATAGTATCTGGAATTATTCCATTTTCAGGATCAGTCTTTGATATATTGTAGAACATGTTCGAAACTTGTCTTGTATTTTTTTCCCAAGTGCCCTGACCATTTTTGGTGGAGTTATATGCATAAATGTCGAAAATGGCCTTATCTCCCGATGTTAAAGAATTCCTGGATCCAGACTGAGATCCTGATCACTTCCAAAATCTAATCATTTCTTCCTTATACCAATCAGTCCAATCCCTGAAAATTTCATCAAAATCTGTCCATAACCTTTGTGTTATTTTGGAAACCAACAGACAAACAAACAAACAAACAAACAAACCCAGGCAAAAACATAACCTCCTTGGCGGAGGTAAAAATAAACGATAAAATGATTAATTTTTTCCACACAATGATAGCCTGTCGGCACCTGTCACCATTAAATTAAACGGGTTTCAAACAATTCATTAATCAATAGATATGTTGTGAATACATAGTTTATTAACGCAGGGGCGCCGGTCTAATGGGAGTCAATGCAAATCCTTCAAATTTTGCCCAGCATGTGGCTGAGGCTTCTGAGGCTTCTTTCTGATTGGCCGCTTGAACTTTGCGTGCGGGGTGCTGAGAAATGTGCCCCGGACACTCCCATTTTGATTGGCAGCGAATTAGTATTGTTTTTGTGATTCTCCTCCTCATGTGACTGGACAACGACAGCTACCAATCATATCAACACGTCACTGGAGCAGATGTAATTTACTCATGCGCAAACATGACACACGCTCATTCTCTGTCCGATAGAGGTTCAAAATGGCAGCTTCCAGTAGATCAGCGGAAAACTCCGTTATTTCATGATAGAATAACCCGTTCTCAAGGCGTAACGTTACACTGGAAGAGAAAAAGAGGATAAAGGAGCTTGGACCCGACCGACCCGATTTAAAGATTCAGCAGGAGGCGAGTGATCGTGGACGAGCTGACACCCGGGGCTTCTCCCGCACTTGTTACGACAGACAGAGTTGGCTAGCTGGATGTGGCATTAGCAGTGCCTTTTATTGTTTTCCCTGTTTGCTGTTCCAATTAGATAGATTCAACAGGGCCACTGTGAAAAGAACAGTACATCTACTACTAAAGGTCTGGCCAGGAATATGTTCCCCATTCTTTATTTTACCATGCTAGATACCGTTTTGCAATATCCTGGGCCTATTTCATACTGTGAAGCCAGTTTTTGCCGCGAACATAATTTCTGTCCGATGTGTGGTCTTAACGTTCGCTCTGCATTCCGCATTGAAGTCCCTATTTTATAACAACCAGTAGTGTGATAGTGGGGTAAAGTGCATGCGCGAGCAGATGTTTGCTTTCTGGCCTTCTAGAATTTTAAACCAACTCGCGTTTGTGTCCCTCATCAAAATGGTAAAAATTTCCGTCCACAGTAATAATGCTAGCAACAACCTGTAATCTCAGTACAGCACTGCCGTGAATGAGATTTGGCGGCTGCTGGCAGGGTATGTAAACCCTTTTGTGCAGATGTGTCCGCCAGTGGACACGGAGCTGCAGATTTATGCACGCAGTTACAATATTCTATCACTAGATGGCAAACCCGGATCAGTTATTGAATCTTCACAAGCAAGCCAAGTCCGAACGCTGTTTATATTAAATGGACGGGTTCACTCCAATCCCTGGATGGATCAAGCCACCCGTGGTTTGACTTAAAGGGGTTGGTACATCCATACTACAGGGTGGCCCATAAAAGTGTCCCTCCTTCCTCTCAGAACTCCAGGGTGGATGAGGAACTTGGAAATGAGTGGGCAGGATTGACAAAGCCCTGCTTATTGTGGATTAGCAGGTTAGTCACTGGTGTGTCTTCCCTTTTCTCTGCTCATCGTGCCATTATTGGCATTGGCTCAGACAGTCTTGTCACCGTTTGAGTTCCGTCCTGTGAACACAAATTTTCTGTCTATGTAACATTAGTAACAAAACCAAATTTTAAAATTCCTTTTTTTGTTGCAAAATTCCAGTGATCCAGGTCTAAAACTTCCTGTAAACATTTGTTTTTATGTTATCAATGAAATAAACCAAATATATACCATTAATTTATAATTTCATCCTGTTAAGTAAAGTGGGACCTGACCTGCTGGTCACACTTTCTCTGAAATCTGTTATTTATGTATATAAATATGTAATTTACTACAGCTGTAAGTTGTTGGAAAAGCATGAAAATACACCTTGAAATTCCTTGAAAAGTGCTTGAATTTCACTTGGTAAAAGGTATACGATGCCTGTAGACAGCATTACAGTGGTGTATTTTTAGATTTGTTTTGTTTTTTTTTTTTGTTTTTCTGTTTAACTATGTTCCATTTATTGTTTGCATCTTTACAAAACATCAAAATCCCAGTTAGTTGGTGGAATCTTTTACATGACCGCTTTTACAATCAATCTGTAAGTAATGTAAGGACAGAGAGTGATCTGTGGACATGTGGAAGACATTGTCGATTCATAATAAAAAAAGGGGTACAAACCCTGATAAAATCTATAGGCTACATTTTCCTTCTTAATAATTGACTGTGTCGACATCAAAGCAGCTGTCAGGTGTGCTGCGCCAAGGTAAATTGCACCCCCCCTAAGATTTTTGGCACCAGCCGCCACTGTTACCTATATGTATTAAAAGAAGGATCAGCATAATGGGTACCCTTTAAATAGTTCATTCATTTCCTCATTTGTAACCATGCCCCAAGTTATGCTTCCTTGCTCTCCCTGCATCTGATTTGAGTTTGCCCTGCTTGTCATGGTTCTGGTTTTTGACCATGTTTTATGTGCTGGTTTTGTGTTCATGATTATTGTCTTTTATTTATTCTTTTTGGTTTTCGGTTCATTTCACCTTTCAGTTCCATTGCACTTGTCTCCCCTGTCTTGTGATCCAGTTGGTTTAGTCCGTCTTCCCTGTCTGCGTGCTCACTGAATTCGAGTGACTTCAATGAAGTCTGGTGTTTAAGAAATTCCTTCGTATCTCATTTTCTTCCTTTACCCTTCTGTTCTGATTACTAACAAGACTAACATTTGTATTTTGTATTAAAGTCTCCTAACACAACTAACTATGTATATTTTCGATTACTAAATTACTAATGAGCACTCTGGTTTAAGTTGTAAAACCGCACCGCTACTAATAGACTAATTACCTCTTTGCAATCGCCCAGTTCTATTCTCCGCCCTTTGCTTTTCGCCGTCCTCTCCGTAAATTTCAGTGAGAATCTCTCGCACGTGCTTAATCTATCTCCTGCTCTTGTTATTCTGTGCATGAGAACTCCTGGACCGGAGCTGTTTAAATGTCATAGGCTGTCTGTGTGATTCCCGTTCGTATTTTGTCTCTCGCCAATTTTCTTGGTAAGGGTTTCCCTTATGTGATTCTCCCGATGTAATTAGCCTCATTCCCCACAGCTGATCTCTGTATAGCATGTGACCTTTCCTGTGTGTATATTAGGAGTCTTTTTACTCACAGCTCTTGTCAGAACGTTGATCAATATTTCTTTGTGCAGAGCTCCTCGTATGCCTAAGATTATTGTTTTGCTTCTACTGGATAGTCCGACTTTGATTCTTGCCATTGCCCTTTTTTTACTGTTTTTGTCTTTCTGGATTTTGACCTATTTTTGTATGACCATGAGTTCTGTGTTTGGATGCCCTGAGTATGACCATTGGCTTTGCCAATCGACTACAACTTTTTGCCTATCGTTTTTGTACCTCTGCCCATCTGTCTTACTGGTTCTGACCCCTGCCTGTCAAGTCGATACTGTTTTTGGATTTCGTATTGTGGCTTGGCAATTCCTGTATATTTTGGCTTTGACCCGGACTCCATTAAAGGCATATGTTTTTTGGATTTCCTTCTCTTGCGTGTGGTTCCTGAACGCACCATCACAGTACGTTCTGACCACCATGAAACCAGCAAGAGAGTCCTATCTGCAAGATATGGTGACGAACCAGGCCATGTTGGAGTCGCAACAACTATTAGCCGTCATGCAGCACCTCCAGACCATGAAGCACCACATGACGGACCTGGCTTTTGCGGTACGAGCTCGCCAACCCGTACCCGCCACCTGATCTGCTGCTGTCCCTGCCCCTGCCCCCATGCCCGTCCCTGCTTCCAGCCATGAGCCCCGCCCTCCTCCTCCTGAAAAGTACGATGGTGAGCCAGGCACATGTCGTGCATTCCTCGTCCAGTGCGAGTCAATCTTCAGCCTCCAACCAGCTACCTTCCCCATGGAGCAAGCCCGAGTGGCATACATCACCCAGCTCACCAGAAGGGCCAAGCAGTGGGCTACCGCTGCATGGGAAGCTGGCCTGCCTTGCGTGCAGTCTTCAAACAACTGGAGGAGGAGATGAGACGCATTTTTGACCGATCCAGACATGGGCACGAGGCTGGTCGAGAGCTCCTGCATATCTGTCAAGGTAGTCATTCTGTTTCTGTTTACGCCATAGATTTCCAGACCCTGGCTACTAACTGCGGATGGCAGAAGAGGGCACTGTATGACACCTTTTTGAATGGTTTCGCTGAGAAGATTAAGAACGAACTCCTTACCCGCGAGCTGCCTGAAGAGCTGGAGGCTCTTATTAACCTAGCCATTCATATAGACGCACATTTGGAGGAGCAAAGACGGACGAAACAACCCAGGGCTTCTCCTGTCCTCCCCATCTTGACCCAGGTGAGACAGCAGCTCCCTCTCCTTACTTCTGTGGCTCCCAAGACTGCTCCTGAGAGAGATCATATGCAGAGAAACCGAGCCAGACTGACAAGAGAAGAGCGAGAACGCAGGTTCAGGGAGAGGGCCTGCTTCTACTGCGGCAAGGCTGGACACATCATCTCCCAGTATCCAGCTAAAGGCCAGCGCTCATCCATGAAAGGAACACTAGTGGGTGTCACCCCCATAGAAGTCTGTTCGGTCTGCCGAACTTGTCTGCCTATCGGTTTGGAGTGGGAAGGGGGGTCCAAGCAAACCACTGCCCTGATGGATTCTGGAGCTGAAATCAGTTTCATTGATACCGAAACGGCACGTAAGTGGGGAATACCTCTGGAGGAGGTTTCATGTTCTCAAGTGGCTAATTCAGTGCACGGTTAGAGGATCTGCCGTATCACTCACTCCACTGTCCCCATCAAGTTACGCGTCTCAGGCAACCACCTGGAGACCATCAAACCGAACCTCATTGTCTCTCCTCACTCTCATGTTATCCTGGGGCATCCTTGGATGGCTAAACACAACCCCGAAATAGATAGGGCTACTCATGAGATTAAGGGCTGGAGCCCTAACTGGTCCCAGTTGTGTCTTGTAAATGCTCATGTCCATGTTCTTGTTCCCACCCCAGTAGAGATCCTGAACCTCTAAGGTCCCTCAAGTATGTCATGACCTCAAGGAAGTGTTTTCCAAGTCCCGTGCCACTTGTCTACCCTCTCATCGTCCTTACGATTGTGCCATTGACCTCAAACCAGGTACTATGCCCCCTAGAGGCCGTCTGTTTTCCCTGTCCCGTCCCGAGACCCAAGCTATGGAGAAGTACCTGAGCGAGTCCCTCGCCACCGGTATCATCCGCCCATCCTCCTCTCCTGCCGGAGCAGGGTTCTTCTTCGTGGGTAAGAAGGACGGGTCCCTTCGTCCATGTATTGATTATAGAGGCCTCCATGAAATTACAATTGAAAATCGTTATCCGTTGCCTCTCATGACCACTGCATTCGAGCTTCTCTAGGGGGCCACTGTGTTCACAAAGCTAGACCTACGCAACGCCTACCATCTGGTCCGCATACGTGAGGGAGATGAGTGGAAGACGGCGTTTAACACCCCCACTGGGCACTGGGAATATCTATTTCTTCCCTTTGGGCTTACTAACGCCCCAGCGGTTTTCAGGGTCTGGTCAACGATGTGTTAAGGGACATGATAAATAAGTTTGTTTTTGTGTACTTCGATGATATTTTTTCCAAGACCCTGGAAGACCATGTCAAGCAAGTCCGACAAGTCCCGAAGCGCCTCCTGGAGAACCGCCTGTTTGTGAAAGCCGAGAAGTGTGAGTTCTCTGTCCCCACCACAGCCTTCCTGGGGTTTGTCATCTCTTCTGGTGCCATTAGCATGGATCCCTCCAAGGTGAATGCTGTTACTGATTAGCTAAGACCCACAGTTTGTAAGTCATTACAACGTTTTTTGGGATTTGCCCATTTTTACTGCAGATTCATCTGTAATTATAGTTCTGTCGCTGCCCCTCACACTTCGCTAACGTCTTGTAAACTCCAGTTCCAGTGAAATGACGAAGCAGAGAATGCCTTTATCAACCTTACGTCACGGTTAACCTCAGCCCCCATTCTGTCTATCCCCAGCCCGGAATCTCAATTCATTGTAGAAGTTGATGCTTCTAATATTGGCATGGAGCCATTCTGTCCCAGAGATCTGAGAAAGACAATAAGATTCATCCATGTGCCTTCTACTCTCATCATTTAACTCCTACAGAGCAGAATTATGACGTTGGCAACCGGGAGCTGCTGGCAGTCAAACTGGCACTGGAGGAGTGGAGACAGTGGTAAGAGGGTGCCAAACTCCCGTTTCTCGTCTGGACCGACCATAAGAACCTAGAGTACCTGCAAACAGCTAAGAGGCTTAATCCTCGTCAGGCCAGGTGGGCATTGTTCTTCTCCCGATTCAATCTTCATCTTGCATATCGTCCAGGTAACAAGAATGTCAAGCCAGATGCATTATCTCGGATTTACGAGCCCACTGACAAGGAACCATGCACGGACTCCATCCTGTCAAGAGAAGGTATCTTTGGATATCGAAAGAAAAGTAAGATGCTCAAGAAGATTCTGCTGCTCCCAGTGGTTGCCCCACTAATTGTCTATTTGTCCCTATCACTGTGCGCCCCCAAGTTTTGGAATGGGGCCATGCATCTAACTTGTCATGCCACCCAGGAGTTAACCGGACTTTGGATTTCATCACGCGTCGCTTCTGGTGGCCGGATATGAGGAAAGATGTCCGGGACTATGTCTCTGCCTGCTCGGTCTGAGCTCAGTCTAAGGTATCTCACCAACCCCCTCACGGCCTACTCCAACCCCTACACACACCCCATTGTCCTTGGTCACACATCTCCCTAGATTTCATCACGGGTTTACCTCCCTCCAATCATCATAACACCATCCTCACTATTCTCGACAGATTCTCCAAAGCAGTTCACTTTGTTCCCCTCACCAAACTCCCCACTGCACAAGAAACCACCAACCTTCTCATACAGCACGTTGTCCGACTCCACGGCATCCCCACTGACATTGTCTCTGATCAAGGTCCACTGTTCACTGCCAGATTTTGGAAAGCTTTTTGCACTTCACTTAGCTCTTCAGTCAGTCTCACCTTAGGTTTTCACCCCCAATCTAATGGCCAGACCGAGCGGGCTAATCAATGCATTGAAACTAATGCATTGTCTTTGTGCTAAAAACCCAGCCTCCTGAAGTCATCAATTGCTATGGGCCGATTACACCATCAATAGCCACACCTCCTCCTCCTCCTCCTCCAAGCTGTCTCCTTCCGAGTGCTGCATGGGATACCAACCGCCACTGTTCCCCAGTCAGGAGGAGGAGGCCGTTTTGTCCGCACAGGCCTTCATCCGCCGATACAGACGCACTTGGAAAACTACTCGCGTCACCCTGCTGAAGTCGGTGGCAAGAATGAAGTGCCTGGTGGACAGAAGGTGTACTCCGGCTCCCAACTACCGGGCAGGACAGAAGGTATAGCTGACATTCCCATTAGGGGTGGCACCCGTAAGTTATTTCCCAGATTCAGTGGTCCCTTCACTATAGATCGCATTATTAGTCCTACCGCTGTACACCTTAGGTTGCCTCTATCCATACGCAAGATTCACCCCACATTCCATGTTTCACAAATTAAGCCTGTTGCCCACACCCTGTGTTCTGGTCTTGATCCCCCCTCCACCCCTCCGTATTATCGATGGTGGCGAAACCTACACGTTCGCGCCATCTTGGACTGTCGTTGTCGGGGCCGTGGCCTCCAGTACCTCATTGACTGGGAGGGCTACGGTCCCGAGCATCGGAGTTGGGTTCCTTCACGCTTCGTCCTGGACAAGAACCTCATTAAGGACTTTCATGCTTCGCACCCTAGACCGCAAAGACGAAACGGAGGGGGGATACTGTCATGGTTCTAGTTTTTGATCATGTTTTATGTGCTGGTTTTGTGTTCATGATTATTGTCTGATTTTATTCTTTTTGGTTTTTGTAATATTCAGGTTTTTGGTTCATTCCACATTTCAGTTCCATTGCACTTGTCTCCCCTGTCTTGTGATCCAGTTGATTTAGTCCATCTTCCCTGTCTGCGCGCTCACTGAATTCGGGTGGTCTAAATGAAGTCTGGTGTTTAAGAAATTCCTTCGTATCTCGTTTTGTTCCTTCACCCTTCTGTTCTGATTACTAATAAGACTAACATTTGTATTTTGTATTATAGTCTACTCACACAAATAACCATGTATATTTTCAATTACTAATGAGCACTCTAGTTTAAGTTGTAAAACTGCACCGCGACTAATAGACTAATTACCTCTTCGCAATCGCCCTGTTGTATTCTCCGCCCTTCGCTTTTCGCCATCCTCTCCCTAAGTTTCAGCGAGAATCTCTCGCACGTGCTTAATCACTCTCCTGCTCTTTTTCGTTCTGTCATTCCCGTTCGTATTTTGTCTCTTGCTAATTTTCGTTGTAAGGGTTTTCCTCATGTGATTCTCCCGATGTAATTAGCCTCATTCCCCACACCTGATCTCTGTATAGCATGTGACCATTCCTGTGTGTATATTAGGAGTCTTTTCACTCACAGCTCTTGTCAGAACGTTGATCAATATTTCTTTGTGCAGAGCTCCTCTTATGCCTTAGATTATTGTTTTGCTTCTACTGGATAGTCCGACTTTGATCCTTGCCATTGCCCTTTTTGTACTGTTTTTGACTTTTGACCTATTTTTGTATGACCACGAGTTCTGTGTTTGGATGCCCCGTGTATAACCATTGGCTTTGCCCATCGACAAGACTTTTTGCCTTTCGTTTTTGTACCTCTGCCCATCTGTCTTACTGGTTCTGACCCCTGCCTGTCTAGTCGATACTGTTTTTGGATTTCGTATTGTGGCTTGGCAATTCCTGTGTATTTTGGCTTTGACCCGGACTCCAGTAAAGGCATAAGTTTTTTGGATTTCCCTCTCTTGCGTGTGGTTCCTAAATGCACCATCATACTGCTGCTTTGTATTAGTTCTCTGCTTCCCCATTCAGCTGTGAGTCTGTTTGTTTCCATAGTTACTTACAAGCCTTTGAATTCTGAGTTTTCTCCAGTTCAGTATGTTGTCGACTCCCTGGCTTGGCATTCCTACCACTTGGCTTAATACCCTCTACCTGTCTACTGACTCTTATGATATTCATCACTGTGCTGCATTCACCCTGATTGGTAAAGAACTGGATAGTTTGACTTTGCCTCTGCTCTCAATAAAACTCGTAAAATTGACCATTTGTTTGTGCCTGAGTCTTGGGTCCAGTGTCTGTCAAATTAATTCTCCAGGTAGATTTGGCTTACCTAATGTTTTTGCCATTTCTCTGATGGTTTTGTTTCAATTTCAGTCAAATCATTGGCTTGCTTCACTGGCAGTGATAATGTGTCAGCTTGTTCCCAGACACTAAACTTTTTGAGAGAAGGGAGAGGACATGTTTTAAAAACTTAGTCTCTGGGAACGAGCTGGGTGGCGGGACTTGCGTTGAATGCGCGAGCTTACTTGAAGCATAACTGTGGTATTTTTAAGCGAAAAATAACCCCGTTTCTAGAGTTCTGAGGATACGAGTGGACAAAGCAGGTTGGATTATACTGGACGAATGTTTCGACGATGGTTTGATAGTTTGTCAACAGACGTTTTGTGGACTTTTTACCATTGCTACTGGGTGACCCCATTTGCTCCCAGCAAAAAAGGAATTAGGATAATTTTTCAAAATTCTCTAGTAGCCATAAAGTTGGGCCAGGTGCAAAACAACTTCACCCGTACGAGACATTGAATGGTGAGTAATGGATAAACAAATTATAGTTTTTAGGTGGACTATCCCTTTAACTGAGGAAAATTAGGTAGTTCTTTTGACCTTTGTCTAGATTTTTTGTGACCCCTTCCATGAGTCGCTGAGGTGCTCTTGGAGGACTTTTGGGAGGCCTGCTATTCCTGGAAAGGTTCAGCAAAGGTTTCTCTCCTTTTGTAGAAAATGGCCCTCACTGTGGTGTCCTGGAGTCTCAGAGCCTTGCAAATGGCTGCCAATCCAGACTGACAGAAGTCTACAATTTTGTTTCTCATCTGTTCCTGAATTTATTTAGCTCAAGGCATCATGTGCTGCTTTTTTGCTGCTTCACAGAGCCAGACAGGTTTGATTTAAGAGATATTCAGATTCAATAGAGCTTGCGGTAATCATGCCTGGGTGACTGCGTGAATTTTGTTTCATTGGATCTAATAACTAAAGAGGCAACTTTCCTTCAATAAATGAAATCAGCATTTAAAAACTGCATTTTGTGCTTACCTGGGTTATATTTGTATAATATTAAAATTATTCTGGGGATCTGCAACATTTAAGTGTGACAAATATGCAAAAATGGAAGAAAACCAAGAGGTACTGTAGACTATAATGCTCAACTAATGCATCTCAGGAATGTTTTCATCTGGAAAGTTGCACAGAATCATGCATTGCTCTCTGGGTGGGGGATACTTATAGAAGTTTCACAAATGGGACATGTTCCACTTTGATGTATTCTGCTCTCATCATCTGTAGTATTTGTCATGTGGCATAGTCACAGTCCCATAAAGGAGGATCTCAAACATGACATTATTAAAGAGACCTCCAGCTTATCAGCATTTGAAGTCTTGGTCAAAGCCAGACCCGATGAGCTTGAATGGAGGAGATCACATGATGTCATTTCCTGTTTGTGAATTACTCAATTCAGTTTACAGGAGAATAGGGGTTATGAGAGTAACCAAACCTTAATTACCATATAAATCTGAATAACCCTGAGTCGGTCTCATCTCTTGAAATTGAAAATAAGAATTTCCATGAAATTTTATCTCACAAATTCACTTCTGACCTTTGAAAGGCTACCAGAATCAAATGTGACTCAGCAACTTAATGGATTCATCCATTTCTGAGTCAATCTATTCATCTCGCATTTAAACAGAATTAACTATCATAGAAATCAATCAATTTGCACAGAAAGTAATGATTACAATTAGCAATTAGGAAATAAATCTGGTTTAATGCTTTACACTGAATGCAAAGACAACAAAATCATTTAAATTTTTGAAAATTCTCACGTGTTTCCAATGTGGCAGTGCCAGGAAAGCATATTTATTGGGCATCTCAAAAAATGACTGAATTCGTTTCTAATAAGAATGAAAAAAAAAAAAAACATTCAGAAAGGAGAACATTGTGGTACTGATGGGAACTAGGTCTATATGGAAGTCTTAATTTTAAAATGGTCACACTTGAATAATTTTTTTCAGTTGTTGCGCCAGGATGCCAAGAGTATTAAGCTCCATTGACTCTTCTTGTTTTGAGCTAATGTATTCTTGATCACCGTTTAATGAAACTATATACCACATGGAGATTTCACATTAGACAAGCCACGTGAGATCCTCATCAAACAAGATGCTTTGGCTGGGTTGGTAATCCTTCTGAAGAAAATTTCTAGTGAAGCAGGTTTTTTAATTTAAATGATGCTCTTTCGCAATAAATATTTGCTTGAGAGAACTGAGGCTCTTTTAAAATTTATCAACATTTTATCTTTACAGTTCTCTGATTCATGGTGAAGTAATTTAACTAAATAAAAATAAGAAATAAGCAGTTGCTAAAGAGTAATTTATGGCCCAGGGAAACAACTCTTACAGCACACCAGAAGCTAGCATTAACGTGTTTGTACAAGAGAAGATGCAGGCTTTTGGTTTATTACTTCCTCACTAGGTTCCTGATGATGCAATATCCTTGTCAGTCAAATTGCAAAAGCATTTCAAAAAATTTACTTCCCTTTGTCTACATTCTCAAGGCAAGCTGAAAAGCTGCACTCTGCCAATCAACTTTCTTCAACAAAAATAAGAAACACTCACTAGCATTTCTTCTGAGTCATATTTGTGTAACAGAGCCAATAATACTGCGGCAGTTTAATCCTTTCAATATTTCATTATATTATTTCTGTGGTTGACTTGGTAGGATTAAATCATGTGACCAAGGTTGCTTGCTGCTGGTTTGAGAGCATTTCAGTCACCTTCACCAAATATGTTGTAATTGTCCATTTCATGCCCCTTGTCAAAATTGGCCCATCAGACAGGCAGGGCCTAAGCCAGAACTACTTAAATAAGGTATGCTCAGCCTAGGCACACCCTGTCTTCTGGTCAATAAAAGGTCACCCCAAAAGTCCCAATTCAGCCATTTTTCAAATTGCTACAGATGACTCAAAACCATAGGGACCGTATGATTGGCATGCTCAATGCAGGAATGTTTCTCAGGGCTGCTGCAAGTTTTTAAATGTCTGTGTTTCAATAATATGTCGCCTAAGATACTGTTTTTATTCATTTTCGCATCTCAAATCCCACTCGAGTCTGGAACAATCGGCGAACTATGTACACAAACATGCTTGTATGCAACTCATGCAGCCATCTCGATAGGGAGCAGACAGGTTGCAGCTCTCCTCCAAAGCACACGCCTCTCAATCTCCGCTTCTATACACGCACAGCTCAAAACTTCGTAAGCTCTGAATGATGGAGGAGGAAACTCAAACATGTCGTAGCTTTGAATTTTACTGTCAAGCACTCGGCTGGCCGGCAGAAGGCGCTCGAGAAATGAACAATTCTAACCCAGACCATCTGTATCCCTCCCGTATCCTGGCATTGCGAAGCCAGTTATGCGCTGCTTTGAAAAAGCTATGAGCCATAGCTGGCACTGGCACAGCTCAGATTTAAGCCTGGCCATAGTTCGCCAGGTAGCCATGACAATGAATTTCACACTCTCCATTTCGTTAAGGAAAAGAAGCAATTAACTCCATTGACACCATATCATTGCAAATTCAAGATATGCCACATGACGTTAATCTCAAGTGTTGGTAAGGAACTGTCAATCAAACTTTTTTTGTCCTGCAATTAGATAAGACAACTGACATATCCAACACAGTACTGTGTCTTGTTTATTTATGTCATGTGTGCAACAATTTCCACAATTTTATATTTTGTATAGTTGCCATAGAACACAATATCTGCAAAGCTCATCCATGCAGTAATGCCATAAAAGGCAATTCCTTTTTCCTTTGTTTCCCCACAATTTTCCCTGTCCCCTTTTTGTGTTTACCTAACCCCATCCATGGGGTTATACAACCCCAATTCCAAAATAGTTGGGACGAAGTGTAAATTGTGAATAAAATCAAAAATGTAACAGCTATAAAAGGGATGTCTTAGAGAGCCTGAGCCTCTCAGAAGAAAAGATGGCCAGAGGCTCTCCAACCTGTGAAGGCTTGCGTAAAAAAATTGTAGAATACTTTAAAAACAATGTTCCTCAATGTCAAATTGCAAAGGCTTTGAAGGTCTCATCATTGACAGTGCATAAAATCATCAAAAGATTCACAGAAACTGCTAAAATCTCTGTGTGTAAGGGACAAAGCTGAAAACCTTTACTGGATGCCTGTGATCTTTGGGCCCTCAGACGCCACATCATCACTCACCGGCATGATTCTGTCATTGACATTACTAAATGGGCCCAGGAATACTTCAAGAAACTACTGTCTGTAAACACAGTCCGCCGTGCCATCCACAGATGCCGCCTAAAACTCTATGGTGCAAAAAGAAAGCCATTGTTAAGCATGATCCAGAAGTGCCGTCATGTTCTATGGGGCAAGGCTCATTTAAAATGGACTGCAGCAAAGTGGAAAAGTGTCCTGTGGTCAGACGAGTCCAAATATGACATTCTTGTTGGAAATCATGGGCGTTGTACCACTGGGCAAAAGAGGAGAAAGACCAACCCTCCTGTTATCAGCGTTCAGTTCAAAAGCCAGCATCTATGATGGTATGGGGATGCATAAGTGCATATGGTGTGGGACACTTGCATGTTTTAAAAAGCACCATGAATGATGAAAGGTATAAAAAGGTTTTAGAGCAACATATGCTTCCCTCCAGATGACATCTATTCCAGGCAAGGCCTTGTGTATTACAGCAGGACAATGCAAAACCACATGCTGCAGCTATTACAACAGCATGGATTCGTAGTTGAAGAGTCTTTGTACTGAACTGGCCTGCCAGCAGTCCTGATCTTTCACCGATTGATAACAATTGGCGCATAATTAAAGGAGACCCAATACTCTCCAGCAGCTGGGTGCCTGTATTAAACAAGAGTGGGATCAATTTCCAATGGCTAAACTCAAGAAACTTGTCTCTTCAATGCCCAGATGCCACCACTCTATGTTACAAAGAAAAGAGGATGCTACGCCATGGTAAACAGGCCCCTGTCCCAACTTTTTTGAGACCTGTAGCAGCCATAAAATTTGAAATGAGCTCATTTTGTGGAGAAAATTTCTCAGTTTCAACATTTTCTGTTATCTCTGTTCTATTGTGAATAAAATACTGGCTGGTGTGATTTGAAAGTCATTGTGTTTTGATTTTATTCACCATTTACTCTTTGTCCCAACTATTTTAGAATTGGGGTTGTCAAATCAGATCATTTAAACTAAACAATATGTAGTTGAACTGAAGATAAAGATAAAATTTTGGTAGGCTATTGGGAAACCCTCTGTCTCATTTATTTTTTTTTTATCTATTTATTTATGTACTTATTTTATTCATTAAATTGGACTGAATTGGTCCCCAGAGGCAGAGTGCGGTGCATTACTGGCCCCTGACTCAACCAAATTTGAGAGCCACTAATTGTGAGAGTCCCCCTCTTCTTTTTTAACTTTGTGGATATAAAGGTGAGGTTTTTTCCTCTCACTTCCGCTTACTTTGGCTTCTTTTTGAGTTGCTTTCTCTCGCCAATTCCAGAATACTTTTACTATGAGACACATATTAAAATTCAGACACTGCTCCCGTTGCGAGAGAGGGATGCACTTTGCTCTTTAAGTAAAAAAAAATGTACAAAAGTGAGCAATAGTTAAACCAGTGATTAAAAAAGAAGGTTAAACCTTTTTCAGCTTTCACTTGTACGTTTTCTTATCTGTCAAAATGATAGAGGATTTTATTTTCAACTCATTTTACTTTCTGTGGTTATACAGTGCAACTGCGATAGAAAAGCTCATAAATCTCCGAACGTGTAACCGGGTACACGTCGGTTAGTAGTCCCGCGTACACGTGTAGAAAAAATTGTAAACGTTGACACCCCTAATTAGCATAATTAATGTAAATGAGCCATCACTTTAATTCTGTATTTAGTAGTTGTTCATATAATGTTGGTACTAAATTATTAGGAATGAAAGAGAAATATATTAATTTGGGAGTGTCTAGCTACCTTAATAAGGGAAAACCATTGAGAACTAGCCAGGACTAGTTGTTGTCAATAAAGGGCTGGATCTTTGCCTCTGAATTTTCAAGACAAATGCCGGCCCTGCGTACGGATATCATGGAGCATGCATGCAGCGGACCATCTGCACGTTATTAGCTGCACTGCAATGCATTCACTGTGTAAACTGTGCGAGAAACTCGTGTGCACGAGCACAAGGCGGAGAATTTGAGGATATCAATCACAAAATGGCAGGTAAGATCAATTAGTACAGATCAACTTCACAGCATGAGCAAAAATACTCGAGAGTGTTCAGGAACATGTTATAATAGTCAGAATGTTCCGTTAACTATGGCCTTCCACAAGCTTGTATTTAACGTGGCAGATGTGTGGTGACTGTGTGGAAACAGGCACTTAGAGCAGTTCGGAATATTCAAGTTGACTGAAGCGCCAGATGGATGTATGCGATGCAGTATGTGTGATACGAGTGCAGTAAATAGTCTGCAATGTTCATTGTCCATTGCACCCGTGATGTGTGGTGTCAGTGTATGAAAGCCCCACAACGGTGTGAGAGTCCGCAAGCTAACGTCGAGAGTGCAGTAAGCAGTTCGCAACATTCATATTGTCCGTTACACTCTCTTATCAGCAAGCAGCGTTATGTCAGTCGGCTATTATATGTAATGAGTGTAGTTAGTAGTCTGCAATGTTTAGGCTACATTGCCCGTTACACTCGATGGGCAGTGGAGAGACTCAATTGACAGGTAAACAACCTCTAGCAAGCCAGTAAGAAAATGCCAGCTATAAATGCCACACACACACGACTTGTGCTACACCAGAGCAGAGAGTTACTTAGCCGTCTATCCACTTTTTCCCTACTCTAACAAGTATTACTTCGCTTCACTTCTTCACTGTGTTAGCTGGTTAGCTCCTCCACAGCAACACGTAGCTTCACTCACGCAAGCAGCCTTCACCGGAATGTTGAGCCGTCCCCCTCTGAAAGTGGTCGCGAATCTTTCTCCTTCCTTTAGGCAAGACCAGACTGCACTAACCGGCACTTCAAGTTGCAACTATTATGAACGGGTAGTAAAAGTGATTGAACTACCGTGTAATAACACTGGAATCAACCGACTCATAGGACTGCGTTAATGCTCCCTTCATCTCTCCTTGTTTCTCTCCGCTTCTCCTCCCGCGAGCCCCCACTCAATCTTGTCTTGCCGCTCTCATTGGCTGATAGCTTTTTCAGGCATTCTGTCCTGAACTAGGGGAAATGACATGGGCAAATGTAGCTATGACAAGGGATGTGGAATTAATCAGCTTAAGTGTTGAGTGCTAGGCTGTCCGTCCACATATGGTACACAGGAACAGATATGGCAGAGACAGAGGCAGAATCAAAACAATCGAGGACAGTCCGGTCAGAAGTATAATCACTATGAAACTCAAGGAAAAACCAAGGTTGCAAGGAGAAACGTTGACACTGAGTGCTGGGGCAGGACAGCTTAAATACATTGGGAAGGATCACATGCTGTAATAGGAAACAGGTGAGCGAGATCAGACTAATTAACAAGGGAGGACACAAGAGGGAGCCCTTAACCACATGAATTGGCAAAAGCGAAAACACGGACAAGGATCATATAGACAACCTATGACAAAACCAACGCCTCCGGTCAGGGAGTTCTAGTGTGCACAGATCATGAGAACAGGATAGTAATTAGTAAGTTTGCAAAGGTTCGCAAAAAGCCAGCAAAGCAAAGTGAACAGAAGCAAGGGGTGGAGACCAGAGCAGGGCGAGTGCTATGAATTCATTCGTTACGTTAGTAAAGTGCAGCTATGCAATCCCAAGGGCAAGTTAGTACAAAAATTAGTATAAAAATACAATGTTAGTAATTTACAAAAATAACAAACTGTTAGTAATGACAGAAAAGCAAGACGAAGGAAGCAAACAAGATTAAGAAGGAAAAATTTGAATTCCAGAAACCATTAAATCACCCGAAAACATGGCACGCAGTACAGGAAGTGGACTGTAACAAAACACATGACAAGACTGGGGAGACAAGGTGCAAGGCAGATAAATGGCATGACACATAAACCGGGGAATGTTAACTAAACATGGGCTATGGACTATGGCAAAGGGCAAAACAAGACTAGGCAAGGCAAAACACAAGACATGGCATGGCATAGTACAAGGATCATGACAGCTCGATAGACATTCGACTTATATCACCACCACGGGTGCCAACAGACAATAGGACACAAAGCCCCATGCGGTGTATCAGATGAAGTGCACCAGGAAGCCATTCAATGGTGCAGCCATAGAAGACTATAGAACATAAGTTCTGAAAGACCTAGCTGAACACCAAATAAACAACATTTATAAAGTGTCCCAATCCTCAGTGAGCAGAACTTGTGCATTATACCTGTTACATATACATACATATCCTTTTTTTCTGCCTTATGTTTGAGCTTGATTACTGGCACCTGCTGTGTTCGTACATGTGCAGTAGACACTCCCTCAGTAGGGGTGGGGCTACCTTTTCTAATGAGAGAGAACGAGGAGTTCAAATGGTGGGACGATGGCAGAAAATCGGGCAACAAAACGCTGCAGCAGATGTTGAGAAGCAAAATAAAAAATTAAGACGGTGGTGGGGCGAGCTCCAGGGAGGGAGTTCAGGGTGCTTCCACAACAAATGGTGTTGTTCTTTCTCAGCTTTTTGCCACCCGGACACCTGTAAACCACACCGGGAGAAGCAACTGAGCCATCTCTTCTCGTCATCCTCACAACTCACTTTTTGGGACTGGGCTATCACCATTAGCAGCGTGGCTGTTTTTAGAAAAAAGGAAAAATATAAATATAAGATTAATCAAACAAATCTGAACAAACCTCAAGATCAAGAGGGAATTTCACCGCACGGGCTGTTCGCTGCTGGCACGTCGACTCCTTCGAAGACGGCCTTTCCTCCGGGGAGAAAGGGTAAGCCTCGCCTCTCTGAGGGGGTTTGTAAGGTGCCAGTGTATGTTTACATTGTTTTTTTTTTCTTTTCTCCCTCCGCGCATTCACTTGCTTATATATACACATACATACAAATCGCTGTTGGTTTTTTTTTTGTGTTACAACCCTGCGTTCCGTTTTAGGGTACTTACGAGTTTGGAGAGCAGTGGGTTCATAACATATCATAATAGATAAATAATACGTCTAGAGATGGCGATTTCAAAACATAAGTGTGATTCATTTCGAATACTTGGACACTTTTGAAACACAGATGCAAAGGGCTTAGTTCGATTGCTACACGTGTACAACGCAATCTATCCGTGATGCAACCGAACAGTTGTGCTCGCATCTCAAATGACATCATTTTATGCCATTTTTTTTACCGGTGTTGAAGCATCTTGTGGAGGATAGAAAACAGGATAACATGCAGACTGATGTAATAGTAAGTTTACAAATTTCAAAATTTATCTCCATTTATCTCCAAAAGCATAAAGCAAATCTAAGTTTTGCTAAATCTATGAGATGAAGCATAAAGTACATCCATGGCATATTTAAAAGGGAATAACTGGTAAATTGTGATTCTGTCTGCAAGTTGCTATTAATAGGCCTGAGACAAGGTAAATGAAGATAGATCCGCAAACCACTTGACCTTAAGGTAGGTAGACACTCCCAAAATAGGCTTTATTTTTTGGAAAAAAATTGTGTTTTACATTTTCGTAAAATATCCTTCAGTAAGTTCATAGTGTGTGTACTTAATAGGACTATTAAAATATGGACAACTGTTGTTTTTTTGTCAATTTCTCAAAAATGTTGCCTTTGACCTGCCAAGCATTGCTTCAAACACCTTTTCTCCTTTTCTCTCATATTCCAAGTTTCACTTATATTCCAAATGAGAGCATAAGTGTTATGATTCTACCTTTTGTGTGTTGTCTCCAGCTTATTTGTGCTTTACTTTCATTTTATATTTCAGCTTTCATTTCGGCCGTCTGACAATCCACTCCCAATCTGCATTCTCCAGTGATGTCGCATGACTGCCTTCAGCATGCCTCCGTCTTGTCGTCCAATCACGTTTCCTCTTTTGGTTTCGGCTCTGGTATTTCATTCATTGCTTCCAGCTGTGTTTAATTCTGGGTCTCACGAAACTCTGATAGGATATTACTAACCCGTACTAACCAGCACTTATTTGAGGGTGACTGTAAATATTTTGTCACGTAGTATTAACCTTAATTAACTCATTTAGCGATTGCGTGCGTTTCTGGCTTCAGTATATTCCGCCTGAGCTATCTCTGATTAACTGATTTAAAATCTGTGCTTTCCTTCACTTTTCTTGTGGTGCTTTTTCCTTGTCACGTTTAGATTACCTTATCTAAACTGTCTAGCTTGATTGATAGTCTCAGCGTCTGGTCTCGAGTCATTATTGTTAACCAGGTTCTTGTGTGATTGTTTATTAATCCCATGTGTTTCTGTTTCCTTCCGAGATTGCATTCCGAGTCCCCGCCTCCTCTCGTGACTCAAGTTCTTTCCGTAAATGCATTTTACTGAGACGGGGTGGGTGTAATCTTCGATGTAGGAACGGATATAAGCTACTAAATTACAGGTTTGTAAAAGGAAAAATAATATAGCCAATTTCAGCACTTGAGTATAAAATAATAGCACACTCTTAGAATGAATGTGTTGAAAAATAACACAAAAAATGTCTTATCACATGTATAACACATTTTGGGTTGATTTCAACACAAAATATGTAAAAAAGTAAATAAATAAATCAACACTGATTGTGTTGAAAACAACACTGATAGTGTTGTCCTCATCTAGACACACAGGTGTGTTAAAAATTTTATTATCTAAATTTTATTTATAAATTTTATAAATTTTATTTATTTTCAACACATCTCTTTTGAGAGTGCACATAAAAGCACACATTATCTCTGAACATAAAATATTGCAGAAATGATACCTGACAAACAAAATCCTCACCAAAAATGGCATGATATTTAATAATCCAGTTGCGTATTATACCGCACTAAAGTTTTAAATAGTAGGCCTAGCACAGGTTGAGCAAACTGTAGCTATTGTCAAATATAAAAAGGTTTACAGAAATGATTACCAGTAACATCACCCCCGCCAAAGCAAATCAATATTTTATGTCGGCTAACGTTACTTTTGCATTCATGTATGGAAATAAATCGCCAAGAAGCTGTGCCATTATCTACATCCACGGACTACTGTCAAAACGACCACCCTCGTGGCTCAGTTATGATTAAACAAACACCCAGCTGACGGTCTATCGCCCAGCCACCCCGTGCACGGTAGGCGGCGGGAGGTCGTCTTTTGTCTTCATGCGCGTCAATACGCCGGTCCTAATGCACAGCTCACGACGAGATTTCCCTGTCCTACTGAGAGCCTAACGCCCCCGTACTGGCGGATTAACGACTTTTTCCTTGGTTTTAACGGCGTCTGTACTGTACACTACTTGGCCCTAGGTATAAATGTAGTACTCAAAAAACTGACGCAAAATGTCCTAGGCAATAGTAGCAAAAGCATTGTAGGCAACATTGGTGACATAGGCAACACAGGCAACAGTAGTGGACTTACTTTCTCCGACTAGACAATATAACAACAATAAATGTATTACTTGAGTGCAATGGTTCGACTTTTCCATCCAGTGCATTCACAAATTTATTCTGTACAATTGACAGAATAATAAGAATTAAGCTGAACAGACTGTGCTTTAGCGCCAAAGAAAATCCACTGTCTAAAATTAAATTCATTACATTCATTTGATAACAATGAATCAACTGAAAATATGGTACATTCTTGCACGGTTCATGCATTAACCTATTGGCCTATTTTAAATTCTCAGATCCTTAAAGTGAAGTAGTTCTCATTGTCATTGCTAGGTTTTTTTTCCATATGCAGTGAAATTGTTCTCTTTGTCATTGTTAGTTTTTTTTCATATACTGGGTATAATCCATCTGCTAAAGATCATTTGCGAATTTAGGTAACGCTTCAGGAATGGGATTATATGCGACCAACTCCTATTCTCTGAACAAAAACATATTCCAGTTATCTAAACAAAAACATATTAAACTTAGTTGACTGAACTAATTAAGTATTAATTGTGCACATCATCCAAAAGTCTTGTTGCCGGCATTCCAGCGTGTCGCATGAATTCAGGTCTCACTCCGTGATCTTGTATCCCTGAACCAGGTAATCCCCATGGCATCACAAGACGACTTAGTCGTTTTTCTTGGACTTGTTGTCAGCAGCTCCCACAGAGCGGCGGTTTCATGTGTTGTGACTTCAATCTGAAAAAAATACTGTACAATAAATTAGAACAATATATAATTTGAAAAATGGTCCAAAATCTGTGACAATCAATGGAATGAAACCTGAATACCATTGCAGAAGTCATCGTGTACGTAGTGGGCTGTAAAGTGGCCTTTTTTTGGCTTGCAAGTTCACAGGTTTAGAAAGAAAGGATTAATATTGCGGATAATTTTGCAAGTTGATATGAGCGGGACTAAGTTATCCTAGTTCTTATACTCACAGAATAGTAGGATTGAACCTGGGCTGTCGCGCAGATGATATGATACAATGCGAAAACTATCATTTTAATGTTTAATTTAATTTAATTTATTTACAATGTTTCGCATACAAATTGCCTAGCGGTCACATCATTATTTGGAATTCTAAAATATTCTTTATATAAGAAGGAAAAAGTGGCACACTGAAACCACACGGAAGCAATGTTCATGCGAGTAATACGTTGTCTACGTGTCCGAAAGTTGGACAGGGCTTTAATATAACTCTGTGTCCGACAGTCGGATGGTTTCAAAATAACTCCATGTCCGACAGTCAATTACGGTTTTTAATTTCTTCAAATCAACTGAATCATTTAGACATCAAACGTGAATGTTTTGATAAACAAAATGAGTACCGTGAATTTCAATCAATGTTTCTGTTTAAGCTCTGCTCAATAAAGTGAGTCGACATTGGTGACATTGACTTTGTGCGTTTATGATGAATTTAGGGACTGTCGGACAGAGATCCAAAAATAGCCTGTGTCTGAAAGTCATAAAAATTCTAATTTTTCAAGTATTCCAGCAATTATTAGATGTACAAACTTGGCCATGTTTTTGTTCAACCTTCATAAAATGCAAGTTGATAGCTATAGACTTTTCTTGGTCTTTTTATGCGTCTGTTTTCTTCCATTGAAGAAAGACAACAGTCTTTATTTGGTCTCTCTTTTGAAAACAAGGCAATCAGAGATAGCAGACCTGGCCCCAGGGGATCCCGCCAGTGACTTATGGCCACGGGCTGACAGACAGAGTGACAGAAACACACACACACACACACACACACACACATGATCATTGCTTAACCTGGCTCCCCCTAGGGGGGGGGCAGGTAATTAGTCAGATGGATCGAATAGATTTACGCTTAATTTCCGCACCAGAGATAAAATAGTGCTTATAGTCAGTGAGCAAATCAATTCCATGACCATTGAAAATGAATGTTGCATGCCCGATCAAGACTGTGTAATGTGAATAGAGGCCACTAGATGGCAGCATTTACCGTTTTTTTTGTTAAGCTCAGACTGGAACTATGTTTGGACATGTTTCAGACATGTCTGGGGCAAGTCCCCGAAAATGTTTAAAAAAAAGGTCTAAATGTGGGTGGGGTCTGCAAAAGAGTATACAAGGAGTTGAATTGAGACAGTAAAGTAGTAGGAGAAATTGCAAGAAGAAGGATACATGTGACCAGACCTGTCATTCTGTTCAAGAACTGTGAAGCTTATAGTGGATTTTTGCCTGTGTTAGAGCATTTTCCTCAACCAGGAGCTCACCAAGGAACCCAACCAAAGGGGACTGAAAATATTTCTGTTTTTTTTTTACTAATCAATCTTGGTCATTAGTTGTAGGTTAGTGTTAGTCTTTGTCTGTTAATTAAATGTGTTTAAGTTTTTAAAACTGTGTCTGTCATCCCTTGCTGTTGCTGTTGCTGTTGTGTTGTAAATGTAATAACAAATTGGGGCCATAACAAATTGGGGGCTCGTCCGGGATAGAACATTGTGTGAGTCATTTATTGAAAATTTAACATTTCAAATTGTAAAAATAGTTTTTTTTTTAATTTTCCAATATATGTATGTATATATATTGACAGATCAACAGCAATGGATGATTTCTTGGCATCACCAACCGTTGAGGTTTTGAAGTCTTTTAAAAAGACCAGCCATGCGGTCAGGTAAAACCAGCCATGCGAAAAGCAAGACTGGCTAGAGAGATAGTTAAATATTACATTGATGAAAATGTGTTTGCACCAGGAGATCTGGAACAGTTTCCAGTAGAAAATCCAAATATAGAAATGGAACTTAAATTAAAAATGCTAGAGATTGAAAGGGAGGAAAAAGAAAAACAAAGAAAATTTGAAAGGGAAGAGAAAGAAAAACAAAGGCAGTTTGAGTTAGAAAAATTAGCAAGAGAAGAGAAAAAAGAAAGGAAGGAAAAAGAAAAACAAAGAGAATTTGAGTAAGAAAAATTTGCAAGACAGAGAGATTTTGAATTAGAGAAATTCGATAGAGAAGAAAGACTCCAAATGGAGCAACTAAAAATTAAAATTGAATCTGAAAATAAATTTTGTGCTAGCCAGGAGGTAAAACTGGTGCCTCCATTTTCGGAAAAGGACGTAGACAACTATTTCCAGTGTTTTGAAAAAGTAGCGAAAAGTTGTCAGTGGCGAAAAGAACACTGGCCTCTCCTGTTGCAAACTGTCCTCAAGGGTAAAGCTCAACAAGCCTATTCGGCTTTGTCTGCAGATGATTCCTCTGATTATGAGGTTGTCAAAAAGGTTATTTTGAGAGCTTATGAGTTGGTTCCAGAGGCTTACCGACAGAAATTCAGTGGTCTGAAGAAATCGGAAAATCAGACTTATGAGGAATTTGCTAATGAGAAGAAGGTTTGCTTTGAGCGCTGGTGTACTTCTATGGAAGTCAAGGATGATTTCAACTCACTAAAAGAGATGGTGATAGTTGAAGAATTCAAGAACTGTGTTAAGGACGATGTTAAGACCTACCTTAATGAGAAGCAAGCACTGAATTTGCAATCAGCTGCCAAATTTGCAAATGAATATGTTCTCACACAAGTCCAAATTTCAGTCTAGCAGTAATAATAGATGGTCCCAATTTCAGAAAAAGGGTTACGGTGATACCCAAGATTCCTCACCCAAAGACAAAGACAAATCTGGTGATGGTGCTCAGAAATCCAGTAACAGGTCTGATCAAAGTGTGAAAGCTGACAGTGACAAAAGTGGTCTAGTTTGCAGTTATTGCAAGAAATCTGGTCATGTTACAACTAACTGTTGGTTCCTTAAAGCTAAGAAAGAAAAAGAAAAGGATACCAAACTAAATGCCTTTGTGAAAACAAGGTTAGAAACCCCTGTAGTAGATAACCGATCTGCTAAATTGCCTGCTTCTGGTGGGGCTAAAAAGCCTGATACTGCTGACTTTGTGAGGGAGGAATTTCTTCCATTTGTGTCAGAGGGATTTGTGGCTCTGAATGAGCATACTACTCCTGTCCCCATATATATCCTAAGGGATACCGGAGCTTCTCAGTCACTTTTGTTGATGGACTCCTTGGAGTTACGTGATGAGACCGCTTCAGGGGATTTCATACTTGTACAAGGTATTGAAGGGAGGACTGTATCTGTACCCCTGCGCTCTATATTCTTGAAGTCAGATTTAGTTACAGGACAGGTAAAGGTGGGACTTATGTCAAGTCTACCTATAAAGGGTGTTTCTCTGTTGCTAGGCAATGACCTGGCTGGGGGCAAAGTAGTTCCCCCTGTACATCTTACTTCACAGCCGAGCACTGACGATGGGGATGAGAACCCATCTCTGTATCCTTCTTGCGCAGTGACTCGTGCTATGGCCAAGAAGGCTAAAGAAGAAGATGTTGTGGTGCCATCCAGCACATTGAATAGTCAGGACTCAGGTGGTTCGCCTCATGACTCTGATTGGCCTACTATGGTTTCTCCGTTTGAGAACTTATCAGACACTTTTATCAGTTCATTGTTCAGCCAGCCAGATGGGTTTGGTGATTCTGATGTGTCTGGAGACTTGTCTCTGTCCAGAAAGCGGTTGATTGAGGAGCAAACTAATGATCCTGAAATTTGTGTACGAAAGAGGAGAGCCCTTCCTGATAAAGAAATAGACACAGTTCCAGTTGGGTATTATCTCAAGGATGGTGTGTTGATGCGGAAGTGGCGCCCTCCTGATATCCCTGCCAGCGCAGATTGGGCAGTGGTCAGGCAAATTGTTGTTCCGAAGGTCTACAGGAATGAGATCTTAACAATGGCTCATAGTTTACCTTTAGGAGGTCATCTTGGTGTTAACAAGACTGTTGAAAAGATCATGAAACACTTGTTTTGGCCTGGGCTTCGGAAAGACGTTTCCAACTTTTGCAAAACCTGTCACACTTGTCAGGTAGATGGAAAACACCAGTTAGACCCACCTGTAGCTCCATTGCAGCCTATCCGAGCATTTGGGGAGCCATTCTCTAAGGTCATTGTTGATTGCGTTGGTCCATTACCCAAGACTAGATCTGGAAATCAGTACTTGTTGACAATCATGTGTGCATCTACCAGATTCCCTGAAGCCATACCTCTACGTAACATCAAGGCAACTGCAATCTCAAAGGCTTTGATAAAGTTCTTCCCATTGTTTGGCCTTCCCAGGGAAATTCAGTCAGACCAAGGTAGCAATTTCACTTCAGGATTGTTTCAGCAGGTTGTGTATGAACTAGGTGCAAAGCAGATTCTTTCTAGTGCTTATCATCCAGAAAGTCAGGGTGCCTTAGAGCGGTTTCATTCCACTTTCAAGACAATGATGAGGACTTGTTATGACCATGAGAAAGACTGGGATGAAGGTGTTAATTTGCTGTTGTTTGCAGCTAGAGAAGCAGTGCAGGAGTCTACTGGATTCAGTCCATTTGAGCTAGTGTTTGGTCATGAAGTGAGAGGACCTTTGCTATTATTGAGTGAACAATGGTAAGAGGAAGAGCCGCACATCAGTATGTTAGACTATGTTAGCAAGTTCAAGGAAAGATTGCGTGCAGCTTGTGACCTAGCCAAAGAGAACTTGAAATCAAGTCAGGGAAAAATGAAAACTTAGTTTGATCATAAGGCTAGAAGCCGTGAGTTTAAACCAGGAGACAAGGTCCTTGTGTTGTTTCCCTTGCAGTCCAATCCATTGCAGGCTAGATTTCATGGTCCTTATGAAATTCTGACAAAACTCAATGATCTCAATTACATTGTGAAGACTCCAGATAGGAGAAAACCAAAACAACTGTGTCACATTAACATGCTGAAGCTTTATCATGACAGAAATGCTAGGGTTGCAGCTGTCACTTCAGATTCTCCCATGGCCGAGATTGGTGAATATGAGGGGGAGTTTCAAGATGATGAACCTAGAATTAAAGCTGAAGTTCTTTCATGTAAATTGTCAAATTCTGAAGTGTTGCAAAATCTTGATGTAAAACTCCAGCACTTAGAACCCTCACAGAGAGATCAGTTTGAGAGGTTGATCAAGAAATATGAGGATCTGTTTCCTGATGTTCCAAAAAGAGTTTCTATAGCTTCTCGTGATGTAGATGTTGGTGATGCCAAACCAATAACACAGCAATGAATCCTGAAAAGAGAAAGATTGCTGAGAAAGAGGTTGACTACAAGTTAGAACATGATATTATCAGACCCTCCAACTCAGATTGGAGTTCACCCTGTGTGCTAGTTCCAAAACCTGATGGAAGTACGAGATTCTGTACAGATTATCGCAAAGTCAATGCAGTAACTAGAACTGATGTGATTCCAATACCTAGGATTGATGATTGTATTGATAGAGTAGGGCAAGCAAAGTTTCTGACCAAGATTGATTTATTGAAGGGTTATTGGTGTGTGCCTTTAACTGAGAGGGCCAAGAGCATCTCTGCTTTTGCCACACCATCTGGGTTGTACCAGTATGAAGTCCTACCCTTTGGAATGAAAAATGCCCCAGCCACGTTCCAAAGGATGATTCAGTCTACAATCGCCGGATGGCCACACACGGGTGCATACATCGATGACCTGATCACATGGAGTGACTCCTGGGAAGAACATCTGAAAGATGGAGAGACGTTCCAGCGCCTGACCCAGGCTAACCTGACTGTTAACCTGAACAAGAGTGACTTTGGTTGTGCTACTGTCACCTATCTTGGCTACGTCATAGGCCAGGGTAAGGTGGCACCCATAAATGCTAAAGTCCAAGCCATCATGGACTTTCCAGTTCCTGACAACAAAAAAGCTTTGCGGGGCTTCCTTGGAATGATCGGGTACTACCGCAAGTTCTGCAAGAACTTTTCTGAGATCGCTCTCAGTCTAACTAACCAACTGAAGAAAGGCGTAAAGTTCACTTGGGATGAATCGTGCCAAAGAGCTTTCGATCGCCTGAAGTCTCTGCTGTGTCACTTCCCCGTGCTCAAATCTCCTGACTTCAACAAACCGTTCTCCATCGCGGTCGATGCTAGCGACCAAGCTTGTGGATCTGTTCTCCTACAGAGTAGTGACTCTGATGACATTGAGCATCCCCTGGCATACTTCTCCAGGAAGTTCAATCGCCACCAAAGGAACTATTCCACAATAGAGAAGGAGCTGTTGGCTCTGGTTCTATCTTGACAACACTTTGATGTTTATGTTTGTACAGGGCAAAAGCCAATGGTTGTGTACACAGACCACAATCCGTTAATGTTTTTGAGTAAGATGAAAAACAAGAATCGGAGATTGTTGAATTGGAGTTTGATTTTACAGGAGTTTGACTTGGAAATAAAGCATGTAAAGGGTACGGACAATGTAATTGCTGATTGCTTATCCCGTGTTTGAATATGTGTATATATATATATATATCACGTTTATTTGAATATTGTATGATATGTATATATAGACAAGTGTCCACTTAACCATTTTGTATTGAAAAGAAAAATTTTGCCTTTTGGAGTCAAAATTTTACTCTTTTGGAATGGAGGTGTAATGTGAATAGAGGCCACTAGATGGCAGCATTTACCTTTTTTTTGTTAAGCTCAGACTGGAGCTATGTTTGGACATGTTTCAGACATGTCTGGGGCAAGTCCCCGAAAATAAAAAAAAAAGAAGGTCTGAATGTGGGTGGGGTCTGCAAAAGAGTATATAAGGAGTAGAATTGAGACAGTAAAGTAGTAGGAGAAATTGCAAGAAGAAGGATACATGTGACCAGACCTGTCATTCTGTTCAAGAACTGTGAAGCTTATAGTGGATTTTTGCCTGTGTTAGAGCATTTTCCTCAACCAGGACCTCACCAAGGAACCCAACCAAAGGGGAACTGTAAATATTTCTGTTTTTTTTTTCTAATCAATCTTGCTCATTAGTTGTAGGTTAGTGTTAGTCTTTGTCTGTTAATTAAATGTGTTTAAGTTTTTAAAACTGTGTCTGTCATGTCCCTTGCTGTTGCTGTTGCTGTTGTGTTGTAAATGTAATAACAAATTGGGGCCATAACAAATTGGGGGCTCGTCCGGGATAGAACATTGTGTGAATCATTCATTGAAAATTTAACATTTCAAATTGTAAAAATAGTTTTTTTTTAATTTTCCTATATATATATATATATATATATATATATATATATGTATATATATATATATATATATATGTATATATATTGACAGATCAACAGCAATGGATGATTTCTTGGCATCACCAACCGTTGAGGTTTTGAAGTCTTTTAAAAAGACAGAACTTCTAGAAATCTGCAGACATTTAGAGCTGACAGAGGTAAAACCAGCCATGCGAAAAGCAAGCAAGAAGGAAAAAGTAGCACACTGAAACCACACGGAAGCAATGTTCATGCGAGTAATACAGTGTCTACGTGTCCGAAAGTTGGACAGGGCTTTAATATAACTCTGTGTCCGACAGTCGGATGGTTTCAAAATAACTCCATGTCCGACAGTCAATTACTGTTTTTAATTTCTTCAAATCAACTGAATCATTTAGACATCAAACGTGAATGTTTTGATAAACAAAATGAGTACCGTGAATTTCAATCAATGTTTCTGTTTAAGCTCTGCTCAATAAAGTGAGTCGACATTGGTGACATTGACTTTGTGCATTTATGATGAATTTAGGGACTGTCGGACAGAGATCCAAAAATAGTCTGTGTCCGAAAGTCATAAAAATTCTAATTTTTCAAGTATTTCGTATATTTATGTATTTATATATCTAAATATTATATATTTCAAGTATAGTATATTAGATGTACAAACTTGGCCATGTTTTTGTTCAACCTTCATAAAATGCAAGTTGATAGCTATAGACTTTTCTTGGTCTTTTTTGCATCTGTTTTCTTCCATTGAAGATAGTCAACAGTCTTTATTTGGTCTCTCTTTTGAAAACAAGGCAATCAGAGATAGCAGACCTGGCCCCAGGGGATCCCGCCAGTGACTTATGGCCACGGGCTGACAGACAGAGTGGCAGAAACACACACACACACACACACACACATGATCATTGCTTAACCTGGCTCCCCCTAGGGGGGGGCAGGTAATTAGTCAGATGGATCGAACAGATTTACGCTTAATTTCCGCACCAGAGATAAAATAGTGCTTATAGTCAGTGAGCAAATCAATTCCATGACCAGTGAAAATTAAATATTGCATGCACGATCAAGACTGTGTAATGTGAATAGAGGCCACTAGATGGCAGCATTTACCTTTTTTTTTGTTCAGCTCAGACTGGAGCTATGTTTGGACATGTTTCAGACATCTTGGTCATTAGTTGTAGGTTAGTGTTAGTCTTTGTCTGTTAATTAAATGTGTTTAAGTTTTTAAAACTGTGTCTGTCATCCCTTGCTGTTGCTGTTGTGTTGTAAATGTAATAACAAATTGGGGCCATGACAACTGTCAGATGTGAAAAGCAAAATACTCCATGTCCAGCAGCCAGCAAAAAGTCTAAGTATTGATATGAGAACAGATATGAAAATATGCAGAAGTATGGCACTTACTTTGCATATACAGAACATTGCAGTGGAAATTTATGCTTTCAAATACCTTACAATGGCCGATTCTGTTATTTGCCGAGACTGCATGTTCAGTGAATCTGAAAAAGTCCAACAAAATACACACTCATCCACAATTCATCCAAGTCTGCTTCCTTCAATATAATGATAACTATCTGAGTACAAATGAAAACGCACCACTTGAAAAAAGTCAATATTTAAGTTCAAATGAATTTCAATATAGTTTTTATTCAAAAATAACACGACAGTGACGTCACCCGACCTGCCAGGTGCAAGAAATGCGAGAATTTCAAGTTAACTGTAACGCTAGGCAATTTTTTGCAAAAACGCAACATCTTGCACGCACACCACGGCAAAAACTAATTTCACTCTGAATTTGTGCAAACATTGCCTTTAAAAGCAAGTGAATCCGAATAAAATTTCACTTCTTCACTGACACTTGTGAAACGTCGACACTATGCCGCGTCTTACAGCCCCTGAACGGGAACGTGCCATAGGCATGCTTCAAATTGGCGCCAGCACCAGGGAAATTGCCAGACGACTACACTGCGCACACACAACGATCGCAAGACTCCATCAAAGGTTTCTGTAAACGGGGAGCACTCGGAACCGTCCTCGACCGGGTCAACAACTTGTGACAACGGCGCGTCAGGACCGTCAGATCTTACGGGATCATGTCCGAGACCGAACACTGCCAGCGACAAGAACGGCTGCTCAAGTCCAAGGACGACGTGGATTCATTCACCCCAACACCGTACGGAACCGTCTGCGAGCTGCAGGCCTGCGTGCACGACGTCCTTATTTCGGCCCCATATTGACGGATTGTCACCGAAACCAGCGTCTACAGTGGGCAAACAGGCACCAGAATTGGCGACTACGACAATGGCACGGTGTCATCTTTTCTGACGAGTCACGATTTCACTTAAGGAATGCAGATGGCCGTATACGTGTTTGGCGGAGACGTGGTGAACGTTATAATGCCGATCGTGTCGTTCAAACGGACCGTTGGGGTGGTGGCAGCGTTATGGTGTGGGGTGGAATAAGCTACCGTCAGAGAACCCCTCTCCATATCTGCAGAGGAAGGGTGAATGGCGTCTACTACCAGGACCAGGTGCTGCAGAACCATGTTGTGCCGTTCTTCAACCAACAACACGATGTCCACACGTTCCAACAGGACAACGCTAGGGCACACACTGCAGTACCTTGCACAGCAGAACATCCCCGTGTTTCAGTGGCCAGCTCTGTCACCCGACCTCTCCCCTATCGAGCACTTATGGGATGAAATTGGACGACGTCTTTCACGTCGACGCCAGATGGACAACATCCGAGAACTTGGTTGCCCTTGTTCAGGAGTGGAATGCTATCCCTCAGAACACTGTCCAGAGACTGATCAACTCCATGCGACGACGATGCACTGCATGTGTCAATGCAAGTGGCGGTCACACCCGTTATTGACTTTCCTGTTTGACCCCTACACCAGTTAAACCTCTCTCGCGCATTAACATTATTGTGAATGAAATTGAATGATGTTTACATGTCTTCTTAAATAATTCATTATCTCAAATGCATCATACGTATATACCTCACATATCAATCCGTGGAGCTATTCCAGATTTCATGAGTGGTGCGTTTTCATTTGTACTCAGTATATGTAGTATTGCACCCAATCTAGCATTTAACCAATTGATTAATTAGTATTGACCTAAATTGTTGCAAGACTACGTACCATGTTACAAGCTGCAATTTTCCAAAAGCCCAATTCAGTGAATACCCACATGTTTCCCATAATGCACTTCGCACACATTATGCCACAATATTTAAAGGCGCAGTACCACTTTGGAGAAAGCTATTTGGAAGGGTTTGTTGTTGTTTTATTGAACACTTAAAAACCAAAAGAACTGTTCACCCGGTTTCACGCATTTAGCACATGTAAGGAACTTGGGACATTTGTTCCATAGATGAGGAGCACATTAACAAAATGCAACTTCCCCACGTTTGTTTCTGAATCCCAGGAACATAAAGCAAATCAGTCCCAGATGACTTAAGGGGTCTAGATGGTTCATAAGCTACAAATAAATCTGAGATATAATTTGGCCCAAAACTGTGTTGTGCTTTGTGGACTATTAACAGTATTTTGAAGTCTATTCTTTGATGAATAGGCAGCCGGCCACTGATCTATATAGAATAACTGAATTGCTGACATGATAGAGAACTGTGTTGGGATGTCGACAGTGGCGGATCTCGAAAATTTTACATGGGGTGGCAAGAGGTCTGGGACGGGTGGCATGGGACGTCCTCAGTGCGGTATTAGGAAATCCCTAATTCCAAGGAAATTGGGACATTGTGTAAAAATGTTGGAATTTACAAAATGAACCAAGTGCGACAACCAGTAGAATACACAAAGGAGGCTTTATTTCTGAAGGGGGAAACCCCCCAACAGAGCTGGCAACAGTACAAAGTCCGCAATCCAAAATCAGAATCCAAAGGGCAAAATCCAGAGTCATACACAGGGCAGCAATAACAAAAATCGTAGTCAGACAAGAGAGGTCAAAAAACAAGAATGCGGCAAAAATAGTATCAAAAACCTGGGCAGGAAACAGAGATCTCGTAGTCGGGCAGAAAAATGGTCAAAACACACAGATGCAACAGTAATCCAAAATCACAAAGGCAAAAATCAAAAGTCGGGCCATCCAGTCAGAAAGATAAACACTGAGAAATCGAGGTGGAAGAATGATCTGACACTGGAAGTGCTTGAACAGACATCTTAAATACACATCCGGGGTAAACACATGACAAGGGAGAACAGGTGTGATCAATGAAACAATAATCAGGACTGGCACATGAGGAATAATCTCACCACATGAATTTGGCAAATGCCAAGACGCATACAGGGATCACAAGACAATCCTATGAACAAACAACAGCTCCGATTAAGGAGTACTAAAGTGTGTAGTCTAAAGAAAAGGAGAGCAAGAGATATAAGTGGAAAACTGCAGCAGAGATAATTAGAGATAGGCAAGGAGGGCACAGATTAGAATTGGGCGACTGCTGAGAGATCGTTAGTCAATTAGTATGTGCAGCTATACAATCCCAAGTGCATGTTAGTAAGTTAGTATAAATATACAATGTTAATGAGGGTTAGTAATTATCGAAAACAACAAACTGTTAGTATGGTTAGTAGATAGTAAAAGAGAGAGGAAGGAAGCACACGAGATAATGAAAGAAGATTGAAAACCCAGAAACCAATAAATCACCCGAATGAGTGGCACGCAAGACTAGGGACCGTGGGCAAGGACCTACACATGACAAGACAGGGTTAACGAAGTGCAATGCATGGAAATGAAAACATGGCATGAAAACTGAGGCATGAAAAAATAATAAAACATGAAATCTAAATTACCAAAAACACAATACATGATCCTAAGAATGGACAGGCAGTGGTCGCTTAAACACAAGAATCCTAAACATGGCAGAGCCAGGCACAGAACTTAAACATGACATGCAGAATGCAGAATCACAACAAAAACGGGCATAAAAACAGAATACAATGATTTGCAAATCTCAATAACCCATATTTTATTCACAATAGAGCATACAAAACATATCAGATGTTGTAAGTAAAGACAGGCAGAGGGTTACCAATCTGCAAAAAAAACTGCATCTAAAAATTTGGGAACAATTTCAGAAAAATATGCTTCAAAGTATTTATTTTACAGTGTTTCCCAAAAAAAGGAAACCAAGAATATATGGTTAATTCTATAGTAATTACTATACATTCTTTGGCATTTGGTGTCATATAACTATGCCTTCTTTCTAATGATGTCAAGTAAGTGGAGCTTGTGCCACACTCACGTGAACAAAAATGACACTTTTGGAGAAAGTCAGTGACCACTTTGCACCAGATTACATAAAATGATGACAGGCCTAAACGAAGTTGAACCAGGATGATCAGTTTCAACTTTTCATTTTTCGGGCCATTAGTGCTTTAGGTTGTGCAATGTGTCCTGCTTTAAATTCAAACCCTAATAGCTGCATGACAGATGTGCACAAATCATGTAGCTGACAACAGAACAATGAGTTCTGACAATGACGCCTGACTAATTTTGGGGCGATTCCACAGTATTGGCGACATGGCTTTTCAAAAATCAACTTCTTAATATCGTTAAAATAAATATGGCATGCCATAGCCAAATACCTTAAGTTTCATACTACAACAATTGTATTAATTGACTAAATAGCCATGTTAATTGCACTTTTAATTAGCCAAGCCACTGTTCTGTGTTGCGGACAGGACAACACATTTCCTTATTTAAATCCTTTATTTTCTACCACTGAATAATGAAACTAGCTGGACATTATTGTAGTACTAGATTACATCATATTACCATGTAGAAATCTTTTAAATGCATGTCACTCTTGAGAAGATGCATGTCACACATGTCAGTTGTCCTGTCCGCAACGTTTGAGGAGGAAAAGTTTTAATTGTATCCTAATGGTAAAATCTATATTACTAAAATTCATTTTCCTCTTACTATGGCCATGTGGCGACATAACTAATCTACTTTGAGCAAAATCACACTAGCCTTAAGTATATAAACAACAGGTTAAATTATGTAGCGGACAGGACAAAACGTTGCGGACAGGACATGTCACTGTATTAACTGCCAAGAGAAACACCTGTAAATCACTTTTAGTTTCTCAACTGGAGCAACTGTTCAGGAAGTTGGCTGGTCAGCTAATCTAATTAATCAATTCTGCAATTGGGTAGATTATAGAGACAGGTTACTTGCTGCTAAATAAACAATAGGGAGGAAATCACCCAATCAACTGAAATGTGATTAGATCTAATTGATGTACCTGCCTTTTCCTGATTAGCTTAGACTCCAAGTCTCAAATGCCAAATATTAATCAGAATAGGCATCCTATATAAATACATACTAAGAGTAAACAAATTCAGTTTTGAGAAAGATATGCTACAAGCACAGTGTTTCCCACACGTTCATTTATTCGTGGCGGCCCGCCACAAATACATTTTTCGGTTTTTGACTAGACCTCACCTCCAGACTGTTTGCTTTGTGACTGTCACGTGTCGTTACAATTCTGGCGCATCGGTTGGCGGTATGCATTGTAACGCCGCCTATAAATTAATAAGACGCAGAAAAAGAAGTCGTGGTGGGCCGATACATTGAGAAGACGCAGAAGAAAAAGTCGTGGTGGAAGAGGCGTGGATCGAACGACGAAAGTAAAGCCGTTTTCACATGGCACGCGCATGGCGCAGATCTGTAATAACTGTAATAAATGTAATCTATGTATATAACTCTTTGTTAATCATTTTGGTTATGGTTGGTTTTGGTTTTGGTTGTGGTTTGGTTATGGTAATGAAGTGGAATTTATTGCAGACAATTTGGGGCTGGCTCTCGCTTAAAACTCATTTTTCCCAAATTGCCAATTTTTTCTTTATAAAAGCACAAGTTAAATGTTTCTATACATTGATATTCTACTTAAATTGAAAAGATATGAACAGTCTGAGCATAATTTTAAATTTGGCATATTCTGTTTGTGCCAGAGCCAGCCTGGACAAATGTGTCCTGTCCGCAATAATATCCTTGTCCTGTCCGCAACGCAATATATTCATCAATAAATTCTTTCTAAAAAAATATTTTCACAAAATATTACTTTGATAACATAAAGTAACTTATTATCTATCAATATAATGAAAAGAAGTAAGATAACTTGGCTAAATGAAGAGAAATTTCATTTTTTCTAATGGTTGTTAAAACCCATGTCGCAAAGTGTCCTGTCCACAACGCAACTAATTAGGGCTAATTGAATCAATTATTACAACAGTAGAAAGTTCAAATTTCCACCCAAGCAAAGTATTATGGTCCATTATATTTTGAATTAAGTGTCATAGTTCTACATCAAATAGTTAATTAGTTATAGCTAATTAAATTCTCATAATGTCCTGTCCGCAACAAAAAGTTTACTGTAGAATCGCCCTTTGTTTTCTTTGAATGATGTGAAAAAGTACACAGTTGTGCAATTAATAGTCCTAATTAGTTTTATCGCTACTAAGTTGCAACAGAATACTTCTCATTTTATTCCCAGTTTCCTTTTTTTCTGGACGCACTGTATTATGATGCTTTCCAAGATGTAGTCGAGTGAGTATTTAGGCCCAATGAAATAAAAGTCGAAATAAATACAGCAAAAGTTCTTAAGTCACAGTCAAGGAGTGACATTGGCCATCTCTTTTAAGAGAACTTCAAATGACGATTGTTGTGCTTCGCAGCAAAGCGTCTCCCAAACATATCCAATTCTAGCTCTTCTGGGCGCTGTTTCAATACTGAGAACAGCTAGATGTCTAAGACGATCGGCTGTTGATTGTCAGGCTACATAGACCTCTAGTCGTGTGGTGGAATTTCCGTCATGTCGGATATTGCTCCTACAGCGAGTACTTAGCTATTATCCAAGTCAAGAAACGGAATTGCCAGATCTATACAAACATATATACGGTAAAATAATAACAATTATATTTCAAGTTTCTATGTAATTTAAGAAATTTTGCCTGGTTCGGCTGACACATATCAAATTCATCCGAACACAGTTATCATCCGTATGTTTGAAAAAAGGGCTAAACAGTTATATCCGTATGTTTGAAAAAAGGGCTAACGGTAGTAGGTAGGGACCCGCCTGTCCCTTTACCTGTGATAGAATGAGACGAGAGGTTAATAATACCGCTGCCTTAACTTTAGTATGCAGGCTAGAGATATGAGTTGTGCTCGTAGCCACTGCCTTGACAGTAAGGATCTGGTTTTATTATGCAGCCTCACTGCTGTGATATTGCTCATATAACACCGAAACTAAACAGCGACCCTCTGGATTCAAACATTCCTGTTTTTGATATCTAAGTTAGCTAAATGCATCATAAACATTTCTCGTTTTTACTATAATCAAAATTAACCGAAGGGAAAAATGCTCCAACAAATCACACGGGAGCGAGTCACTTTTATCCAGCGATTAATGGGCGAATTGAACCATTGCCTTGGTTTACATTCCGTCTATTACAAATTTTACTTAACTTTATGTGTTAAAACGTCACCAGGGGAAATTGAATTTACCTGGAGAAAGTTGGGTGGCTAAGTGGCTCCACTCTGCTGCACTGCACAAAGACTTCAACATTGACTGCGTTTACATGCACACCAATATTCCTGTATTAATTGGAATATTAGAAAATTCCTATTGCGTACCTGTCATGTAAACGCGTGCAATAACCCAATTAAGGTCATTTTCCGATTTGAAATATTCTGATTAAAACCCTTGGCATATGCCCGTTTTAATCGGAATATTAGCCCATGTATAGACCTTAATCGGAATATGCCCCCAAACAGAATATTCAACTACGTGTGCGCCTGTTAACTTCGCAAGGAATTTTTCATTTTTGGAGCGAAGAGGAGACGGCTGTGTGCATTCAGATAATGAAAGAAATGAATATATTGGTATATATCGATGGTCGAACACACCGTAACAACAATATCTTTAAGGTTTGCGAAAAGTGGAGATGCTGGTTTTGTGTTAACCGCCAAGTGCCAATCAAGTTCAGCATCGCTGGAAAACTGAATGGTCTGGGTGAATACTTTTTTCTGATAGGCTGGCAGGTATGCCTTAAAACCGTGGAACCGCACTGGTAGTTCGGCTACGGTCGTTTCACCATTCGAAATTCATCCACTAGCCAACTTGTAACCATAGCAATGTTAGAGCTGGTATTTGACTGGGTGGAACAGAAACCTAGCTGCTCATTTATCTCCAGTAAATTTAGCGGCGTCAAAGAAGTTGCATCAAAGAAGTTGCGTCCTGCGCGGCGATTAACGATAGGTAATCAAGCGATATTGACCGTAAATATTGAAGCAGCGAAGTCATCAGGCTTTATCCATTGAACGGTTGTAACTGCGTACGGTTACAAATGAAGCTGTCGTGTCCACTTGTATCAGCGACTGCAGACAGTTCGCTAGCTACGTGCTATGCCAGCAGAGTGATTTCAGCTCCTTGACTGCCCTGAAGTTCATTGAAATTGTGGGTAGCACAATTGGGGAGAGTAGTGGGCCTGCACTCAGCTCAGGCCCACTAATAATAATAAGAAGTCTAAGGAAGAACAGTGCAGTGCATTGCTTTGCATGCACTGCAATTACATTTACTGGCATCAGATGTGGAACACGATTGGCTATAAAAGGGATGCCTGAGAGAGGCTGATTCTCTCAGAAATAAAGATGGCCAGACGCTCTCAAACCCGTGAAGGCTTGTGCAAAAAAACTGTGGAATACTTTAAAAACAAAGTTCTTTAATGTCAAATTGCAAAGGCTTTGAAAGTCTCATCATCAACACTGCATAACATCATCAAGAGTTTCAGAGAAACTGGAAAAATCTCTGCACGTAAGGGACAAGGTCGAAGACCTTTAATGGATGCCCAAGATCTTTGGGCCCTCAGACGCCACTGCATCACTCACCGGCATGATTCTGTCAGTGATATTACTAAATGGGCCCAGGAATACTTAAAGAAACCACTGTCTTTAAGCACAGTTCGCCGTACCATCCACAGATGCCACCTAAAACTGTAGCAAAGTGGCAAAATGTCCTGTAGTCAGACGAGTCCAAATTTGACATTCTTGTTGGAAATCATGGGCATCGTGTCCTCCGGGCTTAAGATTAGAAAGACCACCCCTCCTGTTATCAGTGTTCAGTTCAAAAGCCAGCATCTCTGATGGTATGGGGATGCATTAGTGCAAATGGTGTGGAACACTTGCATGTTTTAAAAAGCGCCATGACTGCTGAAAGGTATATGAAGGTTTTAGACCAACATATGCTCCCTTCCAGATGACATCTATTCCAGGGAAGGCCTTGTGTATTTCAGCAGGATAATGCTAAACCACATACTCCAGCTATTACAACAGCATGGCTTCGTAGTAGAAGAGTCCGTGTCCAGAACTGGCCTGCCTGCTGTCCTGATCTTTCACCGATTGAGAACATTTGGCGCATAATTAAATGAAAAGTCCGTCAAAGGAGACCCAAAACTCTCCAGCAGCTGGAAGCCTAGATAAAACAAGAGTGGGATCGAATTCCAATGGCTAAACTCAAGAAACTTGTCTCCTCAATACCCAGACGCCTCCACTCTGTGTTAAAAAGAAGAGGGGATGCTACACCATGGTAAACAGGCCCCTGTCTTACCTTTTTTTGAGACCTGTAGCAGCCATCAAATTTTTTTTTTTTTTTTAAATTTGGCATCTCCAATCCCACCCGAATCTGGAATGCCCAATTGGTGAACTATGTACAAAGCTTGCTCGTATGCGACCCCTTGCTGCTAACTCAGGATAGTGAGGACAGTTCACGGCTCTCCTCCGAAGCACGTGCCTGTCAACCATTGATTCTTATACACTCATTGGTCGAATCCCCATCGGTTCAGAACGAGGGCGGAGGATACCCGGACATGAACAAACCCAGAGTCTTCCTGATGAGCGCCCGTCTGGCCAACGCTGCTTGCGCTGGAGCAACGAACAAAGCTACTATTGTATCCCCAAATCTGGCAGTCCCTTCCCAATTTGGAACCCTGTAGCGCGATGGCCAATTGTGTGCTACTCTGAAAAAGCTGCCGACCCCTGCTGGTGGGTACGCCGGGGCTCGAACCCGCGACGTGATGGTCACCTCTGCACTGCAGCGCAGGGCCTTAACCGAGTGAAATTTGACATGAACTCATTTTGTGGATAAAATTGTAAAATTTTTCAGTATCACCATTTGCTGTGTTATCTCTGTTCTATTGTGAATAAAATACTGGCTGGTGTGATTTGAAAGTCATTGCGTTTTGATTTTATTCACAATTTACACTTTGTCCCAACTATTTTGGAATTGGGGTTGTATGTTGCAGTGCGTGGAAAAAAATCAGAAGTTGTCTTGAAATAATTTGGCCCATGAGATACACTAATTGGGGAACCCTGGCATATACTGTGTTCTAAAACATTTGAAGACAATGACATGAGAAAGAGAGATGAGGATCTCCCATTGTTATTAGTGAATCTAACCATTTTGTTTGTCACACTGTCTGCCATAGCAACTAAATCGAGCGCCTCTCAACCCTCAGTTTACTATGGCTGCTGGGAAAGATTTTGGTTTGCCTCATGCCGCCACATTCTTTGCTAGCTTTAGGTCTGTTCTCTCGCTTTTGAGCTTCCCATTCCTTCTGAATTTTCTATATGACAGCGGCAGCAAATCCTTCTCTGCATGATACATGAAGATTTGGGGTCAATATATGAACTTTGCATTAAATTCAATTAAGGACTTTTTTTTTTTTTGAAGTAAAACATGTCTATGTACAGATTGTTCCATTTTTATGCCCCCACCCTCTAAAGAGAAAAGGAGGCATTATGTCGACACCATGTCCGTCCGTCGTCCGTTGACTTTTGGTTTCCATGGGATAACTATAGAATCCTTCGTCGAATTGATGCCATTTCTTAATGGCGTATTGGGAGTGGCTAGAGGAAGGTTCCTTTTGAAAACCAGCATGGTGCGATATCTAATATGGCCGCCACAGCAGCCATCTTCATATGCCCTTGATCAACATACAGGTGGGGGCATATGCCACGCTCTGCGTTGCTCTTTTCATAATAGTCATATACCTCTATTTGCCTTTTTTCCCCTTTTTAAACACTTCTGCAACTAGTGCAGATGGTTGGCTGTGCCATATTTAACTGTAGAATGGCCATCCTTGATCCAGGTAATCTGCATTGGTGGTAGCAGATGTTTGCAAAAGACTCGTCAGCCTTTCACAGTCAGTGTTTGACTGGATATTTTTATGGACTTCCTGGTCATCTAGGAGGCATTGGGTGCGCAACTGTACTTATAGCTTATTTTGTCGGGTTGAACGTTTTTCAGGCTCAAGATGTCACTTTCATCTTGCCTCTTTACATCTGTTAGGGCTGCAGTTGTGCACTAGAGGGAGCAGCATGTGCCTATTCTCTTGGGGCCAGGAACCAAATAACCAAAGTGAGGGCATGAAGCGGTGTGTTCTCATGAAAAATGAGCCATACAGGTCCATAGTGGTGTCAGGCTACTCATACTTTAATCGCTCACAAAAAAGTATGCTGATGTTTGTCTGATCCAGAAATGCACAATACTGCATTTTGTCGCGTCTTCTGTAGATTTCTCAAGCATCTCCGGTAGCACTGGGTGCTCCACTGTACTGTACTGGGTCTGCTATTTTGGTGGGATTCATAATTTCTGCTCCCTTCCTAATTTTTGTTATTTAGTATGTTCTTGCTATGCCTTAGTAGGTAGCACCTCCAGAGCACAACCTTTTGCCAAAGTAAAATGCCATTACATCGTCATGTCAGTAAAATTTTTCATCAAATCCAAATACATGAGTTTACCTCACTGAAACAGTATTGACTGCTTTTGGAGTTGAGGTGTTTTTGATCACGTGACATGATTGAAAACAGGTTATGACTTTGCATGAGTTTGATAGGCTATTATGTTCCTCCTCTATTTTCAGCTTAGCAACTGCCACTGGGGGCACAGATACCTGACCATCCACATGATGTAAAAGAAAATGGTAGTAATGGAACCAGACAACCTTCTTCCATTGTACCAATGTCCAGTTCCAACATTCATTTGCCCATTGTGGGTGGTTTTGATGATAGACAGGGGTCAACATGGGTGCTCCCCTAGAGATATATAATAGATCAGAGGGAACAAGGAAGTACCTTTGCTTCAGCCAGTTAGCATGCTAGCTTCCTGCTTCCGCTTTTCCCACTGAAGGCAATTTTGTGGCCAAAGATGCGGCAGCTCCATAGACACCAATTGAGGAGTGTGCATTTTTTTCTCGCTAAATAAAGCGAAAACAAAAGCAAATGTATTCGCTAATCCTTCATTATGTTACTCCTTGTCTGACGCAACTGCTTGATGTTTTCAAGAGGCCCTGTAAAATAAGAGCTGATACTCAGACTTGATGACAGCTCGTGCACGAGTTTAGTTGTCCAGTTGTTGCTCTGACTGCAGCAGTTAAACGAGAAGAGTGAAAAGTGTGTGCGTGTTCCGGATTAACAGCGTTGCTGTGCCGAGTAATCAAACTGGCAATCTTATGAAATGGTGCCGGAAATAAGCACACAGGGAACGCCATTTTGATAGATGGCGTCGGTCAATTCCATACTTCCTGGGCTGAAGTAGCTAGCCTAGCATCTCCCAGTGAAAGAAATAGGGGTGGTACTTCCTCGCTCTCTCCAGTTCTATTTTATTACCTCCATGGGTGCTCCGACCAGTCCACTGCAACACCGCCCAACACACAACAGGGTGCAAGGCATTGTGTATAGTGGCACATTCCTCCCATCATCATTCTTCTGGGATCCAGCACATCAACTATGGAAGCTAAATCTTCCCTTACAGTCAAATATATCCCTGACCTTGACAGGTGCCATTGCTATGAGATAATCAATGTCATATGAGTGGTCATAAATGCTTTGGCCCCTCTGTGTAGAGTTCTAGTCTTGTCCAATAAAACTGTAATTGCTGAACTCTGTATGTATGGTGAGCTTATAATATACAAGGCTTTCCAAAGCACACTCCCAACATATGTATGGAAAACAGCAGTTAATTTAAAACAAAAGTATTATCTATTCCTTCATTGAAACTGTTCAATTTTACAGTATTTGCGCACTATAATGGAAAATTCATGGCAAATATTGTACTTGTAATTAACAACATTTAGGTTTTGGCAGATTTAAATAATTTTTGTTTCTGACATGTTCTTCAGACATTTTTACAGCATGAAATGGACTCAGAACCATGACTGGAAATTTTCAAATGCTGGAATTCCAGTTTGAAATCTTGAAGGAATTATTCTATTTATGTTGCTCTGCCCATCATTGCACTGATTGCACTGAAAAGAATCCATTGCCACGGTATATATATTTGTTTTTTTGAAACTGAGAGTATGTTTGAAAATGATAATCTTATTCATGTGGGTACTGGGGAAAATCCTAAGAAAAAACTGAGCCTATGAACTCCCATATTGCAATGCAGCTCATGTATAACTCCTAATGAACTGGATGGATGACAGATCACTCGTGAAATGGAAGATAGAAAAAAGAGACCGAGGAAAAAACTTGGAGATGCACTTGAAAGAGACACTACCAATCATTGCTAATGGATTTTTTTCAGACAAAAAGTGTTGTAATATCAATAAAAACATACACTCCTTCATAATTAGAACTAATGTGATATTACATGATATCGAGAAAAGTCTATTCAGGACCTTAAATGTGACGCCTGAAGGCTACTGTTTGAGAGACTGTAAGAACTGGCCTTTATTTACTAATATACTGTAATTATGAATGTCTAGCAGCGGCAGTGTCCAGGTTTGTGTTATACCCAACAGTATAACCCCTTATACAACTAATTAGCCAACCATACACTTCCATTCAGGCCGTAATTAGTGAAATCTGTTGTCAAAGTGCTTGGGAAAAGACTATCCTTCATCCAATCTGGCCTTTCTCAGATTTGATGGTGATATTTGTCGCTTGACATAGGTTCCCAATCTTAGAATTTAAAATTAAAGGCTTTGAAGAAATAAAATGCTCTGCCGCCTCACAGCAAGAAGGTCGCGGGTTTAAACCCAGCCTAGGGCCTTTCTGCCTAGAGTTTGCATGTTCTCCCTGTGTTCGCATGGGTTTCTTCCAGGAACTCTGTTTTCCTCCCATACTCCAAATACATACATGTCAGGCAAATTGGAGACTCTAAATTGCCCCTTGGTATGAATGAATTTCAGCCTGACAAGAGAGAGCTGAAAAATTGCTGTCAGTGTCATAAATTCAAGCAATCATCAATACACAAAGAAATAGCCAGATTTAGCTTTTTTGCTGAAATTTCTTACGCTTCCAAGACTACTATACTTTTGGTGCATAGCTTGCTAGTGCTTAAGTCTACTGCATACGCATAACAACATTGAACGATAGCAATCTTATCATCTACATTAGTGCTTCTCAAACCTCTCCTGGAGTACCACTTCTGCATGTTTTAGAGCTTTGCCTGCTCCTGCACAGCTGAGTGAATTTATCAGTTTGTTCCCCGTAAAAATGCTTGATAATGAGCGAATCATTCGAATCATCCAATCTAGCAAGGAGAGATCAAAAACGTGGGAGAGGCGGTACTTCAGGAGAGGTTTGAGAAGCACTGATCTACATCATCTGCAATTGTTGACACCAAAAAGAGATTGATGAAAAGATTCCACTTGAACAGAGTTAGGGAACCTTCTCCAGAAAGAGCCAGTGTTGGTGCAGCCTTTCATTCCAACCAAGCTGCTACACACCTGATTCTACTAATTAACCTCTGGAATGTTTGTTAAGGGCCTTGATTAATAGAATCAAGTGTGTAGCAGCTTGGTTGGTATGAAAGCCTGCACCCACAGTGGCTCTTTTTGGAGGTTTCCTATCCCTGCACTGGAAATTATATCAATCACCTGAATATCACCATGGAGGGCCCTACTCAAAACCTTGAGAAAATGACCGTTCCCCAGCTGAAACCATCTTAATATGACTTCTATACTCAGTATCGTACAGCCAAGTATCTATAACCACGCACACGAAAGTAACTTTCTGCAGCTCCACAAGATCGAAAGCAACTCGGCCATCAAACTATCCCATAAATCTTCGGAAATGGGGTTGTGACTGCAACATCAGGGCATTTTATTCGTATTGACGATTGCTCTAATCAATTCTATATTGTTCAATCTAAGCAGCTCCGAGATTCATTCTCTACTGGAATTATTTCAAAGGTAATCTAATATCTCAAAAATCATGGAGGATGTAAAAAAGTTGTAAACAAGCACAGCCTGTAGTGTAGGGTAGCATATTGTAGGGGAGTTGCACAGGGGAACTGGAAAACATGGAGCAGATGAGAAATTATGAAGACTTTACAAACTTCATTGTGACCAACTCAGGACTAAGGCACAAACAGAAGGTCAGTTTCACAAGTTTTATTGTGAGCAGAGAAGAAGTTGCACAATCCAGTTCTTAACCAACCCGGCAGAATGCAGCACAGAGATTAATATCACAATCATTGCCAGCCAGTTGGTTGAGAGCCAAATGGTAGGAACGACAAGCCAGGGAGTAAACAGAATCATAAATCAAGAACATGCTAAAATCAGAACCAGAAATCTTTGCAATACACAAAGGACTAGGCAAACTCAGAAATGGACAAATGATATTATCTCTTTTATTTTCATCAAGTATGGTCCCGTGGACATTACGCTGAAGAAGATTATAGATTATAGCATTTAGATAGCATTTATAGAATTTATAGAATTTGAACAGCTCTTATCATGGCTGTTATGTCAGTTTCAAGGAGTCAAGAGCTTTCCTAACTAGTTTGGTTAGGTGTATTAACTAGTTTGCTGTCTCACAGGCAAATGGAACTGCTGCAGAATTTTTTCATTATAGTGAAGGCAAATGATGTTCCACATTACACATGGACGATTGCCTGAAGCATGAATGTGCTTCCATTGGCTTTAAATATCCAGGACTTTCGCTTTTTTATTGCAATTACTTTTGCTGGTGGTTCAAGATTGCAAATAACTGAGTCAAAGAATAGATAATTATTATATCTACGCTCTGCCCGCTAAACCAATGTAAACAGTAATTTGTTTATGTCAGTAAAAGAAAAACTCACCAACATAAACTTTGGGGTTCTGTATGCTATGCAAGAGTAGACTATATATTGTTAGCAAGTTTAACAGCAGTACAAAACCCTGATAAAGTTTCAATCCTTATCGTTTGCGTGCGTCATGAATGATATTTGGGACTATGTGTCCATAGTAGCGTTTCCATCTCACCATTCTTATGCACATTTTGAAAATTTGCATTGGAAAAAGAAACATGCCAATAAACTTCCTCTAAGTCGCAAGAAAATTCACATGGTCGCTTGAGGTGGTTTTTGCCTTTTGCAATAGAGATTTTATATGCATAATATGGAACGGAAACAACTTAACCGGCTTTAGCCAACTAAGTTCTGATGTAGCTGGCTGGCTGCCACTGTGTGCATTAGCATTTGGCTCAGTCTTCGTCTTTAGAGACCGGCAAACATTGAAATTTTTACCTGAAAGAAAAGCTCTATGAAGATTTCCTGCTTGCATGCAACTCCTGTAAACCTCTCTCCATTTCATTTAGTGACCGTGACATTGATCTTCAATAATTCAAAGGTCAAACTTAAAATGAAATTTTCATAACTTGTATCAACACTATAAGAATGTTAGTGGGTATGCAACAGGACCCTTGATCATATTTATCAATGGCGGCTGGTGAACTGGCAACAGTGGAGGCTCAAGCCCATCCCTTGAAAATAATGATTGGTCATGACCTGTCTTCAATCATTCATTTAAATTACCATTACAAAAGCTCCAAAAACTCTCAACATTACCAGGTGTGGTCAGTTTTCATTAATAACGCACACCTGTCAACTCTCACGCTTTGCACATGAGTTTTAGTGTTATATTTACGTTCCCCTGCTGTAGTCAGCAATTATTCAATCAACGCATGTGAAAGAGATTCTCGCATGGAATTGAAGTCCTTGTGCATGGAGGTTTGTCAGTCTCACCTGCGTTATGAATCTGGACTTCTCACACTTTTCTTTACTCAAGCAATGGATGTGTTTCATGATCATTTAAACTGTTTAAATGAAATAAGATCATTGGAAGCAATGGAATTGCTTATGGACTTATGGACTTTTCAAATGATCTTATTTCATTTAAATGATCACAAAACACATCTATTGCTTCCAACTGCTGAGTAAAGAAAAGCATGAGAAGTTCGGAGTCGTAATTGGTATGCGTTATAAATGAAAACTGGCCACAACTGATAATGTTGAGAGTTTTCAGAGTTTCTGTAATGGTAATTTAAATGAATGATTGAAAACAGGTCATGACCAATCTTTATTTAAGGGATTGTTTGAGCCTTCCCTGTAGCCAGTTCACGAGCTGCCACTGATATATATATACACATCGAGTTATATTGCAAAATGCGTTAAGAGAGAAGGATATTAGGCGCTCATGGGATGAAAAAATCTTGTAGTTGAAAGAATAAGTCTGGTGCTCTTCGAAAAATGGGACGAGAGGACAACCAGAAATAGTAGATCTTCCAGGCCCTCAGAAAAAAATATTAGGGTCCAAATGAAGCCATAGGATAAAAAGCCTTTATTAAAGCATAGCTGAAACAAATTTAAAAAGCCGATATGTTTCGACCTACACGGTCTTCATCAGGACGTATGCCCTGAAATTTTAAATATGAAATTTTAAAATGACAGGCAAAGCAAAAGTAGGCATTACGTGAAACAGAATATTCTAGCCATGGTTGATACCAGTCTGTGGTAGAGCTTCTTACAGTTTGTCCAAATGGGATAAGTTATCAAAAATGGCTTGCATGGGCTATCAACAATGAAGGCAGAAGCAGACAAAGCGGAGCTGGAGGAGGGTGTACCTAGATTTTGTGGAGGATGGAAGTTTGCTTCCACTGATACAGAGGCAGTAATGTTTTGCTTAGTGCCGGTAGATGTGCTGACTGCTGGGCTCAGCAGTGGAGGCGACATACACCGGGGTTGAGGTTGCCTATTTTTGGCAGGGCCACAATATTGTTTCTCATTTGTTCTTTAATTTCTTCAAATCATGGCAAGATGAGTTGCTTTCTCGGGTCTTTTAGCCTATTTTCAAGACAGGTTCTTTTTGAGTGATTTCTTGATTCATCAGGTCTGGCAGTAATCAGGCATGGGTGTGGCTAGTGAAATTAAACCAAAAAAAATGTTGCTGATCACAGGTAATTCATGATAATTCATGATTTAACGAGGGGCAGTTAATCTTCTCATAGGGCCAGGGAGGTTTGGAAAACTTTTTTCCCTCAATAAATGGAATCATCATTTAAAAATTGCATTTTGTATTTACTTGGGTTATCTTTGTACAGTATTAAAATTTGTTTAATGATCTGAAACATTTAACTGTGACAAAAATGAAAAAAAAAAAAGAAATCAGGAAGGAGGCAAATACTTTTTCACGGCACTGTGCAGATAGTATAACAATGCTTAGACAGCCTGGAAAGGTAGCTATCTAATCAGTTAGCTACTGTACGTCCTACATAGTTGACCTGATCTAGCTTGTTATCAAGTTATGCAGCAAGCTAGCGCCAATTTAAACATTTGGCAAACATCGTCAGCATTACGTCCTGGTGGCCTGTGAACTAGCTTGCCAGCTAATATATTTAATCTCAGCAATGCATCACTGACCCCACTAGCTACCTACCTAGCTAACTAAATAATCACTTCTAACCCACCTAACACAAGTTAGGAAAGTAACAAAGTCATTGTGATTCATTGTTCTTTAATGACTTCTTTGCACCAAAAGTAGCCAGCAAGGTGTAGCCTGCAAACTAACTAGCCAACTAATGCAACTCACCTTGTTAGCCAGAAAAATTTTTAAAAAGTTGCAGTCTTTCTGTTCTCTACTAATTTCTGTGCACCACCTGTTTGCTAGCTTATAGCAGCATACTGAAAGAGTTGCTCAGCAGCCTTCCATTGGTTTCCAGAGGTAGCCAACACTTCGCAAATTAAGCATCTTCTTAGTTTTCTCCAATGTCTGTCTTTGATCGGCCTCCATGAATGTGCAGTCATAAACATCTGCTGAAACTGAGCTACCTGATGGGTGAGTTTGTGTATTGTATATGCAGTTTGTGGAACGGGACTATAAAGTGGACCACAAGAATAATTGCTTTACATTTTAAGCAATATACTAAATTTGATGTGCTCACTTGCATCCCTATACTCCATATACTGATCTCAGAGCTTATCAGCTCAAAAACATAATTATAATCTGAGTAATGCTGGAAAGCTTTTAAAACCCATTAGAAATTTTAATACCTCAGAAATAAAAAACTTAAGTAGCAGTCACGTTGTCACCTCAGTACTCTATTAAATTCAGCAGTTTAATTTAAAATTTATGGCACGCTAAAAAGGAAATATTCAACTTTTCTTGTTCCTGCATGGATGAATTTCTGCTCCCCTTCCAAACAGGTTCTAGCCAGCGCCAAAAGAAATTATAACAACTGGAGTAAGCAAATTCTTGGCAGTGAGTCTGTTGGCTGAATCCTAACACATAATGGGAATTACTAATGAGGCACTAACAAAACTTACATTCGCAATTGCAAAACAGTGCAGCTGAATAATTTTGACCCAGTCGCATTTAATAAGTTGCCTATCTATGCTGGAAGATTTACACAGTTCAATAAAACTAGCCTAATCGTGTCAGCCCTCCATGAAATCATTTGATACCCAAAAAGCCAACTCTGCTGACTAGCGACAAATGTGCTCTATCACTTCCCTGGCTAACTAGCTTGATAATTACTGAACGAATGGCCACCAAGTGAGGTGGCAACTTTCAAGAAACACACAGCTTTCAAAACGTGCAAACTCAACAGAGAAACTATACTAGACTTGCAACTAAAATAACTTCCCAACAAGAAAGGTATCACTGGCCTCCTGTGGGCTGACTGTGGGCAGTGTGGGGGAGGGGAGTGTGGGGGAGCTAACCACAAAACCTGGACTGGGCCTGCATGGGCAAGCCCGCTTTGGACCCTGACTGAGGGCTCTATGTAGGCAGTGTCTCCTAGCAAACTCACATAAACCCACACCGGCCCTGTGAGGTCTATCCAGCATTGAGCCCGCACTAAAATTCAGCAATGTAGTAATTACAAGCTTTTTACGGGCAGCTCAGACAACTGAGTACACATCTGAAAAGCAATTAAAATGTGGGATGCTGATAAGCTACTTTCAGGATGATGACAACAGAGCTTGGAATAGTTTCAATTCTTAATTGATTTATTTTTAAAATATATTATTACATTTGAATAATTGAGTTCTTATATTTTCTCTTACTTTATTCTCTTGTTTTGTCATTTAGGGACCAGGGTTTTTTGTTCCTACTCAAACACATATGTACTAATGAGTGACCGGCATTGTTACATCTCTCCGATCTAGAACAGAATATTGCCTCAGCTGGGAAAGATGCAAAATGTCAGAAACAGCCCAGAGAAATGCCTGTCAATTTCAATTTAATACGTTTGCATGGACAGCAATATTCCAATATTAATAAAATTAAGACGACACTCCAAATATGACACTGCCACGTAAACCATATGTTCTGATAATCTTAAACATAATAAGGTCATAGTCAGAGTGGGCAATGATTGGACTAAGACATACAGGTATGGATCATTCAGATTTTATTTGAACAATTGAAGTGCTTTGCAGACATACTGTTTAATTGCACCAGAATGTCCTATAGGGTGTTTTCACTGCATTTTGTGATGTGTACAGCAGTCTGATGTTTAAATTAGAATCTAGGGCATGTATTTTTTTTTTTTATTTTAAGATGACTGATGCAGAGAGCAAATCCCCGCACTCACGACCAAAAAAAATTGCCAAGGTGCTAGATAACCAAATAACAACTAGTAAAAAAGAATATCTGCACACTTAGATCAATGCAAGTCTCTTTAATACACCAAGCTTTCGGTCAAAGGACCTTCATCATCACCTGATGATTAGCATGAAGATATTATCATGAAGTTTTTGAATGGCCGCACACATTCCTAGGGCCGGAGTGGATGCAAGCTTTCCTTGCAACCGAGCAGCTAGACACCAGATGCCACTAATCAAGCTTATTAGCAAAGAGTCCAGGGGTTGATTAGCAGTATCAGGTGTGTAATTGTTTGGTTAGTAAAGTGGGAAGTTGTGATATCTAGACGTTCAGGGCGGAGACATCATCATCTCCAGCAAGTTTTAAGCTTCTACGATCAAGTATGTTGGCGTGAAAGCATTTTTTAATTTTTTTGGCGAGTCGCCAAACTTTGTCACGCCCTAGCAGCCACGCCCTTGGACCGAAAGAAATGCAGAGCACAACTTTTGATCAGCTGGGTCTTTGGGTGACCTTTACCAAATTTGAAGTCAATTGGTCGAAAACCCTAGGAGGAGTTTGTTTTAAAATTCAAATCAAAATGGCTGACTTCTTGTTGGGTTAAGGGCATGGGTTTAATGAGTTTTTTATATGTCTGGGGATGATACATATGTGTACCAAATTTCGTCTGCCTACAACAAAGTAACCGAACTGGAAACTTCCTGTTACCACCGGGGGGCACTATTGGCAATGTGGAAAGTAATTACATTGAGATGTTCAGGGCAGAGCCGTCATCATTTCCAGCAAGTTTGAAGCTGTTCCGATCAAGTATTTTGGCGTGAGAGCATTTTAAAAATTTTTATGTGAGTCCCCAAATTTGTCACGCCCTTGCAACCATGCCCTTTGACCTACAGACATGCAGAGCACAACTTTTGATCAGCTTGCTCTCTACATGATCTCGACCAAATTTGAAGTCGATCAAGCAAAATCTAGAGGAGAAGTTTATTTCAAAGTAAAAACTGTTCACTTCCTGTTACCACCGGGGGGCACTATTAGTAAAGTGAAATTTTATGATATGGGAACGTTCAGAGCGGAGACATCATAATGTCCAGCAAGTTTGAAGCTGCTAAGATCAAGTATATGGACATGAGAGCATTTTGAAATTTGTTTGGCGAGTCGCCAAATTTTGTCAAGCTCTAGCAGCTACTCCCTTTGACCTAAAGACATGCAGAGCAGAACTTTTAATTAGCTTGATCTCCAGATGATCTGGACCAAATTTGAAGTCGATCGGGCAAAATCCCTAGGAGGAGTTTGTTTTAAAATTTAAAAATTCAAATCAAAATCACCGACTTCCTTTTGGGTTTAGGGCATGGCTCCCATGAAATTTTTTGTCTGTGTTTGTATGATACATATTCATACCAAATTTTGTCTGGCTATGAGAAAGTAACCAAATTTCACTATGGGAATTTTGAAACGTGTTTAGGGGGCGCCATTTTGGCATTTTGTGTCAAGCATGAAAGAACACCCAAAAATATCAAATTTCAGATCCAGCCGGATAAATGTGGAAAGTTAGACGCGTTTTCACAATTGGGAAAGGGGCGAAATTGGCCTTTGAAATGTCAGAAGAATAATAATAATTAAAAAAAATAAATAAAATAAACTACAGGATTTCAATAGGGCCTTCACAGACGACTTGCAATTGGCACGGGTCCTAATTAAAGTTGCAAGCAGCGTTGAACGGGCCCTCGCACCCTTATGCACGTTGGGGGTAGTGGTGAGATCCTGATGGGTGCAGGTGTGCACTCATGACCAGTGGACAGGTCAAGTACAGGCACCAACCTGTGATAAAGTTTCAAGCGAATCGGACAAAGCAGGAAAGATGAAAAGTTGATAGTTCATCCACCAGGGGGTGCCCTGACCATAACCAAATATGGGCAGACCGTCAGTATAAATGTGAAGTTTCGAGCAAATGGGTCAATGTCAATGCAAAATATGGAATTTCCTGTTTCCCCAAGGGGGCGCCATGAGCAAGATTGCCTGCGAGCATATGGAGGCATTCAGGGTGGGGCTCTTATCATGTACAGGAATTTTGAATCCATTTGGACGAAGTATGAGGGTGAGAGAGCTGTTCGAATGTGCAAGGCAAGGCATCAGAAATGGGGATGCCATCGCGGCCACGCCCATTGAGCTACAGACATGCGGAGCGCAACTTTTGATCAGCATAGTCTCTTGATGATCTGTAATAAATTTTAGGTTGATTGGAAGGAATCACTAGGAGGAGTTCATTAAAATACTTTCGTACAATGTGTGGAAATCGGGCCAAAATGACACGTAAAACTAAAATGGCTGACTTCCTGTTTGGAGTTGACCAATGGGACATTGGTCCCATTGGTCTCAATGGGACATTGAGACATTTTGGTTCTTCTTGGTAACATAAAGATCTGTACCAATTTTCATTGTCCTATTACCAAAAACCCCAATGGGGAGGGGTTTTTGAAAATTTCAAGTGGGTGCTATCGAGGCATTTTGCTGCCCTAATGGGCTACGCCCCAATTTATTTATTAAGCTTTGACAGAAGTCAGGAAATGATCGCACAGGTGGCAAGGCACCTATTGTGAGGCAATCATCCCACAACATGTACAGACAATTGAACAATGAGAAGAAAAAAAAAACATATATATATATATATATATATATATATATATATATACACATACACACATACATACATACATATATATATATATATACATACATACATACATACACACATACACATATAGTAATAATAAAATAAGACAGTTTATCAGCAAGTGTAAGTAACATCAGAGGGACAGACGACAACGTGAACAATGACATTTGCCAACCCATGTACATGAATCATCAGAAGAAAAATAGTAGTTGAACTTTTCTTTATAAAAATGAAATAGCTTCGATTTAAAAGCAGCTGTAGTATGAGAAATTTGATTGAGGTGACTGGCATTCCACAAATAAAATAATCTGTTAAAATATGAATGGCGAAAAGTTTCAGTCCTAAATCTTGGAATTTTCATTAAAAATGTATCCTCATTTTGAAATGAAACAAAATGGTTGTAGTTAATGTCATATTCCCCCGTCAAGCATTTGCACAAAAATACACAATCAAATGTCACGTCTGTAGCCCAGCGGTAAAAGATCAAGCTTCATTAGTCGGGCTTTATAATTGCTATCAACACAATCATTATAACCAAGAATGTACTTAGTGGCTCTCCGCTGCACACCTTCAATATGAAGGAGAGATTTTTTTGATGATACGGCCCAAGATTGGGTGGAGTATTCTAAAAGTGGTCTTATAAGCGAAATATACAGTTTTCGTTTTGTTTGAACTGAACATGTATGACCACAAGTTCTTTGAATTAATCCAAGCATGCGATTTGCTTTACTGACCAAGACATTAGCATGTGCATCCCATGATAAATTTGATGACACCACAATCCCAAGATCACGCATGCAGTCGACTTTTTCAATTAGATGACCATTCATTGTGTAATGGCGAGGAATGGGAATTCGCTTCCTTGAAACGCTCAATAGTTTACATTTACCAGCGTTAAATCTCATGTCCCATTTACGACTCCAATCCAAGATGTTTTCTAGGTCGCACTGCAGGTGTGAACAGTCTTGCGTGTTTCTGATCTCTCTCCCAATCAGATGTTAGAGCTCATCATCCTTGACAGGCATGTCAATTGAAGCACTGATTACTAAAACCCCACAAGTCAAGTCAAGTCAAGTGTGACTTATGGGGTTTTAGTAATAGGTGCTTCAATTATCATGATGATACGAGTTCAGTAAAGACATCATAAACCCAAACGTATTTTCATGGCGAGTGATCCATTGTCGCCGCGTCGCCACACACACGCCATTACTCTTAGCTTCACAGCATTCATAATGTAGCTTCATCAATTTGTTCTACATGTAATAGAAGTGGAATGAGGTTGATGGGTTCAACAATGTGTCATCATTACAAGTGAAAGTAATAACTGCCCGCTTCTTTTTACCACAGGGGGTTACTATTAGCAAAGTGGAAAGTTAATACATCTGGACGTTCAGGGCAGAGCAATCATTTTGTCGAGCAAGTTTGAAGCTGCTACAATCAAGTGTGTGGGCATGAGAGCATTGTGAACCCCAAACATATTTTCATGGCGAGGGATCCATGGTCACCGCGTCGCCACACGGACGCCATTACTCGTAGCTTCACAGCGTTCATCAAGTCACTTCACCAACTTGTTCTGCATATTTAAGAAGTGGAATTAAATTGATAAGTTCAACTATGTGTCATCAGTAAAAGTGAAAAGAAAAAGTGGTCACTTCCTGTTACTACTGGGGGCGCTATTAGCAAAGTGGGAAGTTAATATATCTGGACTTTCAGGGAGGAGCATCATCATGTCCAGCAAGTTTAAGTCTGCTACAATCAAGTTTGTCACACCCTAGCAGACACGCCCTTTGATCTACAGACTTGCAGAGCGCAACCTTTGATCAACTTGGTCGTTAGATGATCTGTGCCAAATTTAAAGTCGATCGGGCGAAATCCCAAGGAGGAATTTGTTTAAAAATTCAAAAATGCAAATCAAAATGGCCAACTTACTGTTGGGTTTAGGGCGTGGCTCCAATTAGATTTTTTGCATGTCTGGGTATGATACATATGTGTACCGAATTATGTCTGCCTAAGAGAAAGGAACTGAATTTCCCTATAGGAATTTTGAAACGTGTTTTGGGGATGTGATTTTGGCATTTGGCGTCGACTATGAACGTCCACCCAAAAATGTCAAATTTTGGATCCGGCCGGGAGAATGTGGAAAGTTTCACCATTGGGAAAGGGGTGAAATTGGCTGTAGAATTGTCGAAAGAATAATAATAATAATTAAAGCTGCAAGCAGTGTTGAATGGGCCCTCGCACCCTTGCGCACATTGGGGTTAGTCGTAAGATCCTGACGGATGCAGCTGTGCACTCACCATTGGACAGGTCAAATGCAGGGCCTAACCTAGGTGAAAGTGTCGAGCGAATCGGACAAAGCTGAAGGAGTTATGACAAGTTGATACTTCATCTTCCAGAGGGCGCTCAGAGCATAATCAAACATGGGCAGGTGCATTCAGGGGCAGACCCTCAGCACTAATATGAAGTTTCGAGCAAATCGGCTAATATCAATGCAAATTAAAGCTGCAAGCAGCGTTAAACGGGCCCTTGGACCCTTGTGCAAGAAGAGGTTAGTGATGAGATCCTGACGGATGCAGCTGTGCACTCACGACCATTGGACAGGTGCAGGCCCCAACCTGTGAGAAAGCGTCGAGCGAATCGGACAAAGCTGACGGAGTTATGACAAGTTGATACTTCATCTACCTGGGGGCGCTCAGAGTGTAATCCAACGTGGGCAGGTGCATTCGGGGGCAGACCCTCAGCACAAATAGGAAGTTTTGAGCAAATCGGCCAATTTCAATGTAAAATATGGCATTTCCTGTTTCCACAAGGGGGCACTATGACCAAGATTGCCTTCGAGCATATGGAAGCCTTTAGGGTGGGGCTCTTATCATGTACAGGAGTTTTGAATCCATTTGGATGAAGTATGAGGGAGAGAGCTGCTCGAATGTGTTTGGCGAAGCATCTGAAATGGGGACACCATGGCGGCCACGCCCATTTAGCCACAGATATGCAGAGCAGAACTTTTGATCAGCATGGTCTCTTGATGATCTGAAATAAATATTACGTTGATTGGATGAAATCACTCGGAGGAGTTCGTTAAAATACAATGTGTGGAAATCGGGCCAAAATGACACGTTAAAATCAAAATGGCTGACTTCCGGTTTGGAGTTGACCGATGGTGCCAGAGACTTATTTGTTCGTATTGGCAACATACCAATTTTCATCTTCCTATTCCAAAAAAAACCCTATGTGGAGGGATTTTCAAAATTTCAAGAGGGCGCTATCGAGGCATTTTGCTGCCCTCATGGGCAATGCTCTATTCAAATGTTGGAGCTCACCACCCTTGAACGGCATATCAATTTCCATGATGATAAGAATTCATTAAGAAAATCAAAAACCCAAACCTATTTTCATGGCGAGGGATCCATAGTCACTACGTCGCCACATGGACGCCAATACTCAAAGCTTGACAGAATTCATAAGGTAGCTTCAACAACTTGTTCTACATGTTATAGAGGGGGAATAAGGTTGATGGGTTCAAATATGTGTCATCCATACAAGTGAAAGTAAAAACTGGTCACTTCCTGTTAGCGGCCACGCCCACTGACCTACAGACATGCAGAGCACAGCATGGTCTTTTGATGTTTAATAACAAGTCTGGTGTTGATCGGATGAAATCTCTAGGACTAGTACGTTAAAATACAATGTGGTGCAATCGGGCCAAAATGACATGTTAAAATCAAAATGGCTGACTTCCTGTTTGGAGTTGACCAATGGAGCCAGAGACTTTTGTGTGCATCTTGGCCAAATCATATGAAATGCCGGGGTGGCCGCTGGGAGGGCCGTGAGCTTTCTCGGTGGGCCGGGCTGCACTTTATTCACTTTGGGGCTGGCCTCCTTACGTCTAAATTAAGATCGCCAGTCATTATGCTGTGGCGGCCTTAGGGCCTGGCTACACATTCGCGGATTACGCCGCGTGTTAACGTCGCGTGAAAAGTCGCGAAAAACGCTCTGAGCAGACGTTGCGTAATGCGCAGCGGTGAACGGTCTACACCTTGGCAGGTAAAGTGGGTGTACACGCTTTGTCCTCCGAGTTCGCTGGAAACTCCTACCCTAATCTGGGAAAAACCAAGTCACTCACTTTTTCATGAAGCTGAGAAAACAAAAGAATTGAAGTCCTTCAGGATAGACTTGCTGTAAAAAAAAAAAAAATCAATAAAAAAGACCAAATCGGTGACTGGGCACTTTATTTGATGATTAGTAACTTAGTAATTTCAAAAATTGTTCGAACCTACTTTCTACCAAAATGAGTTACTAGGACTCGCACTCTGTTTTTCTTCACTTCGATATTCAAACATTCAGTTTAATTGTCTTCTTCCTTTCGTCCCATTCTGCATGTAAATGAATGCGAACAGGGTTGTGTCTCAGAGTTTGACAGGATAATTAGCCACGTCTTTTTTTAAAAATCTGTCAGGCCTGCAGATCATCACGTGGGAGAGTTTCCTGAATTTCTATTGGCTGACTATGGAACACGCTTAACTGGACGCATCGCGTGATACGCTCAGAAAACCCTTGGAGGTTTCTGAAATTTCACGCGGCGGTGGCAGCGCGTTCTTCAGCGCGCCGATGTGTAGACCCGATCATTATAAATCAAGTACCCCAGTCAAAGCGTTTTAGCGCCGCGCTTCACGCGGCCGTAACACGCAGCGTAATCCGCAAATGCGTAGCCAGGCCCTTCTATCTCACCAGGGCCTGTATTTACAACGGTGTATTACCATACTAAAACATTCGCTTGGTCAAGACGAGTGAATAAGTTGTTTAGATATTTACCTGATCAACATCGTCAAATACTCACCCATGGTGACTCAAGATGCAATGTAAATCGTAATTCATGACGTGGTAGGCCTCGCTACATTGTCCTATGCATGTTAATAAATTGTTACAAAAATATATTGTTTATTAGGGCATGTAAAAAGCAATCAAAACACAGCCTATAGGCCTACTATATATTTTGCTTGATTTGCTCTCATAAGTTAGGCTACAGTGGAACAAGGAATGATGGGAATGGGAGCTGGATTGTCCAATCATAGCCTTTCTGCCACTCGACGTGCATGATCAGCAAGCGTGTTCTGTGCGTGCGTGGGAGTGATTCTCGGGTTATGCGTAGTTGCACCTGAGAGGTGCGTTGGGGATGGAGGGCAAGAAGAGGCCAGGAGGGGCCGCAAAGGCCAGGATTAAAAAAAGAAAGGCACTAGAAGAAGATGCTTCCAAATGTGTGAAGCTGCCAGATCTATTTTCCCACGGACAGAGCCAATTTGCATCTGGTAAAGAGATATGGTTAACGTTTGGAAAGCTATAAGATATGATATAGGCTAGACGTTTGGAAAGCTAAAACCTGCTCTTATAAGCACAGTGCAGCCTAGGCTAAAATTCAATCTCCTTCAGTGACGGTTCGTCGGCCATAAGAAAGGGAAGCCAAAACCTCGCCCTTCAAAGCATAATGACTTAAACCTTTCGTAGTTTACTTTCCTTGATCAGCAGGTGCTTATACCAATTGGTAGAGGGACAGTCAAATTTATTTTTGATAGCAAATGAGGTCGCAAATGATCAAGTACGTCTTTATTAATTAGTTTGCGAGGCTTCTTTCGCAACAAGCCACGAGAATCCGTTTTCTACAATCGCAATTCAGTGGCGTTGCCAATGGGGGTGCTGAGACACGTCCCTTTTTGACTGCAATTAGTAGTTCTCAATCATTTTCTTTTATTGACGCGTTTTCCAATTATCGTAATTGGCAACCGAAGACACGGTTTCTCTCCGTATGCGATCTAACAGCGATTAAATCATGGACTAAATTCAGTCCAGTTGCGGAACACGAACAGAGAATTGGATCGCAAAAAACTTCAGTTTAAAACAATTATCAGCCCTGACCTGTTCTCGGTCATTTTCATAATTAACAGAGGGTTCACTCCGAGAGTACTCCACATTTAACAGGTGCGGCTTGTTCTCCCCGATTAGGAACAGGTCAGGACCAATAATTGTTCTAAATGGAAGTTTTCTGCAACCCAATTCTCTGTTCTTGTTCCGCAACTGGACAACTTTGCAGTCTACTTTTAACATATTTTAGGGTTGAAAAACTCCTTTCACAGGCAACCTGTGTGCTTGAAAGTGTCAAAAGAAACAGGTATGCCATACCAATGAAATGGTAGGCATCGGTGAAGAGGTTGTACTGTGAGAGAATTAGGTAGACACAGATGGGGCAGTTTTTGCAAGAAGAACAGGTCCTGCTTTGAAGTTCAAACTCTATCTCTGTGAGTCCACCATCCTCCTCATCTGCCTCTGTCTCCTCACTTCCTATCCTAACCATATAACCCTCCAAAGGGGCTTTCTTTAGCTGCACCCACTGAGATGCCACACTGCGGCAGTTGATGCTTTGAATCAGGTACTGTCTGATCAGGTACTGGTATAGGCCTGTTGTCTGACCCAAAAACAGAGAGAGCCTGTAAGGAACCCAAATATAGCTTTCTTTAATTTCAAATTATTTATTCAATATTTTGTAACATTTGATTTCACTGCTTATATAAAAGACTATTCTTTTCAACTTGTACATTTCTGAGTTTTGTATTAGGGAGTTTCCAGTTGGAAATGTGGACTGCGGTTTGAACTTTCCCACTAAGATTTATGTTGTATAGGTCACTAGGCTACATTATGCACGTTTTAGTTAATTAACAAATTCAACAGAATGTTTCAGTGAAGTGTTATTCCATTAAGTGGTCAACAAAAACCCAATAAAAAGGGACAGAAAATATTAAGTTGATCAATTACGTTTCATTTAATAAAATGCCTCCACCGTAAAAAGTGGGCCGGTTTATGCATGAAATTCCCGGGCTGAAAAATGATCCCATTCCGGCCCTGTACATATGTGTATGAAATTTTCAAGGGAGCGCTATCGAGGCAATTTGCTGCCCTCATGGGCCACATCCCAATCAGATGTGAGAGCTCGCCACCCTTGACATGTCTATGAATTTTTATGATGATACAAGTTTACGTATTTTCATGGCGAGGGATGGATAGTTGCCGCAACGCTACACGGACGCCATTACGCATAGCTTCACAGCATTCATAAGGAGCTTCACCAATTTTTTCTGCATGTAATAGAAGTGGAATGAGGTTGATGTGTTCAACTATGTGTCATCAGTATAAGTGAAAGTAATAACTGGGCACTTCCTGTTACCACAGGGGAGGCGCTATTTGCAAAGTGGGGAGTTAATGCATGTGGACGTTCAGGGCAGAGCAACTATCATGTCCAGCAAGGTTGAAGCTGCTACAATCAAGTATGTGGGCGTTAGAGCATTGTGAATCTCAAACGTATTTTCATGGCGAGGAATCCAAAGTCGCCACGTCGCCACACGGACGCCATTACTCGTAGTTTCACAGCATTCATACTGTAGCTTCATCTACTTGTTCTACATGTTTTAGAAATAGAATGAAGTTGATGGGTTCAACAATGTGTCATCAGTACAAGTGTAAGTAACGAGTGGTCACTTCCTGTTACCACATGGGGTTGCTTTTAGCAAAGTGGGAGATTAATAAATCGGGACGTTCAGGGTGGAGCAATCATCAGTGTCCAGCAAGTTTGAAGTTGCTACAATCAAGTAATTGGGTGTGAGAGCATTGTGAAATTTTTTCGTCGGGTCACCAAAATTTGTCACGCCTTAGCAGCCACACCCTTTGACCTACAGACATGCAGAGCACAACTTTCGATCAGCTTGGTCTCTAGATGACCTGTACCATATTTGAAGATCGGTCAAAAAACCCTAGTTCGTTTAAAAATTCTAATCAAAATGGCCGACTTCCTCTTGGGTTTAGGGCGTGGCTTCAATGAGTTTTTTCTATCTCTGGGTAGGATGCATGTGTGTATCAAATTTCGTATGCCTACGACGAAGTAACCGAACTGGTTAGTTCAGAATGCATCAGAATGCATTTATCTAAATAGCAGGCTAGACGAATGATTTGCCCAACAGTTTTGCTGAGAGCAAGGCAGGCATCTTCGATGTAAGTGCAGTATTCTGAGTATGGACTGCGCAGTCAGTGGTTCCGAGACCGTGCATCGGTGCAAGGCTCGTAAAGACAAAAAAATGTCTCAAGATACTCCTTCAGGAGTTAATCTCGGGACTTCCGGATGACGCCATAGGAGAAAGTCGAGTGAAAGAGGTCTCGCGGTTGATCTTTCGTATATATCCCTTGAAACGCCACATTTGGCTCAAGATCGTGTTTTTTGATAACAGATTACAGTTATAGCCGCATCTAGATCGAGAAATGAGTGGTTCTAAATCCAAAGCGTACAATGCACCGAGCTGCCCAGTTACAAGCGGCAGTGCTACTTCTGTAGCTAGCAAACTTGCTAAAATGGCCGCTAGCAGCTCAGAGACGAACAACTCACCCGGTCTTGTCGACGAATCCCCGGACATTATATCAATGAGCCAGCTAGTTTTTGAACTGGACAGGCAACGAGCCTCGCTCCGGGACGACATGTCTACTTTAATTCAGAAGTCCATCGAGCTATTACAAACATCGGTGGACGCACTCCGCGAGACGGTGAATACCTTTAATGGCCGGCTAACTGCTACTGAATCCTTAGCTGGGGAAAACTTTTAATGCCTTACAAGCACGGAAAAAACGGTGAAATTGCTACAGGCCCGGAACGAGTCACTCCAAGATCGCCTCGAGGACCTTGAAAACAGGTCTCGCAGAGCCAACCTTCGGATAATAAACATCCCGGAGGGCAGTGAAAAAGGCCAGGACCCGACCGAGTTCATATCCCAGTAACTTATGGAAGCCCTAGGCCCTGGTGTTCTCTCTAAACCCCCGGAGCTTGAGAGGGCGCATCGCTCCCTAGCCCCTAGGCCCCGACCGGGACGTAACTCCAGGCCTTTCGTGATATGTTTTCATTGTTTTCGGGAGAGGGAAAAGGTGCTTTGCTGGGCCAGGCAACATGAGATTAAATATCACGGAGCAACGCTTCGAGTATACCCGGACGTCAGCGTTATCACTGCGAAGAAGCGAGCCGCCTTTAGCAAAGTCAAGCAGGCCCTTTATCAGAAAGGCATCAAGTTTAGACTTTTATTTCCTGCTCGCCTGCGAATTTCATTCAAAGATGAAACTCTCACTTTTGAAACACCGTAGGAGGCACAAGCTTTTTTCAATGAGCAGGTGATGGACAAGGACTAAAATGTAGCGCAATTTTATGTAGCCCTGTGGAATTCGCGCCCTACGGGCACTATCATGAGGCAGCTTCGTCATGGAGACTGGTAGGAGTGTGTTCACAGCCCGTTTATTCGTATTGTTAGGGACAAAAACTTTTTGTGTTTTGCATTGTTACTGAGGGGACTTTATAAACCTCTTATTGTGCAGGTGTGATACTGTGTTCCTTTGTTCAGATTATAATGAGACGCATGCAAAGCCTGTATCAACGAGACTGGTTTGAACGTTCTGTTTCACGGTCCCTCACATTTATTCCGTACCAGACGCCACTTAACGTGGCACTTGAATCTTTCTCCAGCCTAACATCCACTTTTTTACCATTTACTCTCTGGCGCCATACAATGTCATGATCATGGGGTTTATGAGGCAGGATGGGGGAGGTACGCAAGACTTTTTGTAGTTTGTAGTTTTATTACCTTAGGGTTCTTTGTTCACCTACCAGGATTTTCTTGACTAAATACCTTCTAACTCCTTCAACCGAGCCCCCCCCATCTTAGCTTCAATCCCTATGCGCCACATAATGTCTGGCTGTAAAGTTTGTTAATCGGGATGTAAGAGGCGCATTGACTCGGGTTTTGGTATGTCAGTGGAGAGGATCTTGTTCGTCTTTTGTTAGGCAGGGCTGATGTCATATGTCTTGTTATCTCCGCTACTTCCGTTTAGGCCAAGACTGGTCACAGGTTAAGTTGAGATTAATGATATAACGGCTGTAATTGTTCATTTATATATATATGTATGTGTGTATATGTATATATATATATACACATATATATATATATATATTTTTTTTTTTTTTAAAAGTAAGATAGTTTCCTTTATTTATGCTGTCATTACTGAAGGAGTGGTGTGGTTTGTTTCGTTCTCTCCAATATCGTTTAACCGAGAGACTTCTTGAGCAAGTGAGTTATGGAAGTTGAAAATGTTATCCTGTTGGGTTATCCTGTCGTATAAGTGATTGGGGGGGTGGGAGGGACATTGAGGGATTGTTTTGATGTCTACTTTTTTCATGTATGTGTTTTGTTTGGTTTTTTCCCCTTTTTTCTTTGGCTCAGGAATCACTCCCGAATTGGGAGGGTTATTACTCCTCAAATCACTTTGATATGACGACTCAGGGTCAGAATCTTCGCTTCATCTAATGGAATTTGAAAGGCGCCAACCGACCCGTTAAACGTAATAAGATCATGACGCATTTAAATCAGCTCAGGGGTGATATGTTCTTTTTACAAGAAACTCACCTCTGCTCTTCTGAGGTCAACCGAATTAAAAGACCATGGATAGGGGATGTATTTCACTCTAAATTCCCAGTTAGGGCACGGGGCGCGGCTATTCTCATACGTAAAAGTATACCGTTTGAATTGGCAAGCTCCATTGAAGAACCTAATGGTCGATTTGTAATTGTTACTGGAGATTATGTGGCTTGCCTGTGGTCATGGCCTGTGTTTATGCACCTACTTGGGATGATGATAAATTCGTCTCAAACTTTTTTTCCTCTCTTCCTAAAGTGGACGACCACTACTTAATTATTGGTGGCGACTTCAATTTAACCCTGGACAGGTCTTCATCTAATCCTCAGGCATTATCCAAATCACCGAAAGTCCTCGATGTATATAAACTCAGTTTAGGTTTATTTGACCCATGGAGAGCTAAATCCCATTTAGACAAGGCTTTTTCCTTTTTTTCCACATGTCCACCACTCATTTTCTCAGATAGATTTTTTTCTTTTGGATAATTACTTTTTATCAGGGGGGCACTCATGCCAGTACCACAGCATTGTAATTTCTGATCATGCCCCTGTAACTGTTGATATTAATTTTCCAAACCGGGTCCCTCCTTCCAGACAATGGAGACTGAACTCCTCTTTGCTTGGCCAAGCTCCATTTAAGAAATTTCTTTATTTTTTGACTCCAATGATTCCCCAGAGACCTCCAGAGGCATTTTATGGGAAACTTTTAAGGTGTTTATGCGTGGGCAAATCATACCATATGTTGCAAACCTAAAGAAGACTGAAAGAGCAGAGACGGAGGCAATTATTTAGGAGATATCTAGAGTTGATAAATCGTATGCTTTATCCCCTACCCCAGCTCTTTATAAAGAACGAATTCTGCTTCAGTCTAAATTTGAGCTATTAACCACAAGTAAAACACAAAAACAGTTGTTCATGGCTAAGCAACGTTTCTTCGAGACAGGAGACAAGGCAGGAAAGTAACTAGCGCATCAGGCACGTGCTGCAACTCTATTCAGATTGATTCCCAAGATCAAATCTGCCACTGGTGAAGTAACCTCAGATCCCACAGCGATAAATAAAATATTTTTTACTTTTCACTCTGACCTCTACTCCTCACAGGGCCCTCCGAATGTTTGGAATGCGGATAACCCACTGAATGGGATTATCTTTCTTAAAATAGACGAGGATTTGGGTAGGGAGTTGGGTGGTCCAATCTCCATTCAAGAGGTTAGGGAAGCAATTATGTCACTTCAGAATGGTAAAACCCCAGGCCCTGATGGGTTCACTGTTGAGTTCGCTGTTGAGCCACCATTTCCCGTCCTTCAAAATATGTGTAACGAGTCCTTTTCTGTTGGTCGCCTTCCGCCCACCCTCTCAGAGGCCTCTATTTCTCTTATCTTGAAAAGTGATATAGACCCTCTCCTTTGCGGCAGTTTCAGACCCATTTCCCTTTTAAATGTTGACCTAAAGATCCTGACGAAGATCTTGCCTCAACGCCTACAACGGGTCGTATCAATCGCATCCGATCAAACCAGATTCATGCCGGAAAGCCATTCATTTCATAATACGAGGAGGCTCTTAAATATCATCAATTCCCCCAGTTCAAGCTGTCCCGAGGTGATTGTCTCACTAGATGCGGAGAAGGCCTTCGACAGGGTGGAGTGGAGATATCTTTTTTTTGTTTTACAGAAATTTGGTTTTAGTCCAGAATTTATATCTTGGATTAATTTGCTTTATGCTAGCCCAGTTGCGTCAGTCCACACAAATGGGCTCCAGTCCACCCTATTCCCACTTCAGCGAGGAACTAGACAGGGTTGTTCCCTCTCCTCCCTCTTATTTGCAATAGTCATTGAACCCCTAGCTATTTGGTTACGCCAGGAGTGTGGGTTTGAGGACATTACCCGTTCAGGGAAAATCCATAAATTGTCGTTGTATGCCAATGACCTCCTTTTGTACATGTCCAACACAGCTACCTCTCTTCCTGTGGTTGTAAGTATATTGGATAAATTTGGGTCCTATTCAGGCTATAAGCTGAATCTCTACAAAAGCGAACTCCTTCCCGTCAATTCATCAGCTAAAAATATACCCCAGACTTTTTTCCCTTTCAGATATGCCACAGATGGATTTAAATATTTGAGTGTGTTTATCACTAAATCATTTAATAGACTCTTTCCCAAAAACATCTCCCCTCTTTTCGAGAGGTGCAAACTAGACTTTGAGAGATGGGCTGGTCTCCCGTTATCTTTAGTAGGCCGAGTTAATTTGGTTAAAATGGTTATTCTACCCAAGTTTTTGTATCTTTTTTCCCATATCCCTGTCCTTATTAAGAAGTCATTTTTTAAATCACTCGATCAATTAATAAGTTTTATCTGGGGCAATAAGAATCCAAGCATCAGGAAATCAGTGTTACAACTCCCCAAAGTTCATGGGGTCTTGGCTTTGCCCAATCTTTTACACAATTACTGGTCTTGCAATACTCATAAACTTTTATACTGGTTAAGCAGCGCAGCAGATGACAGGCGCCCTGCATGGGTGGACATGGGACTCACTTCTTGTAAACTTTCTCTTAGTGTGCTCTCAACTCCCTTTGACTGCCTCCAACTTTACCTTGAACCCACTGGTAACTAACTCTATTAGAATTTGGATTCAAATTAGGAAAAGCCTTGGCCTTCATAGAGCCTCTGACCTCTCCCCTATAGTAAATAACCACCTATTTCTACCCTTAAGTACAGATTTAACCTTTCAGTTTTGGTCGGACAAAGGGATAACTAAGTTTAAGAACCTTTATAATCAAGGGACTTTTATGTCATTTTCTGAACTCTCACAGAAATTGAATTTACCCAAGTCCCACTTGTTTCGTTTCTTCCAGATAAGGCACTATGTTCGAAGTCAGAACCCCAAATTTCCTATTCTCCCCCCTGAAACTACTGGCTCTCGACCCTGAACAAAAGGGGCTAATCTCTAGAATTTATAGTCTCATTAAGCCCCATTTTGATAGCCCAGAGTCCAGCCCCAGGGAATCTTGGGAGCAAGAGCTATGTATAACAGTGCCTGATGATTACTGGCAACACATCTTGCAATTGGTTCACTCTTCTTCAATCTGTGCGAGGCACGGCCTCTTACAGTGTAAAATTGTGCAGAAAATTCACTACACTAACTCAAAGTTATCTCGGATCTACCCCAATGTAAATTACATATGTAACAGATGCAAACAATCTCCAGCCAATCATTCCCAGATGTTTTGGTTCTGCCCTAGGCTTGCTACATTCTGGTCCAAAATTTTCACAACTCTTAGCACAGCATATAACACAACTGTCACCCCCGATCCCCTCTTGGCCTTGTTTGGTGCCCCCTTGCAGCCTATTACCTCTAAAGTTATGCGAACTGTTCTTGCCTTCACCACCCTGCTGGCCAGAAGACTCATCCTCCTTTACTGGAAACACCCTGCACCCCCATCTTACAATAGATGGGTGAAAGAGCTGGTGCAATCCATTAAACTCGAAAAGCTTAGATTTTCTCTCAATGGCTCCTTAAACTTATTTGAAGGGACTTGGAGATCTCTCCTGGCACATGTAGAATCTCTGACACCTCTATCTGGTGGTGATGACTGAGTTGCCACCCTCCCCCCATTTTTTTTCTCTCTTTCCAATCAGTATGTTTAGTTTTATTTCAATGTATCTTTTTCTTACCTTGTTTATCTTTTTCGCCTATGGTTTGTATTTTTGTGTATTTTGCTGTGGGTAGCAAAGGTTTAGGGGAGGGGTGAGAAGATGAGGAAAAAATGGGAAAACCGGAAGTTTGATGTTACCATTCACTTTTCTATTGTCACTGGTAAAATACTTCCAATAAAGAAAGTTATATAAAAAAAGATACTCCTTCAGTGGTTCGGTACAAGATCGCTGATTGGCTGTATGCAAATGAGTTTCTGTTGCGGTCCGGAACTCAAGTGGGAATAAAAATTTTGCGAGCGGGAATCAACCAATAGGACATGCTTTGCACACTGAAAAACATGACAGGCGCGCCGCCATTTTTGTTGTTTTCTTTCTATAAGCCGACACGGCAACGTAAGTCAAAAGAACTACACAGCCCAGAAGCCAACAGTGCTTCCGGCTGCTGCTTGCCTGCTCCCACTGAAAATAAAAACAGCGATGGAAGGAACAAGCAGCAGCAGCACTGAAGCTGAAAAAAATAAACTGCAAATTAGAGTAAGGAACAACGATATTTCTGTAAAGCTATTTGAACTACAGGGGAAATCGCAGATTCTAGGTAACAGATGAACTGTTCATGTTGCCATTTTTTTAAATTAAAACTGCAGACTACAAAGTAATCCTAAAATAATCGGGAGAAGATCAAATCAAATATAGTGTATGCATAGAGACTAGAAGGAAAAAAAATGGGAGCGGTACAGGAGTGGGAGTCATTTTGAATGGGACCGGGATGGGAGTGGGAGTCACTTTACTGGGAGTGGGACGGGACAGGAATTTTTTTCCCCTCTGGCCCGGGATTAGGACAGGACACAAATTTTCTCTGTGGGAGTGGGACGGGACAGGAATGAAAATCCACTCCCGTGTCACCCTCTAATACATATGTGTATGGAATTTCGTATGCCTATGATAAAGTAACCGAACTGGACACTTCCCGTAACCACTAAGGGGCGCTATTAGTAAAGTGGGAAGTTAATACAGTGTGACGTTCAGGCGGAGCCATCATCATCTCCAGCAAGTTTGAGGCTTCTACGATCAAGTATGTTGGCGTGAGAGCATTTTGAAATTTTTTTGGCGAGTTGCCGAACTTTAGCAGTCGCGACCTTTGATCTACAGACATGCAGAGCGCAAATTTTGATCAGCTTTGTCTCTAGATGATCTCTACCAAATTTGAAGTCGATCGGTCGAAAAAACCCTAGGAGGAGTTCTTTTTCAAAACAAAAACTGGTCACTTCCTGCTACCACCAGGGGGCGCTATTAATTAAGTGAAAAGTTATGATATGGGGACGTTCACGGCAGAGACATCATCATGTCTAGCAAGTTTGAAGCTACAAAGATCAAGTATATGGGCGTGAGAGCATTAAGTAAGTCATATACCAGCGCAGAAGCTGTTCGTTCCTCCACACTAACGACACACCACAGTTATGCACACGAACCAGCAAGTCCTTATAATACACACCGATGCAGTCCATAAGCTGATAGTCCACTTTTAGCTGCTCTTCCCGGATTTCTACGGTCTCCGGTCTACAAGTGGGTATGTCGACCCGTTCTACAAATGTGTCTATATGGGGTGGATTCCAGCTTTACCTGCATCCTAGCTATAGAGGAGAAAAACTGCTGTACTCACCACTGTTGCAAAGTATAACCAATTGCAAATTTGAGCTTGAGCGGCCAGATTTTCGCACTGCGTCCTCCACTTTTGCCGCTGCATTTAAAAAAACAAGTTCGTTTCATTAGATCTATATTCAAGTACAGGGTGTTTCAAAAAAAGTATACCCAAATAAAATCATAATTTTTTATGAACAAAATGTAATATTTTTTTTAATGTAATATGTCATTGGAAAGGGCTGATTGAGCTCTTTCCAATGAAGTGTAGAACATGCATTCATTTCCACAGATGAATGAGCAGCAATGCATCTTTTGAAGGGCACCCAGATCCTGTACCAAATGCTGTGTTCTTCATTACGAAGAATTGGGTAGAGAAATCAAACAAAAAGATTGATGAAGATTATTCACTTATTCAATGAAATGTTCCCCAGAGTAAATTCATGGCCCTAGCCCCTCAACATGACCGCCCTCCCTATCAATGCATAGCTGGCATCGTCTGACCATGTTGCGGACAGCTCGTTGGATCATTTGGTGATCATGGCGAAAGTTATCAACTGCCTGTGTGATCTTCTGCCGTAAATCATCTAGATTTGCTGGAAATGTGGTGAAAACCTTATCTTTCAGATAACCCCACAGGAATCCCCAGATTCCAGCATCCAATCAAAAGAACGCATTGAGTGTTCCCACTTTCCGCATGTGTTTGTTTGAGGAAGTGAGTGGTGGACTATTCGCTCGCATGACGGAGAGTCATTCATGAGTTAGATTGTTAATCCTGAAACCGGACAATTTATTACTTGGGGATTTTTCTTTTTTTTTTGCAAAAAAAACTGCTCACTGTTGTCTGCCAAAATCCCCAGCACTCGAGTCACTACCACTGGATTACCGTTACAATGTAGAGTGTAGACTGCCTACAAGTTGCAACATATCAAGGTAAGCGAGTGGCCTACTACAAATGATAACGTTTGTCCAGCGCACTAAAATCTACTTCAACATGTCACGGGCGGCACATTCTGTTGATGATCTTTTTCAAATTTACATTTATTTCGGAGAAATTCACTTGAAAATTGAAAGGGCTCACGTTGTGCGCAGGGGTGAAAGTTGCTCTTCCGAGGCGCACCCCTACGTACCGGCTGTAGAGGACTGTATATCTCTTCCCAGTACGGCGTACCCCTACGTACCGGCTGTGGAGGACTGTATATCGCCTCCTGGTACGGCGTACCACTGCGTTGCGGCTTACTTTCACCCCTGACCTTAGCCAAATGAAGTCTCCAATTCCATGTCCTTGTAGCAGCAGTAAACATCAGTAGAACCTCATCCTGATTAATGTAATTTTTTAGGAATTTGGAGATACATTTTGCTTGTTCCTGTCACTCATTTAGCCTTTCAAAACAATCACAGCCAGAGAGTGTCTGATGCACCTCAGCCACTTGGGATTTGAATTCCTCCAAAGTGGAATCAGTAATTCAGAATCAGCCTGTATTATGATAATTACAATTTAAACAGCGTTATGCATTTTTCTTTTAGCTTTTTACCCCTCGGCCGACTTCGGTCCGGAGGGGTATTGTCGACACCTGCGTGTCCGTCTGTCGTCCGTTGTCTGTCGTCTGTCGTCCGTCGTCCGTCCATGATTTTTTCCGGGCCAGTACTCGGCAACTAATGATCGCAGCTTCACCAAATTTGGTATGGTAACTCAATATGACCCATAGATGTGCAACGTTAGGTTATTTGCTGGATTTTACCGTTGACCTTAGCGCTGTGACCTTGATCCTGGTAATCTTGTCCGGGTGACATTTTCTAGGCCAGTACTCAGCAACTAATGATCGCAGCTTCACCAAATTTGGTATGATCACTCAGTATGACCCATAGGTGTGCATCGTCAGGTTTTTTGCTGGACTTGGCCTTTCACCTTAGCTCTGTGACCTTCACCTTGGAAATCTTGCACGGGGCAGTACTCCGCAACTAATCATCGCAGCTTCACCAAATTTGGTATTGTAACTCATTATGACCCATAGATGTTCAACGTCTGGAATTTTGCTGGATTTGATCTTTAACCTTAGCTCTGTGACCTTGACCGTGGAAATCTTTTCCGGGTCAGCATTCAGAAACTAATTCTCACAGCTTCACCAAATTTGGTATGGTAACCCACTATGACCCATAGATGTGCAATGCCAAGTTTTTTTGCTGAATTTGACCTTTGACCTTAGCTCTGTGACCATGACCTTGGAAATCTTGTCCAGGTCAGTACTCCGCAACTAATTATCGCAGCTTCACCAAATTTGTTAGGGTAACTCACTGTCACGCATATATGTGGAATGTCATGTTTTTTGCTGGATTTCACCTTTCACCTTTGCACTGTGACCTTAAGGCTGGAAATCTTATATGGGTCAGTACTCAGCATTTACTGATCGCAGCTTCACCAAATTTGGTATGGTAACTCACTGTGACACATACATGTGCAATTTTTTTGCTGGATTTGACCTTTGACCTTAACACTGTGACACTGAGGCAGGAAATAATGTCCGGGCTGAGGGGTATTCAGCAACACGTTATTTTTAAATTATGAAATGGACACAGTGGCATTAATTATAGTTTATTAAATAACATTTTTGTGTAAAAATAAACATTCTGGCAGTAATATAGTTTGCAATGTGTCTAACACATGTAGTTTCCCATATTATTGTACCCAATATTATGCGAAAGTTTGATGCATTGGCATTTCATAAAAAACTTACATAGAAACTTGACAACAAGTTGAATTCCATTTATTTACACCTAAACCTTATGAATATGTAAAGAAACAAAGTAGCGCCATGATATGAACAAATGCCGCCTGACTAATTGCTGTGTGCAGCTTTTTCGAAAGAATTGCTCAGCTGAAGAACTTCCCACTCTTTGGGTCATCAGCGATACACCTGCAAGTGTGAAGTCGATCACATGAACAGTTGTCAAGAAATTTGAAGAGCATACATGCATACAAACCAACAAACAAACAAAAAGACAGACAGAGACTCCTTCCATTTTATTTAGATATTATAGGTCACAACACAGTTAAATTCAGAAGAGAATCTTCAACTGAATATTTATCTGCCTGTATAAAAGATTGGTGACCATTGGTGAGCACCCTGTTACTAATTTGTGTTTATTGAGTCTTTTTGTTAGTTCCGACAGCCACTTCCAGACTGAGTAATTAAATCATCGCTCAAGTTCATTTATTTCATTCCAATGATGTGACTTAGCAGTGGTGAAACTGCTGTTTTACATCCAATCATTCAGAAGATCTCCAAAAATCATCAGACATCTCATTTGGCTGTTTTGAATAGAGTACAGAAGCTTCCACAGATATTCCATTTCCTTGCCAGAAAATCAATAGTTAACCTAGTGTGGTGTACTTGCACACTAGTAATATGTTTAAGCAGGCAACTGGAAAAACACGACGACAGATAAGCAAAAAACACGAACTCTATTTATTTACTATAGCCACTGTACATTGTGCTCTGCACGACATATCAACGTCCGGAGTGGAAGAGAGAGCGGCGCCCAGTGGCGCAGTACCTTTATACAGCAGTGAACAGCCAGTGAGAACTCCTTTTTACCAGTACCAACATAAGTGATAACTCACCCAACACAGAATTATATTTCTTGGTGTTGGAACACCACAGCTCCTCCCCTGTAAATCATAACCTCTTTCCTTTTTAATACCTCTTTTCTTTTATATCCTTAAGGTACCTTAGTTCTTGAACTCATAACATACATGAAACTCATAAAGTACATACTCAGTACATCAGTTTTCTTTTCAACATTTTTTTTTTTTTTTCACTCAACATCTGCAGTTACAAGTTCAGTCTGTCAGGAGGACGCCTGTTTCTAACAGGACGTGTACGGCGCTCCACCACTGGCACTGGTGAAGGTACTCTGGGTTGCTCTTCCACAGCCACCGGCATAGGCTGTTCCATGTCAGTCTCTGTGTCGGACTCCTCACAATCCAAAACTGCACAAGAATCCTCTTGTGTCAGCTGAACCGTACTCAACATTTGGTTTACATGTCTTTTCACACATTTTCCATTTACTTCAACGTTGTAAGTCACAGGACCCAACACTTCACGTATGACGCCATTCAACCATTTCTCCCCTCCCCTGTAATTCCTTACCAAAACCTGCTGGCCAACAGTAAAAACCCTAACATGAGGAAGGTTTGGTTCTGTCTCAGTTTGCATTCTTTGGGAAAACTCAGGTTTAATCATAGATAACCTGGTTCGCACCTGTCTCCGTAGAAACAGTTCTGATGGCGTATTGCCTGTGGTTGTGTGGGGTGTGTTTCTGTAACCAAACAAAAAATTAGCAATACAATGCTCCAATGTCATACCACCAATTGCTCTGTTCTTTGCAAGTGATTTCTTAAGATTCTGTACAAGTCTCTCAGCTAAACCATTACTTGCAGGGTGATATGCAGGTGAAGTTATGTGTTTCACTCCATTCTTAGCAAGAAAAGACTCAAATTCTTGTGACACAAATTGCGGTCCGTTGTCAGTAACTACTTCTTTTGGTAACCCATAAGCTGAAAACAATGTTCTCAGTGCCTCAATTGTTTTTGCTGATGTAGTGGTGTGCATAGGAATAATCTCAGGCCATCTAGCATAAGCATCCATCACTACTAAGAACATTTGCTTGTGGTCCTCAGCAAAATCAAGGTGTATTCTCTCCCATGGACTAGAAGACCATTTCCAAGTATGTAAACGTATAGGAGCAGGCATGCTACGCTGTTGTTGGCAAATACTACACTCACTCACCACTTGTTCGATACATTCATCTAATGTAGGCCACCAGAAGAGACTTCTGGCAAGGGATTTCATTTTAACTATTCCCCAGTGGTGTTCATGAAGCTCAGACAGTAGTCTATCCTTCAGTTTCTCTGGAACTACCACTCGTAATCCCCACAATAGACAATCATCTTCAACAGTAAGCTCATACTTTCTCTGAAAATAAGGCTTCAGTGCTTCATCTTGCACATGCTTTGGCCATCCTGTTAAAACCAGTTGCTTAACTACTTTCAGCACAGGGTCTTTATTGGTCTCTTTAGCTATTTCTTTAGCTGTGACGGGCAATTCTTCAAGATATGCAACTCTGTACACTGGATTAGACGCAACATTCACAGTAGACTTCACGGGTAACCTCGACAACGCATCAGCATTACTATGCTGCTCTGACCTTTTGTATTGGATTTCATAGGTATACGCAGCTAAGATTAGAGCCCACCGTTGCATCCTCGCTGCGGCTAGAGTAGGAACTCCAGTTTTTGGTCCTAAGATTTTTAACAATGGCTTATGATCCGTCAGCAACAGAAATTTCCTACCATAAAGGTATTCATGGAACTTCATAACGCCAAAAACCAAACCAAGAGCCTCCTTCTCTATCTGTGAATAATTCTGTTCAGTTTTTGTCAACATTCTTGAAGCGAAGGCAATCGGTCTCTCGCTTCCGTCCTTCATTTGGTGACTGATTACAGCACCGACTCCATACGGAGAAGCATCGCATGCTAAAATGAGCGGCAAATCAGGGTCATAATGAACAAGCAACTTGTCTGATTGAAGAGATTGCTTTGCATTTTCAAACGCTCTTTGACAGTTCTCTGACCATTGCCATTCAACATCTTTGTGCAGTAGCACTGTCATGGGCTGAATCAGAGTAGACAGATTAGGAATGAACTTCCCATAGTAGTTTAGCAGTGCTAAAAACGACCTGAGCTCAGTCACATTTTTCGGAACTGCAGCTTTCTGGATTGCATCTGTCTTTTCCTTCATTGGATGAATACCCGTTGCATCAATGACATGTCCTAAGTATGACACGCTGTTCTTCATGAATTCACACTTCTCTTGTTTCACTCTGAGATTGTAAGATTCTAGTCTCCTAAGAACCTCTTCCAAGTTAGCTAGGTGACTGTCTGTATCCTTTCCAGTAACCAGTATGTCATCTAAATAGCAGATAACGCCATCCATGCCCTGAAGTACTTGATCCATTATCTTTTGGAAAATCGCAGGTGCGCTGGCAACACCATATGGTAGTCTGTTGTAATGGTACAACCCCTTGTGCGTATTGATAGTGAGGTAACGCCTTGAGTTTTCCTCTAACTGCACTTGCTGATAGGCTTGTGATAAGTCAAGTTTGGTAAACTGCTGACCTCCAGCTAATTTAGCAAACAGATCTGGGGTTCTGGGTAATGGATATTGTTCCACATTTAACCAAGGATTAATCGTGACCTTGTAGTCCTCACATATACGTACACTGTCATCCTTTTTTGGCACACAGACTATGGGAGCTGCCCATTCACTGTAGTTGATTGGTGAAATTACCCCTTCAGCTTGTAACTTGACTAATTCTCTCTCCACAGCTTCTCGAAGAGCATAAGGTACATTTCTTGGTTTACAGAACTTGGGCACAGCATTCTCAGTTACTTGTAACTTTGCCTCAATGCCCTTTAGTTTTCCTAAACCAGGTTTGAACACAGCCGCATGTCTGGCACACACACTGTCCACTGTTTCAGGAGCTACTCTGTCGACTTTTGACCAATTTAGCTGTAACTGGCTAATCCAGTCTCGTCCCATCAAGGCAGGACCTTTTCCTTTTACCACTAGCAATTCTAGCTTTTTAATGACCTCCTTACATTTCACTTTAGCTGTGAATTTTCCCATCAATTTCAATGATTCTTGACTGTACGTTTTCAGTACACAATTAGCTGGGCTAAGTTTCACTGACTTGAACCTGCGCTGGTACAGACCTTCAGATATCACTGATACGGCCGCGCCAGTGTCTACTTCCATTTTTACTCTGGCACCATTAACACTCACATACACATTATATGGTTTCACAACGTCACCTGTAGTTGAGTTCATTGCAAACAAATCAACACCTCCACCATCAAAAGTCTGACCGGTGTCGATACTCGGCTCCTCAATTGTGCAACTGGATGGCGCAACGACGTCCTCTGCGCCGTCGCGGAGTTGCAACTTGACACAGTTACCACCTGTCTGCACATGATGATCATTGCTGCGCTGCTGGGGGGCGCTGGAAACAGGGTCTCCGTCGCGCTGGCAAACGTAGCAACCGTGGCTCGCCTGCTGCTTGTGAGCGCTGGCACCGTGGCATGTCTCGTGTTTGAGAGCGTTGCACTGTCTCTTGCTCACTGAATGCGCGGCCCCTTTTCCTCCGGGCTTGCGCGAGCGGCATGCTTTAGCAATGTGCCCCCTTTTCTTACATTCGTGGCACTCGACATCCCTGAATCTGCAGTCATCTGGCCTATGTCCTTTACCACTGCAACGATAGCATGGCTTCCCGCTAGCTGCAGGCTTTTCCATAGCCTCTCGCTGCTTTGCTTTGGCTGCCTTATCAACAACATTCGCCTTGTATGTTTTCTGTGAAAACTGTTGCGCACTGTCCTTAGTGACTTCAAATGCAAGCGCCCTTTCGACTGCGATCGCCAATGTTAATTCTTTATCTTTATTGTGAGCTGTGCTGAGCAAACGATCTCTCAATTCAGTGCTCTTAACACCACACACGAATCTGTCACGCAATGCTTCGTTTAAGAATGCTCCAAACTTACAGGTGGCAGCTAACTTTCTTAAACTAGCAATGTACTCACTTATAGTTTCGTTGTCCCTTTGGTTTCTTCCGTGGAATTTGCATCTTTCTGCAATGAAATTGGTTTCAGGAACGTAGTGTTTCTCTAATAGTCCCACCAACTCATCGTAAGTTTTCTCAGACGGCTTTACTGGAGCACACAAGTCCATGAGCAAGCTATGCGCCCTTTTCCCTACCACCGTAAGAAAAACCGCCTTGGTCTTGTCTTCTTTGGTGTCAAGGCCATTAGCTGCAAAGTACTGCTCTAGCCTCTGACGATAACTTTCGAAACTTTCCTCACTTTCCTCGAAGTGGAAGTCCTCTGGCTTTCCAAATGCCATTTTCGTTTCGACGGTCCTTTCACTCGCCGAACGTCTCTGTGGCTCTGCTGGAGGTGGTTGTCCAACGTGCACCACCCGTGCTTCTTGCTCTGCGGGCCTTTCCGCTGTACCCCCTGTCTCGCTGTCGCTGCTAGACATGCTAACGTGTCTTCCAACTTAAACATCCCATCCTCATCGCCATTCTGTGGTGTACTTGCACACTAGTAATATGTTTAAGCAGGCAACTGGAAAAACACGACGACAGATAAGCAAAAAACACAAACTCTATTTATTTACTATAGCCACTGTACATTGTGCTCTGCACGACATATCAACGTCCGGAGTGGGAGAGAGAGCGGCGCCCAGTGGCGCAGTACCTTTATACAGCAGTGAACAGCCATTGAGAACTCCTTTTCACCAGTACCAACATAAGTGATAACTCACCCAACACAGAATTATATTTCTTGGTGTTGGAACACCACACCTAGATTGTGTTCATCCTCGCAGAAATAAATGTCTTGTCCCCTCCCAAATTCTCAGAGACCCCAAAGTAGCAAAAGCCACCAGTTTCATAGTCTTTCAATGTACCTACAAAATTTGGTTAAATAAAACTTTGAGCAGTTTGTGAGTTATGGTCTGGCAACACTTAGGGAACTCAGACATGGATGCTGACGGGTACTGGGCCAAAAACAATATCCCCCCCCAGGACATAACTGTGAAATCAATCAGGACTGCTAAAAGATTTTAGTGGCCCCCAAATGCTTTGGCCTGTTAAGCCCATTTAACAGTTTTTGTACTATATTGGTGGAATCCTCCACGATTTCAGGAATATTTATGCCATGCTTTTATTCACCTGAATGGTTGGAGGTGGCAGCTTTACATACGTAAAATAAAAAGAGATCCAGAAGACAAAATTGTACTGCGGCACATGAAACCATGGAAGATTTGCAAGATAAAATGAGAGAAACCATTGCGATTAAAAAAGATAAATAAATGTTTGCGGGTTTATACACTGAGCTTGTTTTGTGGAACACACCCAAGATCTTCTCTGTATCTTTGTCTCTTGGTGGTAATCAGGGTGACTGGAGGCCTTGCCTCTACCCCTTGTGCATTACGGCAGATAGACTACTGTTTAATGACTCTTGTTGGGGGACCATAAAACTAAAGTGTGGGCTGCTCAAAGTAGCGAAAGCTTGGTTATATTTCAGTTCTGCAGGCTTACATACTTTTAGCCTGTATTTCATGGGTTTGGTCAATTTTTTTACATTAAAAGTGTATGATGCTGAAATTTCTCCTCTTGAATGAGGAGGTCATTTCAAATCAGACATTTTATTCTCTTTGATTAAATGTTTTATCAACGCCCAGTTCTAGATTGCTCAGACTGCGGGAGCAGTGAGAGTTTTGGATAGGTAGCTTTTACTGTTATACTTGTTGAAGCATTTGTGCAACGCCTTGAGAGTTAGTACAAAAAACAGGCTTCACAGTGCATTCCATAGCCTACACTGACCATTTCCTAAGGTATAAAGATAGCCTAAAAACTGCCCACATATCCTACTTCTTCAATATACTGTAAATAGCAAGGGTAGTAGCAGCTCCAAAACCCTGTTTACCACCATAAACAAACTCTTCACATGCTGTTGAACAATCCTGTGCATTCCCCCCCCCCCCCCTTTCCCTAGAAAAAACCAATGCAGGGTTGCCAACTCTCACGCATCTGGCGTGTGACACACGCTTTCACGTCCTGTCTCACTCTCTCACACCACTCAAACAATACTCACGCCAAAAGGAAGGGCTATGGCAAAAAAATTAAAAAAATGTAAAAAGCAAGCGCTTTGGCGGTCATATGTAGGCTCTCTGATTGGTGTGCGATACTTATGCCCGTGTTGATTGGACGGCTGCTCAAGCCCGCACAAAGCCTGTGAGTACCAGCCAATCACAGCACAGTAGGGCGGGAGTTGACGTTCCGCTACCCCCTCCCCGCCCCAACAACGGCAACTCTCAACAGCGGCTCGGTGCGGAGTGTCACCTGGCAATTGGCTGGCATCTACATGGATGAAAATCAAGTTAAGATGCAAATAGTTGGTGTCTGTGTGCTTTAATTATAAAAAGAACCCATGCCATGGCTTAAGAAACTGTATGTAATATTTGTTAAAAACAAAAAATTCGAACTAGTGCAACGAGCATGATTCACGGTAGGCAGAGCATGTGAGCAGGGTGGAAGGGTTGTGTGCTCCTAGCTCATAGCATAAACTAGCTCACAGGCCCTCCTCTGCTCAGGGCAAATTTGCTAACTTAATTCTTTCTTTTGGCTCACTGACTCGCCGCTGCATCGTACAGGTAACCGCCCTCTTTTTCTTGTTCCACCGCTCATGGCCGACCCACAACAGGTGTACATATCTATGGAAAGCCGAAAGTGCCACAATTTGCCACTATTTCAACGCGTCTTATCTTAAAACGCCGTAAAAAACGCGCGTTTTAATAGTCTAAAGCGCCGCTTTTTCCGCCGTTATTAGCATCTATTTAACAAATTGCAAGTAATTTTTTGTTTTCGTTACCCTGCAGTTTAATAAATGTTTAAATGTATATAAATACATTCATTCTTACATGGTTATGTGCAGTGGTGTAGTGGGGATTTTATCACCGGGGGAACTCTCGAAAAAAATAAAAAAAAACAAGTTAGTCACCCGGATAGACCCAAGTTGTAAATGCTTGAGCCATATATGATAAGTATACTTTCACTTTGTTACTTTGACACTGGGAACTTAGTTACTCGTTTCAAATTAAAATATTAATTTAATTCATCATTTACGGATTACATGGATTTGGCGTGTTCGAGAAGAACAACGGTGTATCTTTGTGCAGATGTGTCCGCCAGTGGACGTGGAGCTGCAAATTTATGCACGCAGTTACAATATTTTATCACTGGATAGCACACCAGGATCAGTTATTGAATATTCACAACTGCCAGTAAACTCCTGTCTCCTACGTGGGCGTGGTCGCGGAAGATTGTGCGCGTTGTAGGCTACTTGCAAAATGAATGCTGACCGGGTTATCTGTCGCTTCTTCAAGTATGCGGGCACCGGATCGGAGCAGTTTGTTTTCAGTGGGTCACGGGATTACAGTCAAGCTGTCACGGGATTACAGTCCCACTACATTTTGGGTAGTAACTCTACTACTAAATAAGACAAAATCAAGTATGATATGTCATATTGAAGGTATTAACTTGTTCTTTAATATTATTAAGTAAAAATATATTTTTTGAGAAATTTTCTTAGAAGAAACAAGCAAAAACTACTCCGTCACGAAATTACACAAAATTGACGTGGTTTTTTTAATGTTGTGTTTAACTATCCAGAAAGTGATGTTCCTATCATAGTTAAGTTATGAAACTTCAATATGTTCATATTTAAGGTGCTTTTTGTGAATACTGTAAGTTATAGAAACAAATATTGACTTTAACCCTGCTTTATGGGCAAGAAAATTTCAAAAAGTCAATGTCACGGAATTACAAGAGGCAAATTGTTACGGAATGACAACAATAGTATTAATTAGTTTCAATGTATTTATTTCAATATATTATACATAATTATTTACATTTTTACAGTTTCGCAATATAATACAATGAGTTTTCTACTTATAATGACCAATCATAATACATACTTTTTTAAATCTCCATGTCAACATTGGCTTGGCAGCCCCCTTCATTCAAAATAGATCTTTCCTGTTTAAGCATGTGTATAATAAATATCCTAACATGAAAAAAAATCTGAATTTTCGGGAAAAAATCTGATTTTTGGTGTTGCTTTATACACATTTTAGTCATTTGGGGTTGACAGGTATGGTGATGCATAATTACATGAGTCATTGACACTTGAATTTGGATGGTGTGCAAGTTATGAATGTGCATGGCATGTGTTGCACTTTGCTAATGAATTGTCATTCAATGATGGTCTATGAGCACAGCAATCCAATTCAAGTTGCCAATTGTATGAATGCTATCATTTCATTTTCTCCTTCACTAGTTATGGTTTAGCTTGCAAGTGGTCATCTAATGTCGTTGTATTGCTATTATTATAATAATTATTATTATGGAAAAGCTAATACAGCCCGACCCCCCCCCCCCCCCCCCCCCACCCCCGCCAGCAATAGAATCTCGCTCCAGCCACAGACCAAAAGTTGGCAACCCTGCCAATGGAATCTACCAACGGCATTCATCCACCAACCCACCTAGTGCTGATCATGATATGCCTCATGCTCATCCTGACATCATCCTTACAGAGTTCTCACCCACTGATACTGCCTAATTTACTGAATTCATCTTCAAATATTCTTTCTGTACCTACCAGCTCGCCCCTGCTCTTACTCCCCTTCTTAAAGCACCCCTTACGATAATTTCTGACCCCATCTCTCATTTTATTAAAATGCCACTTTCTTCTGGCTCTTTTTCTTTCTCCATGAAGACTGCTGCAGCAACTGTAATACGTAAAACCTAGTCTAGCTGCTTGCTCACTTCATAATTACAGACCCATCTCCACCCTTCCATTTCTTGCCGAAGAAAGAAAGAGTCATCGCTTGCCATCCCACATGTCCACCAATAACCTTTTTGAGCCTTTCCAATCTGGTTTACATCCCCTATACGTAACTGGGACCTTCTGCATTAGAGTTTTAAATGATCTCCGTCTCTCTGCCTGGAATGATTCCTTAAACATCCTCCACCTTCCAGACTTTAGTGCCGCATTTGATACCATTCACCATGAAATTCTCCTCTCCCATTTAAGCTGCACTGTTGGTCTCACTGGTTCTGGTTCAGATCCAGACAAAAACCATTTCCAACAGTAGGCCTATATCATCCAATCAGAAAAAGGAAAGGGGATACACAATAGCCAATCAGATAATAGCACTATCGTAGCTGGGTAAGATTTAGGACAACAACCAATAAAAAAAAAAACCCTGTTATGCTGGAATTATTTACGTGATCCTGCTACAACAACGTTCTAAAAGCTGCATTATTCATTCACCCATGGTGGAAAACGGGAGTATTGTGCACCCCCAACCCCCGAAGGAAATCTCACTCTAGCCTGAGTTCAAAACTTGAGTGCCCTGTTGCTTTTATTTTTGAAGCTGCAGTTTGACCTCATCATTTTAATTATGATCATTCGTCTGTTAAGGAGCAGAAGGGAGGTTGAATATCGAAAAAGGGAGGCAGAAGACTTGCTGCTTTGGCTAATGGCTACCGGTCAGCGCATCGAATGCTCTACCTTAGTCCTCTGCTGCGTCCCACTCGCAGGGTATGAAAGATTCTTTCAATCGAAATGACAAACGGAATGCACCACCCCCTTTAATCAGATTTAAATTTAATGGCCTTTCATTTCGAATGAAAGTGGAATTAAACTGTCCATGTAAAAGTGGCCATTGAATATGCTTGTTTCCACTTCTGCAACATTGCACGACCACATTGCGTGCCCTTCACTCACCCTGAAAAACACTGAAACCCTAGTACATGCTTTCATAACCTCTAGTCTCGATTACTGCAATGCTGTTTTCTTTTATCCCTTCCATACACACTATAAACTGCAATAAGTCCAAACCTCAGCTGCCAGAGTACTCACTCATACCAAGAAATCAGCCCACCTCACCCCTTTCAGGTGCATTGTCTGCCTATTTCCTCACATGTACACTGTAAAATCCGTCACCAATTTCAAAGTACTTAATGGTCTGGCCTCTTCTAACATCAACCAAAAATACTGCACCCCTCCATACCGCCAGAAACAAAAATGCTGCAGCCCTCGGTACCGCCAGGACCACGCTTCGGCCACCCCTACCCTACACGCATTATCTCCGACACCACTTACCTTGGTAATGACGAGCTGTTGAGACGCCGCAGTTCCAGAATCCTGGAGCAAGGGCGAGGAGAGCTGATTCCAGCAGTGGCAGATGGGACAGGAGGCACGAGACTCAGCAGGCAATCCAGGAGTGAGGTCGTAGCTGCGACTCACCGAGCGGGGCCGAGACAAGGGCTAACAACTGCCATCTAAACCCAGACACCACCAGCATAGCAGCGGCTCACCCACCAGGGCCGAGTCAAGGGCTAACAACTCAGCAGTTGAAGGCTAACAGCTGCCGGCTAACCCCAGACACCAGCAGCGTAGCAGCGGCTCACCAATGGTGCCGCGCTGAGGTCTAACAACCGAGCAGCTGGAGGCTAAAAGCTAGGATGCCGCTGCCGAAGCAGTGTAAGGTGAATTTGTTTATTCTACTGGATCTAGTCGTCCAACTGTTAGTATTGTCAATATGGCTAAATCAAGAGGACAAGGAAGAGAAGAGATCGAGGACATTAGAAAATCTCTGGATTTTATGTCTAAGGAGATGTCTCCTAATATTGCCAAGCAAAAGAAAGTAAAAATGGACCTAATGGGAGAAATAAAAGAATTAAAAAAAATAGAACAAGGAGAAAGACAAAAACATTGCAATCTTAGAAAAGAGACTGGACGATTTCGAGCAATTCGAGATTAGATGATTTGATTGTAAGCGGACTGGAGATGAAACGAAAAAGCTATGCGAGGGCAGTGGCCACAAGCAATGAGCCAACGGAAAGTGACAGTGTGTTGATTGTGAAACAGGTTATTTCTTCCCTGGGAAAAAGGGGAATACGGATTAATGTGGAAGACATAGAGGCTTGTCACCCTTTACCCAGAAGGAATAACAGAGAGAAGCCGAACATAATTGTGCGCTTTGTAAAGAGAAAATGGAAAGTAGAGATTCTCAAAGAAGGCAGAAAACTGAAAGGAACAAATGTTTACATAAATCAACATTTGACGAAGAGAAATGCAGATATTGCCAAACAAGCCAGAGTCCTAAAAAGGAGAAAAAAATTCAAGCGACATGGACCACAAATTGCAAGGATTTTATAAAACTTAATGGCTCCCCGGAGGAGGCAAAGACACTACTGATTAGAAATCTCTCCGAACTGGACAAATATATCTGATGACAGAAACATGGAACTCTGAAATACTGTATTTGCCATGATACACTGATGACTAAATATCAACTCTTAAAAACTGAATAATGATGAGATTTGACTATCCAAATGAATAAAATGACAGTCGAGACGGTTGGAAACTTAAAACATTCCAATACACAGAATATGAAGGACAGGACTTTGAACAGCACATTGCCCCTGACAACAATGTATTTAATGGTATAACAGATAATTGCAACGACTATTCTGATGAACAACTTAATATGAAAACATCAGAGGAAAATATTTCAATTATACACTTCAACGCCAGAAGTTTGTATACAAACTTTGATAATATCCAGGAACAGTTAAGTAACTACAAAAAACCCTTTTACATTATTGCAATTTCTGAGACATGGCTAAATTCTGAGAGAGGTATAAATTTTCCACTAAAAGGATATGAGTTAAATTACAGGAACAGGGAAAGGAAAATGGGGGGAAGGAGTGGCTTTGTATGTAGACATCAGCCTAAAGTATTAGGTTATTGAAAATATGTCAATTTTTATTGATAACGTGTTAGAATGTATAACCATTGAAATATGCAGGGAAAAACAGAAAAATATTCCTGTTAGTTGTGTTTACCGATCACCTGGAACTGATATTGAAAACTTCAGGAATAACATGGAGAAACTTTTCTCTAAGACCCATCAGAAGGTCATGTTTGTCTGTGGAAATTTTAATATCGATTCACTAAATCCATATAGACATAAAGCCATAAATGAATTAGTTGACACAATGTATTGTATTGACTTATTCCCATTGATAACTAGACCCACTAGAATAACAAAAAACTCAGCAGCTTTAATGGATAACATATTTAAAAATACTATTGAAAGTAAAATAGAGAGGGGAATTCTAGTGTATAGTATTACAGACCACCTGCCTGTATTTTCAATATATGAGTGTGAATACGGAAATAATAATAAAATTGCCATTCCTAGATACACACAAGTAGTAATGGATGAGTCCATCAAGGCTCTTAAGGGGTATCTCTTGACTCAAACCTAGAATTATATATGTAATGAAAATGATACAAATAAAGCATATGACAAATTCCTTAGTTTATTTGAAGTTATCTAATAAAAATTTCCCTATCCAAAAATGTAAAGATAGGAAAACTGAAATAAAGAAACCCTGGATTACAAAGGGATTGAAAAATGCCTGCAAGAAAAAGAATACATTATATCAGGAATTCATAAGACTTAGAACTGTAGACACTGACAACAGATATAAAGAATACAAAAACAAATTAACTTGTATCATTAGAGCTTGTAAAAAAGATTATTTTAATAATGTAATCGAAAATAATAAAAATAATATAAAAGGCTTATGGAACATCTTAAGTAAACTTATGAAGAAAAGACCATCGTCTACAGATAACCTACAATGTTTCATTGAAACTGACAGAACATTTACAACCCAAACTGAAATAGAAAATGGTTTCAATAATTTTTTTGTTGACAAAGGACCCACACTCGCAAATGAAATCACAGCACCACAGTGACAGAAAAGTGGGCCAGCTGGTGATGGGGGTTATTTTAATCAAAGCTTGTTATTTCTAAGTGCAGTAGGGGAAAAGGAAGTTATTGAGACTGTAAGTAAATGCAAAGAAAAAAAAACATCTACTGATTGGAATGACATAAGCATGTCAGTGGTAAAAAAAGTAGTTGAAACCATTGTGAAACTATTTACCCACATATGTCGTTTATCATTCGCAAATGGTGTCTTTCCAAATAAAATAAAATGCAATGGCCATCCCTATTTACAAAGCAGGTGACAAACTACAATTCACAAACGACGGACCAATTTCCTTACTTTCACAATTCTCAAAAATTTTAGAAAAACTATTTCTGGACAGACTGGAACACTTTGTAGAGGAAAATAATTTATTAACAGAGAAACGATATGGGTTTAGAGCAAAAACAGATCGCCCTGACTGACATGAATTGATTTAACTGAGGAAATTACCAATAATATCGATAAAAAGAAGTGCGCAGTTGGAGTCTTTTAAGAGCCGAAGAGTTCCTTGACATGATTGATCATGATATTCTGTTAAAAAAACTGAGAAATATGGGTTTAGAGGAGTTGCATTAAACTGGTTGAAAAGTTACATTAAAGAGAGAGAACAATTTGAACAACTGGAGGACTGCAAATCTAGCTGTATAAATATTTCCTGTGGTGTACCACAGGGATTGGTCTTAGGTCCAAAATTATTTATTTTTTATATAAATGATCTGTGCATGGTTTCAAAAGAATTGAAATGTGTATTACTTGCTGATGATACAGACATATTCTGTATTGGGGAGAATATTCAGCAGCTTATGACGGTCTTAACAACAGAAATGATTTAAGACGGTCTTAACAACAGAAATGATTAAATTAAAACTCTTGTTTGACTAAAATAAGTCATCTTTAAATTTGAAAAAAATTAAATGCATGGTATTTGGGAATCATAAGATTAAAACAGATATTCAGTTGATGATTGATAATATTACAATCGAAAGAGTATATGAAAACAAATTTCTGGGTGTGATTTTTAGACCATAAACTCTGCTGGAAACCCCACATAGAATATGTGAGGACTAAGATGGCAAAGAGTGTCTCAGTTAAAAGTAGGGTGAGCAATGTACTCAATCCAAAATCATTGCACACTATTTACTGTGCAATGATTTTACCATTCATGAACTACTTTGTGGAGGTATGGGGCAATACATATAAAACGACTGTAAACTCACTAACTAAACTTCAAAAAAGAGCATTAAGGGTGATAAACAATGCAGGTTATCTTGAGCACACGCACAGTTTGTTTCTGGAATCACGCATTTTGAAGTTCAAAACTCTGCAAGTAATGTATAGGGCAAGATACAATAAACTGCCTGGTAATGTACAAAACAAATTTTTGGAGAGGAAAGGGGATACAATCTTAGGGGATCATTGAACTTCAAGAAAGCTTTGGTGCACACAAGCCTGAAAATAATGTGTCTTTCTATAATAATAATGGTGTTACCTTATGGAATGGCTTAGATGATGAACTAAAGTCAAGTAAAAACATTAATCAATTTAAAAACAAACTAAAACAAGGCTTTTTCAACAGGTATAGATGGGAGGAGGAAAATGAACTTAATTAATGGAATTATGTGGAAATATACTGCATTATATTCCATTATATTGTATTGGATTGTTGTACTATGTGTATATTTTTGCATAAGTATGAGTGTGTAGGTATATGTATATATGAATGTATGTTTATTTATGTGTACATATATGTTTATGTGTATGTAAATATAGCAAATACATAGCGTAGGGGTCGGGCTCGATAAGCTTTGCTTCTCCCTGTCCCCTTTCTGGGCACTTGGACACTTATTCTGCAGTATTGCTGATTGTATTCATGTTTAATGAATTTCGAGACACCATAATACTTTCCTTATCTTTTATTTACCTGAATTTATTATGTTTTCTTTGATTGCATTTACGTTATTTTATTTGTTCAATATCCAAAATAAGTTTGAACTGAAGTGAACTGAAAGCTCCTCCCCTGTTTTCCTGGTTGCTACTGCTTGTTCCAAAGAACCAGACTGTCCTGTATGGGCAGGGTTACTGCTGGCGCCCGTCACTTTCGTCACTGATGAACATAATCCATCAGAGACGAGAAGAAAATTACTGGCGGTAGTTGCAATGGCGAATGTAATTGCTTTAAAACAAATAAAAATTCAATGACAAACAGTGGCATGGCCTGCTCAGGGCACTCGAGATTTTTTCTTGCGCAGATTCCTTACTTTATGCAGTATGCCACCATGTAACAGATAGTCAGTAAAATGAGACGGCTGTGTTGGATTTTTTAGGTTAAATGAACACAGGAAGACCAAAACCAAGACCAAACAGAGAGGGTTTATTCCAGTAAAATATGTCAAAATACTGTCTGATTGGCTGTCAGGTCTCTGTGCCGTATCTATGCCAAATGCTGTTCTCACATAGTGTAAAACGGTTGAAGCAGGATCGCTAATGTCCTCTCATGTTAAACCAGGAAAACAAGGTGTGTAAATACAACCCCAATTTCGAAATAGTTGGGGCGAAGTGTAAATTGCTAATAAAATCAAAATGAAATGACTTTCAGATCATATGAGCCAATATGTTATTTGCAGTAGAACATAGATAGCATTTCAAATGATGAAACCAAGACATTTTACATTTTTATCCACAAAATGAGCTCATTTCAAAAATTTCTGCCTGCAACAGGTCTCAAGAAAGTTGGGACACAGGCAAAAAAGGGCTGATAAAGCAATTAATATATAAGAGAATCAGCTGAAAGAATGAATGAATCAGCTGAATGTTGTGCTTTTCTTCAACATATTGAGGTTCCCTTATCCTCAAGCAATTGGAGAGAGACAGATTCTGAAAAAGAAAATTAGGCTTTATTGTGTCATGTTGATAAATGTAAAGCCGAGTTCCTCCAGCGCAAGAAGAACTCCCTTCCTCCCGACTTTTACACGCCGGTTTATACCCTTATCTCCAGCAAATATGGCCTTTCAGCTTCTCATTCTCGCACTGCAATTGGGCAGGCAACCCAATCCTCTGTTAGGTAATCCTTCAGGAATGCAAAGCAAAGACGCATGCGCGTCACCTCAAGAGACCTACAGCCACACCCAGCAAGAGATATACCGAGATATACAGACAGAGAATACCGCCAGATTAATATGATAAGGAGAAAAAGATACCAGTGGATGAATTCGATTCATATCAAATTATTACAAATAATTCAATTGATTATGTTTTCAGTAGCAACTAATGATTTTGCTGAACAAATATTGATCAAAGCTACAGAAATCAAATACATCCTCTGATTATGTTTTTTGGATCAACTAAACAGAAGCCTGCTTACTAATCAAAGCTACCGAAGCGCGCTGCTTATGTGTGAGCTGCTCATGCATGTGTGAACTGAATTGTTTGTATATGTGTGTCTGTCTGTGTGTGTACCGCTTGTATGTATATTTGTATTATGTTATGTGTGTGTGTCTTTCTGCTGTCTACATAATATGGTAATTGATTATGATTATTGATCATTAGTATGAGCAATGAATGAATAATGATAAAAAAACATAATCAATATTAGTGAATATAATGAACAATGCTGAAATATAATCTTCAACAAACATTTAGCAAGTAATTACATTAACTGGCATTAGGTGTGTAACATGATTGGCTATAAAAGGGATGTGTTAGAGAGGTTGAGTCTCTCAGAAGTAAGGCACTTGTAGAGTGCAAACCTCCGCCAAGGCAGCACAATCCAAATGTGCATGAGTGGGAGCAAAGTTGAGTTATCGCGTGTGATAGGATTTCAAGCCATATTGTTTCACTGATTGTAGTTAAAATCAACAGGGTCGATCCTTGATGTAATAACAATCCACCCTCAAAATTTCAGACAAATCCGTGCATTACTTTTTGAGTTATTGCGTGTTATAGAATTTCAACATGGCTGCCTTGGTGGCCATCTTGTTTCAGTGATCGCCGTGAAAATCAATAGAGTCCATCCTTGATGTAATAGAAATCCAACTACAAAATTTCAGAGAAATCCATCCATGACTTTGAGTTATTGCGTGTTATAGAATTTCAAAATGGCTGCCGTTGCGGCCATATTGTTCCAGTGATCACTGTGAAAATCAATAGGGTCCATCCTTGATGTAACAGCAATCCATCCACAAAATTTCATTTCATTTTCAAAATCAGTGCATTACTTTTTGAGTTATGTTGTTCACAAACAGACAAACAAGCAGGGGCGAAAACATAAGCTCCGTGTCATGGATTGTGGCCCGCCGGCAAGAGACAAAGCCGGCGGGCGCTGGGACCATGTTCCCCAAAAAGCTATGAGGGACCCAGATGCACAGGCTGAGTAAAAATAGAAAATCTTTAATATAAATAATAAAGATAAAACAGTCCCAGAGGGGAGCAGCAGCAAGACAAAATATAGCAGGGCTCAGGAACACAAACAGAATACTCCTTGTGTCCTCCGGGCTAAAGAGGAGAAAGACCACCCCTCCTGTTATCAGCGTTCAGTTCAAAAGACAGCATCTATAATGGTATGGGGATGCATTAATGCATATCGTGTGGGACACTTGCATGTTTTAAAAAGCACCATGAATCCTAAACAGTACAAAATGGTGTTAGAGCAACCTATGCTCCCCTCCAGAGGACATCTGTTCCATGGAGGGCCTCGTATAGCAGGACAATGCAAAACCACATACTGCAGCTATTACAATATTACAATATGGCTTCATAGTAGAAGAGTCCGTGTGCTGAACTGGCCTGCCTGCAGTCCTGATCCTTCATCGATTGAGAACATTTGGTGCATAATTAAACAAAAAGCCCGTCAAAGGAGATCCAAAACTCTCCAGAAGCAAGAAAACTGTATTAAACAAGAGTGGGATCAAATTCCAATGGCTAAACTCAAGAAACTTGTCTCTTAAATGCCCAGACGCCTCCATTCTGTGTTAAAAAGAAGAGGGGACCATGGTAACTACACCATGGTAAACAGGCCCCTGTCCCAACTTTTTTGAGACCTGCAGCAGCCATCAAATTTGAAATGAGCTGATTTTGAGGATAAAATTGTAAAATTCTCAGTTTCAACATTTGCTATGTTATCCCTGTTCTATTGTGAATAAAATACTGGCTGGTGTGATTTGAAAGTCATTGTATTTTGATTTTATTCACAATTTACAGTTTGTCCCAACTATTTTGGATTTGGGGTCATATATATATATACATATATAAAAGCAGATATGGGCGTTGTCAGTACTTGGATGGGAAAACTGAGTTGCTGCTAGAAGTGGTGTTGGTGGGCTAGTAGGTAGAAAGGTACTTGACTTATTTTGGTCATTGAGAATCCAAAACACTTATCAAAAAGAGTAGGGGGTTCCCTGGGGTCTTGGCTCAATTCCTGACTTGGCTTTTCAACCTGCCACTTAAATCATCCTCTGATTTAATTGACCATGAAAAATTGTCCTCTCCCTCTCTACCTCAGCTGATGTATGGTGAGCATTCTGGTGCAAAATGGCTGCTGTGCATCACTGAGGTGAGTTTTATAAATTGGAGACAGTGAGGTGAGATTCCCCCATATAACTGTGCTTTGGGTGAAAGAGGGGTCTGGAGCACTCTTAACACCCTTCTTAGTGACGAAACACTGCAGATGCAGCGGCGTCAGGCAAATCAATGTGACACTAAGCAAGGAGATATTAATGCAGTGCGTACAGTTCGTCCTTATTTTATTAATTATTATTTATTATAATATCCAATGATTTATATTATAATTGGTTTCTAGCCCTCGGCCGACTCCGGCCCGGAGGGGTATTGCCGTCGGATGTCTGTCTGTCATCCATCGTCCTTCCATGATTTCGTCCGGGCCAGTACTCGGCAACAAGATCGCAGCTTCATCAAATTTGGTATGGTAACTCACTATGACCCATAGATGCGTGACTTTAGGTTTTTTGCTGGATTTGACCTTTGACCTTAGCGCTGTGATCTTGAGCCTGGAAATCTTGTCCGGATCAGTACTAGGTAACTAATTATCGAGGCTTCACCAAATTTGGTAAGGTAACTCACTATGACCCATAGGTGTGCAGCATCAGGGTTTTTGCTGGATTTGACCCTTGTCCTTAGCTCTGTGACCTTGAAATTGAAAGAGGCAAGTTTATAATGTACAAGGATCATTAAATGAAACTTAAATGGAAATGCTCAATCTGAAAACTTGTGAAGATTATAAGATGTAAAGATGAAATTGAAAATGGCAATGGAAAATAAGAAAAAGGAAACACCAGGTATAAAACTCTAAATGGGAAATAGAAAAGACTAAATGGAAATACTTAAATTACCAGTTTTAATACAAAACATAACACGTTGCTGAATACCCCTCGGCCTGGACACGATTTCCTGCCTCAAAGTCACAGCGTTAAGGTCAAAGGTCAAATCCAGCAAAAAAGCTGACGTTGCACATGTATGTGTCACAGTGAGTTACCATACCAAATTTGGTGAAGCTGCGATCAGTAGTTGCTGAGTACTGACCGATATATGATTTCCTGCCTTAAGGTCATAGCGCAAAGGTGAAAAGTGAAATCCAGCAAAAAACATGACATTGCTCATATGTGCCTGACAGTTAACAGACCAAATTTGGTGAAGCTGCAATAATTAGGTTGCCAAGTACTGACCTGGACAAGATTTCCAGGGTCATGGTCACAGAGCTAAGGTCAAAGGTCATATGCAGCAAAAAACCAGACATTGCACATCTATGGGTCATAGTGATTTATCATACCAAATTTGGTGAACTTGCAAGAATTAGTTGCCGAGTACTGACCCGGACAAGATTTATAGAGTCAAGGTCACAGAGCTAAGGTCAAAGGTCAAATCCAGCAAAAAACCTGGCATTGCACATCTATGGGTCATAGTGAGTTACCATACCAAATTTGGTGAAGCTGCGATCATTAGTTGTCGAGCACTGGCCCGGACAAAATCATGGACGGACGACGGACAAAAGACGGACAGACTCGCAGATGACAACAATACCCCTCCGGGCCAGAGTCGGCCAAAGGGTAGAAACTATTTTTCTTTTATTTATTTTTTGCATTTGCGCTAGAACATTTGTCAGCTGAAATTTGCCATTTTAAATTAAAAAAATTCAATTTAGTATTTACCATTTTAAATGTCATATTTTCCATTTACCATAAGGGATTTGCCATTTAGCTTTTCAAGTTTTATATCCTGTAAATAGGTGGCAGGGCCCAAAGGCTGGAGGGAGGTTTTGAAACCTGCCCCGATGCAGAGGCATCAATACAGACAGCAGAGAGAGCTAACTATTACTAGGATTATCTGCAAAATGATCACCAGGAAGATGTTATTTTATCATTTGGATTAGATTCAAACTTAGACAACCCACCAAAATAATTTCATTAGCATGTGTGGACTGCATTTTGCAGCACAAAATGACGTGTGTTCGCATGTCACTGATCTACATTGTTAACACTGCACAACATGATGCCATATCCTTCTGCCATGTCAGTGAATTAAGAAACCATACTTGAAGCCATAGGTATTGGACCCCGGTGGCACTGCATGGCCCACCCACCCATGAGAATATTTTTTTGTTAAAAAATGATTGATTTATGAATTCATTGACTTAATAATTATTAGTATACAGTCCTCAGCATAAATGAATACTCTCCCCGTGAAAATTAAGATTTTAATCCATTTCTCATTGAATATGAGAACAATTTTCTGTATTTTTTTACCTGTCTCTCTGTTTCATGCTTTGTGCTCCTATGTAAAGCGTCTTTGAGTATTTAGAAAAGCGCTTTACAACATGTATTTTATTAACATAAAAGTGTCATCACCTAATTTCGTTAGGAAAAGGAAATCATTTATTTTATTCAGATGTTGTTGTTGCAAAAATGATTACACCCAACAACAAATTCTGCAAAATCTAATTCTTTGTATGGTATCCTTGATTTATAAAAACAGCCCCAAGTTGGCGACATCCTGCAGCATTGTAGGGTTGTGCTTCACACACTGATGATGTGCATGGAGGACAGATAGGTGAGGACTGGACTCTGGTACAAGGATGGACTAAGTTGTATTTATTATGCCGACTGCGGAGCAAGAAGGCACACAATAAGCAATACAGAACAAAATAGGAATGAAATGTGGTTCCTGAGTTGCACTGTTAGTAATACAGAGACTGGACTTTAACTACAGTAACAATGTGCAAATATCACAAATAGGAAAAGAAAATAGGATATGAGGTTCCTTCAATAATAATGATAAAGTGCTGATGTAAACAATGAACAGCACTTAATTAAAGAGTTTGAATAAATACACGCAATACGAATTTTTTCAGATCCAGGATGCTGGATGTAGAATGACGCCCAACTTGCCTTTTCAGAACTCCCCACAAGTGTTGTTTTGAGATCTGGTGACATGCTTGGCCACTGAATCACTTTCAATCTGTTCTTCCTCAGAAGAGAAACGGTGGTCTTACATGTATGTTTTTGATTATTTTCATGTTGAAAGAGTGCCTGGAAACATTGGGCACAGAGTGATGGTAGGATCCTCTCCTCCAGTATTTTGCGGTACATCTGTGAATTCATGATGCCCTAAATGAAATAGAACTCTCCAACACCCGCAGCACTCATGCAACCCCGCAGAAGAACATGGCTATCAACCAGATATGTCGGACTCGTGACTCGACTCGGACTCGTGCGCTGATGACTCGGACTTTGACTCGGACTCTAGCTCTGGCTGCATTTGGACTCGAGGGAGGACTCTGAGGACTCGAGCTTATTTATCATTGAATCCTTTGTATTTTTTATTTTTATTTTTTTTAAATAATTTCTTCTGGTATAATCCTCATATCAGCTTCAGCCCACGCCGGGTATGTGTGTTAGTTTACCTGCATGCACGTTCACGTGAACGCGCTGATGTCGAAGAAGCGGCAGGATGAGGAAGGAGGCGCCACGGGTTGTACGCTTTGCATTGAAAGATTTCTCCACAAATGCTGGCAAATGCAGAGCAAAGTGCTCATTATGCAGAAGAACAATTGAAGAGAAGATCAACAGACATCTGTCAAGGATGCACCCAGCCAAGTGAGTAGATGGCGATGCTAATAGTGCTTTGACTGTTGATAAAGTTATAAGTTAGCCGCTAACTAACGACAATGTTAGCCTCTTAACTTACTCAATTGTTCCACGATGTATGGGAAAAGGGACAATTCACCCAAAAAGTGAAATACATTCATTATCGACTCATGCTGAGCAACACTCTGGAGCAATTTTTTTATTCTTCTAAATGCAGCTGGAGATCTGGGGGGCTCTCACTGTCCACCGCAATCTTTATAAGGAGAGTTGATAGTGTCCGGCACAAAAAGGTCCATAAAAGTCCACAAAAACTTTGTAATATTCCTCCATACTGCTCGTCCGCTGTAATCAAAGTGTCCCGAGTGGGTAACGCCCATGTATTACACGAAACATCGTCATTTAGTACATATATATACAGTGGTGTAGTGGGGATTTTATCACTCGGGGGAACTCTCCAAAAATAAAAAATAAATAAATAAAAAAACATGTTAGTCACCCGGATAGACCCTAGTTGCAAATTCTTGAGCCATATATGATGAGTATACTTTCACTCTGTTACTTTGACAATGGGAACTTAGTTACTCGTTTCAAATTAAAATATTAATTTAATTAATCATTTACAGATTATCTGGATTTGGCGCGTTCGTTAAGAACAACGGTATGCAGATGTGTCCGCCAGTGGACGTGGAGCCGCAAATTTATGCACGCAGTTACAATATTTTATCACTGGATGGGACACCAGGATCAGTGATTGAATATTCGCAACTGCCAGTAAACTCCTGTCTCCTAAGTGAGCGCGATCGCGGAAGATTGTGCGCGTTGTGGGCTATTTACAGAATGAATGCTGACCGGGTTACCTGTCGCATCTTGTTGTCAGAAGTGTTAGCTCAAGTAGGCGGGAACCGGATCGGAGCAGGGTTTGTTTTCAGCCAAAATACACTACATGGAGGGCAGAGAGCCCCCTCTCTCCCCATGACAAGTTACAAGTCAATTAATCTAACCATAACCGTCCAAAGCAGGTAAATTGAGGTGAAAAATTATCCATAAAGCAAATATCCTGCATTGTTCCTTGACTTTAATAAGCAGCTATTGTAAAAAAAAAAAAATTTAATCAATGATGAAGTGATCACCTGATTTCAGGCTTCAACTGCAAGCTCTTCTTTGACGTGTGCAAACAATAGCAGCATTCGCATTCATTTGTACGTGTGTGGAAGATGTGATCAGGCTTTTCAAAAGTGGAGAGCTGAAGAGCATCGAGCCTCTTGGCTCAGACTCAGTATTGAGGCCTCAGACTTCAGCTCGGGGAACTTTTCTAGTGCTTGGGCTAAGGTACTGAGGACTCGACCTGGACTTGACTCAGGTGAGAGGACTCAACTCGGATTTTCTTTTTGGTGACTCGGACTCGACTCGGATTTTTTTTTGGGTGACTCGGACTCGACTTGGACTCAAACACTAAGGACTCATACTCGACTTGGATTCGAGCTTTGGTGACTCGACTACAACACTGCCATCAACCATACTTTACTGTGGGTGGCAAGAATATTTCATTGCACTCCTCGCCAATTCAATGACATACAGTCTGGAAATCATCAGTGCCAAAAGATTTATGTTCATTCCATCACTCAAAAGTATGGAGTCCCAGTAGTCTTTGCCTTTGTCAACATGGGCCCTGGCAAATGTTGGAAGAGTTTTTCTGTGCATGGGCTTCAGCAGTTGCTTCCTTAGTGGAAGACACCCATTAAAACCATTCCTCTGCAGAGCACATTGAATTGTGTCATGGGAAATACTCACCTTCATTTGACTTTCTAATGCTTTAGTTAATGGTAATAATCTTGTACGCCGATTTTCTTCAGCTCTCCTGATCACAAAACGTTCATGTCAACGTGGTCACCTCCGTGGACGGCCAGGACCTCCCAACGAGCCTCCCACAGGATTTGTCTGTACTTGTCTGTACTTTACAGACAGATCTCATTTTAAACCATTAAACCACATTTGAATGAATATTTTATTGTACAAGATCCCATTGAAAATAATAGTTTTAAAGGGAAATTGATGTTTTTCTAAGAAATTTGATGTGGCATCCCATTTATGCTGAATAGTAAATATTATGAACAAGCAGTGTAGTTTTGTGTATGTGTCCTAATTTAGTTTGCATTCTGGGTCGGGGGAACTTTCAAAATAAAGGAAAAGTATGTGGGGTGTAACTAGTTCCAAATCCAGCAGCTGCAGAATTAAAATGGAGAGGCCACAAAGCATGCCTATAAAGTAATATTTTTGTCTTCACCTGTTCATCTTCTTTCATGACTAAAATGACATTAATTTTGCAAACAGCTCTCCTCACGAAGATACGACAAATAAAACACCAAGTGGATGCAAAATTGTACAATGCATTTCAATAGACATAATTCAAACTTATGTCTTGCAAGTCATTTGCTGTTGTTAAAACAACTACAGACTGTCATGGTGGTGGCCTGCAGGCCCTTCCCCCTGTTGTATTCTTCGCCTACACCTTAACGGGCACAGGTGTGGCTCGTTAAGGTGGAGATGAAGTCCTGTTATTTAAGGTCTGGCTGCACCTCATTTTGGTGCAGGGGTATTTTGTGTTCTGGAGCCCGGGCTTGTTGTTATTTCATTTGAACTATTTTAAACGATAATTAAACACATGCATTGGTTCCAACCCGCGAGTAAAGACAAGCGTGAGGAGTCCGGAGTCATAATGCAGATGAAACTGATAAACCTTCATGCACAAGGACTTCCTATTGCTTGCAAGAATTTCTTACACATGAGTTGACTGAATAATTGTTGACTACAGCAGGGGAACGTAAATATACCACTAAAACTCATGTGGAAAGCATGAGAGTTGACAGGTGTACATTATTCATGAAAACTGACCTGGTAATGTTGTTTCAGAGCTTTTGTAATGGTAATTTAAATGAATGATTGAAAACAGGTCATGACCAAGCATTATGGGTTTGAGTCTCTCCTTTTGTCAGTTCACCAGCTGCCACAGATGTGTGTGCGTGTGTGTGTATACAGGCCAGAGGTTTGGAAGTAAGGCTAATATAGCTCAAAAATTTGGAAGTAACTTCGAGTTTCTGTTCACAATGCCTTTCTTAAAAACCAATATGAAATCTATGGATTTTGGGATGTATTTACTGCATGATTAGACTTTTCTTTCATTGATATGCGCCATTTTCCTCTATTTACCTTTAGGTACCGTATACATTGATGTTTCCTGACCATTGCTGAATACATGTTAATAAAAGAAAGGAGGGGCTTGGTTTTTGGGTTGAGAAGATTTGCAAGAGTCACAACTTCAGTGAAAAAGTAAAAAATAAATCTCAGTTTGCATTATTCACTCTATGTCTTGGTTTACAACCCACCGGATGCCAACGGACCATGGGCCAGTAATATGGGCCTGATAATTTAAATAAAAATGTCTTCTGGTAAGTTCTTCCAAACTTTTAGCTTGTTGTTGTTGGCATCCTTCTGTCTTGTGAGACAATGGTTGCATCCAGTTTGGTAACTTCAGTTGTGCTGAGAGCACAAGGTATTGAGGACACATGCCTGATGCACTTTAAGTTTGGTTTTTTCTGTGAGTCGATTTTTGCCCCAAACTCGCGCAGACAGCTTTTGCCATGACAGCAGCAGCTTTGGCTACACGTTTACAGATTGGTGGTGATGGTTGATCTGAGCAACAAGTAAATTCATCAGTGACCTCGAGTGTCTCATTGTTGATGTTGATTGAGGGTAATGTTGGCACGTTCTGGCCCACGATCTTGGTCTTTTCAGTGCTGATCGTCAGCTCGAATTTGGTGCAGGCATGAGCAAAGCGGTCTATGAGCTGCCGAAGATGATCTTGTGTGTGTGAGGCCAGAGCTGCATCGTCTGCAAATAGCATCTCTCTAATTAGTACTGAATTAATTTTGGTCTTGGCTTTCAGAAATTGAACAGCTTTCCATCACTTCTAGTGTATAAGTCAATGCCATCTTCAGTGTCATTGAAGACAAAGTTTAGTAGCAATGTGAAAAATATGCCAAACACAGTTGGGGCTAATGCACATCCCTGTTTTGCTCCACTATTGATTGTGAAGGGCCCAGATAACATTCCATCATAAATTACAGTGCCCTTCATATACTCATGGAAGGAAGTGATGATATTGAGTAGTTGCCGGGCACAACCAATTTTCTTTAGCAGCTGAAATAGTCCACTTCTACTGACAAGGTCGAAAGCCTTCGTAAGTCAATATAGAGTGACATCTTTGCTCCCTGCATTTCTCTTGAAGCTGTCGAATTGAGATGATCATATCCAGTGTGGATATCTTTGCCCTAACGCCACACTGGGACTCTGGATACACGCGGTTGGCGAGGATCTGTAAACGAGTGAGGACGATACGAGCAAAAATTTTGCCAACTACACTCAGCAGAGAAATTCCGCGATAGTTGTTACAGTCTCTGCGGGCTCCTTTGTTGTTATATAATGTCATGATCCTGCCATTACGCATGTCATCAGGTACCATGCCCTCTCGCCAACATTGGCATAACAGTGTATGAAGTGGATTGAGGGCTGTCTTTCCACATTTGATGATCTGAGGAGGTATTCCATCTTTGCCTGGAGCTTTGCCCCATGACAGAGGATCAATGGCTTTACAAAGTTCTTCCAAGGCGGGCTCAGTGTCCAGCTCCTCTAAAATGGGTAGTTCTTTGATTGCATTAAGTGCTTCCTGGGAGACGGAGTTTACTCCAGAATATACATCAAGATAGTGCTCAACGCATCTTGCCAGCTGCTTGTCCTTATCTGTGATGATTTCCCCAGCACTTGATTTCAATGGTGCACACTTCTTCACTGGCTCACCAGTAGCCTGCTTAATGCCTTCATCTATACATTTGATATTTCCAGTGTCTGAAGCTTGTTGGATCTGGTTTGAAGCTCGATCCAGTATTTGTTTGCATACTGTCGTGCTGTTTTTTGAGCGTCACTTCGGGCAGTTCTTAGTGTTTGCATATTTCTCTGAGTTAGATTATTTACGTTTGAACTCAGTTAGAGCAGTGCATTTGGAATTTATGATAGGATCCATTTTAGCAATATTGGCCTCAAACCAGTCTATGTTTTTGCGCTGCTTTTTGTCAGAAGTCAGCACTGCTGCACTCTTGATGGTGCTACGGATTTGCTTCCATCTGTTTTGGCATTCTGCTCATGATTAGGTTTCAAGGTTTCTTGAGGCCTTTCAATGAACTTCTTGTTTTTCTCTGGATAAGCTTACTGGTGTTGATGCGAAACTGGCCTGCTTGCTTGCAATGGTAGAATTTCTTTGGTTTGAGTCTTATTTTCGAGAGTGATCAGTGTCACAGTCAGCACTGTGATCTGGTGTTCAGACACTGTTCAGGGAGGCATGTCTAGTGATAACCAGATCCTGTTGGCGCCACTTCTTTGACCTTGGATGTCTCCAGGATACTTTATGACAGTGTTTGTTCTGAAAGAAAGCGTTAGTCACTATTAAGTTGCAAAGTTCAAGTAGTCTCTGACCATTGTCATTGTCATTGTCTGGCCATGCTACATGGTCTGCACCTTTGCATTGAAGTCGCCCAGCTGATATACTTGCTCTAATGTTGGTGAGTAGTTAATTACGATATGTAATACCTCATAAAATTGATCTTCCGTTTCCTCTGTAGAATTTAGAGTTGGAGCATAGATGCAGACAATGTTAATTATGCCTTCTGCTGTAAATGCGCACAGTTTGAGAATTCTCTCAGTGCCATCTCTTGGGACTTCGATCATTTGTAAAAGTGTGTTCTTGAGGTTCATGGGCAGGTTTCCGTTGTCAGACAAAAGTATAATGTTCTTCCATTAAGGATCCGCAGTCGGAAAGTCGTGTTTCCTGCAGTGCTGCAATATCAATGCTCAGCCTTTGTAACTCATGATCGATCACTGGTGTTTTACGAATATCATCAATTGTCGGAATTGTCGGACCCGTTAGTCCGGGTCTCATTGTACGCACATTCCAGCTTCAAATTCGGAAAGCTGGTGTTTTCATTTTCATCTTTTGTTGATTTCCTGGTACAAGATTTGTGGTCTGCTTGTCAAGTTAATGCTCTAAGCTCCAGGCACCCACTGAAGCAGGCAGACCATGGCGGGGAGCACCTTATTGGCGGGGGACTGCCAGCTTGGAACGGGCGGTAGCTAACCAATGAGACTATGATAGTCCCTCCCATTGTCGAGGACAACCTGTTGCACCCAGCATTACGCCAATTCTGCTTAGACTCATAACTCATAAACTGCTGTCCTCCGTGTAGTAATCTTACTATTAGCGAGACTGAAGTCTGAAGTCTCCGGAATGCAAGGCTGGGCGAGATGCATGGAGAGCCTGTGCTGCCCAAACAACAGGGTCCCCTTCTCGGCCTTACCAACTAAGTCCAAGGGAAAGCAAGGCAGTATGCTTGGAGTTGGCTTAGCTGCAGGAGCTGCCTCAGAAAATGTGAAAACACCAGTTCAACTGCCTCAGGGGCCCCACTCCGGATTTGTCCTTGGGGTTTACTCCTGAAGCCTTTCCCATAAACGGGTAACCCACAAGGCAGTGATTTCAAACCCCCCACTGCCTTGTGTAGTGTGTATATAGATCTATACACCTCATTGTTGTCCTGTTTTTTTTTTTCCACAGGGAATTCTTGAGTATTGATCTGGTTCTTTATTGAGACGAATTGCCACCTTTACCTGAAATTATTTATAATTCATGTTGTGATTCTGCCTTGACCATGTTCATGCCCTGTTTATTCTGACTGCCTTTTGTGTTTTTTGACTATTTGCCATGCCTGACTATTCTTTGTATGATGTATTTTGAATTGGTAACTTTAATTTGTCATGTTTTATCTTAGTTTACTCTTCTATATTTTACTTTTTGCCATATCACATTCCGGTTCATGTTTTCCATTTTGCTTTGCACTTTGTCTCCCTTGTCTGGTCTCATGTCTAGTCATTGCACACAGCCCCAGTCTTGTGTTTCACTCTTTGGGTGATTTATTGGATTCTGGTTTTCAAACATCCTTCCGATCTCGTTTGCTGGCTTCAACAACCAACCTTGTATATAATACTAACTTACTAACGAGCACCAAGGATTTGTATAGTTGCACTTACTAATTGATTAACGAGCTCTCAGCACTCGCCCTGTTCTAGTCTTCGCCTCTTTGCTCTCCCTGATTACCTTTGCAGCATTTTCTGTGAAAGCTCACATCTGATCGCGCTGTCCTGTTTCTCATTATCTTTGCACGTTAGAAACTCCGTAACTGGAGCTGTTTATCTTTGTATAGGTTTGTCCCGTGATCCCTGTCCACGTTTTTGCTTCTGGCAAATTCCATGTGATTAGGTTCTCCCTCATGTGCTGCTCCTTTGTAATCAGTCTGACTGTTTGCACCTGTGTCCCTTACCATGTGATCTCCCCAGAAGTGTATATTAGGTGTCTTCTCACAGCCAGTCTCTGTCAGATCGTTTTCCTAGTCTTCTTGTGCCACGGGTCTTTTCGTCTTGATTACTCAGTGTTTATCTTTCTGACTGGACCGCCCAATTTTTGCCTTTGTGATTTTGGATTATTGTTGCATCTGTGAGTTTTGACCTTTTTCTGCCCGACTACGAGATCTATGTTTGCCGCCCTGGTTACGATTCAGATTACGCCCATTGGATTCTGGTTTTGCTTCTTTGACATTCCTGTACCTGTGAACCAGACCCATTTCTGTCCGACTACGATTATTGTGATTGCTGCCATGGTTTTCGATTCTATTTTTGCCCAACTGGATTTTGATTTTTGGAGTATGAACTTTGTACTTTTGCCTTCTGCCCTGTGGGGGTCCTCCCCCTTTATAAATAAAGCAAGTTCTACTACATTGCCTGGTTCTCGCGACTGGTTCCTGATTGCACCATTACAGTTGAAGCCATATTGGGTGACTCTTCCTCACCAAGTTCATCAAATGTTAACTTGATTGCTCTTTCACTTTTTACCCTGATGAAGAACTTGGCAGGTCCAAACTGGTCGTGTGTGGGTTTTTTTTTTTTTTAATGCATCTCTGGCCATGTTTGAGTAAAGGCCTTTTGTGGTTTTTCCCTTTGCTTTTACTGGACACTATCAATCCTTGAGCACACCACTGCTTTTCGCAAGTTCTTTAAAATGGTGTCTGATGCGACTTCTTGTTGAAACATGGAAATTAAAAGCCTTTGCAACAGCCTTGAGAAACATTCCTGCATTGAGCCTGCCAGTGGCACATTCCCTGAGGGCTTGAGTCATTTATGGAATTTTGAACAATGGCTGAACTGGACAGGATGTGCCTGGGCTGATCATGCCAGATTTCAATAGCTCTGGATCGGATCCCACCTGTCTGACAGGCCAATTTTGACAAAGGGCATGAACTTGACAATGATATGGAGAAGGTGACTGAAATACACACAGACCAGGAGCACACAACCTTGGTCAAGTAAACAAACCCTACTAAGCCAACCTAAGAAATAATTATGCGGAATATTGAGAGGACTAAACTGTTGGGTTTATATTTTTGTTTAGTGCAGAAAAATTATTCCATACCATTGATTTACGCACAGATTTGTCCCACAAAGAATTCAGTGGTCACTTAAATCGATATACAATCTCTTAATGAAATCTTGTCACTTTAATTGTTGCTCAGGGTTATCTGCGTGACACTCAGTAATAGTTCACGCCCACGTGATACTTTCCTGGTAATCATCGATTGACATGTTTTCCATCCAATTTCAGACAAACTTTCCACAGTAATTGAAAGACATTGAGTGAACCCTCAAAAGTATTTACACCTTTGCCTAACAGCAAGTTCAGTCGTATTCTCTCAAATTGTATTCTCATGAAGGCATAGAAAAAAAGAATTCTTAAACCAACCCTGAAGTGCTTAGGTTACATTTATGAGATGGAAATGTTACGGACATGGATAATGGGAGTTATTCCAAATGGTGCAGGATTTGAGGGTTCCTTGCACCGAATAGCTGTTTTTCTCTGGAGGAGGAATTCAATGATGGAGAGCTTTTTGCTCAATGTGGCTATTTGTTTTCCAATTTATACTATATTGTTGAATGCAGAATGCCTAACGTAAGGTTTCCACTTTTTGAAAATGTGAACAGCTCGAGGACTTCGTTAAATCCCCTGCTACATTTGTTGCACCAATTCTGTTCAATCAAGGGTCACATATTACCTGTTTTTTCCTGATAATGGAGTGTCTGTTTTGTTGAAATAAGGTATATTTCAGATATTGCTGTGTAAGTGAGTTATACTTGCTCCTTATTGGGTGTGAAGGGCATTTATACAAGCTTGCGTTTCACTTAGGTGCTCGGAGTTGCAGATCGCAAGCTGCCTGTTGCAGGGAAAATGTTCTGACCATAAAATAAGCAGTATTTTTAATGAGTACTTGTGCTGGCTGATGGGGGTCAGAAGAAAAATGGACAAAACTCCAGCCTTTATCTTGGAGAAAAAGCATGTTTTTGTTTTAGAGGGGTTCATGAAGACCATTGATGTCCATCCACTCCTATATATGATCCTGCTAAATTTCACTAGAAAATCATGAATTCATATTGTACTTCATGAGTCAAAGGTTGATTTGTTTCAAATATATAATTATGATTTGACAGTGCAGAACAGCGAAAAGAGAAACTGTTGTACAATGGTAGGCCGACAGGTGCGTTGGAGAAGGGCCAACTGTGGACTCAAGTGAGGAAAAAAACTCCTCCTGCACACTATGTACTCATGATAGTGTACTCCTGCACACTATCTTCTTACTTGCGATAATTTATTTGGTCGACATTTCGGTCAACTGACCTTCCTCAAGACATCAAACCAGTGCGCAATTTTGAGGGCTCTGAGAGCATGGGGAGCCACTTGGAGAGCTGCTTTATTTGGCTCTTAAAAAGTAGATAATTTTCAAATATCACACTCAGGTGAAGTGCATTTATGGTCAATGTCAATTTTTCAATTCTCTTTTTTTTTTTTTTTTTTACAATTTCATTGCTGAATTGAAGATTTTTTGTGTTTGCTGCCATGTTTCTGTACCATAATTATGAAAATAAACTTAAATACAATAAGATTCTTAATGCTACAAATGTGTTGTTTAATTTACGCCATTTTCCTGAAGCTGAAATCTTGAATGATAAAGCCTTAAATAGGGAAACAGATAAATATCCAGATTTGGCTTCTACACAAAGGGGTTAAAAATCCAAACCCACAGCACAGTAAGAATTATACCTGTAAAAAGGTTTATTGCAATGATGTGTCTGCTGCATACTGAAATAGGTGCACTTGTGTTGAGTACACTTCAACAGAAGCCTTTCACGACATAAAAAGCCTTCACATGATGCCCCTCTGTTGCATTGCAGACACCATAATGGTTAAATGCTGGAGGCCATAGCCAAAGCCTAGTAGTAGCAGCCTTGTTTGAGGTAGTGGACTGTAATGGCAGACGTCGCTGGTATTTTTCGGACAGGCCTGAATAGTCTATCTATGCCTTCAGCACATCATTTCAATGAGACTTTGGCTGTATCTCAAAGCGTAGGCTGTATCCTTTGAAGGCTGCATTTTTAGGGGTCGTAAATTAATTCTATCTGCCAAATTGACGTAAAGTCATTTCATTACCGTTAAACAGCATTGGTTTAAGTGAGTTGTCACTGGTTTACCTAACCTTAACCTTAACTCTAACCATTAACCCAAAACCTACCCCTAAATTTCACCTTTTCCCTTACCCTAAATGACAGGTTAGCAGATGGAAGTAAGTGACGACCCCTAAAAATGCGGCCTTCAAAGGATGCAGCCTAGGCTTTGAGAAAAGGCCTTTGTCCGGCTCGGGTTCTGGTGCAACTGTAGACACTTCATAACTGCTAGTGCTAGCCCTGAGAGGAATCACTGAAGAAGAGAGCATGTTTTTTCCCCCCCAAAACTGTGAATTTCACACAAAAATTTAGATGAGAGAAGAAAAAAAATTTATTTAAAAAATAATTTAAAATAGCAAATTGCTAAACCTAACTGAAATTTAAGTCTATGATCATTTGAGAATTTAAGAAGAATTTACAGATCAAGTCGAAGTACTGCTTTGAAAAATATGACTGCTATTGACTGTATTGGAACAACACTGCTATTGACTGTATTGTAAGTATGTACTATTTGTTAATTTAATCATGGATGAAAGCAGAGTAAAAATGAGACGATGCAAAGTGCAGACATCATCAGTTTCTGATGGGCAGTGAAGTGTATTTTTTCAGTTTATACTTCACAACAACATCAGACAGACTTTGTCAGTGCAGTGTGAAGTAATTAAACCTGAAATCAATAGCAGGCATTTGTCATGTTTACAGCCACTCTCTCTGCTGGGTTAAACTCATCAGTTTAGTGCAGTTGTGTTTTACTGCAAGGACACGCTCCATTATTTCTTTAGGTACTGTTGAGAAATTCAGTAGCATATCCATATCCAACAGAAATGAAAAGGGGCTGACAGAATGGACATTAATTTATTGTAATTTATTTACCAGTTTGCTGAAAACTTGTTTTGTGATGTCGATCTTCATCCGATTTTCCAAGCACAGAAATTCATTAAAACAGAAAGTGGGCTTTGAACATCAAATTAAAACTCGCAGAGTAACAGATTCAAAAAAGATTTGGTTGTGTGTAGTTGTTTCCAGGAATGTCAGCTGCTATTCGTAATGAATGGTTGCTACATTTTTACTGATTCTCTTTTGAATTTCTGCAAGAATATTTTGCAACACATAAGATTATGCATCCACAGTCCAGAAACTTGAAGTTGGCAGGGTTATTGTCAATTGATTTTCAGGATCACTAATCAGAAGGGTTGAATCATGAATCAATGAAATATTAGCCAGACCCCACTTTGTAAAGGCACTGCTTGTGGTGAAAAAAAATTACCAGAATGTTGTTGGACTTAATCCAGCCATGCCAGTGCTCACTGGCCAGCAGCCTCCCAATAGCGAGTGCCTAACTGCCTTTGTGCTGCTCAGGGATATCAGAGGCATCAGTCACTTGGTCCAGCATTATTTGTTGCTCTATTGCGTCCTACTGGTCATCTAGGTGCTTATGGGTTGCACTCTCAACGAGCACATGTTCAGGATTCCTTTGCCTTGTGCGCATGCAGTTAACCCTATAATGCCCCCTGTATCATATATGATACACCAAATTTGAGGGACCATGCCCACCTGGTAAGATGCAACACAACTTCAACTGCTCACTGTATCATATCTGATACACAGTGATGCCAGCTGGAAGGAAGAAGTGAGATTACAGGAGTAGTCTCTCCCCTCATCACTCACTTCAAGGTAGTAGCTCCCATGTGAATGAGAATTCATGAATTTCCTTGGACCTTGGCAGTGAAGTTCGACATTCCAAGGTAAATATTAGACAAAAACTTATTTTCATACATGTTAAGGGATAGCTATAGATAGTAGAGAGCAGATAAATAATTTGAAATTTCGAGTGTTGAGTTCTAGAGGGGTGCCGATTTTTGGCTGTATCAGATATGATACTCCTAAGTTCTGTTCAGCGATGTATATTTAACTGTCACAAAACCTAATGATGAACCATGGATCTGAATACTACCCTTCAATACTTCAAAAATATTACTGGGTCACATTTTTCCGATAATGATGTCTGTGTCTGGGCATTATAGGGTTAATGTGACTGCAATATGAAAACAAGCAACAACAAACAGGAGCATTTCAGAGGAGAACCACAAACTGTCTGAGCCCCTCTAAGATTGCAGCATGTGATGCATATGAGCTTGCTTATATAGAATTAGCAAGTCCATAATTATTAAGAGTGACATCATTTTCAAGATTGCTTGAAGTGTAGACGTTCACTTTTAATCAAAGGGTTTTTGCCAAAATTATTGAATGAACTGCGTAGGTATTTCCATGTTATTCATCCTCACAATTTTTGGAGCAGAGAGGTACATATGGGTGTCTCACGGAAAAAGCCACGTTTTAGGTCCGTACCTCACTGCCTGTGGTGCCACCTGGAATTAACAAAAGTGGTTCACTTTTGTTATCCAAAAGCTGTTGACACCACATTTTCCATCAACTATCATGACTTAAGGGTTCACAGTGCCAAATGCTTTATTGTTATGATTCTGCCTTGTGTGTGCTGTTTTTGCGCTTCTGCCTTACTTTCATTCATTTTTCAGCTTTCATTTCAGCCGTCTGACGATCCACTCCCTCTCTGCCTTCAGTGATGTCACGTGACAGCCTTCAGCCTCCTTGCGTCTCGTCGTTCAATCACGTTTCCTCTTTTGGTTTCCGCTCTGGTATTTCATTCATTGCTTCCACCTGTGTTTAGTTCCGGGTCACGTGAAACTCTGAGTGAATGCTTTCTATGATAGTATAATTAATAACCTGTACCAACCAGCACTTATTTGAGGGTGATTGAAAATATTTAGTCACGTAGTATTAACCTTAATTAACTCATTAGCGAGTGCTTGTGTTTCTGGCTTTCGTGAATTCTGCCCAAGCTGTCCCTGATTAATTACTGTTTTAAAAGCTGTGCTTCCCTTCGCTTCTCTTGTGGTGCTTTTTACTTGTCACGTTTAAATTACCTTAATCTAAACTGTCTAGCTTGATTGATGGTCTCAGCATCTTGTCTCGAGTCATTATTGTTAACCCGGTTTTTGTGTAATTGTTAATTAATCCCATGTGTTTCTGTCGAGATTGCATCCCAAGTCCCCGCCTCCTCTCGTGACTATTTATGTGGCAGTATTGGGAGGGGACGTCAGACGGATCCTTGTGTTTGACTCAATTCTACATGGTGAAATCTCAGCTCTTTGTGCCTTCCGAGTTTCTCCTTTTTATGATTCCCGAGTCTTGTATTTTGCTGCGCCCTCGTCTTGTCTGCCCCGTGTTTAAGTCTCCCAGTGTGTCTGTCAATTTCGTTGGGTTCAGTATTTGTTTTTCTAGTTTATCCACTCTTGGAGTGAGTATTTCCGTTTCCCCCTGCCTTTGGCAGTGTACCTTATTTTTCCCATTTGTTCAGTGCATGTGCACGGTGTTTTATAACTGGCGTGTCTGCCATTTTTCTCCTAGTGTTTTGTGTTTAATAAACACTTCTTTATCCTGCAGCTGGTGTTCACCTACCTCTTCTTACACTTTATTATGTGTTTACTCACAACAAGACTATAATTTCTCGTCAATAGTACCTTGGTATCTTGCTGGGTTATTACAATGGATGGCCAGCAAGAAGGCTGAATTTGATTTTTGGTGCATATTTGCGGTATATTTTCTCAAAAACCCAGATATGCACTGTGATGTTAAATGATGTTTATTGTGGAATTTCTATTTTCAGGAATTCCAAGCACTTCTTTGGTAATATCTACACTTTTCAAGCTAAATGGAGCCAAAGTTGGAGGAAACCTCATAACGGACCTATTCATATCAGATTGTGCCTATGTTTAGGTGGCATTATTTTGTTTACCAAGCAAGGTAGAGATCTGAAATTCTCTGGATACATAGTCCCGTTTGGGTACATTACAGCATTAGCAAATTCTCAATGCAGCATAGATGATATTCAACATCAAAGGTCAGAGATTTTTGCCCCCGGGGGGGGGGGCTGGAGGCCGGGTGCAAGTATTGGCTATCCCCAGCTATGTACCAAATAATTTTTTTTGCGTTGTGATACACACCGCTAGTTTTTTTCTGAAAATGAAGAGTTTGGTTTGTTACTATGATGGATAGACAGCTTTTTTGACTAAAGGTGGCACAAATGGTCTGCCGACCTAATATTCCGTATGCCCAGACTTATACCAAAATTCTATCTTTTGAAATATATGAAGTTCAGTGCTGAGAAAAAGTATTTGCCCCTTCCTGATTTTTTGTTTTTTGCATATTTATCACACTTGAATGTTTCAGATCATAAAACAAATTTTAATATTACGCTAAAGATAACCCGAGTAAATCCAAAATGCAGTATTTAAATGATGATTACATTTATTGAGAGAAAAATAACCATGCAAATCTACCTAGTCCGATGTGAAAGTAATTAAAGCACTAAAAAAAAAGTACTAAAGTAATTTTCCCCTAAACCTAATAACTGGTTGTGCCACCCTCAGTGACAACAACTCTAATAAACCATCTGCGATAACTGGGTATGAGTCTTTCCTGTGGAGGAATTTTGGCCTACTCTTCTTTGCAGAACTGTTTTAATTCAACCACATTGGAGGGTTTTCATGAATATACAGCCTGTTTAAGGTCATTGCACAGCATCTCATTCGGATTTAAGTCCGGACTTTTGACTAGGCCACTCCAAAACCTTAATTTTGTGTTTCTTTTAAGCCATTCAGAGGTGGACTTGCTAGTGTGTTTTGGATCATTGTCCTGCTGCATAACCCAAGTCCGCCAGAGCTTGAGGTCACAGACTGATTGTTGGACGTTCTTCAGGATTTTCTAGTAGAGAGCAGAATTCATGGTTCCATGAATTACGACAAGTGGTCCAGGTCCTGAGGCGGCAAAGCAGCCCCAAACCATCACACTACCACCACCTTGTTTGACTTTTGGTATGATTTTTTTAATGAAATGCTGTGGTAGTTTTACACTAGATGTAACATGACGCACACCTTCCAAAAAATCCTGTCCTGTCAGTCCACAGAATATTTTCCCAAAAGTCTTGGAGATCATCAAGATGTTTTTTTTTTTTGCAAATGTGAGACAAGCCTTTGTGTTCTTTTTGGTCAGCAGTGGTTTTCCCCTCGGACCTCTCCCATATATGCCATTTTTGCCCAGTCTCTTTCTTATTGTTGAATCATGAATACTCACTTTAACTGAGGCAAGTGAGGCCTGCAATTGAAGCACTGATTACTAAAACCCCACAAGTCAAGTCAAGTCAAGTCAAGTGTGACTTATGGGGTTTTAGTAACAGGTGCTTCAATTCTTTAGATGCAGTTCTGGGTTCTTTTGTGAGCTCTTGGATGAGTCGTTGATGCGCTCTTGGAGTCATTTTGGCCGGCTGGCCACCTACTTCACTTTCTCAGACAGGTTCTATTTAAATGATTTATTGATTCAACAGGTCAACAGGGAGTAATCAGGCCTGGGTGTGGCTGGTGAAATTGAATTAAAAGGATGTGGTTAATCATTACCTGTCAGAAACTAGGAAAAAGATATCACTTGCACTTAATTTTCGTAGAGGTACAGTTGGAAGCATAGTTCGCCAGTTCAGAGTTAAAGGAAGAGCGGCTACAGTACCAGGATGCGGCATAAAGAGGAAGCTATCAATGGCTGTCACCAGATTCCTGAGGAGGCGGGTGGTCAAAAACTCTCGAGTGACTGCAGAAGACCCCGCAGCAAGACTTGGAGACAAGAGGCATTGAAGTTTCAGTTTGCACAGTAGGGCACATATTGAACTCCAAGACATACACCTCAACTGATACAAAAGCACAAGCTCCAATATGCTCAAAACCATATAAATAAGCCTCAGAAGTTTGGGGATATTGTTCTGTCGAGTGATGAAACAAAACTGAAATATTTCGGGCTTATGAATTAGTGGTATGTCTGCAGGAGGAATAAAGAAGCATATGTTGAAAAGTAAACCCTGCGTACAGTGAAGAATTCTGGGGGCTGCCTTGCTTCCTCTGGCACTAGAAATCTGCAAAGTGTCTTTTTATAGGCGAGTTAATTCGGGAAGTGGAGCTGCATGTGCACGTCCACATGTTTCCAAGTGGATGCACATTGGAGCCGCCTGGGCACCCTCTTGTAAAAGCCCAGATGGGTAGCGGGTGGTTTGAGGACCCGCTATATGCTTTCCCTTATGTGTGTGATTAAGATTGCAATTGTAGGGAAAGCGCATAAAAACACCCGCGGGCACACCTCCAGGCGCAAATAAGGGGGTCGGCAAAATGTATAGTGGGTAGTGTGGCCGCAAGATTCTGTTTAGGGATAGTGGAAGCTGCTGAATGCGTAATTCAAGGGTAGCGGGTAGTGGCAATGGGTAGGGCAGTGTGAAAGACAGAACCTTAGTTCTACTTGGACCAGAAGGAAACTTTGCTGGTGTAATGTATAAATTAGGAGGATGTGAAATTGTGAGCATGACTGACGTTACAAAGAAATGGCCATTAAGAAAATTCATCACCTTTGTTTCAAACTTGTCCTCAGACTGTACTGCTTTTTTCATTCCAAGATATAAGGTGACAAATCAAAAGCATTCTCAGAATAATTACATAATTATGCATGACTGATGCTGCAGTTTGTCACTCTGAGTTCAAAATTACAGAGAATGGATTTCTTTGATAAAAGAAGGTAATTTGACCAACAATTGTCATATTCTACATATTCGTTTATTTCAACAGCTTACCAAATGGTAATAATGGTACTTGAATGATTTCTAGACCTTGACATGTGCATTGCTGACAATACCCTCTTCTTTTAAGTGAGATTTGAAAACTGTCACTTTATTTGCACAGATTTAATGAGTGGCATTTACTAGCCTGACAGGCCTGATAAAAAGTAAAAAAAATAAATAAATAAAAGCTTTTTCTCAACTGCTTACAATTACATCCAAGGATGCAACTCCTTCATTCACTATTACTGAATGTAGCCTTGGCCAGGAAGAGTTGATGTCATCAGGTGGTATCCAATGATCATTGGGTGTTTCAACCCTGAACCATAACACCCTCAACATTGGTGGGTCGGCAGTGGTGGCCAAATCACTACCCATCAACTCCCCCTGGCTTCCAGCTAAGCTCCTCTCTCCTGCCCCATAACCAGCAAGAGGCTCTTATAATGCTCTGATAATGCAACCAACCACCGCTGGCTAGCAGCGTTAAAAAACCATAAAATAATGGTGAGGAAATATAGGCTAAAAAAGAGAGTTGGGGTGAGTTGAAAAGCCCAGTATTCCAATATGAAGTTATTATGCTGCACTCCTAATGAACATTATGGATGAAGTGAACCCAACTCAGTACGGGACATTTTAGAGAGCCTGGTATTTTTATTTAACTGAATTCATCTTTTATTGGCTGCTCTGCAGCACAGAGGTTGTCTTGGTATGTCTGATAAACTTTCCCAGGTGGCATGGTCAACAGTATACATACATGTGCTTTGTACACATGATGAGATTATCTTCTTTGAGTGTTTTGACCAACATCAACTGGTAATAACTTGACAAAATATTGCTTGACTATAAGAAAATAACTTATGCAGATATATGGGGTAAATTGAAGAGTATTTTACAAACCTGCAAATCAATGGAGGTAGATTTAAAGGATTTTTCTGCAGTCACTTGTTTCTTTTGAAGAAGCCAGGAAGAGGAAATGTATCATTCAAAAATCATATATATTCATGTTGATGCTGCTGCTGTCTAATGATAATAAGCAACACTAATAGTTTGTAAGAAAGACAGCTTGTCTGACCCATTTTTGCTGCAAAACTTTGTTGTAGCTTATGTTGAATCGTGACTGATGTTACAGGCCCGGATTTACTTGTGACTGACATTACATGTGACTGAAATTACCAAATTTATTGCATTCTGAGGCAAGATTAATACAGGATAAGCAATAAATGGACTGTGTTTTGGTTCATGCTGACTAATTCTAAAAATGTGTGAATAATAGTTTGGAATATTCCAAGATTTTTTACGGCACTATTGTTACACCCCACTCACCCCACACACAAAATTGCACCACGGTCACCTGAGTTGTAAAAAAACTGAGGTTATTGATGCCAATGAACCAAATATACCCAAAAGTATCATTTTCCTAGGTAAAGTATAGTAAACTTCACCCCCTCCCCAGGGACAAACATGGAGCCTGGGGGCCATGAAATAAACAATTTTGATCAAGCACCTCAAGACCTTTCCGTCTACGAAGAGTACTGGTTTCCAGCCTATGTCTGTCTGGAGAAGATTGTTGAAATTTTCGGCAATATGACGCCATTTGGGCCCCACCCCTCAGCCCCTGGGGAAGAGACAGGGTCAAAAATGTCATAGTATCAAACTATCATAATGCCAATCAAGTTTGAATGATTTCCAGTCGAAAATGAACAAAATATACCCAAAAGTATAATTTTCCTATATAAACATAGTAAATTTCATCCTCTCCCCAGGGGCAAACATGGCGCTGGAGGGTCATCAAGTTCATAATTTTGATAACGCACCAGAAGACCCTTCCATCTATGAAGAGTATTGGTTTCCAGCATATCTGGGTCTGGAGATTTTTAAAATTTCAGCCAATTTGACCACTTTAAGCCCCGCCCCTGGGGGTGGGCACCACATCATTCATAATTTTGGTGCATATTTGATTAAGGAAGATTCCTGCAAAATTTCATTGAAATTGGATCAGCGGTTTCAGAGAAGTCGAAAATGTAGTAACCAGTTTTAGCCCTGCCCCTCAGAGCCCCTGGAGGTGGCCACCATATAATTCACAATTTGGTGCATATTTGACCAAGGAAGGTTCCTGCAAAATGTTATTGAAGTCGAATTAGCAGTTTCTGAGAAGTCGTCAAAAATGTAAATTCTTTGCAGATGGATGACGGACGTCGATGGACAAAAGGCGATTAGAATAGGTCACTTTGAGACTTTGTCCCAGGTGACCTAAAAACCTTTAAACACCTTTAAAATAACCAAGTCCATGGCATTTTTTTTTTTTCCAAAAAAGATAGACAAACATCCAGTAAACTAAATTTAAAATTTGCAAAGAAGCCACGAAGACAAAACACAACTCAACACAAATCCCATGGTGAGAGGCGGCAAACATCAGTCCCTACACCAAAAGCTACTCCCCTCCACGGCTGGCTCCAGAGCATTTAAGGCTTTCAATCCCAGGCCAGGTGCACATCGTTCAGCAATTGGATGAAGCAGCTGGGCGGAGCTAGAGGACGGGGTGGAAAAGGGACAAAAAGCACAGGAGCCTCATACAGCCTAACACTATGTACATTTGTTTTTTGTGACTGACTTTACAGCCCTGAAACTAATTTCCTTGAAAGGAATTTTAAACCTATTGCTTTAAACAAGTCATTTTCGGCTTCAGTCACCTTGTCAGTGGGGACACTGGTATTACAAAACTAGAGCACTGGATAAGAAACAAGTTTACACTCTAGAGATAAAGTGAGGCAAATTCACACATATTTTGATGGTGGAAAAACATGAAAAAGCATGTCCTCTTCAATACACCATAACTACCTTCACCACATCATCCCAACCAAAACAATTTATGTTCTACAAAGCTGATCGTCTGTTCTGTTCCTTTCAAGCACTGTTTTCCCCAATTTCTGGAAAAAAAACTTTTGGCCTCTGAGCCTCTATGAAATTACCCACTTGCATTTTACATGGCATCCCAACGATTTTGGAATTGGGGTTGTGTATCGGTGCTGTGAAAAAAGTATTTGCTTTCTTCCTCAATAAATAAAATCACCATTTAAAAACTGCATTTTGTATTTACGTGAGTTGTGTTTGTCCAATATTAAAATTAGTTTGATGATCTGAAACATTTAAGTGAGACAAATATGCAAAAAATAAGAAATCACAGCACTGTATATTCCATATAGTACATATATACAGTTTTTAATATATAGAAAGGGTCTTGCACAGCCTCCCTGAAAAGATCTGCAAAGATCAGGCTATAGTGGCAGCAGATAGAAGGTGCTCTACTGCAGTCGTGCTCTGTTTCCTTTGTCACTGCTTTGGGCACTGTGCCAACCTCATTGCAAATAAGTGCATTGCTCAAGTGTGTCCAAATTATTATAGCATGAAATCCTCTCAACTGGAACTTTTTCAGAGCACACAGATTCTAACATGCAGGACATTTCATCGACGTGCAAGAATAATGCCATTTTTACTACCATCATTACAGTATTAAATTTACAAATAAAAAATGTGATTATTCCTTTACAAATTTTATCCATTGACATTCACATTACAAATTCATTAGGAAAAAATTACAAAAAAAATCAATTAATGAAATTGCACTATATAGTATAATGAAATATTTTACACTGTTGCATGCGCAGGTAGACAAACAGTTAAATGGCTGTCCCTGTCAATCCAGCCATGGACAGTCGTAGCAGGGAACTAGATATTTTTGGTAAAGCATTCTGATCAGTAATTTTCTTGGTATGATTGAGACATTTTTAAAATGACTTTCAATATCCTTGTCATTCAAAATGTTTGCATATCAGAATCAAATCAGTTTGAGTATTTTTGTTGATATTGCTGACTTCAACAGTATTTGGATATACCAGCATAAATGATGAGACAGGTAAAAAAACTCTTTTTTTTCCTGTATCAATAAAGGAAAATCAGACCTAAATCAAATGCGAGGGAAATTCTGTCCACAGAGAATACGTATGTGCTTTTGTGGTTGACAAAACTTTGTCTAATTGAACTTATATTTTTTTTGAAAATGTGCACAAATTGAATAATGTTTACAGCCCAGGGATGGTGACCACCTGGATATTGTCAGTCACAGAATGCTCCAGATGAATGGCGCCACTAACTAGCAATGCACATAAAATACTTTTAAAAATTCAAAAAAATACATTTATGGAGAAACTGTAGAAAACAACATCTGAGAAATACTGTTCCATATTAGAATGGAACCAAATTCATATACTGCTTTAATCAAAAATCAACTTACTGCAAATCAAAGTTTCACAATTTATGGTACACTTATAGACGATTGTCAATAACATCCACCAAAATTAAACCAGGGATTAAATTCTACTTTTTAAAGTTATATCTAAGTGTTCAGGAACTATATTGAGCCATTACGTAATTTCCTGTTTCCTTGGTACAGTGGGGTGCAAAAATTGGGGCACCCCTGGTTTAAATGTCTGTTACAATTAGTCTCCAAGTGATTGAAAGCAAACTTGAACACTAAATCCTACGCAGTTAAACATGAAACCTTTCTGCAAATTTAAAAGCAAGGCTTCTTATATTTGAATTTTTCTGAATGATAAGAAAGGAAAAAGGGCCCTGTACAAAAGTTTGGGAACCCTTTTGGATTATTCTTTGTTACCGTTTAAAAGATGATTACTACGGCCGAGACCCAGGTGATTTACTCGTTAGGGCTTCAATGAGTCACTTGAATATAATTCCAGGAATGAACTATATATTCTGAAGTAACTCCATGCCTTCTAATGTATCCAACTGTGGTGGCTGTTGTATCTGGTGTTAAAAACCATGTGTTTCTAGAAACAGTTGTCAAAGGATGTCAAAACCAAGATAAATCACTTACACTAACAAGGAGAGGGCTACAAAAAACCTGATGTAAACATGGCTTGCTCCAAGGCCCACTTGCAAACATTAACCTGAGAGAGGGCCAACTGGACAACTCACACCAGGCCAACATTTCACTGAATTCTTGTTAACTTACCTCATCAGCTTTATCCATCTACCCTTCTTTTGCAGGCGATAAAATGGCATTCCAAATATTTGGGCCCGTTCGTGTGGCCGGCTCGAATGTTTTACTCTTGTTCAAAACTTTCCAGGTGCATTCGAAGTGGAGAAATATCAAACGGCATTCAAAGTGTATTCTAACTGTGCTCTGACTGCATTATAAATATTCTTACAGCATTCCAACAGCATTCAAAACCTTCTGATTGCATTCGAGGGAGGATCGAAACGGCAGGCCGCGTCAAATCCTGCCAGAATGCACCTCGAATGGATTTCGATTCCTGCAGGAATCTATATATTTTGATATGAAAACAATTCAGCTCAAATGTGCTTTGAATGCCGATGGAATCTTTCGATTACCACTGAAATCAGTGTCGGCTGGTGAACTGGATTAAAAATAGTGATTGGTTATGACCTGGTTTCAATCATTCATTTACAACCCAAATTCCGAAATTGTTGGGACAAAGTGAAAATTGTGAATAAAATCAAAACACGATGATCAAATCACACCAGTATTTTATTAACAATAGAACAGAGATAGAATAGCAAATGTTGAAACTGAGAAATTTTAGAATTTTATCCATAAAATGAGCTCATTTAAAATTTGATGACTGCTACAGGTCTCAAAAAAGTTGGGACAGGGTCCTGTTTACAATGTTGTAGCATTCCCTCTTCTTTTTAACACAGAGTGGAGGCAACTGGGTATAGAGAAGACAGGTTTCTTCAGTTTAGCCACTGGAATTTGATCCCAGTCTTGTTAAATGCAGACTTCCAGCTGCTGGAGAGGTTTGGGTCTCCTTTGACTGACTTTTCGTCTAATTACACACCAAATATTCTCAATCGGTGAAAGATCAGGACTGCAGGCAGGCCAGTTCAGCACACGGACTCTTCCACTACGAAGCCATGCTGTTGTAGTAGCTGTAGTATGTGGTTTTGCATTGTCCTGCTGAAATACCCAAGGCCTTCCGTGTAATAGATGTTGTCCGGAGGGGAGCATATGTTGCTCTAAAACCTTGATATAGCATTCAACATTCATGGCGCTTTTTAAAACATGCAAGCGTCCCACATCATATGCACTAATGCATCCCCACACCATCAGAGATGCTGGCTTTTTAACTGAACGCTGATAGGAGTGGTCTTTCTCCTCTTTAGCCTATAGGACACAACCCCCATGATTTCCAACAAGAATGTCAAATTTTGACTCGTCTGGCCACAGGACACTTTACCACAGTCCATTTTAACGGAGTCTTGGCCTACAGAACACTGCAGCGCTTCTGGATCATGCTCAACAATAGCTTCCTATTTGCATGATAAAGTTTTAGGTGGCATCTGTGGATGACAAGGTAGACAAGTGTTTACAGACAGTGGTTTCTTGAAGTATTCCTGGGCCCATTTTGTAATGTCAATGACAGAATCATGCCGATGAGAGATGCAGTAGCGTCTGAGGGCCCGAAGATCAAGGGCATCCAGTAAAGGTCTTCGTCCTTGTCCCTTATGCGCAGAGATTTTTCCAGTTTCTCTGAATCTTTTGATGATGTTATGCACAATCGATGATGAGATCTTCAAAGCCTTTGCAAATTGACATTGAGAAACATTGTTTTTAAAGTATTCCACAATTGTTTTAAGCAAGCGTCCACAGGATGGAGAGCCTCTGGCCATCTTTACATCTGAGAGAATTAGCCTCTCTAAGACATCACTTTTATAGCCAATCATGTTACACACCTGATGTCAGTAAACTTAATTACTAGCTAAATGTTTTGTCAGCTAATTCTCTTATATATTAATTGCTTTTTTCAACCCTTTTTGCCTGTGTCCCAACTTTTTTGAGATCTGTTGCAGCCAGAAAATTTGAAAGAAGCTCATTTGGTGGATAAAAATGTAAAATGTCTCAGTTTCAACATTTGAAATGTCATCTATGTTCTATTGTAAATAACATATTGGCTCAAGTGATCTGAAAGTCATTACATTTTGATTTTATTCACAATATACACTTCGTCCCAACTATTTAGGAACAGGGGTTGTAAATTACCATTACAGAAACTCCGGAAACTCTCAACATTATCAGGCATGGCCAGTTTTCATTAATAATGCATATCTGTTAAATCTCATGCATTTGGCATCAGTTTTTGTGGCATATTTGCATTCCACTGCTTTAGTCAGCAATTACTCAATCAACGCATATGGGACGTTCGAGTTACATTCTAAGTACATTCTGAGTATTCGAGCTGCATTCTGTTTGAACTCTCGGATGTTCCGAACCATATTCGGCGGCCATTCCTGGAGCGTTCTGACTGCATTCGAGGTCAATTTGTACAGCATTCGAGGCACCTTCCAACCAGACTTTGCGTGGAGTTCAGGCAGCAATTGAACCGAACTCGTACGGCATTCAAAGTGTATTCTAAATATTCTGACTGCATTCTGACAGCATTCTAAAAATTCCTCCGACTACATTCAAGCCGCATTCGAGATCTAATACACCCAGAATGTGCCAGAATCATTTGAGGCAGGTTTGAAGCGCATTCCAGGTATTCAAACGGAATTCTTTCAAAGCGGTAATTTTGGTCAATTTGAAATTCCCGCTGGAATGTTGCGCAAATACTTCATTCCGGCTGGTTCTGCTTGATTCTTGCTGATTTTGAGTAAGTGAGAAAGGGGCTTGACCGAGTCACCCACATCAGAAAACAACACTGTGGCATATTGCCAGTACAGTATCAAGCGGCAAAAACAGTTCACAAACTATTTGTAGCTCATGAATAGTTCATGAATAGTTCACGAATTTCCACAAAAAGTTCCTCACATGTTCTTGAAGTGTTCATCAACTTATTTACATGAATGCACTTGTTCATGACGTGTTCATTAACTGCTCATAAATACAACCCCAATTCCAAAAAAGCTGGGATGGTGCTTAAAATGTAAATAAAAACAGAATGTGATGATTTACAAATCTCATAGAACCACATTTTATTCGCAATAGAGCAAATCAGATGATAAAAGTGAGATATTTTACCATTTCTTGAAAAATATTATCTCATTTTGAATTTTACGGCAGCAACACATCTCAAAAAAGTTAGGAGAGGGGCAACAAAAGGCTGGAAAAGTAAGTGGTGCTAGAAAAAAACAGCTGGAGGAGCATTTTGCAACTAATAAAGTTAATTGGCAACAGGTCAGAAACATGAGTATGAAAAGAGCATTTAAGAGAGGCAAAAGCTGCGTCTAATTGTGGAACAATTTCAGAAAAATATTTGAATGTTCCACGATCTACAGTACATGATATCATCAAAAGGATCAGAAAATCCGAAGAAATCTCTGTGCCCAAGGGACAAGGCTAAAGGTCAGTATTGGATGTCGTGATCTTCGGGCCCTCGGGTGGTGCGGCAATAAAAACAGGCAAAATTCTGCACTGGAATATGCTGCATGGGCTAAGTCTTCAAGAAATTATTGTTTGTGAACAGTGTTTGCCGTGTTATCCACAAATGCAACTTAAAGCTGTATCATGCAAAAAAGAAGCCAGATGTGAACACAATTCAGAAACGCCACCATCTACTCGGGGCCAAAGCTTAAATGGACTGTAAAATACATTTGTCGAAAACTGTTTTCTGGTCAGATGACTCAATATTTGAAATTCTTTTTGTAAAACAGGGACACGGTGTCTTGTGGACTAAAGAGGAGAGGGACCATCCAACTTGTTATCAGAGCACAGTTCAAAAGCCTGCATCTCTGATGGTATGAGGGTTCATTAGTACCTTTGGTGTGGGCAGCTTGCAGATCTGGAAAGGCACTATCAATGCTGAAAAGTAGAGGTTTTACAACAACATATTGTCCCATCCAGACACCACCTCTTTCAGCAAAGGTCTTGCATATTTCAGCAAGGCAATGCTGAACAACATACTGCATCCATCATAATAGCATGGCTTTGAATTAGAAGAGTCCAGGTGTTGAAATAGCCTGCCTGCAGTACAGACTTTTCACCAATAGAAAAAATTTGGTGCATCATCAAACAGAAAATCCGACAAAGAAGACCCAGGAGTGTTGAGCAGCTTGAATCCTACATCAGATGAGAGGGACAACATTCCTCTCCCAAAACTCCAGGAACTGGTCTCCTCATTTCCCAGACGTTGACAGACTTTTGTTAGAAGAAGAGGAGATCATACGCAATGGTAAATACGGCCCTGTCCTTAATATTTAGAGATGAGTTGCTGTCATCAAATTCAAAATGAACTAATATTTTTCTTAAATGGTAAAACGTCTTATTTTCAACATCTGATATAGTGAATGGTGTGCAACTGGGTACCAGCAAATGGTTGGGGAAACCTGACTAAGAGCTCGGAGGTATTACCTATGATATAGTTACATGCCATCCAGGGGGAGTAGCAATACTCCAAGTCACTTCATGCTAAAGAAATTGGGGTTAAGCGCTGGCCCAATGAGCCACTTTCCGTCAAAAACAGTTCACAAAATATTTGTAGTTCATAGACAGTTTGCCAATTACCAAAAAAGTTCCTCACATGTTCTCCATGTTATGGTTCTGGTTTTTGATCATGTTTTATGTGCTGGTTTTGTGTTCATGATTATTGTCTTTTATTTATTCTTTTCGGTTTTTGTAAATTCTGGTTTTTGGTTCATTCCCTGTTTCAGTTCCATTGCACTTGTCTCCCCTGTCTTGTGATCTAGTTGGTTCAGTCCGTCTTCCCTGTCTGCGTGCTCACTGACTTCGGGTGATTTAAAGGAAGTCTGGTGTTTAAAACATTCCTTCGTATCTCGTTTTCTCCCTTCTCTCTTCTGTTCTGATTACTAACAAGGCTAACATTTGTATTTTAGTATACTAACACAACTAACCATGTGTATATATAGATTCGATTACTAAAATTACTAATAAGCACTCTAGTTTAAGTTGTAAAACCGCAGCGCTACTAATAGACTAATTCCCTCTTCGCAATCGCCCTGTTCTATTTCTCCGCCCTTTGCTTTCCGCCGTCCTCTCCCTATGTTCAGCGAGAATCTCTCGCACGTGCTTAATTACTTTCCTGCTCTTGTCATCTGTGCACGTAGAACTCCTGGACCGGAGCTGTTAAAATGTCATAGGCTGTTTGTGTGATTCCTGTCCGTATTTCGTCTCTCGCCAATTTTAAGGGATTCCCTCATGTGATTCTCCCGATGTAATTAGCCTCATTCCCCACAGCTGATCTCTGTATAGCATGTGACCTTTCCTGAGTGTATATTAGGAGTCTTTTCACTCACAGCTCTTGTCAGAACGTTGATCAATATTTCTTTGTGCAGAGCTCCTCGTATGCCTATGATTATTGTTTTGCTTCACTGGATAGTCTGACTTTGATTCTTGCCATTGCCCTTTTTGTACTGTTTTTGTCTTTCTGGATTTTGACCTATTTTTGTATGACCATGAGTTCTGTGTTTGGATGCCCTGAGTATGACCATTGGCTTTGCCCATTGACTACGACTTTTTGCCTATCGTTTTTGTACCTCTGCCCATCTGTCTTACTGGTTCTGACCCCGGCCTGTCTAGTCGACACTGTTCTTGGATTCAGTATTGTGGCTTGGCAATTCCTGTGTTTTCTGGCTCCGACTCGGACTCCATTAAAGGCATACAAACCAGCAAGAGATACCAGTCTGCAAGATACGGTGGCAAATCAGGCCGTCATGATGGAGTCGCAGCAGCAACAACTATTAGCCGTCATGCATCACCTTCAGACCATGACGCACCAGATGACGGACCTGGCTTTTGCGGTACGAGCTCGTCAACCCGTACCCGCCACCTGCTCTGCAGCTGTCCCCGCCCCTGCCCCCACGCCTGTCCCTGCTTCCAGCCATGAGCCCCGCCTTCATCCTCCTGAGAAGTACAATGGTGAGCCCGGCACGTGTCGTGCATTCCTCTTCCATTGCGAGTTAATCTACAGCCTCCAACCAGCTACCTTCCCCATGGAGCAAGCCCGAGTGGGGTACATCACCCAGCTCACGGGAAGGGTCAAGCAATGGGCTACCGCTGCCTGGGAAGCTGGCCTGCCTTGCGTGCAGTCTTCCAAACAACTGGAGGAGGAGATGAGACGCATTTTTGACCGATCCAGACATGGGCACGAGGCTGGTCGAGAGCTCCTGCATATCCGTCAAGGTAGTCATTCTGTTTCTGATTACGCCATAGATTTCCAGACCCTGGCTATTAACAGCGGGTGGCAGAAGAGGGCACTGTATGACACCTTTTTGAATGGTTTGAAGATTAAGGACGAACTCCTTACCCGCGAGCTGCCTGAAGAGCTGGAGGCTCTTATTAACCTGGCCATTCGTGTAGACGCACGTTTGGAGGAGCAAAGACGGACGAAACAACCCAGGGCTTCTCCTGTCCTCCCCATCTTGACCCAGGTGAGACAGCAGCTTCCTCCCCTTACTTCTGTGGCCCCCAAGACTGCTCCTGAGAGGGATTCTATGCAGAAAAACCAAGCCAGACTGACCAGAGAAGAGCGAGAACGCAAGTTCAGGGAGAGGACCTGCTTCTACTGTGGCAAGGCCGGACACTTCGTCGCCCAGTGTCCAGCTAAAGGACAATGCTCATCCGTGAAAGGACCACTAGTGGGTGTCACCCCCATAGAAGTCTCTTCGGTCAGCCGAACTTGTCTGCCTATCGGTTTGGAGTGGGAAGGGGGGTCCAAGCAAACCGCTGCCCTGGTGGATTCTGGAGCGGAGATCAGTTTAATTGATACCGAAACGGCGCGTAAGTGGGGAATACCTCTGGAGGAGGTTTCATGTTCTCAAGTCGCCAATTCGGTGAACGGTCAGAGGATCGGCCGTATCACTCACTCCACCGTCCCCATCAAGTTACGCGTCTCAGGCAACCACTAAGAGACCATCAAACTGAACCTCATTGACTCTCCTCACTCTCATGTGATCCTGGGCCATCCTTGGGTGGCCAAACACAACCCTGAAATAGACTGGGCTACTCATGAAATTAAGGGTTGGAGCCCTGACTGTTCCCAGTCGTGTCTTGTAAATGTCTTGTAAATGTCCATGTTCATGTTCCCACCCCTACAGAGATCCCGAATCTCGAGAAGGTCCCATAAGTATATCATGACCTCAAGGAAGTGTTTTCCAAGTCCCGTGCCACTTGTCTACCCCCTCATTGTCCTTACAATTGTGCCATTGATCTCAAGCCAGGTACCATGCCCCCTAGAGGCCGTCTGTTTTCCCTGTCCCGTCCCGAGACCCAAGCTATGGAGAAGTACCTGAGCGAGTCCCTCGCCGCCGGAATCATCCGCCCATCCTCCTCTTCTGCCTGAGCAGGGTTTTTCTTCGTGGGTAAGAAGGACGGGTCCCTTCGTCCATGTATTGATTAGAGAGGCCTCAATGAAATTACTATTAAGAATCCTTATCCATTGCCTCTCATGACCACTGCATTCGAGCTTCGCCAGGGGGCCACGGTGTTCACACAGCTAGACCTACGCAATGCCTACCATCTGGTCCGCATCCGTGAGGGAGACAAGTGAAAGACGGCGTTTAACACCCCCACTGGGCACTGGGAATATCTAGTCCTTCCCTTTGGGCTTACTAACGCTCCAACTGCTTTCCAGGGTCTGGTCAACGATGTGTGGAGGGACATGATAAATAAGTTTGTCTTTGTATACCTTGATGATATTTTAATTTTTTTCCAAGACCCTGGAGGACCATGTCAAGCAAGTACGACGAGTTCTGAAGCACCTCCTGGAGAACCGCCTGTTTGTGAAAGCCGAGAAGTGTGAGCTCTCCGTCCCCATCACAACCTTCCTGGGGTTTGTCATCTCTTCTGGTGCCATTAGCATGGACCCCACCAAGGTGAATGCTGTTACTGATTGGCCCAGACCCAAAGATCGTAAGTCATTGCAACGTTTTTTGGGATTTGCCAATTTTTACCGCAGATTCATCCGTAATTATAGTTCTGTCGCTGCTCCTCTCACTTCGCTAACATCAAGTAAACTCAGGTTCCAGGGGAATGACGAAGCGGAGAATACCTTAATCAACCTTAAGTCACTATTTACCACAGCCCCCATTCTGTCTTTCCCCAGCCCGGAATCACAATTCATTGTAGAAGTTGATGCTCTTAATGTTGGCGTTGGCGCCATTCTGTCCCAGAGATCTGAGAAAGACAATAAGATTCATCCATGTGCCTTCTACTCTCATCGTTTCCCTCCTACAGTGCAGAATTATGACGTTGGCAAACGGGAGCTGCTGGCAGTGAAACTGGCACTGGAGGAGTGGAGACAGTGGTTAGAGGGTGCCAAACTCCTGTTTCTCATCTGGACCGACTAAAAGAACCTAGAGTATCTGCAAACAGCTAAGACATAATCCTCGTCAGGCTAGGTGGGCATTGTTCTTCTCCCGATTCAATTTTCATCTGGCATATCGTCCAGGGAACAAGAATGTCAAGCCAGATGCATTATCTCGGATTTACGAGCCCAATGACAAGGAACCTTGCACGGACACCATCCTGCCACGAGATGTTTTTGCTAACGCTATATCTTTGGATATGGAAGGAAAACTAAGAGATGCTCAAAGAGATAATGCTGCTCCCAGTGGTTGCCCTACCAATTGACTTTTTGTTCCTATCACTGTGCGCCATCAAGTTTCGGAGTGGGGCCATGCATCTAACTTGTCATGCCACCCAGGAGTTAACTGGACTTTGGACTTCATCACGCGTCGCTTCTGGTGGCCAGATATGAGGAAAGATGTCCGGGATTATGTCTCCGCCTGCTCGGTCTGCGCTCAGTCTAAGGTATCTCACCAACCCCCTCACGGCCTACTCCAACCCCTACACACACCCCATCGTCCTTGGTCACACATCTCCCTAGATTTCATCACGGGTTTACCGCCCTCCAATCATCATAACACTATCCTCGCTATTGTCGACAGATTCTCCAAAACAGTTCACTTTGTTCCCCTCACCAAACTCCCCACTGCACAAGTAACCGCCAACCTTCTCATACAACACGTTGTCCGACTCCACGGCATCCCCACTGACATTGTCTCTGATCGAGGTCCACAGTTCACAGCCAGATTTTGGAAAGCTTTTTGCACCTCACTAGGCTGTTCAGTCAGTCTCACCTCAGGTTTTCACCCCCAATCTAATGGCCAGACCGAGCGGGCTAATCAATGCATTGAAACTGTCCTCAGATGTCTTCGTGCTAAAAACCCAGTGACACATCTCCGGTTCAGCATTTCAAGACAAATCACTGTATTATCACAGCAGCTGACTGTCTCTGACTGAGAAAAAGCTCTATACCCACTTTTTTAGGAAAAATCTGATCCCTTGGTGTTAATATACTACCTCCTGAACACAACACATAGTACTGTTAAAAAATAAATGGTTGCGCATTCACGATTGGTTAATTCCAAGAGCAATATGAATCAGGTATCTCTCAGAAAGAGCTTTTAGGAGTGCCACATATACTTCTTACCAAAATTTTGGGTACCTATACAATATACCCATGTTTTTATGAGCAGTACTGAATATGCAAAACATAGATGTCATTATGGCGAGCGCAATCATTTGCCCGTCCATGTGATTGTGTGCCCCATCATTGAATGCTTTGACTAATTTAAATTGTGAGGGAATGGAATACATCAACATCCAGGCGATTCACGATTAAACATTATTCATTAAAATAATTGCAAATTATTCAAGAGAAAGCCACGACTCCTATATACTGGCAAACTCTGCCATTCCTGCAGTATTCTAGGAGATTCTCCTTGGAGGGATGGCTATCATGCCTGTAATGTGAATATAGGCCACTAGATGGCAGTATTTACCTTTTTTTGTTAAGCTCAGACTGGAGTCATGTTTAGACATGTCCTGGACATGTCTGGGGCAAGTCTCAGAAAATTAAAAAAAAAAAAGAGGTCTAAATGTGGGTGGGGTCTGCAAAAGAGAAAATAAGGAAAAGAATTGAGACAGTAAAGTAGTAGGAGAAATTGCAAGAAGATGACCAGACCTGCCATTCTGTTCAAGACCTGTGACGTTTCTTTTGTGGATTTCTTTGCCTGTGTTTGAGCATTTTCTTCATCCAGGACATCACCAAGCCACCCCACCAAAAAGGGACTGTAATTATTTCTGTTTTTTTTCTTATTTATCAATCTTGGTCTTTAGTTGTAGGTTGTTATTAGTCTTTGTCTTTGTTAAAAATTAAATGTGTTTTAGTTGTTCAAGCTGTGTTTGTCATCCCTTGCTGTTGCTGTTGTGTAATAAATGTAATAACAAATTGGGGCCATAACAAATTGGGGGCTCAAGGTCCGGGATAGACCATTGTGTGAGTAATTTATTGAAAATCTAACATTCCAAATTGTGAAATTGTTTTTGTGAATTTTCCTAGATATATATTGACAACAGCAATGGATGATTTCTTGGCATCACCAACCGTAGGGGTTTTGAAGTCTTTTAAAAAGACAGAACTGCTAGAAATTTGCAGACAGTTGGAGCTGACAGAGGTAAAACCAGCCATGCGAAAAGCAAGACTGGCTAGAGAGATAGTTGAATATTACATTGATGAAAATGTGTTTGCACCAGGAGATCTGGAACAGTTTCCAGTGGAAAATCCAAATATAGAAATGGAACTTAAATTAAAAATGCTAGAGATTGAAAGGGAGGAAAGAGAAAAAGAAAGGGAGGAAAAAGAAAAACAAAGAGAATTTGAGAGGGAAGAAAAAGAAAAACAAAGGCAGTTTGAGTTAGAAAAATTAGCAAGAGAAGAAAAACAAAGAGAATTTGAGAGAGAGAAAGAGGAAAGAGCAGAAAGAGAGAGACAGAGACAGAGAGATTTTGAATTAGAGAAATTCGATAGAGAAGAAAGACTCTAAATGGAGCATCTAAAAATTAAAATTCAAACTGAAAATAAATTTCGGGCTAGCCAGGAGGTAAAATTGGTGCCTCCATTTTCGGAAAAGGATGTTGACAACTATTTCCAGTGTTTTGAAAAGGTAACAAAGAGTTGCCAGTGGCCAAAGGAACACTGGCCTCTGATGTTGCAAACTGTCCTCAAGGGTAAACCTCAACAAGCCTATTCGGCTTTGTCTGCAGATGATTCCTCTGATTATGATGTTGTCAAAAAGGTTATTTTGAGAGCATATGAGTTGGTTCCAGAGGCTTACCGACAGAAATTCAGAGGTTTGAAGAAATCTGAAAATCAGACTTATGTTGAATTTGCTAATGAGAAGCAGGTTTGCTTTGAGCGCTGGTGTACTTCTATGGAGGTCAAGGATGATTTCAACTCACTAAAAGAGATGGTGTTAGTTGAAGAATTCAAGAACTGTGTTAAGGATGATGTTAAGACCTACCTTAATGAGAAGCAAGCACTGAACTTGCAATCAGCTGCCAAATTTGCAGATGAATATGTTCTCACACATAAGTCTAAATTTCAGTCTAGCAGTAAAAATAGATGGTCCCAATTTCAGAAAAAGGGTTACGGTGATACCCAAGATTCCTCACCCAAAGACAAAGACAAATCTGGTGATGGTGCTCAGAAATCCAGTAACAGGTCTGATCAAAGTGTGAAAGCTGACAGTGACAAAAGTGGTCTAGTTTGCAGTTATTGCAAGAAACCTGGTCATGTTAAAACTAACTGTTGGTTCCAAAAAGCGAAGAAAGAAAAAGAAAAGGATACCAAACCAAATGCCTTTGTGAAAACAAGGTTAGAAACCCCTGTAGTAGATAACCAATATGCTAAATTGCCTGCTTCTTGTGGGGCTAAAAAGCCTAATACAGCTGACTTTGTGAGGGAGGAATTTCTTCCATTTGTGTCAGAGGGATTTGTGGCTCTGAATGAGCATACTACTCCTGTCCCCATATATATCCTAAGGGATACCGGAGCTTCTCAGTCACTTTTGTTGATGGACTCCTTGGATTTACGTGATGAGACCGCTTCAGGGGATTTCATACTTGTACAAGGTATTGAAGGGAGGACTGTATCTGTACCCCTGCGCTCTATATTCTTGAAGTCAGATTTAGTTACAGGACAGGTAAAGGTGGGACTTATGTCAAGTCTACCTATAAAGGGTGTTTCTCTGTTGCTAGGCAATGACCTGGCTGGGGGCAAAGTAGTTCCCCCTGTACATCTTACTTCACAGCCGAGCACTGAAAATGGGGATGAGGACCCATCTCTGTATCCTTCTTGCGCAGTGACTCGTGCTATGGCCAAGAAGGCTAAAGAAGATGATGTTGTGGTGCCGTCCAGTACATTGAATAGTCAGGACTCAGGTGGTTCGCCTCATGACTCTGATTGGCCTACTATGGTTTCTCCGTTTGAGGACTTATCAGATACTTTTATCAGTTCTCTATTCAGCCAGCCGGATGGGTCTGGTGATTCTGATGTGTCTGGAGACTTGTCTCTGTCCAGAAAGCGGTTGATTGAGGAGCAAACTAATGATCCTGAAATTGGTGTACTAAAGAGGAGAGCCCTTCCTGAAAAAGAAATAGACGCAGTTCCAGTTGGGTATTATCTCAAGGATGGTGGGTTGATGCGGAAGTGGCGCCCTCCTGATATCCCTGCCAATGCAGATTGGGCAGTGGTCAGGCAAATTGTTGTTCCGAAGGTCTATAGGAATGAGATCTTAACAATGGCTCATAGTTTACCTTTAGGAGGTCATCTTGGTGTTAACAAGACTGTTGATAAGATCATGAAACACTTCTTTTGGCCTGGGCTTCGGAAAGACGTTTCCAACTTTTGCAAAACCTGTCACACTTGTCAGGTAGTTGGAAAACACCAGTTAGACCCACCTGTAGCTCCATTGCAGCCTATCCCAGCATTTGGAGAGCCCTTCTCTAAGGTCATTGTTGATTGTGTTGGTCCATTACCCAAGACTAGATCTGGAAATCAGTACTTGTTGACAATCATGTGTGCATCTACCAGATTTCCCGAAGCCATACCTCTACGTAACATCAAGGCAACTGCAATCTCAAAGGCTTTGATAAAGTTCTTCACGTTGTTTGGCCTTCCCAGGGAAATTCAGTCAGACCAAGGTAGCAATTTCACTTCAGGATTGTTTCAGCAGGTTGCGTATGAACTAGGTGCAAAGCAGATTCTTTCTAGTGCCTATCATCCAGAAAGTCAGGGTGCCTTAGAGCGGTTTCATTCCACTCTCAAGACAATGATGAGGACTTATTGTTATGACCATGAGAAAGACTGGGATGAAGGGGTTCATTTGCTGTTGTTTGCAGCTAGAGAAGCAGTGCAGGAGTCTACTGGATTCAGTCCATTTGAGCTAGTGTTTGGTCATGAAGTGAGAGGACCTTTGCTATTATTGAGTGAACAATGGCAAGAGGAAGAGCCGCAAATCAGTCTGTTAGACTATGTTAGCAAGTTCAAGGAAAGATTGCGTGCAGCTTGTGACCTTGCCAAAGAGAACTTGAAATCAAGTCAGGGAAAAATGAAAACTTGGTATGATCATAAGGCTAGAAGCCGTGAGTTTAAACCAGGAGACAAGGTCCTTGTGTTGTTTCCCTTGCAGTCCAATCCATTGCAGGCTAGATTTCATGGTCCTTATGAAATTCTGACAAAACTCAATGATCTCAATTACATTGTGAAGGCTCCAGATAGGAGAAAACCAAAACAATTGTGTCATATTAACATGCTAAAGCCTTATCATGACAGAAATTAAGTGTTGCAAAATCTTGATGTAAAACTCCAGCACTTAGAACCCTCACAGAGAGATCAGTTTGAAAGGTTGATCAATAAATATGAGGATTTGTTTCCTGATGTTCCAAAGAGAGTTACTATAGCCTCTCATGATGTAGATGTTGGTGATGCCAAACCAATAAAACAGCATCCATACCGGATGAATCCTGAAAAGAGAAAGATTGCTGAGAAAGAGGTTGAGTACATGTTAAAACATGATATTATCAGACCCTCCAACTCCGATTGGAGTTCACCCTGTGTGCTAGTTCCAAAACCTGATGGAAGTACTAGATTCTGTACAGATTATCGCAAAGTCAATGCTGTAACTAGAACTGATGTGTTTCCAATACCTAGGATTGATGATTGTATTGATAGTGTAGGGCAAGCAAAGTTTCTGACCAAGATTGATTTATTGAAGGGTTATTGGTGTGTGCCTTTAACTGAGAGGGCCAAGAGCATCTCTGCTTTTGCCACACCATCTGGATTGTACCAGTATGAAGTCCTACCCTTTGGCATGAAAAATGCCCCAGCCACGTTCCAAAGGATGATACAGTCTACAATCGCCGGATTGCCACACACGGGTGCATACATCGATGACCTGATCACATGGAGTGACTCCTGGGAAGAACATCTAAAAGATGTAGAGACGTTGTTCCAGCGCCTGACCCAGGCTAACCTGACTGTTAACCTGAACAAGAGTGACTTTGGTTGTGCTACTGTCACCTATCTTGGCTACGTCATAGGCCAGGGTAAGGTGGCACCCATAAATGCTAAGGTCCAAGCCACCATGGACTTTCCAGTTCCTGACAACAAAAAAGCTTTGCGCCGCTTCCTTGGAATGATCGGGTACTACCGCAAGTTCTGCAAGAACTTTGCTGAGATTGCTCTCAGTCTAACTAACCAACTGAAGAAAGGCGTAAAGTTCACCTGGGATGATGCATGCCAGAGAGCCTTCGATCGCCTGAAGTCTCTGCTGTGTCACTTCCCCGTGCTCAAATCTCCTGACTTCAACAAACCGCTCTCCATCGCGGTTGATGCTAGCGACCAAGCTTGTGGATCTGTGCTCCTACAGAGAAGCGACTCTGATGACATTGAGCATCCCGTGGCATACTTCTCCAGGAAGTTCAATGGCCACCAAAAGAACTATTCCACAATAGAGAAGGAACTGTTGGCTCTGGTCCTTTCTTTACAACACTTTGAGGTTTATGTTTGTACAGGACAAAAGCCAATGATTGTGTACACTGACCACAATCCGTTAATGTTTTTGAGTAAGATGAAAAACAAGAATCGGAGATTGTTGAATTGGAGTTTGATTTTACAGGAGTTTGACTTGGAAATTAAGCATGTGAAGGGTACAGACAATGTAATTGCTGATTGCTTATCCCGTGTTTGAATGTGTATATCATGTGTTTGAATATTGTATGATATGTATATATAGACAAGTGTTCACTTAACCATTTTGTATTGAAAAGAAAAATTTTGCCTTTATGAGTCAAAATTTTTCCCTTTTGGAATGGAGGTGTAATGTGAATATAGGCCACTAGATGGCAGTATTTACCTTTTTTTGTTAAGCTCAGACTGGAGTCATGTTTAGACATGTCCTGGACATGTCTGGGGCAAGTCTCAGAAAATTAAAAAAAAAAAGAGGTCTAAATGTGGGTGGGGTCTGCAAAAGAGTATATAAGGAAAAGAATTGAGACAGTAAAGTAGTAGGAGAAATTGCAAGAAGATGACCAGACCTGCCATTCTGTTCAAGACCTGTGACGTTTCTTTTGTGTATTTCTTTGCCTGTGTTTGAGCATTTTCTTCATCCAGGACATCACCAAGCCACCCCACCAAAAAGGGACTGTAATTATTTCTGTTTTTTTTCTTATTTATCAATCTTGGTCTTTAGTTGTAGGTTGTTATTAGTCTTTGTCTTTGTTAAAAATTAAATGTGTTTTAGTTGTTTAAACTGTGTTTGTCATCCCTTGCTGTTGCTGTTGTGTCATAAATGTAATAACAAATTGGGGCCATAACATGCCTAAAACTGCATGAATTACTGTTCAATCAAAAACAGGGAGTTCAGGTTAGAAAGTTATTTAATGTTATGTATAGCATGGTCACCAAGTCGAACTGACAGAAAAAAAGGAATGTATGAACAACTGAGAGTAAATATGTATGTTGTTGTGTATAGGGATTCTTTTAATTCTGTACACGCAAGAATCTGGGACCATCAACAAACAAACTAACAAACAAGCCAGTTTGCTAATTTAAAGGAAAAGTCAATATATGATAAACCTACATTGCCAAATAAAATCAATAATCTCTGCTATCCAAACAAATAAGCGAGTAAATGTCTGGTATAAGACCGCTCAAGCAAGTTGCCATGTTCGTTCGGCTAGAAGAGAATCCCTACGTCACTCGGGCTGGTAGCTCGAATCAGTCAGGTTTGGATCGCCTGTTTCGTTGGAACACCCAACAGCCACGCAACTTGTTTCAATGTACTTTGCCTGATTGACGATCAATCAATTTTAACTTCATTTACAGAGCAATAAAGACCTAGGCTACATGTATGTTATGGTTAAGAGATGATAGTGTCCAAAATAAATCATTTACATTAATGCTTTGATTTGAGACCGCAAGGACGGAAATCGTAATAATTAATTAGAAAAAATCTCAACCCTCTCAGTAATTCCATGCATTGAGTCTGTGAGGAATCGATCTGGAACCAAATGCGAGGACACGGGATTGCAAAAATGAGGTGCTTTATTGAATAAGGGGGATAACCCCCGCAGAGAAAAAGGCAACAGTACAGAGTCCGTAATCCAAAGCTAGAATTCCAGTGGGACAGAGCAGAGTTCGTTACCAGGGCACCAATCACAAAAATCGTAGTCAGACAAAACAGATCCGGTACACAGGCATAGGTTTGTGGGAGAAGCAAACTCATAAGCCAAAGGACAGTCCGAATCGTAAACAAGGCAGCAATCCAAAATCGAGGTCGGGCAGAAAAAGGTCAAAAAATACACAGATGCAACAATATCCAGGAGGGCAAACCAAGAATCAGAAGTCGGGCAATGCAGTCATGGAGGCGGAAACAAAACGTGGCACAAGAAACAAGGAAGTTACGATCTGACATGGAAGTGAAAGTGAAGACACCTTAAATACACATCCGGGGTGAACACATGACAAGGGAGAACGGGTGCGATCAATGAAACAATAATCAGGGTTGACACATGAGGAATAATCTAATTACATGAATTTGGCAAATGCCAAAACGCAGACAGGGATCACAAGACAATCCTATGAACAAACAACAGCTCCGATTAAGGAGTACTAAAGTGTATAGTCTAAAGAAAAGGGAAAGCCTGAGATACAAGTGGAAAACTGCAGTAGAGATAATTAGGGATAGGCAAGGAGGGCGGAGATAAGAATTGGGTGATTGCTGAGATATGGTTAGTCAATTAGTATGTGCAGCTATACAATCCCGAGTGCAAGTTTGTAAGTTAGTAAAAATATACAATGTTAATAAGTGTTAGTAATTATCGAAAACAATAAACTGTTAGTTCTGTTAGTTAATAGCAGAAGGAGAGAGGAAGGAAGAACACAAGATATGAAGGAAGATTGAAATCCCAGAAACCAGTGAATCACCTGAATGCGTGGCACGTAAGACTAAACCATGGGCAAAGACCTACACAAGACAAGACAGGGTAGACGTAGTGCAAAGCATGGCATGGCAGAAATAAACAAGACAAGCGAAATGAAAACATGGCATGATATCTATGGCAAGGGAAATAATAAAAACATGAAATCCAAATTACCAAAACACTATACGCAATCAAAGAATAGTCAAAATAACATGCAGAGGTCACCTAACACGAAAATCAATAAAAATGGCATAGCCAGGCACAAAACTTGAACATGGCATGAAAACAGGATCCTAACATTGCCTCCCGGCGTTTCACCAGGTTTAGGACGAGATGCATGAAAGTCTCTGATTAATGACTTGTCCAGGATGTGCCTAGCTGGCACCCAACTGCGGCGTTCAGGGCCGTAGCCCTCCCAGTCGACGAGGTATTGAAGTCCGCGACCTCGTCGACGGCAGTCCAGCAGAGTCCGAAGAGTGAAAGCTTCGCCTCCGTCAATGATACGGGCGGGTGGTGAGGGATCAGGACCAGATGACAGGGGGTGGGTAACAGCAGGTTTGATTTGTGACACGTGGAATGTAGAGTGAATTCTGCGCATGGACAAGGAAGACGGAGGCGAACATTAGAGGGGCTAATGATCTTTTCCATAGTGAAGGGGCCTAGAAATCTGGAAAACAACTTGCCCCCGTTACCTCTCAATGGAATGTCCTTGGCAGAAAGCCGCACGCGCTGCCCAGGCCGGTATGATGGAGCAGGGGTGCGTTTCCTGTCGGCACGAGCCTTCATGCGTGCCACCGACCTGAGCAGCGCCTCCCGTGTGGTTTTCCAGGTGCGTCTGCATCGCCGAATGAACTCACGGGCAGAGGGGACAGCTACGTACCTCCTCCTCCTGGCAGGGAAATATGGGTGGTTGGTAGCCTAAACAAGCTTGAAAGGGAGAGAGTCCAGAAGCAGCAGAAGTGTGACTGTTAATGGTATATTCTGCCCAGGGTAACTGATGACTCCAGGAGGAGGGGTTCTTAATACATAGGCATCTAAGGACAGTCTCAATACACTGGTTAGCCTGCTCAGTCTGGCCATTGGATTGGGGGTGAAAGCCGGAGGACAAACTAACAGCGGAACCAAGGGATTTATAAAATGTTTTCCAAAATTTGGCTGTGAATTGAGGCTCGCGGTCAGAGGTGATGTCTGAAGGGATACCGTGTAATCTGATAACGTGTTGTGTGATAAGGGTGGCTGTTTCTTGGGCAGAGGGTAGTTTGGTGAGTGGAACAAAGTGAACGACCTTGGAAAATCTATCGACGTTGGTGAGTATGGTGGTGTAGTGATTGGAAGGGGGCAGACCAATGATGAAATCTAGTGCGATGTGTGACCAGGGATGGTGAGGTGTAGATAGGGGTTGCAATAAGCCATGAGGTGGTTGATGTGATACCTTTCCCTGGGCACAGACTGAGCAGGCAGTGACATAACTTTGAACGTCTTCTTTGATCCCAGGCCACCAGAAACGACGAGTGATGAATTCCAGGGTGCGACGGATGCCTGGGTGACAGGATAGGTTAGAATTGTGCCCCCAGTCCAGGACTCGGGGGCGCAAACTGGCAGGAACAAATAGACAGTGGTTAGGGCAAGAGCTAGGTGCAGCAGAACCATCTTGAGCATTTCTGACTTCATTTTCAATGTCCATGGTGATAGCGTTGACAAAGGTCTTTTGAGGTAGAATGGTGTCAGAGCAGGGGGGATCTTTCTCGGTCTCAAAACATTGTGACATGGCGTCGGTTTTGACGTTCATGCTACCAGGGCGATATGAGAGGTGGAAGTTAAAACGGGAGAAGAACAGGGCCCACCTGGCTTGACGGGGGTTCAACCTTTTAGCCGATTGGAGGTACTCAAGGTTTTTGTGGTCGGTCAAAACTAGGAACGGCAGCTCGGAGCCCTCCAACCACTGCCTCCACTCCTCCAGCGCCAATTTGACGGCGAGTAACTCACGGTTGCCGATGTCGTAGTTGCGTTCCGCAGGAGAGAGGCGACGGGAGAAGAAGGCACAGGGATGGATCTTGTTGTCCCTGGGGGCTCTCTGGGAGAGGACAGCACTCACTCCCACGTTAGACGCATCAACCTCGACCACAAACTGGAGGGAGGAATTGGGAATGGTTAGTATGGGGGCAGTGGTGAAACGTGACTTGAGGTCTGAAAAGGCTGTTTCAGTCTCAGGGGACCAGCGGAATTGGGTCTTAGTCGACGTGAGGGCCGTAAGGGGAGCAGCAATGGAGCTATAGTTACGGATGAACCTTCTGTAAAAGTTAGCGAATCCCAGGAAGCGTTGTAGGGACTTACGGTCAGAAGGTTTGGGCCAATTCATCACAGCTTTGATCTTCGCGGGGTCCATACGAATAGAGTCAGGTCCGACGATGTATCCAAGAAACGAGGTAGACTGCACAGAAAACTCACATTTTTCAGCCTTGACGAATAGTCGATTCTCCAGCAGGCGTTTCAGGACTTGGCAGACATGTCGGACATGGTCTTCCTGGGTTTTGGAGAAGATCAGAATGTCGTCTAGGTAAATAAAAACAAAATTGTTAATGACATCACGTAAAACATCATTGACCAGGTTCTGGAAGACCGCTGGCGCGTTGGTGAGCCCAAAGGGAGGAACCAGGTACTCCCAGTAGCCAGTAGGGGTATTGAAGGCGGTCTTCTACTCGTCTTTCTCCCGAATCCGAACTAGGTGATAGGCATTCCTGAGGTCCAACTTGGTAAAGATCTTGGCGCCTTGAAGGAGGTCAAAAGCGGTATTCATCAGTGGTAAGGGGTATCGGTTCTTGATAGTGATTTCGTCAAGGCCCCGGTAGTCAATACAAGGTCTCAGTGACCCGTCCTTCTTGCCCATGAAGAAGAATCCAGCCCCAGTAGGTGAGGATGAAGGGCGAATTATTCCTGCAGCAAGTGACTCCTTGAGATATTTCTCCGTGGCCTGCGTCTCAGGCTTGGACAGGGAGAACAGGCGACCTCTGGGGGGCGTAGTTCCGGGCTTGAGCTCTATGGAGCAATCGTAGGGTCTGTGCGGTGGTAGGCTAGTGGCACGAGACTTGCAGAACACCTCACGAAGGTCGTGGTACTCTGGGGGAACCTTCTCCAGGTTCGGTATCTCTTCTGGGACAGGAGTAGGGACAGGAACTTGAACGTCGCTGAGACATGACTGGGCGCAATTGGGATTCCATCCCTTGATTTCATGTCTGCCCCAGTCAATGTCAGGCCGGTGTTTTGCCATCCACGGATGGCCGAGAACCACAGGAGCTTGAGGGGACTTGATTAAAAACAGCTTAATGAGTTCATGATGGTTCCCCGAGATGCGGAGCTTGAGGGGGCTGGTGACATGGGTTATGTGGGCAATGTTCTGGCCGTTCTCCTCAGCTCCAGAATCAATGAGGGCTGTGGCCTTTCTCCCTCTTGCGGGCCACTCAAGGGAGATGGAGAAACAGGTACGGTTTCTAGAGGAGTATTCAATAGGAGTAACGCCCACTAATGCTCCTCTCCTCGTTAGTGGGCGTTGCCTTTTACTGGTCATCGGGAAATGTAGTGGCCCTCCTTGCCGCAGTAAAAGCACGCCTTCTCCCTCCTCCTACGTTCCCTCTCCTCACTGGCGAGTCTGGTACGACCTAGCTTCATGGGCTCTGGGTTAGGTGGAGGTTTGGGTCTCTCGGGTAGTAGAGGTCGAGGCTTAGCAGGAGGCTTGTAGGGGTTGGCAGGGAGAACGGAGCGTTTTAAAGGTGGCAACTTTTAGTCAAAAGTTTAAAATACATTTTGGTGTTTAAATTGATTCCATGATTTTTTAAAACTTAAATTGTTAATTTATTGTATGATGTCTGTGTTTTCTTTCTTAAGAACTATGAGACATTAAACTGCATAATTTTCTACAACATTGTATTAAAAAACTGGAAAAATTGGGGTGTCCTAAAACCTTTTACCGGGACGGTATTAAAAAGAACGTATTTTAGGGGGAAAACATTATTCTTAACATATTGACCACACATTGAACGCGGCATAAGAAATGTTTTAGTATTCGTTAATGCCATTGCCTTAGCTTCCTCTAAGCAAATGTAAACAAATTTACTGTCTCGAGGACATTTTTGGTTCGATGCACTGAGCAATAATGTCGTGGTTGAAACTGGCACTGTTAGAAATCGGTGATTTATATGTTTGTTTTTAGTATGTTTTATTAGTTTTAGTCGCTGTTTATTTATTTATCATATTTATTCTTTAAGAGTATGTATGTTTCTGTAAGATTGCGCTGTCTTTCTTCAGTGTTTTCCTCTCGGTTCTGTCTCGTGGAGTCTTGTCTTTTTCATCACACTCTCTTCCCTGTAATTTCGATTAGGTATTTCCACTTCCTTCTCTCTCGCTGTTCTCATTAACTATCCACACCTCAGAGTAGTTTAGTGAGGCTTGGGTGTTTATTTAGATTAGAGTTAGAACTCCATCCTTTTCCTCTCTCTCTCCTATCACTGTCCTTGCTTTTCTAGCTCCACCTCTCTCTACAGCTGTCCTATGTTTAGCTGGGATTCCACTTAATTTGTTATTGTTTAATAGGCCCACTTTTTCCTCAGCTTCTTGTGGACTCATTTCTTCCCATAGCTCGTCTTGGTTAAGTCTCATTTCTGCGCTCTTTTCTTGTTTCAATTGTTGAAAGCTCGTTTCTTGTGATTCTCCCGTAAGTCTTGTATTTGATTGTTTGTACAGTGTTGTGAGATTGCGGATTGATTGATTTCCCTTATTCCCATTTTGTACCATTCTGTTTAGTTTCTCCTGTGTTCTCCCTTATCCCATCCAACACCCTTTTCCTTCCCCTTCCATTCCCTTAGCTCAGCCCCTTTGTTACTGTCTTTGTGCGGACTGATTCTTTGGTTACTGAACTACTTTGCTTGTCCCCTGACTTTGATTCTGCCTATTCTGCATTACTGTTTGCCTGGCTATTGATCCATTTCTGTCCTTGACCATGAGCTTTGTCAACCCTAATAAACGCCCTGCCGAGGCTGAACTGCACTTGGAGTCTCAGCCCGTTCCTTTCAGGCAAGCCATTCTGCCGTTTAGTCTTGTGAATTAGTTCATCAATCCTCTGACTGCTAATCAAGCAAAGTAATATTGAGTTATTGTTTGTTTAACGCTGAGGATTCTGCCTCCCTTAACTCTGACGGCACGTTACTGCTCTTTATCAATGACTCAATTTCCACTACTTATGCTTTGACTCCATACACTCGAAAAACATGATCAGCCCTGGTGATGTCACGCACTGGTCTAGAAAGAATATTTCCTTTTGTTTGAGAGGTCAACTATTTTCGATGGCGGCAATGGCAGATTCTTAAATTAGTAGGATTATGCCATGTTTGAAAGCAGATTACACTATGTAAAAACAATCAATAAAATAATGACATATTGCTTTTGGATATCAGAGATTATACACTTTATTTGACAGACTAGGTTGACCATATGTTTACTTTTCCTTTAAAACTGTTATCATCAATTCACAGCAGCTTCTTTGCAATATTAAAACCAAGAAGATAAATAAACAATAATAATTTCCGCCTTAGTGCTGAATGCTAATATCACAATTTTTTCCAGTTTAAGGCTGTGTAAGTCAGAAATTTTGTCACAGAGACTGTGGGAAATTATTCAAGTGAAGCAAGACATTTGTAAATTAAATAACCGAATTGTTGAGCAATTAAATTTTGGAATTTTAGGACACCAGCATCTAAATCTGCGTAAATGGTAAATATTCACCCAGTGGTGTGGTACAGTGCTTAAGGTAATCCTAATGAATGTCTCAATTTGATGATAGAAGGGTCTCAAAGGAGATGTCCAAAATGGTCCAAGGATTCCCAGGAAGTCCAAGAATTTCTGTGTCCAGGGATGTAACCGAGAAGGAAAATTGTGAGGCCGATGATGTGACTAAGAAATGCAGGCTAGACTGAATCCAAGATTTGCAGAATAAATCCTGTAATGTGTCCAACTGCTAAATCTTAGATTAACTCTCTCACAAGTTCACAAGTATTTATACTTCCAAACGACCTTTCCAGAAGTTTCCACAGATTTCTTGACATTTGTGTCTTGTTTGAGACGGGGTGTTCCACAAGCCCCAGCGGCCGGCGATTTCGCCAACTACTCAGTCCTACTCCGCCGACTACTTTCCTGACAGCTTTAAAAATTTAAGGCGAGTTTTGATGCACTTTATTTTGATAGACACTTTTCAGTTGACTGATTACCGCCTCTTCACCGCTGTTAAGCGGCGCTGTGATTAAGCTGACTCGAAAACAACTTCAACATCCAATAATATTACGCGTCATACAAACTTTAACAATAGTACTTCTGTCATCTGCGCATTGTTGTATTGTCTGAAAATCTTAGAAATTTGTGCAGTTGCTAGTAGGGATGCTGCCCAAAAAGAAGGCAAAGACGAATAGCGGGCAGACATTAATGATGTCTTTCGTTAAGAAAGGTAATTTCAGAACAATAAACTGAACTGATGAGGCAATTCTGCACAGAGGTCAGCCCATATGCAATGATACAGTAAACGTCCATAAACTGTTTGCATACAGAGCAGTAGTAGCCCACTACCACATGCCCCAGTGTTCAGACCGGGGACAGTCGTTGCCACCATGCAATCACAAAATGAATTAAATTACCTGCGTTTTCCACATAAGTTTCTACGAATCAACTAGCAGTGACCCAACCTGCATTAAAACGTTGGTAAATTGTATAAATATTGCCTCATTCTTGCTGCGAGTGTGCTGATGCGTTCATCACATCTAATCCGCAACTATGCATTAATTCGCTCATTCAACTTGTAATGCCAATAGAAGCCACTAGATGGCTGTATTTACCTTTTTTTTTGTTAAGCCCAGACTGGAGATAGGTTTGGGCATGTTTTAAGCATGTCTGGGACAAGTCCCAGAGAAAAATTTTAAAAAGCCTAAAAGGTGGGAGGGGTCTGCAAAAGAGTGTATAAGGAGTAAAATTGAGACAGTAAGGTAGTAGGAGAAATTGCAAGGAGAAGGATACATGTGACCAGACCTGTCATTCTGTTCAAGACCTGTGAAGCTTTTAGAGGATTTTTGCCTGTGTTAGAGCATTTTCCTCACCCAGGACATCAACAAGCAACCCACCAAAGGGACTGTAAATATTTCTGTTTTTGTATATAATCAATCTTGGTCATTAGAGTAGATAGTAGATGAGTTAAAGTGTTTCTTTATTAAATGTGTTTAAGTTTTAAAATTTTTGTCTGTCATCCTTTGCTGTTGTTAATGTCATAACAAATTGGGGCCATAACAAACTACACAGTATGACGACTGGTAAAATTTTTTTTCGCTACCATTCTGTTCAATACATTAAAAAGTTATCACACATTTTCCTTAGACGAGGACATGAAACGTGAATTGTTTTTTGTATATTCTGAATCGTGTAGCTCGTGAGACAGCACTTATTTAATTTGGCTTAGGCTTTAAGTGGCGTTGTTTGCACTGATGTTCATAATTCGATATGCTCAATATGTTTTCTTTTTACTACTGAAAATATTTTAAAGAAGCAGTATCTAAATTACTTTGCAGTAAAAATGCTGAAATGAGAGGTGTAATTTTTAAAATTAATATCACATGTATTGTATATTACGTCAGTGATCAGAGATCTTTTTTTACCATTAAAGTTTCTTGATCATTTTTGCGTTATGTAGGTGCCATGCTTCCTCCGTTGTTGGTGCCATGCATCCTCTCAATTCCAATGAAGTCCAACACCTCATGAAAGTCAGAAAGCAACCTCTTTAACTGCAGACCAGGTTGCGTATTCTGATCTTTGCTGATATTTATTTTATAAATTCCAATTAAATGGTGATTCCGTAATTTTTCCCTCAACATAGTGACTCAATATTTGTTATGGTTGAAAATGTGTCAAAAGAAAATCCTCTGACATTTAAATGACTGAAATATTGAAATTAATGTATAATTGTGAAGAGATGCTAATTATTTTCTACAGGTCATAATACTTATGACTAGCGAAGATAGGCAAACGATGCGAGTTGAGGAATAAACAGTGATAATTAAGAAAAAATGTTAAAAAGAAATAATTACGGTGGTGTTGGAGTTGACTTATGCTTGCTTAAAGTTTTTAATGTACTTGTGTTTGTGGTACTAGTTAATATTGTGCATAAAATGGTGGCATGTATATAAGCGTGTTCAACTTAAAATAGCTAAAAAATAGTGAATTTAACTAGAAAATTCTAAAACTTTCCACTGAAAAATAGCTGTGAATTAAGCTGTCTAAGGTCCACTAGAACGCAATAAAGAGCACCACTGACAAAAAAATCCCCCTTGAAGGGGACTGACCATGTGCTGCACATGCAACTCATGGCTGGCTACTGTCATGGTTTAGGCGTGTGTTTGTTTGTTGGACCTTTCTTTGTTCTATCGTCCGGGACGATATCGAGTTTCTTTTTCACCAAATTCCTGGCCCAGCAGGCTGATTGAGCTGGGGGAGAGTTTTCCGGACTCTATATATATGGCAGGGGGTTCACCACGCCTATCGGCCTATGGAATTTACTAGTACTGCCCAATTTTTAATAGTCCTGAAATATTGCGACATTTTTCACTTCTATACACCGATCGAGCGCAGTCTCGACCAATCAAAACAGCTACGACATTGTCGTAAGTCTCAGGGATGTGATTTGGGTGAAGTGAAATTATATGAAAATTTTGCTGGGGGTCTGGGGGCCCCTGGTGGGGGGGATACGGAGGGGGCGAAGCACCCTGAAGCTCCTACGTTTTAGAGATTTTTAGTGCCCTAAGTGCACTAAGAATTCAATAAAATAATAAACAAGAGTTGTCAGAAAGACAACAAAGCTCGCCGGGGGGCAACCATCATTATTTACTGTTTTACTACCTGTGCTTTAAAAAGGATACTACTTCGTATGGAATATTGTAAAGTTGATTTTTTTTTTTTGTTATGACATAGATGTATTCGAGACTCAGTTTTTGATTACTATTATTATTTTATATAAAAACTATATTATTATTATTTTGATTACCTTTACAAAAAGGTAGGTCAAAGCTCAAGGTCAAGGTCACGAGGTCAAAAATTTTGGCATCGGTAGGTAGGCCTGGCATCAAGGAGTATACATGCAAAGTATGGAAGCCCTATCTCTCACGGTTCAAAAGTTAAAGGCAAGGTTAAAGTTTTTTTAAAGGCCAGGTAGAGGTCATGGTCAAGGTCACCAGGTCAGAAATTTTGGCATCGGTAGGTAGGTCTGGAATCAAGGAGTACACATGCAAAGTATGAATGCCCTATCTCTCACGGTTCAAAAGTTATAGGCAAGGTTAAAGTTTTTCTGCACGCAGACGCCGGGGGTACGGCATTCGTCCCGGTGAGCTAAAAACAGAATTATCATCCAACGTACATTCAAGCCATCAAACACATTCAATCTTTGACTTCCAAGTCAAGTCAAAATTAGTCACACGCTCCAAGCTTGTAAAGAATTTGATCTGCCACTATTGCACTCAGATAAAAGTCAAATAACATTTATTGAAAATAGCCAATATATCAATAACATCATTGACTTCACATTCAACTCCAAAATCATATCACAAAGTCATATCACATGCTCATGGGATTTTATGAATTTAGACTTCCCTGACTGTACTGTGTAATAGCAAAAATGAAAAATAAGAACATAATCACTGTAGATACACACCACTAATAAATCTTTTTTCTTTATCCAATCATTTGTAGAAACCATCTATGAGTTCTTTGAGTATTTTCAGCTTCCAATTATTGACTAAAAACACAATCCTGATGGAACTCCTGGAAATATGCATTAAATATTATGCATTACATATTAACCAAGTGAATAAGCGACGACGGAAAACAATGTCACTAACTAGCGACATTCTGATTTATTCGCTGTCCAGTAACGCTCCATTTACATGAAAAAACAAAAGTGAAACTACAAGGAAGGGCTCCTCGTTGAGGTCCTGGAGCACCTTTAATTATACGACGCGATGGAAAAGTTGCATGTCGTCGTGGTATCAATCGCCAATATTGCTAAAGGTCATGGATTAGCTAGGTAGCTGATGAAATAACCATGATTTAGCTTTGGACCTAGGCGCCCAGCTGCGTTGGCAATGATAACCCGTGCGCATGCTGGCCGCAGTAACCAATTAATTCAGCATTCACAGAAGTCAAAATGTAGGGTGATAATGCTTCATATTAAAGTGTTCGAAAGTGAGGTAAGAAAATAAAGGTCCGTCAGGTTTGTTGGTAAGCTTACGTAATGCAATGTTATGGTTTCACTGGCCATACTACCATTAATGGGAGCTGGCGAAGGTGCGTCGAAGAGCTAAGATGAGCACCCACTCGCACTCCCGGGGGATACTGGTACACACGGAACCAATCACGCAACTTATCAGCGCCGTACAGCATTTGTCTCAACGAGTTACATAAAGGGACGCAGCAGTGTCCAGCCGTCAACCGCTCACGCCGCTGAAACTTAGGCTACAAGACTGCTTCATCCTCGCTCCACTAGCCGAATGGGCTACACAAAATACAGATAGACGAACTATTAATTAATATTACTATATTACAAGCTATCTGCTGTCTCGAATATCCGAAATATCGAAGTCGTTTCTTTTCCTCAGTGTTGAAACTTGCCGTTGCGGCCCCTGCCCACACAGCATGACATTTGAAGTGCCTTAGCTGGCGAATTTGAAAACGGAGGTTCTGTAGAATGCATCGCGCATAAGATCAATTCAGTTACGGAAATACTAAAAGTCGGAATGCTATAGATATATAATCGGATTTTCATGACTGAAAAATCAGAGTTATGTTTATTTTTTTAATTTTGAAGATAAAAATTAGGAATTCCGCGAATTAGCAGAAAAATCAGTCTCCGAGAATACAGGCCCAGTGAATCCTGCTCACTGACATGAGCCTGCTGATAGACAGTAAGGGACTAAGGTCGTTTGAGTATCTGGAATGGTAGAGTATAACTTAAGTTCATGAAGTTTAGTAGGCCTAGTGGGAGGGTTGTAACTGCTGACGAAAAAATAGGGTCTAGCCACCAGTAATGATCCTTTATTTAGGAACGAAGTAAAAAATTCTTTTTCACTTTCACGAGAACTAATCGCCCGTGCCGTGCAATGACAGAGGGTGGAAGGGTGAATTTAAAAAGTGGGCTGTGTTTTAGCGCGACGGCCCGGCGGGCCGTTAGCCAAGCACCCAGGTGGCACTGTAGACGCTACAATACATGCGAGTCAATGAGAATTCCAGGAACGAGAATTCCTGTGCCCATTGACCCCCAGAGAACCTTCCATACATATATAATCACTCCGAGTCTTGTGCCAGTACAATCTAGTTTCTAGGCACGGCGGTGCCGAAACCTTTGTAGCAGGCTTTGGGTTCGAAGAGAGTCGAGGCCACTCAGGCTGTTACTGTAGTGATGCCACAGCACACCTCAGCGGAGCTTCGCCTCCTGCAACAGAGTGATCCTGCGATTCAGGAACTGTTGGCCTTTTGGAAAAAGAGGCAATGTCCCACTCGTGAGGAGCGGGCATTGCTCTCTCAGTCCACGCTGGTCATGCTGAAACAGTGGGACCGCTTGCTTGAGAGGAATAGTGTCTTGTACCGAAGAGCGTTTCGTTCTGATGGCGCTGAAGCCATCTTCCAATTGTTGTTGCCGAGTGTATTGATAAGTGAAGTCCTGACCCAAGTGCACCAGGAGCACGGTCACCAGGGGGTAGAGCAGACGCTGGCGCCTCTACGGTCCTGGTGCTATTGGCCTGGTATGTCTTCTGACGTAGCCCAGTGGTGTCAGGTGTGTGAACGGTGCCAAGTGGCCAAAGATGTGCATCCAAAACCACACAGTGCCATAGGGCATCTCCTGGATTCTCGTCCCAACGAGGTCTTAGCCATTGATTATACTAGTCTAGAGCCCCCCCAAAATGGTCTAGAGAATGTTCTGGTGCTTACTGATGTTTTTAGAAAGTATACCATAGCTGTCCCTTCGCGGGACCAGCGTGCGGCCACAGTGGCCAGGGTTTTGGTGACGGAGTGGTTTTACAAGTTTGGCGTCCCCGCTCGGTTGCATTCAGATCAGGGCCGCAACTTTGAAGGTCTTTTTATCCAACAGTTGTGTCACATGTACGGGGTTGTAAAATCACGTACCACTCCGTACCATCCCGAAGGAAACGGTCAATGCGAGCGGTTTAACCGGACGCTTCACAACTTGTTACGAATTCTGCCCATCTCTCGAAAGAGGGATTGGTATGTGTGTCTGCCTCATGTCCTTTACTGTTACAACACGACTCCCCACCAGGCAACAGGAGAGTCTCCCTTTTTCTTGATGTTCGGGCAGGAGCCCAGGCTACCAATCGATTTCTTGTTAGGTCGAGTGGAGAACCCAGTTGGTGGGTCAGTCCATGAGTGGGTCCGGGAGCATCAAGCCTGCCTGCTGGTGGTATTCGAAGGGGCGAGAGAGCGCTTGCAACATGCTGCTGATCGGCGGAAGCAAGCCCATGATCAACGTGCTCGAAGTCCACCACTGCAGGAGGGGCAGTTGGTGTACTTGCGTGATTTTGGCGCAAGGGGACCCCACAAGACCCAAGATCGTTGGAGTTCTGTGAAGTACCGAGTGTTGAGGATGCCTAGGGAGGGTGGTTCGGTGTATAGCATCGTGCCAGTCGATGATGAGACTAAGGTCAGGCAGGTCCACCGCACTATGTTGAAGGCTGTTGTGGGCACAAACCTACCGGGTCATGCTCCCCCCATGCTCCGTCACTAGAAGAGGAGCCCTCGGTGGAGTATGATTTGCTAGTCATTAGTCAGCGACCGTCTGCGGCCACTGTGGCCACACCCTCCACCAAATCCATGGGGTCCCAAGTGCACCCATCCATTTTGGTCATGGGGGCGCCCCCATGTTCTCCTTCGTCTGCTGGCCCTGGTTACAGCAACACGGGTCCACGCCGGACCACACGTCAAACGGCTGGTCAGCACTCAAATGTGCACCGTCTTCCCCGGTCTGCCGGGGGGGTCCGTGTGGCCAGCCCCTCTGTTTCGGGTTCCAATTCCGTCTCTGTTCTGTTGAATAATGAATCGCTCCACTTGTGTGCTGTTGAAGAGCCCACAAGTCTGGAACAAGGGGTTGACTCCATCAAGCTCGAGCTCTTTCCCCCTCCACCGCTATATGCTGACACCTGATCAGTTATATTAGGATCGGGATTACATTAGACTTTGGAGTTTGTTGCGTTTAGTGTCTCTTTGGTGATCGTCGGGACGACGATCTAAGGCGGTGGGGTAGAATGTAGCAGCGTTGATATGCGTCCATGCCCATTATGTACGGTTAGCGCCTTTGGTGGCCATCTGTGGGTTGGCTGGTATAAAAGCGGCCGTTTCTGACCACCCCGCCTTCTTTCCTACATCCCCCATCGTTACTGGTGTGTTCCTTCCGGGTCGGAGGTCGCTAGCCCACAGGGCAAACGTTTGCATGCGGCTCCGGGTTTCCCTTGCATGCCACTCTACTGTTTGTGCTTGGTGAGTATTCGCTCCCTCGGTATGGTAGTTGATGCCTTCTGAGGCTAATGTTTGTGTGGTCTCAGGTAGCGCTGTGGCGGACGTAGCTGTCTCTCCCACCCTCCTTCGTGTGAGTGTTTGTGTCTGCATTGGTGCCTATAACAGGTATGTGTGTAATTATTCTAGCGAATAGCTGTAATATAGTAAACTGTCTAGCAATGCTAATAGTCTTCTCTTTATAACCAGGGCTAACTAAAACGCTGGTGCAATCGGCTTTTGGGTCGCTGCTGTTTTGTCTCCACGATCACCTCCAGCTTCTGTTGCTACGTCCTTGCTCTGCCTAGCTCGCCGCAGCTTTAACGTTTCATTGTGGCAGCTTAGTTGCTTGCCGCGCCCCTGCATTGTCTGGCTTTGGGCCACGGGGCGGGCCAGGACACATTACCTGACTGTGTTTATTTGGGGTCTCCCCAAAAACCTTCTTCTTAATTGTGTGATTGTAACGGGGTGTGTGCGTGTGCGAGTGTTTTAACGGAGTGTGTGTGAGTTTTGATATTGTTTGGCTTAGGCATTGGTTTGCGTTGTGTATTGATTTGAATTTGGTTCATTTTCTTTTGTCTATTTTTCTTTTTCATTTGTTATTGATTCCATTGTGAGCAGTGGTAATTATAAGTTGTGTTAATTTTGTTTGTAAAACTGCTATTATTTGGTTGGAAATTGTTTGTTTCCATTTGCATTTGTTTTACCTGCTCATTGAGTTTGTTTTCTCTTTTTAGTTGCTGGAGACCGGTGGTGGCGGTGCGGTGTGGTGGTGGTGTCCCCCTCGGCGTGTCTGCTGTGTCCTGGGAATGGGTTTCTTGCACCGAGTGTGTGTGTGTGTGTGTCTTGTATCCAGGGTGATTTGCTTTGAATTATTTAATTTGGTAAACCTTCCTTCACGCTGGTCGTTGAGCACTCACTCAGCTCCAGCTCTCTAAATTTTGTTTTCTTTTCCTTTCATTTTGTCTTATATGAATGAACTATTGTAAAGTATTAAAAGAACAACAAATGTAAAAATAAAATTTATATATATATATATATATATATATATATATATATATATATATATATATATTTCTTTATAATCACATGTCTCAAACCTTTTTCTGTGAGCAAACCGACCTGTGTGCCTTATTTTAAAACTATTTCCCTGGGCAAAATACCCAGGGTGGCATAGTCGGTTCTTGGTACTCTTTTGCTAGTATTACTTTAGCCTTATAATTTGGTTCTCCTCTCCCTCGCCATCACAAACGCAATCTTTCGAGCGAAAAATTTGTTTCGCGTCCAATGTGCAAGCGGCTTTATACTAGGCTACTATTATTGTCACTTAGGTTTTATCGTCTTTAGTGGAGAAAGGAATACAGCCTGATTGCTATGATCTCGTACTGAGTTAAGATCACATATTGAAAATAAATGTGTAACATATCTTGCATTGTTGTCCATGCATGTTAATCCCAAAATTTTAGGCAGCATCAGTTTGTAATAATAGGAACACGCTATCCATCGTTTCTCTTGCCAATGAGCAAGATTTGACTCGGCTGTGTCGCCTTCTTTGCCAACTTGCGCTGGAAGGCGGGACAGAGGAGTAATTGCGCCAGGCTACGCCGGGCACGAAATTGCAACATACGCCTGGACACACCCCGTTGGCGGGCGCATCCCCCATTCGCCGCGCCTGCCCTGCGCCTGCGCCTGGTCTACGAAATTAGAGCCCATAATCTTAATTTACTAGGCCGCTAAATTTAGGAGAAAAATTATGCCTGTATATAACATATAGTGTGCAGTAACCTGAACATCGCACTTTTCCATCACCTAAAATATGCTTTATCGGGAGGTGTTTTCAAAACTCAGCGTGATCTTGTTGAATATTTTGAGAGTGACACCCATGGCTTCTCGGTCTTGTTGACAGCTGTCAATGTTGATGCGGCTGACCCTTTCAGTGGGCTTTTAAAAGCATCAAGGCAACTTTAGGAGTTTGACTTGATGCATCGCTTGCGGCCAGTGGGCGTTATACGGATGTGATCAATGAAATATCACTTCTGACAGCCATACACCCAAAAAACAGACATTTCGGTGCTGGTAAAATATCTAATTCAATGTTGGAAGATTCATAACTCGTTAGACTGAGTTGGGGAGACTGCTACTTCTGTTGCCAAGATGCGCACGGATATTTTTGATGACGTGGGCTGTAAATGGGTCGATAGGCTCATGCATTACAGGAATAATTTGGCATTATTTGTACTCTGTGCAAAGATGTAAAACTCAACCCCATTAATCTTTTAGTTCTTCTTTTTCTGAAGAAAACTGAATGGTGGTCTGTATATACTTGAATTGGGAAGGTGGCTGTTCCCAAGTAGACTTTAAAATGCTGTTGAGCAAGCAAAAGAGCCAACGTCTCATTTTCAATCGTGATATAATTTCTCTGTTTATCAAATTTCTTTGAGAAATTACAAACAGAGCGATCTACACGATGGTCATCAATTCTAACACCATTGGCATCAGTTTGCAGTTTGAATGCTTTTCAGAAACTTGGTGCTTGAAAAACGGGAGAATTCATTAGAATGGCCTTGACTTTTTCAAATACAGTCTGACACACTGTAAGGTACTGGAAAATTGGCAGTATGTTCAACATTTACTTGTACAGGTTGTACTTGGCTTTGTCTTGTAACATTTTCCAAGAATGTAATGTGAGTATTTGTAAATTCATACTTGGCAAGATTCAAAGATTGTTTGGCCTCTTTCAATCTTTCAAAGAAAGCACAAATCATCTCCATATGGGCATCCCAGTCCATTGCATGATTGATAACATTGTAAATGTATATCTCCACACCACGCAAGCCAGCTGACATATTGTGAATAAGTCTTTCAAAGGTTGCTGGGGCATTTTTGAACCCAAAAAGCATACAGCGCCCTCAATAATTATTGGCACCCCTGGTTAAGATGTGTTAAAAGCCTTAAAATAAATTCTATTTTTATTGCAGAAGCATACTCTCACACTGAAAATTGTAGAAAAATGTAACCTTCGACTCAAGTGACTTTTAGGGGAAAAAAAATCCCTGACTAAGAAATAATAATTTTTCATAAAATCACCTGTTCCACAATTATTGGCTCCCCTGACAATTCATAAGAAATAAATGTAATTGAAGTATTTATGTAATTTCTACAATAGTTTACAAAGTCGATCAGAGTATCTAGTGTTGTGGATTTTCTTCAACATATTGAGATTCCCCCATCCTCAAGGAATTGGAGAGAGACAGATTCTGAAAAAGAATATTAGGCTTTATTGTGTCATGTTGATAAATGTAAAGCCAAGTTCCTCTTGCGCAAGAGGAACTGTCCCCGAAGAAGAACTCCTGATCTCCTCCCTCACGAACTGCCGGACGAACTCCCCTGTAGAACTCAAGTTTTCCTCTTGTGCACACCGTTTTATATCGCAAATATGGTCCTTCCCCTTTTCATTCTCGCACTACAATTGGACAGGCAACCTGAGATTCCATTTAGGTAATCTTTCAGGAATTCAGAGACGCATGCGCATTACAGTGGACAGTCACACCCAGATGAAAAAGACAAAGAATACAGCCAAAAAGAAAAAGATAACAGTGGATGAATTCGATGCATATCAAATTATTACAAATAATTCAATTGAGTATGTTTTCAGTAGGAACTAATGATTTTGCTGAACAAATATTGATCAAAGCTACAGAAATCAAATACATCCTCTGGTTATGTTTTTTGAATCAACTAAACAAAAGCCTGCTTATGTGTGTGTGAGCTGCTCATGCAAGTGTGAACTGAATTGCTTGTATTTGTGTGTCTATCTGTGTGTGAACTGCTTGTATGTATATTTGTGTTATGTTATGTGTGTGTCTGCACTGCAGTATGTGAACCACTTGTATGTATGTGTGTGTCTTTTTGCTGCCTACATAATATGGTTATTGATTATGAGTATGGGCACTGAATGAATAATGATAAAAAAATCTATAATCAATATTAGTAAATAAAATCAATAATGTATTGTTTACCCATGGCCCCATACTACACACAAGTGAATTTCTTATAAGCTCAAACATAAAATCATTTGTTGGTCCTTGTTGGTCGACAGTAACATTTTGAGTATTAACAGTCTGTCATGTTTGCAGTATGTGAACTTCAGTTGTTTTTAGTTGCTTCCGGGCCTTGAGGTCTTTCGTTGCTGTGGTTAATAAAGTCCTAGTTTAATGTCCCACTTGACTCCAGTAATGTTGCTTAATGCAGGTTTTCAGTCCAAAGTTCAAGTTCATTGTCCATGTCCATTGATTTGCAAACATTGATTTGCGATTTTCCCTCTGATTGTTTTGGTGAATTATTCATTATTTTTCTCCACATATTAAATTGGAAAATGTCTATTTTACCAGTTACACTGCTCAATACGGACAGTAAACAGTTTATAATATAAACACACTTACGCGATTTCTCCTCTCCCTTTTCATTCCGATCGTATTTTGTTATGCATTCCTAAACCAGTGTTATGTACTTATGCAATTTCTCCTCTTCCTTTTCACTCTAATCGTATTTTGTTACACATTCCTAAACAAGTGTTATGTTTAGCTTATCACCATCTAGTTGTCTAATCAATGGTATTTTTTGCTTAGTTCCATTTATCTTTTTTGTGGTTTTTTCTTTCCTTCAAACATACGAAGTTGCTTTTGCCTTTTTTCCCTTCTTTTTTATCCTCTATCTGCCAGCTTTGCAGTAATCGTCATTGTTTATCTTTTAATTCAAATTTCATTTCTTGACCAAATAATTTTTCTTTTTTCCCCACCTATTCAACAATGATAGTACACCAATCAAAATAATGCGAAAAGAATCATCTTTTAATACATGCAATTTACTACTTCTTTTAATCTGCCAAATAGTAATGACCATTAATAAAAATTTTAACTTACTGCATGTAAATTAAGGGTTATTTAATTATATTTAATGCACTATTAACACTCCCAACTAATGAAACACACAACAAGACCACTGTTCCTATCTACATTTACTCTAAGCCCATTCAAAAGACAAGACAAGACAATATTGCATAAAAACCGGATCCAATACCTCTCTACAAAATGGATCCTCTACAAAAACGGATCGATCTTAGAACCATAAAAACAGCTCCCAGCACCTCTTCTTAGGTCTGGGCCACATCCCAACCATAAGCGGGGAAGCCTGCAGGTTTATTCCCTCGCTTTAGGGTCTCCAGCACAGGCTTCACATATAGCAAGCATTCATACAACAAAAAAGCTAAGTACAGAACGCGCTCCGATTTCAAACACTCACAGTAACTTGTTGCAAATTCATTCGTTAGTGGTTAGTAGTTACATACCTATTCAGCAGACTCTGTCCCTCTCCTTTTCATTTCCCCAATTTAGTGTCTAGATTCTTTGAGTCGAAAGGTTTCTCATCTCCGGTGTTCCAGATGAGGACCAGATAACACAAACAAAACCCTCACTTATCTATTAAATTGCTCACCTTATCTTTAGTTTGCCGGCATCCGAGGGTGTGTTTGTGCTCCCTGTTCCATCTCCGAGCACCAGGACGAGTGTACCTAACCTTTGTCGACTCCTGCCGCTGGCTCGCCAAATATGTTGTGGATTTTCTTCAACATATCGAGATTCCCCCATTCTCAAGCAATTGGAGAGAGACAGATTCTGAAAAAGAAAATTAGGCTTTATTGTGTCATGTTGATAAATGTAAAGCCGAGTTCCTCTTGCGCAAGACGAACTGTCCCTGAAGAAGAACTCCCGATCTCCACTCTCACGAACTGCCTCCAAAAAATCCCCAGACGAACTGCAGGATGAACTCCCCTGTAGAACTCAAGTTTTCCTCTTGTGCACACCGTTTTATACCGCATATATGGTCCTTCCCCTTTTCATTCTCGCACTACAATTGGACAGGCAACCTGAGATTCCATTAAGGTAATCTTTCAGGAATTCAGAGACGCATGCGCATTACAGTGGACAGCCACACCCTGATGAAAAAGAAAAAGAATACAGACAAAGACAAAGAATACAGCCAAAAAGAAAAAGATAACAGTGGATGAATTCGATGCATATCAAATTATTACAAATAATTCAATTGAGTATGTTTTCAGTAGCAACTAATGATTTTGCTGAACAAATATTGATCAAAGCTACAGAAATCAAATACATCCTCTGATTATGTTTTTTGAATCAACTAAACAAAAGCCTGCTTATGTGTGTGTGAGCTGCTCGTGCAAGTGTGAACTGAATTGCTTATATTTGTGTGTCTATCTGTGTGTGAACTGCTTGTATGTATATTTGTGTTATGTTATGTGTGTGTCTGCACTGCAGTATGTGAACCACTTGTATGTATGTGTGTGTGTTATATGTGTGTGTCTTTTTGCTGCCTACATAATATGGTTATTGATTATGAGTATGAGCACTGAATGAATAATGATAAAAATATATATAATCAATATTAGTAAATATATCAATAATGCTGAAATAATATCTTCAACACTAGGAACATTTAATTAGTAATTCATCATTTCCTGTTTCCCTGGGGTATGAATATGATGTGACACAGAGGCCATTTCTCTTATCTGCTCTTCAACATGGGAATGACAAAGGAACACACCATTCAAGTAAGGCAGATGTGTGTCGACCTTCACAAGTCAGGCAATGGCTACAAGAAAATAGCCACTCGCCTGCAACTGCCCATATCTACTGTCAGAGGAATCATTAAGAAGTTTTAAACAACTGAAACAGTGGTCAAAGCAACAACAAAACAAGCTTGGACGAGGACACAAGGTTATTTTGCCATCACGCACAGTGAGGAGGATGGTAAGAGAAATAAAAAGTTCTCCAAAGCTCACTGTTAAAGAATTGCAACAAATGGTAGCATCTTGGGGTCACAAAGTCTCCAAGACAACCATCAGGCGCTATCTACATGCCAACAAGCTGTTTGGGAGGCATGCACAGAAAAAACCTTTTCTCACTCACAATAATAAACGCAATCGTCTGGAGTTCGCTAAGCGGCACTGGGACTTCAACTGGGGCCGTGCGCTTTGGTCAGATGAGACCAAGATAGAGCTTTTAGGCAACAAACACTCTAAGTGGGTCTGGCAGAGCACAAAAGTTGAGTATGCAGAAAAGCACCTCATCCCCACTGTGAAGTATGGGGGAGGATCGGTGATGCTGTGGACCTGTTTTTCTTCCAGAGGCCCTGGGAACCTTGTTAGGATGCATGGCATCATGAACGCTTTGAAATACCAGGACATTTTAAATCAAAATCTGGTGGCCTCTGCCGGAAAGCTGAAGATGGGTCGTCACTGCGTCTTTCACCAAGATAATGACCCTAAACATGTGGCCAAATCTACACAGAAATGGTTCGCTAGACCCAGAATCTCCTCCCATGGCCATCTCAGTCCCCAGACCTCAACTCCATTGAAAACCTGTGGAGTGAGCTGAAGAGGAGAGTGCAGAGGAGAGGACTCAGGTCGCTGGATGATTTAGAGAGATTGTCCAAAGAGGAATGGTCAAAGATCCCTCTTTCTGTATTCTCCCATCCTGTTAAAAATTATAGGAGAAGATTAGGCGCTGTTATGTTGGCAAAAGGGGGTTGTACAAAGCATTAACATCAGGGGTGCCAATAATTGTGGCACACACGATTTGATGTAAAAGAATTAGTTCTTAAAGTGGGATTTTTTCCCCACTGAATAAATGCACTTGAATTTAAGGTCGGTTTTTCCTCTTTTTTTTCATTGTGGTCCTATATTAAGGAAAAAAAATGAATTAGAAGCTAAAGAACACACCTTAACCAGGACTGCCAGTAATTATGGAGGGCAATGTAAACTTAAGTTGGTAAAGTCTATCAGGTATGGTAAATGCAGAGACTGTCTTTGCGAGAGTGGAATATGCCAGTACCCTTTCAACAGGTCAAACTGAGATAACGTGCTTGATTAATGCAATCGTCAATGAGTGGAATGGGATATGAATCAGTCTTGGCCAGTACATTGACTTTCTTCAAATCTGTGCAACAATGCCAGCTTCCATCTGATTTGGGCTCAAGCACACAAGGTGAACTGCATGGACTGTCACTTGGCTCAATATCATTATCAAGCATAAACTGAACTTCCTTTTCAGTGAAGCCCTGAAGTGCTTCACGTTTCACAGAATTCATAAGTTAAAGATGTTGTTTCACAAGCATTGCCTGCCTGACAGAAATATCATGACTACATCCAACCATACGACCACATACATTTGGAAACTAAATTGAAAACTCATGCATTAAAGGCACCCAATTTGTTCCTTAATTTCTACCATTTTTTCGCATAATTTGCCAGGCTGTTACAATAAAAAGATTTGTGTTTAATTTTAATGTTGTCCTCGACCCCTAACAAGGATAAACTCCGAAGGAAAGCAATCACTCAACCGTTATGAGCAGCCATTATGACATACCTACTACTTAATATGCTTGAGTGATTTGCATGAAAAGTCACATCAGATCAGTCCTCAGATTCGACTGCTAGTAAATAAATTAAATCTGTGGATTTGAAATTCATTTCCATAAATATTTCTAGTTAAAAATATGGGATGATTTCAAGTACATGAACAATCTGAAAGTGCTAGGAAACAGGGAAATCAGGCATTTTGCACCAGGCATCAAGTTTACTTATGTCTCCAGCAAAAGTTTGGCCACATCTTCATCAGAAATACCTCCAAATCTGGCTTTAGAAGTTACCAGCGATCACTTTGGCATTTTGTATTTATCCTGGTGTTACGACCTCATGGTCTTATAGACTTTTTTCCTATCTTGTTTTTGCAAGTATCTTTGTTGTTTATGAATATGTGTATGCACTGTGGGTATTTTTTTATGTCTTTCTCTTTGATGCCTGTGTGTGTCCGACTGCCGGTGAGCTTCATTCATTTGCCAACTCAATTATTGAAGGCGCGTGACTGTAGGTGGCTCCAGAGCGCTGACTGGTTCCCACATGCAAGCCTGCATTTCAAAAGACGGACCCACATCAGGAGCAGCAGACTCTCTTCTCCCTGCTCCCAAATCGACTGCCACTAAAAATAATGTGTTAGGATGTCTGCATATAAAATTTTGCTACAGCCCTGGCTTGGTAGGTGGCCCTTTTGTTTAATCTTTGTTTTCTCCTGTTTTTTGGCCAGGAGCCCAGATCAAGGTGATGTCTTTTGTTTCTCTTTATTTTCGTGTTGGCAAGCGAAGGTCATGTACATCTTGTTTGATTTTGTTTATTATTTTTCCACACGCTCACCCGAAGATATATATTCCTACAAATTAACCTTGTTTAAGGGCTGTACACCATTGTTACTGGTGGTTCTTGGGAGTGGGTTAGAGGGGTGTCTCATTACTCCGTCTGGTAGGCCACTAGTCTAAATTTCAGCTCCGTTCTTCTTTTTTTTTTTTTTCGGTGTCGCGATTGTTTTGCTCATGCGCGTGCATACGGTTGCACGATTGGCCCAGGCCTAGACCCGGCCGGAGTACAGGCTCTGAGGAGCCTCTTGTTACTTCATGTTTTGCGAAGGTTTACCCGAGGCCAGGTTGTAACACTGGCCCTTTCTTGCTCTTTTACGCGCCAAATCAGTTTAACATTTCTATGGCTGCGGTATGTTGCTGTTGAGCAACTTCTCTTCATTTTTGTGTCCACTGCGCACATCTTTTGTTATGGCTCTGCCTCATGTGTGTTGTCTTTGTTCTTATTTGTGCTTGGGCCTTACTTTGTTTTATTTTTCAGCTTTCATTTCCGCCATCTGATGTTCGATTCTCTCCTAGCCCAAAGTCCAGTGATGTCGTGTGACAGCCTTCAGCATGCCTGCGTCTCGTTGTCTAATCACGTTTCCTCATTCGGAATCGGCTGCAGCAATTCATTCATTACTTCCACCTGTGTTTGTTTCTGGGTCTCGCTAAACTCTGAGTGAATGCGTTCTCTGATTAATTACTAAACCGTTCTCTGGTTAATTACTAACCCGTACTAACCAGCACTTATTTGAGGGTGATTGTAAATATTTCGTTACATAGTATTCACCTTTATTAACTCATTTGCGAGTGCAAGTGTTTCTAGCTTTTGTTATTCGTGCCTAAGCTTTCACTGATTAGCTGCGTTTAATGCTGTGCTTCCCTTAGCTTCTCTTGTGGTGCTTTTTACTCGTCATTTTTACATTACCTTAATCTAAACATCTAGCTTGAATGATTGTCTTAGAGTCTTGTCTCGAGTCATTATTGTTAACCCGGTTCTCTTGTAATTGTTTTATTTATCCCATGTGTTTCTGTTTCCTTTCGAGATTGCTTTCAGAGTCCCCACTTCCTCTCGTGGCTATTTCTGTGGGCAAAGTGAGAAGAGACATCAGACGGAACTTTATTAGACTCAGCTCTACATTGTGAAATCTCAGCTCCGGCGCCTTCCGAGTATTTCCTTGTGTTTTCTCTGAGTCTGGTATTTTGCTGCGCCCTCATCTCGTCTGCCCCTTGTTTAAGTCTCCCAGTGTTATCCGTCAGTTTAGTTTAGGTCCAGTTTTTGTTTTTCTAGTTAAGCTACTCCTTGAGTGAGTACCTTTTTTCCCCCTGCCTTGGGCAGTGTATCTTAGTTTTCCCAATCGTTCACCGTGCATGTGCACAGTGTTTTGTTTCTGGCCTGTTTGCCATCATTCTCCTAGTGTTTGGTGTTTAATAAGTTCCTTTATCCTGCATCTGGCATTCCCCTGACTACTTCTTAACATCTTTTTTTGTGTGACATCATCATACTCATGAATCCTAATGAGGTATTTTAAATGGCGCGGGCAGTTTTTGTGGATCGCAAAAACTATATTCACGTTCAATATTCGGGGGGTTGCAAGTGTTCTCGGAAACAACATTTATTTATTCCAGACTGTTGTGGACATAACTATTCAATTATATCCAAAAATTGGAACAGATTCGTTTCCTTTCAGTCATAACTGAGCTCTTTGTTCAGATGGTAAATGAGACGATTTTTCATCCAAATTGGCGAACACCTCAGGTGAAGCATGGTTTTCAACGCAATTGAATTTCACATGATCAACATAATTTTCATCACAGTCAGTTGCACAGTCATGGCAATTCACATTAGAGGTGTAAGTAGCCACAATTTGCATCTTTTCACTGCAAACTCTTTCATGATATGGTTAAATGATGTGAAAATCACACAGCCTTTCTTGTTTTCATAAGCCAGGAGTCTCAATGAGATAATCCTTGTTGTAATTTTCTTTCTTTTGACATAGAATAAAATGTCTTCATTTTGTCTTATGGGCTTTTCAGATTTTGTCTAGCTAATTGACATGATTTTGACAGTCTGTTTTGAAAGGCTTAAACATACAGTATTTCAACAAGTTGATTTTAGACTTTTCAGTCATTCATTACTCCTTTAAATGTTTTAGTGTTCCACGCACTGAATGACTAAAAATAAGTTCAAGGGACTAAACTCCAGAGATTCCTAAACTGATTCCCTCAATGCAAATAACAAGAAATGTATGCCTTCCTCCTACTAGTTTTCAGTTTCAAAACATTACAATTTGATCATGTTCTTCAAAGTTAGGTGAAATCTCTCCTTGAGACTCAGGTAAGCACTGGATTTCATTTGCCGAATGCCAAGCTCATATATGGTCTGTTGAAATTAGACAGATATAAAGCTAGACCATTGATTCAATACCTTTGGGACTACCATCAGATGATAAACTCTCCATTCATCATCAGCTGGCACATCAGTGCTCTCAGTTTTCTCATTAGAATGTTGGGGTTTCAGGTTGTCCAGCAGTCCCCAAAAACAAAATTCCCTGACTTTTCCCTGACCAATCTGTGAATTTCCCTGACCATATATCGCACTATATTCATTGTGATTTACAACTTTGTCAGCATATAAAATGCGAAAATCATGTTTAGATCCTCATATAAACCTTTCCAATAATGGAGAAATTCCAACAGTGTACAACAGCTTTAAAATATACTTAACCATCCCTTGAAGTACAGGGAACAGTTTCATAGCATATACTTATCCTGACTAAAAATACAGGGAAAAAGTTTCATGACTTAAGACTTATCCTGACTACAAATACAAGGTTCAGCTTCATGACTTAGACTTGCTTTGACTAAAAGTACACAGAAACAGCTTAACCATAACTTAACCAAGTACAGTGATCTCGACACAGATCAGCATTGTTAAGACAGGAAAAAATCTGGCAAACTTCCAGTGAATCGTATACAGTGTATTATAATTCATCATTGAAAGTGACATAATAAAGGAATAAGTCCCTCGAAGCAGTGGGTTAGTGATTTTATAACGGCGGAGGAGCGTTCTAAGGCACGACGCGCAGCGGAGTGACTTAGTGCCCCTCCGCTGTTATAAAATCACTGGAACCCAGTGCTTCGAGGGGCTTATTCCTTTTATAAAACGGTTACCCTACATATAGCCCATTAAATAAACACACAAGAAAAAAAAATAAGACAATTTATCGGTAATCATGCAACAATAAAATTGAGAACTTCTTCCACCAAGCAATTTAGAGTGGACAGAATGGTTGGCCAGCAACACCGATGCCAAGATTGCTTATTCATCTAGCGCCATTATCATGTCACATCAGGCTATTTGGGCTCACTAATGCAGATATACTATGAAAGCAGGCTAGTTTGAATGTCTCCTTCGGCCCCCCGTAGACCCCGTTTAAAATTTTGCTTTCGTGTCGGTTTCCAAGTTTCCTTGTTCTCAACTTGTGCCGATCGGCCAAATCATTACAACCAGCAGCGTTTAGGAAACTATTGACTTTTGTCCTCCACACTTGCCAGTGTCCAGGAAAATATGTTGAATTGTGCATTAGTTTGCTAGCCAGCTAGTCAACTAGCTTGACCTCGTTCATTAATTTTACGTGCGTTTTGGTTTTGGAGTTTCCTTGTTCTCAACTTACGCCGATCGGCCAAATCATTACAACCAGCAGCGAGGGTAGGGAACGATTGACTTTGTCCTCCACACTTGCCAGTACCCAGGAAAATATGTTGAATTGTGCATTAGTTTGCTTGCCAGCTTGTCAACTAGCTAGCGTTCACTACAATGGATGTGGTTATCCTACACACAGCCCATAAAATAAACACACAAGAAAAAGTCAACAATTTTTAGGCTACTTACATAACAAGCAAGTTAGCAACATAGCTTGCAACACAAAAGTGATATCGAACGTTGCAATGCAATAGCTAGCTAGGCAGTTAGCCAACTAGTAATCTGGTTAAAAGGCTAAACTTCGCGGAGACTGAAATAGCGAGCTTAAACTCTTGAAACAAACGTAACCTGACGAGTCAGCTGAGCATAGAGCAGGTCTTTGCGCGCAGGGATATTTTGTGCTGCGGCCTCCCACATTGGGTTACAGTAATTTCGGCTCAGCCAATCACATTTAAGGATGGGAAGCACCCGTTTTATAAGGCCAAAATAGCTTCCAATTGGTCACTTTACACGTTGTAAAGTCCAATGAGCTAGAGACTGAATGAAGTTTCCCTCAGTTTTCCTTCATTGGGAACGAACTGTGTAACTGCGCAAAATGTTGCGAAATCAGTCATCAAAATAGCACGCGCAAAGTTGTTAAATCAAAATTCCCTGACTTTTCCCTGACTTTTGGAGTTTACTCATTTTTCCCTGACCACTTTCAAAATTCCCTGACTTTTCCCTGACCTGGAAAAATGTTCACCTCTCCCTGACTTTTCCCTGACCGCTGGACGCCCTGCGTTTTCTGGGAAGAACAGGTTCGGTTACACACAAGTATTAATGATCATAATTAATATTAATAGAATTATTCAAATTAAGAGGATTGCCAGTATGAGTTAATCGCAACGGGGCATCACCCTGGGATCAGGGAAAATAACCGAACCAAAATTTTAGTCTCAAAGGAATTGTGTAAAGGTTCCCTGACATGAGGCACACCACCTAAAATTGTTGGTTTATTTTATTCTAAATGATTTTTTATTATGCTCTATGCACTCAAAAGTTCAGAAATGGCTGAAAAATCCATGAATTTTAAGGAATAAAAGTGATTTTTACCCCTCAGCCCTCAAGGCTGACGGGGTATTGATATCTTTTGTGCCGTTGGGCGGGCGGGCGTCTCCAAAAACGTAGACATCGGGCTGAGGAGTATTACGTGCATTGCACGCCTATTTTTTTGCACTCTTATGCCCCACCCCCTGATGAAGTAGGAAGTTTCCAAGACGTAAGTCACATTTTCCTAGGACGTCATCAAAGGAAAGCACCTCTGCCATAGCAATCTCTGCGGTCTATTTACACACTTGTTTACACACGTTTTCTAGTGTGTTTGTTTAGTGTATGAGCCTGCAATATTTATCTATCAATCTATCTATCTAATTGTTACATTCGACAAACCGTGTTACATGGGCTCCCGTAGCTAGATGGCTGGATACATAGTGGACATGAGGACTTGGGTATAAATCTAACGACGAGGGTACAACAAGGCATCAGGATAACTCGCCGATTCATAAAAAATATTGTATGCATGTTGTGGCTGAAGTCACAAACTTATAAGCCAACGTTAGTTCCACAGTGATCATGGATGCCCACCTTTACAGCACAGCCGACGATTAGGCATCATAATACAGCGTCCCGAGTTCATCTGGCTCATAATGCAACGGCAGCTGTCCTCCAGTTACTCTCCAGCTGTGACAGATAAATTAGCAGGTGAGGGTAACTAAGTTAACCACCTATGGCATTAAAGTGAAGGATTATTCGCCAGAACATTTGGCAGAATAGACGGCGCCGGACCGCCTTCACACCGGACGTGAAACGAATTTTTCGCCTGACAGATTACATTCAAAGTCAATGCAAAGACGAGAATACACGCAAAACGCTCTGCTCCTAAAGCTCGCTAACAGCCTGAACTGAGAACGGGGCGATAGAGGGATATACATGCAACTGTCACTGACTAACGTTGGCTTGTTAAATGGGTAAGGTGGTTAGTTAACCTGGCAGGTAGAAAGTTACACTGTAAAAACTAACCTACAGAATTTACCCAATAAATTTGTGGTAACAATTTGCATCCACTTTTTTTGGGTAGATTTAATTTCATATATTGAGTGTAAAATAACTGAAATAAAAACTATGAAATACTTAAATAAATTGGGTTCAATTTACCTCACATTTATGTATATATTCAACAGCTGCTTACTAAATAAAATTAGGTAAAATAATCTCTTAATTGCTAGTAGGTAATACCTGATCATTACTAATAAAAGTTAATTAAGATCAGTTAGTAACCAGGGGCGGACTGGCCGTCTGTGTGTTCTGGGGAATCACAGGACGGCAGGTACCCCAGGATGGCCGGCGGCCACCAGACAGTCATCGCCAGTCCCGCCCCCCCCCCCCGGGCGGTCTGGCCATCGGAAATACAAAACCCGCCATGAATTCATTAGTACCCCTAAGGCCCAGGATGGAGACCAGCGGCCCGTACTGATGCACGTACGACCACAGTGGATCAACCTCATAACAATTTGCTGTCCTAACAATAAATCCCTAGTGAAAACATACTAGAGTGAGATATTATAATTGGCACTATTCGAATACGTCTGACGGTCTATCAACGGAAAAAGCATACATGTATCACTTTAATATATAACACTTTTAGTAGTTCTACTTCACTATTCCGGTTGTTTCCGGTTACAGTCTATTTTAAAAACTATATTTTCATATTTGCTTTATGCTACAAGAATGACCTATAAACTATTTTCTGGATGTACAGGCTTTGGCTATTCACAATTTATTTAATTTTGTTGTTTTTGTTTTGTTCTTTCGTTTTCGTTCTTAAGTTTAAGAAGGGAGGCTTGCTGGGAAATCGATTTGACCAATGGCCTTGCTTGTCCCCTGCTGCGGCAACAAACGCGGTTCAATGGCAGCCGGAGCGAGAGGAAGATGGCCGTCCAAGAGTTCCCTGTCCCGCTCGCTCTAACACGCTCTGACGTATACGTAACTTGGAGCACAGGACTCACGGCTTTGGGGTATATATTACCCCATTTTTCCATGTAACAGTTGTTACTGTTCACGAATAGGTAGTTTGTGTAAAATTTACCCATTACTTTATAATAACTTGGCTGACTACAATAATCGAGTAAATTTTATACGGTTTGCATAGATTATATTTACCACTCTCCAAAATCACTTTTTACAGTGTAGTGTGTAACTTGACAGTTAATTCAACACTGGACAGAACACTTGCTGTATAATTTCATAATCGAAATTCATGAAAATCTAACGTTATGTCGAACGTGGGTTAGCTGGCAACCCAGATAGCAAGGTTTTGCCGACTCCAGCTGATCCGGAGCAGAGGTGCTTGCTATCTGGGTGAGTACTGCAGGAAATTAATGTCAGCTAGCCATCTAGCTTTCGTGCGTGCTTTACGCTGCTTTCACACTGGACGCGAAACAAACCTTTCGCACGAGGAGATCACACCCTAGGTCAATGCAAATACGCAAAAATACACGTCTTTGAATGTAATCTGTCGTGCGAAAAACCCGCCTCGCATCCGGTGGGAAAACGGCTCAATGCCACCTATTCTGGCAAACGCCCTGGCGAATAATCCTGAAGTTTCTAGTATTACAATAGTTTCTTTTCTGTACTGTTTCATTAACTATGGTAGCCCTACAATATTTCAATAGTAACACTGAAATCTATATTGTGCGTTGCAAATAAAAAAAAAAAACAAAACATACAATTACTACATTAATACTATAGTTTTTTGGTGGTAAATTTTATGGTATTCTAGCAGTGGCTTTTTGTAAGGGTCTGTCAGCTGGCTATGGTAAATAAAGCAAAGTGTATGTATATTTCGCTGTGGATCAAGCGAGATCTGACCAGCTGGCTGCCTTGCATGACATCAGTTGCCATATAAGGCCAGTTCCAGATATTTCGAAGGAGGCATTCCCGATCAGTTCAATTAATCCAAAATAGTTTAAAAACAACACATTTTCACAGAAAAGCGTTTGCATCTTCGTTTTCATCACGAAAAAATACTACAGCAAGTTTTAAATGTCAATTTCGGCCTATTTAATGTCAGGGAACTTTTAAGCCAAAATGTCAATATTAGAATATCTACATTTGTAGAATTAACGATGAAGGGTGAAATTCAAACTCTGGACCTCCCGACCAGCTGTTACCGCAATAAACATGCACAAATAATCACAGGGAACTGTTCAGAAATTTTTAAATAAATATCAAAGTTTTTGTTGACGGATGCACGCATGGATGGAGCCCGATACCATAGCTCCCATGCCACTCGGGAGCTAATTAGGCAAAATTTCAATCTTTTTGGTGATTTGTTTGGGCCAGTAACCTTTAAAAAATAGGCCAAGGTCACCTTTAGGCACGCTATTTGTTGGCCTTTATCAGGTGCATGTCCAGTAAAAATTAGGAGCCTGTAACTGAAATCGTTGATGAGATAAAGCAAAATGTGTTGATGACACGCATGCAGGCACAGAGCCAGAAACCATAGCTCCTGCACCCTCGGGGGGGACCTAATAAAAGGTGGATATTCCTCTCTAATAGTAGGCTTCGATCAGAAGAAAATCTCACCTCAGATCCAACCAAATAGGAAGGGCTAATGTGTGACGGACACAAAAGCATTTGGGGAAGATCCAGACTGATTTTGATGCTTAAGTTTATAGCACTCAGAAATCAAACGGCCTGATTTCTGACAATAGTTTCAAGCAGGTCCTGATTTAGAATCACCTGAGAACTTGGAATCCGATGAATAAAGAAACCAACTTTTTGTTAGACGAAGAACCTATAGTTGAACTACCTCTGTGAGTAGTATTAGAAAATCTTGTGTTGGGACTACCATGAAAAGTAAAGTTAAATTTACCCTGGCTTGATTTAAAATGACATCCATAAGCCTGAACTGTAGACTTGAAGGAACTCTTGTGAGTCAATCAATGGTAGACCAAACATGAAATGTCACATTACATGTGGTTTGGTAAGGGAACGGTTGCTCATTTTACTTTCTTGTGAAGACATCAGCTTCGGATATATATTGACATTCAGTTATCATGTTTTTCCTCTGCAATAGAAATATTCTAATATTTAATTGTATTAGTAAACCAGATATGGTGTGACGGTCCCATTTGCGTAGTGAGGAATGAAATTGGCAGTGCGATCTAGTGTTTGCTGGACGTTGTAACACGTCTGACATGTCTTCAAATCTCCAGTGAGATACTGTAATGTTCTTCATGGCCAGTCGGTCCAGCTCAAAGACGAACGTGTATCTAGACGTTTTGAATAATTACAGACCCCAGGTTGTCTTGCTGGACATTTAAAAATATACTCAAGATATACACTGCTAAAAAAAATTAAGGGAACACTAAAATAACACATCCTAGATCTGAATGAATGAAATATTCTTATTAAATACTTTGTTCTTCACATAGTTGAATGTGCTGACAACAGAATCACACAAAAATTATCAATGGAAATGCACATTTGATGTAATGTCCTTAAAACAAGTCAAAATGAGGCTCAATAGTGTGTGTGGCCTCCACTGCCTGTATGACCTCCCTACAACAGCTGGGCATGCTCCTGATGAGGTGGCAGATAGTCTCCTGAGGGATCTCCTCCCAAACGTGAACTATAGCATCCGCCAACTCGTGGACAGTCTGTGGTGCAACGTGGCGTTAGTGGATGGAGCGAGACATGCTGTCCCAGATGTGCTCAATTGGATTCAGGTATGGGGAACGGGCGGGCCAGTCCATAACATCAATGCCTTTCTCTTGCAGGAACTGCTGACACACTCCAGCCACATGAGGTCTAGTATTGTCTTGCATTAGGAGGAAACCAGGGCCAACCGCACCAGCAAAGGGTCTCACAAGGGGTCTGAGGATCTCTTCTCGTTACCTAGTGGCAGTCAGGCTACCTCTGGCGAGCACATGGAGGGCTGTGCGGCCCCCCAAGAAATGCCACCCCATACCATTGCTGACTCACTGCCAAACTGGTCATGCTGGAGGATGTTGCGGGCAGCAGAACATTCTCCATGGCGTCTCCAGACTCTGTCACTTCTGTCACATGTGCTCAGTGTGAACCTGCTTTCATTTGTGAAGAGCACAGGGCGCCAGTGGCGAATTTACCAATCTTGGTGTTCTCTGGCAAACATGCCAAACATCCTGCACGGTGTTGGGCTATAAGCACAACCCCCACCTGTGGACGTCGGGCCCTCATACCATCCTCATGGAGTCGGTTTCTGACCGTTTGACCAGACACATGCACATGTAGCCTGCTGGAGATCATTTTGCAGGGCTCTGGCAGTGCTCCTCCTGTTCCTCCTTGCACAAAGGCGGACGTAGCGGTCCTCCTGCTGGGTTGTTGCCCACCTACGGCCTCCTCCACGTCTCCTGATGTACTGGCCTGTCTCCTGGTAGCGCCTTCATGCTGTGGACACTATGCTGACAGACACAGCAAACCTTCTTGCCAAAGCTCGCATTGATGTGCCATCCTGGATGAGCTGCACTACCTGAGCCACTTGTGTGGGTTGTAGAGTCCATCTCATGCTACCACTAGAGTGAAAGCAGCGCCAGCATTCAAAAGTGACCAAAACATCAGCCAGAAAGCATAGGAACTGAGAAGTGATCTATGGTCACCCCCTGCAGAACCACTCCTTTTTTTTGAATGTCTTGCCATTTGCCAATAATTTCCACCTTTTGTCTGTTCTATTTGCACAACAGCATGTGAAATTGATTGTCAATAAGTGTTGCTTCCTAAGTGGACAGTTTGATTTCTCAGAACCTAACATAACATAACATATCATAACATGAATGGCAAGAACAGGCCTTTCAGCCCATCTAAGCTCGCCAGTTTCTTTATACTTTTGAGAATATATCCCTTCAGATACTGATTGACTCAATGGTATCTAGCTTTAAGTCAAGCCTGCTCTTGAAAACCCCCAAGGTCTCTGCCTCAACAATATGGTCAGGTAAGCTATTCCACATTGAAATTACTCTTTGGGTGAAGAAATATTTCCGAACATCAGTGATAAATTTACCTTTGGTCAACTTCCATTTGTGACCCCGAGTTCTACTCACAACACTTGGTCGAAGGAATCCTACATGATTCACTTTGTTAATCCCTTTAACATATTTAAAGACCTCAATCAAATCACCCCCGAGTCTCCTTTTCCTAAGACTAAAGAGATTAAGGATCTTCAGCCTCTTCTCGTAGCTTTCATCTTTTATACCTGGAATAAGCTTGGTGGCTCTTCTCTGAACTTTCTCTAAAGCCTCTATATCTCTCTTTAAGTATGGTCCCCAGAACTGTACACAATACTCCAGGTGTTGTCTAACGAACGTGTTGTCCAAAAGAAGCATCACCTCCTTAGATTTGTACTCAATACTTTTGGCAATGTATCCTAGCATCCGATTAGCTTTTTTAACTTCTACGGCACAATGGCTAGAACCTGTGAGGGTTTGGTTAACAATCACTCCCAGATCTTTCTCTTGTGCAGCACATTCCAGTTTTAAACCTCCCATGAAGTAATCCCGTCTAATGTTTTTATTACCTACATGTACAACTTCACATTTTGCTAGATTAAATTTCATTTGCCACATTTCTGCCCAATTCTGGATTCTATCCAAATCGTCCTGAATCACTTTAGTGGACCCAAGACTATTTGCCAAACCCCCCAATTTAGTATCATCTGCAAATTTAACCAGTCTGCTCTCGATATTCTTATCAAGGTCATGAATGTAAATGAGGAACAGCAGGGGTCCCAACACCGATCCCAGGGGGAGGCCTATCCCCACCACACCCAGCTCAGATGAGATATCACTGACCACCACTCTTTGTGTTCTGTCCTGAAACCAGTTTAGAATCCACTTCAGAATACCTCCTGTAATTCCAATGGAGCTCATTTTAAAAAGTAGTCTCTTATGCGGTACTGTATCGCATGCTTTCTGAAAATCCAAGTATATGATGTCATAAGCCCTGCTCTGGTTGTAAGTCCTGGTGGCCTCTTCAAAAAATTCCAGAGGGTTTGTTAGGGATGACCTTCCCTTCCGAAAACCATGTTGGCTATCCCTCAAGATACTGTTACATTCAAGAAATAATTCCAGCTCATCTTTTATGATGCATTTCGTGCAAAATATTGAAATCTAAGTTAAACTCACTGGCCTGAAGTTTCCTGGCTCGGTACGGTCCTCTTTCTTATACATTGGGATTATATTGCCCAGTTTCCAATCATTTGGTATTTCTCCAGTTTCTAAAGACCGTCTGAAGATGGCAGATAGCGGCTTAAAGATGAACTCAGCAGCTTCCCTGAGCAGTCTAGGATATAAGCCATCAGGACCTACCGCCTTATCTGCTTTTAGTTAATGCAACTTGTGGAATACTTCGTTATCCTGAACCTCAATTTCCGCTAAATAATCTTGAGCATTTGACATGCCCTCTGGACAAATAAAGACCCCCTCTGAGGTAAAATTCTCAACAAAATAACAAAGGCATCCGCAATATGCTTGTTGTCATATAGCAGCGATCCATTTTTGTTCTTTATGCACATAACCTGCTCTTTAACTTTCCTTTTTCTGCTACAGAACTGAAAGAAGCGCTTATGGTTTTTGCCTTCTCTGCAATTTGTCTTTCATACAGTCTCCTAGCATTCCTCAGCTCTTTTTGACCACAGCACATATTTTACAGTATTCAGCCCTAGTATTCTCATTGTTATCCTTTATGTACATCTTATATTTCCTCTTTTCCCTCAACATCCTACGAATACTTTTGGTCATCCATTGAGGATTCTGCTTTTTTAGCTTACTTTTGGAGACCTTCAGAATGAATCTGCATTGTGATTCAAGTAAAACCCCCTTTCCCACATCTCATTTCCGGACTTACAGTCCAGGAGTGTCTCCCATTTTATTTCAGCTAGATATGAGTGCATCCTGTTAAAGTTTCCTCGCCTAAAATTGAAATTTTTTGTTTGAGAATACACCTTTTTAACTTCCCATGAAACATCAAGTGAGTGATCACTTGTCCCACGTGGCTGAAGTACCTCAACATTGCTAATTCTATCGGGGTCATTACAGAGCACTAAGTCTAAAATTGCCTTCTCTCTGGTAGGTTCATTAACATACTGCACCAAGAAATTATCATTTATAACATCTAGAAATTCTTCCTCCCCACTACCCTTACGCTCCATCTGCAGTGGGTAGGTTAAGTCCTTCTACCCACTGCACACTTTCGTACGATTTCAGAATAATTGCCACTAGGTCACATGATCATAACCATTCAATCAGCGCACTAATTTTGCCTTAAAATTCAGAATCTATGACATCTTTTGTCATTGGCTCCGGGCGACCCACGTGAGGGGGTGCCTGGCCCTGACGTGGTATGTTGCGCTTACAGCCAACGTGATTCTGTTTAAAGTCCCTTTGCTGTGAGACCAACAGTTCGCGCTTGTAATCACTCTCTTGCTGCATGTATCTGCTACGGGTTTTATCAAATCTCATCAGCTGATTATGACACCAGCAGCAGATGTAAATCTCGCGTTTTGGTGGCAACACGAACTGCCAGAACCATATATATATATATATATATATATATTTAGAACACTTTATTGCTGATGCCGTCGTATTTACATTATCCAAAGTGATGCACCCGGCCACAATATTGATACACCCATTTTCTTCATTAAAATGGTTTCCTATGAGGCCAATTTCAAATAAGTCGATATAAGCGAGAAAATGCTGAGATGCGCGGCTGCCTTTTGCAGCAATATTTTTTTAAGAGCTGTAATAAAACGTTTCATGCGTAAGTTAACGTATAAACGCAAAGTAGTCACTTTAATAGAAAAAATCGCGTTTCGTGCTAGCCAGCTAATTAGCCGTCCCGGACTTGAACAGTCAGCTGACTGAAAGTGAACGCTAGCGATTGACAACGGTCACCAGCGAGCTGCCTTGGCGTCGCGAGGACTACATTGACTTAGTGGTAAATAAAATTAAAAAGGTGGCTAACACGCTTGCTAGCTACTTGTAATTGATAACGTAAATGGACAGTCATCGATGTTTCTTTTAATGGCGATAACCACGCAATTACCTGATTAGAAGTAAAAGCCTCGGTCGCGTCATTTCTCTGCTGTACTTTAATGTTAACACTGAATCACATTTCGATCTTTGCTTTAGAGGGTATGCCGCTTTCCATCCTCCGAAAAGGACATATTTAGGGAGACAAAATGTTGCTCTGCACAGCGATACAAAAAAAAAACCGACTCGCACGCAAGAGTTTTTGAAAATGTAATTTTAAAGTACGCGAAAATGAATGGGAGTCTGAGCGACTTTTACTTCCGGGTGTATAGGATCGCAGAACAGATGCTTCACTTGAGCGTGCCCTATCAGTAATCTAGTGTTCTATATATATCTATGGCCAGAACTCGTCCAAGTCTGTGTCCACCCATGTCAAAACTTGTCGCAAATGACCGTTTGCCGGTGATGTCACACATCGTCTTCCACGTGCGAACGTATTTCCTAATCTTATATCGCACTGACATACCACGCAGAAGCATGAAAGCCCTTCGGCACAACGGTATATAGTTTTTTTGGGAATATTTTCTGCCATGATCATCACGGATTGTTTACCGTTTACATGTTATTGCGCTATTCCATCTGCTGCTGGCGACGCATTTGTAAGCTCGGCGCTGATTGGTCCTCAGTCGTCGTCGACTTGCGGTTGCCACCTGGTGGCCATTATTATAAAAGAGTACGAAAGTGTGCAGTGGGTAGAAGGACTTAACCTACCCACTGCAGATGGAGTGTACCCTACCCTGTCCTTTCACCATTTCCCAATTGATACCAGGATAATTTAAGTCTCCCATGATAATAGTCCCACCACCACTACAAGCTTGCGTAATCCTCCTAAAAAGCATTTCATTGATTGTACTGTCCGAAGCTGGTGGTCGATAGCATACTCCTATGTTTAAACCTGTCTCATGTTTGCCAATGAGCCTGACTCAGATATCTTCACAGGACAAGGAATGTTGAATGTTCAATTTCGGGAATTTCCTGTACATTAATGTTTTCGTTCACATAGAGTGCTACGCCCCCTCCTCGCCTATTACATCTATCCTTCCTAAAGAGCTTATAACCTTCTATATTATATTCATCTCCATCCTCTTCACATAGCCAAGTTTCTGTAATCCCAACTATGTCATAGCCCTCACTGATCACTGCAGTTTCAAGTTCTGGAAATTTATTTTTATGCTTCTTGCATTTAAATAAAAACATTTCAGGTTACTACTAATGCTCTTCCCCCTTGATTTCCCGTGTGGCCGCCGCCTCGAGCCCCCCACTACGCTTTGTTGCTTTAAAAGTAAAACATTGATACTGCATGCTACGCTGTCAGCTTCCATCGGGGCAGTCTGCATTTCCCTATGTGTAACACTCTCTAACCTCCCTGCCCCCCAAGTCCCTAGTTTAAATAATCCTGTGCTACCCTCAACATAGGATTATTACTAATGCTCTTCCCCCTTGATTTCCCATGTGGCCGCCGCTTCGAGCCCCCCACTACGCTTTGTTGCTTTAAAAGTAAAACATCGATAGTGAAGTGTGATTGACTTGGAGTTACATTGTGTTGTTTAAGTGTTCCCTTTAGTTTTTTGAGCATTGTACACGTATGATTACAAATTGCAAGCATTTAGCACATCTTTATGAATTGTTATTTGTGGACCCCACTCTTCTGTAAACTCATTAATCCCAAAAGGAAATCTTTGCCCTAATTCATTGCTAACTGAGACAGAACACCCAAATATCGCTTCAACAGCTATCCACTGACAGCCAATTATATATGAAGCATGCTCTTAAGCACGAGAAAAGTGTGTATTCCTTAAGTATGACTGGTTGAATTACCGAATTCATTAAAGTATGATGAAACATCCAAATCCCACTGATTAATAACACTTACTAAATGGTTCAATGAATTTAAAGGTTACATCGAGCCTAGTTTTCCATCATCGAAAGAAAGGAATATTTCTAATGTGTCTTATCGGCGACACCCTTGTGCTGCTTGGAACGTAGCAAGGGTTTTGAAAAGTTTGCGGCTCTTTGAATTTGGACCTTAAATTATTTCTACAGTTCGGTTTTATTTGTGGTCACTAGTACACAAAATAGCATACAATAACAGCAGTTTTTTATTTCGCACAGATTGCAGCAAAAGATCTCCATTGACAGCCTATTATACAAGTAGCATCTGCTTCAACAATAGAAAAGTGTGCATTCCTGAAGTTGAGGAACTTGTTGAATTAATTAACTGATTACATTATAATGAAACGTGTAAATCTCTCTGTTTAAATTCACTTACTATTCCGTTCAATAAATTCTGAAGCTACTCAGGGCTTATCATCATCGGAAGATAAATGTAGGGGAGAGCCATTGCCAAAGTAATGTGGGATGAAAGTAATACGGCGATTTACTCACAGCCATCTGCACTTTGATGAGTCAAATTAGGTCAGCACGTGCAGCGCGCAACAGTTTTCCAGACCCCGGAAAAATCTTGAGGTTTCGTCACTTCCCTGCAAAATGAGACCGGGAAGACTGTTTTCCACAGTGGTGAGTAAATTCAGACAAATGGTAAACTTATTTGATTTAAAGATTGTTTTGATTGCTCCATGTGTCATATTTATGATGAAATGATAGGTCATTTAGTTTTGTAACATATTCTGAAGTTTGAAATGTCAGACTTTTTCCACTTTCGAAGCAATCCTGGTTCAAATGTCAGGAGTCACTGTCGGGACGGAAGTAACAACTGTTACATTCGTCCCTCTCTGCTAATGTGGCCACATTTTGTGTTTTAAAGCTCATTAAAAAATGTGTGCTATATTTTACCGACAGAAAATGCCAAGAGTTAGGGTCAGAACTACCCAGAAAGGAAAGGTTGACCAGCAGATTTACGAAAAGGCCTTTTTTGATGTCCAAAGAGGCAGGAGTATAAGGAGGGCAGCAGTAATGCATGGCGTTTGTCATGTCACCCGGTTCGGGTTCTGCAAGAGGAGGGCAGTGTCATGGTTTTATGAGGCTGGCGAGTTTTCTTTGTTTCTCTCACCCGGGACGATATCGTTTTGCCCACTATCAGATTCTTTGGCCAGCTGGCATTAATTGTGGGCGGTCCCCGGACTTTATTTAAACCAAGTTCCGCCTCGCCGCCTTTGCTAGAGTGTCAGTGTTACTTTGCACTATAGCCGGTAAGGTCTCTAGCTAGAGAATTGTTTGAGGAATTAGCTGCAAAGAGGAAAGTGCTAGTCAGCAGAGGTGTATAATCCAGGGGTCAGAAGTTAAAAATCCTACCATGTTTTCATTCCACCCTTAAACTCCTGTCAGCAGATTTCACTTGTTAGTTTTACCTCCTAGCTGAAGTATAGGGTCAACTGACAGGTCTTTTGTGGCTGGAACAATGTCCTGGGATGGACTTTTACTTTCTGAACCTGGATTATACACCTCTGCTAGTCAGCAAGGGTAACTTTCTCTCTTTTCTTCCTCTTTCTGGCCACCGTCTGGTGCTATATCATTTTATCTCGGTTCCCGAGATTTTTCCCTTTTATTTTGTTCTGTCGAGCTCGCTTTGCATCCTTTTGTTTCCGGACTAGATCTTTGTCCGTTGGAAGCGCAAGTCTCTCTCTCTCTCCTTTTGTTGGTTTGTCTCTCTTATTTTGCAGGACTTCCTTTCGTTTTGGCCGCTGCTTTTGGCGTCTCAAAACATCAGCCATCACAGTACACTCTAGCCAACATGGAGACATCATCGGTGGCCCAGATTAAAAGGGCTGTTACCAGCCAGCAAGAATTGCTGTCTGGTTTTGGCAAAGGGCTCTCCAGCCTGAGCATCAGGAGGCTGGTTTAGCTGAGAGGCTCCACCTTCAGGAGAATTCACTTCAGAAACAGGAGAGCATTCTGTTAAGCTTGATCAAGAGTATTAGATCCCTGTCTCCACAAGTTTCACAAAAAGTTGCATAAGCATCATCCATACACCTTTTCCGAGAACCGAAGCTACAATTGCCACAAAGATTTAGAGATAAGGCCGGGAAATGTAAGGATTTCATCACCCAATGTGAGATATTTTTTAAGGCTCAGCCGTGGCTATTTGTTCATGAGGATTCTACGGTGGCATTTATACAATCCCTATTGGCACTCACTTGGGTCGGCCCACTTATCAGACCTTATATACCGGTTGTAAAGCCTGTGGAGGCTCTTGTTAGGGAGATGGTGTCAGTATTTGATCAAGATGTTTGTGGTCAGGACGCGGCTACACGTTTGATGCACCTTAAACAGGGCAAAGCGAGTGCTGCAGAGTTTTCTATCTTATTTCACTCTCTGGCTACAGAGACAGGCTGGCCAGAGGCTCCTCTCATGACTTGTTCAGTCACTGAGGAGATAAACGACACATTGGTAACATTGGAGCCCTGTTTGACTTTTGATTCTTTGGTTTGCACTGCCGTGCGAATTGACAGTCGCATCCGCGAAAGTAACAGGGAGAAGCTCAACAGATTGCCGCTTGCTGACAATGAGGCTAAAGTTGCTAGTGGCGAGTGGGCGGCTCCTTTTCCACCCGCTGAAAATTCTACTACAGTTGAGACCATGCAAGTTGATGGTTCGTTTGAGAATCGGACTCATAAACCTACTCGCAGAAGAATTATCTGCTTTAATTGTAATAAACTGGGCCATACCCGCCACGTTGCCTGAAGCTTCATGGAAATGGGAAACCTCTCTAGCAGTTTGGGGGGCGCTAGAGGGGCAGACCCAATTTCCCTTCCGAACACTAATCCCTGTTGAACTGATTGTGGGGAGCAAGAGAAGTATTATCGAAGCGTTTGTGGATTTTGGCGCTGTAAATTGTTTCATGGATGTTGAGTAGGCTAGGAGGCACTCCATTCCCACCAATCCTCTTTCACAGCCATGCTCTGTCAGAACTTTGGACGGTCGCCCGCTTGGTACGAGAGTTATAACCAAAGTTTCTGAACCGCTAAATATTTTAATTTCCTTTGGTGGCCATTCTGAGGAGGTTTGGTTTTTTTATTATCAGTTCCCCTGCTTTTCCCATTGTTTTAGGGCATTCTTGGTTGCGGGAACATAGACCTTGCATCATTTGGGGGTAAAAGTATAATCTTATCGTCCACTAGGGCACCAATTGTAGTTCTCATTGTTGAGAGAATGAAACTTATTTTCTCAGACATCAAGCTACGGGGCACGGTGATGCCTGGAGCGAGTGTGAGGAGGTCATCTCACCATACCCTTATAAACTAGAAAGGCAGAGAAGCGGTTGGAATGGGATCCTCAATTTGATCGGCAACAGACAGAGGACGATATATTCAGGAAGCTCTCGCTAATGGTTTTATCTGGCCGTCCACGTCTCCTGCCAGAGCGGGGTTTTTTTTGTGGGGAAAAAAGGATGGCGGTGTGAGACCCTGTATTGATTATAAGGGTTTGAAAAAGATCACCAGTAAAAATCAATACCCCCTTCCGTTAATGAATTCCGTGTTTGAACGTCTGCAGGAGGCGTCATTTTTTACGAAGTTAGATCTCTGTAATGCTTTTAACTTGGTTGGCATTTGGGAGGGGGACAAATTGAAAATGGCATTTAGTACTCATGATGGGTACTACGAATATTTTGTCTTGCCATTCGGATTGGTTAGTGCCCCCTCGGTGTTTCTGGCACTCGTTAATGAGGTCCTCCGAGAGATGTTGGAGAAATTCATCTTTGTTTACCTTCACGACATTTAGATTTTTTCTTCAACACTCTCAGAGGATAAACAACACGTCAGACGTGTGCTTGAGGCCCTCCTTAATGCCAATCTTTTTGTCAAGGCCGAGAAATGTGTTTTCCACACCCAAACTGTCTCGTTCTTTGGATTTATTGTTTCCAAGGGGTCGGTCCGCATGAACCCGGACAAGGTGGCTGCGGTCAGGAATTGGCTTGCCCCTCAAAGTGTTAAGGAGGTCCAACGCTTCTTGGGCTTTGCTAATTTTTATAGGAGGTTTATCCATAATTTTAGCGCGGTTGCTGCCCCCATTATTGCGCTCACCAGGAAGAATACCTCCTAAATGTTTTTTTGGTCTCCAGCAGCTGATGCTGCCTTTCAGGAATTAAAGAAATGTTTTAGTTCAGAGCCCATTCTTGTTTTGCCCGATCCCTCCCTCTCATTTGTGGTGGAGGTGGATCCTTTGGAGGTTGGCATGGGCGCTGTTTTGTCCCAACGATAATAAGCTACACCCATGCGGATACTTCTCCCGGTCTTTGTCCACCGCGGAATGGAATTACAGCATTGGTGACTGGGAGTTATTTACAGTCAAGTTGACGCTTGAAGAGTGGCGCCACAGGTTGGAGGGAGCTGAACACCCTTTTGTGGTATGCATAAAAATCTGCAGTATATTCAGCAAACTAAGTGATGTAATTCTCAGCAGCTGCGGTGGTCATTGTTCTTTAACCGTTTAGATTTTACGCTGACCTACCCTGGCTCTAAAAACATTAAGCCTGACGCCTTGTTGCGGATTTACGACTGCTCTGATCATGACCCTACCCCAGAACCAGTTATTCCAGCTGCCCAGATTGTGGCGCCTATTCAATGAGAGATTGAGGTGGTGGTTCAGGAGACTTTGAAAACCAATCCCGGTCCTTGCAGGGGAGCCTCCTGGCTGTTTGTTTGTCCCCCCTAGAGTTAGGCCACAGGTCCTCCAGCAGGGACACTCTTCCCGCTTGGCTGGGCACCCGGGGGCCCATCGGACTAAGCAGTTCCTGGCCCGACATTTTTGGTGGCGGGTATGATGAGGGATATTCAGGAATTTGTTGCTGCCTGTGGCATCTCCTAAAGGAACAAAACTTCCCACCTACCTCCCTCTGGTCTGGCATTGCCCTGTCCAGGTGCCCTTGAACGCATATTACGCTGGATTTCATCACTGGGCTTCCACAAGATGTTGTCTCAGACGGAGGCCCTCAGTTTACGGGCAGATTCTGGCGGGCGTTTTTCAAGCAGTTGGGGCCCACTGTGAGTCTCTCTTCTGGGTTCCACCCAGAGACGGGCAGACTGAGCGTACTAATCAGTCTTTGGAAAACACTCTTCGATGTTTAGCGGCGGATAATCCATCGTAATGGAGTCGGTTTTTAGCATGGGCCGAGTATTCCCATAACTCACTGAGTAATTCCTCCACGGGTCTTTCCCAATTTGAAGCTCAGGTGGGTTACCAACCCCAACTGTTTCCTGAGATTGAGAATGATTCCGAGCTTCCCTCGGTCAACCATTTCATTCGTCGCTGCCGGTCGGTTTGGACCAGGGTCTGTTCTTCTCTGTTGCGCTCAAACAAAAATCCGCAGCTGATGGAAGGCGTCGTTTGGCCCCATCTTATCGGGTCGGTCAGACAGTTTGGCTGTCAACCCGGGCCCTCCCCTTGAAGGTAGAATCCTGAAAACTGGCGCCTTACTATATTAGCTCGTTGAAGATCGCTCGTTGTGCGGACGATCAATCCGGTCACGGTCCAGTTAAAGCTCCCGAGGTCTTTACGCATCCATCCATCATTCCATGTCTCCCGGATTATGCCGATTAGCACTAGCGTCCGGGCACCTGCTGACACACCCCCGCCACCACCATGAATGGTTGAGGAGGGGGCGTTTTACACCAGGCGCTGCATTCTTGCCGTAAGGTATGTTGGTCATGGGGTCCAGTTTCTTTTGGACTGGGAGAGATATGACCCTGAGTAGCGCTGCTGGCTCCCCTCTTGGGATATTCTGGATCCCACGCTTATTCTGCTCACAGGGTTGCTTAGGGACTTCTGGAGCTGTCCCTGGGGGGGGGGGGGTCCTGTCATGGTTTTTGGAGGCTGGCGAGCTTTCTTTGTTTTTCTCATCTGGGACAATATTGTTTTGCCCACTATATGATTCTTTGGCCAGCTAGCATTAATTGTGGCCGGCGCCCGGACTCTATGTAAACCCAAGTTCCGCCTCGGCGCCTTTGCTAGTATGTCAGTGTTACTATGCACTATAGCCGGTAAGGTCTCTAGCTAGAGAATTGTTTAAGGAATTAGCAGCAAAGAGGAAAGTGCTAGTCAGCAAGGTAATCATTTTCTCTTTTCTTCCTCTTTCTGGGCACTGTCTGGTGCTAAATCTTGTTATCTCGGCTCCTGATATTTCCCTTTTATTTCGTTCTGTCAAGCTCGCTTTGCTTCCTTCTGTTTCCGGACTAGATCTTTGTCCGTTGGAAGCCTGAGTCTCTCTCTCTCCTTTTGTTAGTTTGTCTCTCTTATTCTGCTGGACTTCCTTTCGTTTTGGCCGCTGCTTTTGGCGTCTCGAAACACCAGCCGTCACAAGCAGAAGCAGGAAGGCAGCAGACCAGAGCCCCAGGGTACAGGGCTCACAACAAAGTCTTCACAGAAGAATAGGAGAAGAGACTGCAGGCATGTATAAAGAGAGCAGCTGATATATATTTTGGCCTGAGTCCTAAAAAGGTTGGAGTAACACTGCACCCATTTGCCTCCATCAAAATCATAACAGCCTGTACATTTTTAAATTAACGTGACTTTTTTTTTGTAATGTATTAGAAGTGTGGGTTCAGTGTATAGCTAGAGTCATACTTAAAGCAATTTTAAATGAATCCACATTAAAAAAAATCTGATTAACTGTAGGAACATACTCTAAATTAACCTCTTTTTTCATGTTGTTTTAGGTGCGAAAGTTTGCATATGAGCTGGCCGAAAATATTGGCCTCAAAAGTCCGTGTTTATGGGAGAAAAACCAGATGGCAGGGAAGGACTGGCTCATCTCCTTCCTCGAGCGCAACAAAACCCTGTCCATCCGTAGTGGTCAAGCCACCAGCATGTCCCGTTCCACCAGCTTCAACAAGACCAACGTGACAGTGTTTTTTAAAAACCTAAAGACTGTCCTCACCCGCTATAATTTTGAAGCAAAGGACGTCTGGAACATGGATGAAACAGGTAAAAATGTATATTTAGATAAAGAAAAAAGCAACAGTGATTTGGTGGTTTGAAAAGTCAGCCTACATAATGCATATTCATCAGTATGCACAATTTAAAACAACTACATATCAAAATAGAACTATATATGCCTACATCCATATAAATAGATAGATAATTAGATATATAAAGGTAGATGAATAAATAGCCTTACTACACACACACACACTCATTGGTATAAATCCTTAACGACACATTAATTCATTTCATTTATTATTTCAAGTACCACAATGGTTCAAGTGCCAGACAATCATTGCCACCAAGGGGCAGCTCCAGGTTGGTGCTGTGACGTCTGGGGAAAGAGGGACATTGGTGAATGTTGCCTTTGCTGCCAACGCACAAGGCAACTTTTTTCCCCCTTACTTTATCTTCCCAAGGAAGAGGTTCCAGGACCACTTCATCCAGGATGGCCCCATCTGCGGCACTGGTTCTGCCAATGGATCAGGGTGGATGCAGAAGGCAGATTTCTTGGCATTTTTACAGCATTTTGCAAGACAGACCCGCATGACCCCAGAGCCAAAGTTGCTGCTACTCTAAGACAATCATCCATCACACCTCTCTGTGGTAGCAATTGACTTTTGCAAGTTACATGGCATTGTACTCCTGTCTTTTCCACCCCACTGCTTCCACCGTCTTCAGCCGCTAGACCAAAGTGTTTTTGGTCCTCTGAAGCACTACATTAACAGTGTAGCAGACAGTTGGATGCGAATGAACCCTGGAAGAACTTCCATCTACAACATCCCAAGTCTTGTGGCTAAAGCTCTGCCTCACGCTGCGACAGCAGGCAGCATTTCATCTGGGTTTGAGTGTACCGATACCTAGTCCTTCAATCTTGATATTTTCAGTGAGGCAGACTTTGCTCCAGCTTTTGTGACCGACCGTCCTGCACCAGCTCCATCCCCAGTGCCAGTGCCAGCTCCATCACCAGCGCCCTCTTCATCACCAGCGCCTGCTCCATCACCAGCGCCCTCTTCATCACCAGCGCCTGCTCCATCACCAGCTCCATCACCAGCGCCCTCTTCATTACCAATGTCCGCTTCATCACCAGCACCCTCTTCATCACCAATGTCCGCTCCATCACCAGCGCCCGCTCCCTTAAGTCACCACTAACCTGCCAAAGCCCATTTGAGCGGTATCCCCATGAGTCTGCCATTCCTGTAGATGGTGAGGGTTTGTGTCTGTGTGTGTCTCTAAATGTGCATGTTGAGCCAAACATTTTTTTAAAATATTATCTATCCAGGTATGCTTGTGGTTCCAGGAACATCTAGTGGCACGCCAACACAGAGGTTCAGCCCAGAAAAGGTTCGCCTATATCCAAACGCAGGCTCGAGGAAAGAAAAAAAAAGAAGAGGCAGAGGGAGGTGAGCAGAGTGTCCTGAGATTTTTCATGTTGAGAAGACTATTTGAAGGCTCACGAAGGGTGTGACAACCTTTACGTTCCGTGACCAAGTTTTTCTGTCATTTTGGATAAGGTTTAGATTTTGTTTAATTATCCAACCCCAATTCCGAAATAGTTGGGACAAAGTGTAAATTGTGAATAAAATCAATATGCAATGACTTTCAAATCACACCAACCAGTATTTTATCACAATAGAACAGAGATAACATAGCGAATATTAAAACTGAGAAAATTTTACAATTTTATCCACAAAATGAGCTCATTTCAAATTTGATGGCTGTTACAGGTCTCAAAAAAGTTGGGACCGGAGCCTGTCTACCATGTTGTGGCATCCCCTCTTCTTTTTGATGCAGAGTGGAGGCGTCTGGGCATTGAGGAGACAAGTTTCTGGACTTTAGCCATAGGAATTCGATCCCACTTGTTTAATACAGGCTTCCAGCTGCTGGAGTATTTTCGGTCTCCTCTGATGGACTTTTCTTCTCAATCAATGAATGATCAGGACTACAGGCAGGCCAGTTCAGCACACAGACTCTTCTGCTATGAAGCCATGCTGATGTAATAGCTGCGGTATGTGGTTTTGCATTGTCCTGCTGAAATATACAAGGCCTTCCCTGGAATAGATATCGTCTGGAGGGGAGCATATGTTGCTCTAAACCCTTTATATACCTTTCAGCATTCATGGTGCTTTTTAAAACATGCAGATGTCCCACACTATATGCAACAATGCATCCCCATACCATCAGAGTTGCTGGCTTTTGAACTGAACCCTGGAAGTGCACAAAGCCCTCGTCTGCACAGGAAACTTTGCCACTTTGCTACAGTCCATTTTAAATGAGCCTTGGCCCACAAAACACGGTGGCGCTTCTGAATCATGCTCAACAATGGCTTCCTTTTTGCTTGTCCCTTACGCACAGAGATTTTTCCCATTTCTCTAAATCTTTTATGATGTTATGCACTGTCAATGATCAGACCTTCAAAGCCTTTGCAATTTGATGATGAGGAACATTGTTTTGAAAGTATTCCACAATTTTTTTTACGCAAGCATTCACGGGTTGGAGAGCCTCTGGCCATCTTTACTTCTGAGAGACTCAGCATCTCTAAGACATCACTTTTATAGCCAATCATGTTACACACCTGATGCCAGTTAATGTAATTACTTGCTAAATGTTCCTTCAGCTGATTCTATATATATTAATTGCTTTTTCAGCGCTTTTTTGCCTGTTTACCAGGCAAGAGACCTATTGCTGTCAGAAAATTTAAAATAAGCTCATTTTGTGTATAGAAATGGAAAATGTCTCAGTTTCAAAATTTGAAACATTATCTTTCTATTGTAAATAAAATTTTTGCTCATGTGATCTGAAAGTCATTGCATTTTGATTTTATTCACAGTTTACACTTCGTCCCAACTATTTTGGAATTGGGGTTCTATACAGTTGCATTTAAAAATAGCAGTGCAAGATCAATAACCTGATGAACCACGGTTATTAGTAGTAGTGACTGTTCTGTTTTGTTAGTTTTGTCAATAACAAGATTTTTTAGCTGATTCGTGATTTGCTATAACGTTTGCCTATCATTTTAAGAGAAACTGAAAGTTATATCGTCATAAGTTGGTAGAAAACTGAAAGTTGCTTTCGTAAGAAGGTAGAGGCACATGCAGAAAGTACCGCTAATGTCCTACTGTCTGTTTTTTGTATCAGCAAAAGTCTGCTAATATGTTATACCATACGGAGCATTGTCAGTATGTAATGTCATCTTACATCTTAATCTTTAATTGTAGTTCATTGTTTGTGGTTAAAAAGTAATTTTTTTCAAGTTCGATGCTAAAATACAGCCAAGCTAACTTCCCATGATTTCACAACGTAAAATGTCAACATGGTTAGTCTCAGTTGATTTAATTTGGAATTCATACTATGCTTATCGTCGCATTGAATGCTTAGTATTTCAAAATACTACAACTGATGATAGAGTAAAATATAATTTGGTAACTTTAGTGACACATAAAAAGAATCAATAAGCAATAAATACACAGGGTAACGTAACATTGAAAAGCTAAAATAGAGCTATTTATGGCCAAGTGTGTTCACAATGCATTTTCAACATGTCTGCTGTGAGCATCTTTTCTGATTTGTCTTCTTGTTTATAGTTTCACCCCTTTCTAATCAATAAACCTGTGGATAAACCGAAGACTGATCTCTGAGTCCTGATGACAGTGGTTTTCTCACGGAGTGCCTGATCTCTGGCCGGGAGAACATCCTCTGGGACTCAGGTTGCCAGGGCCGGACTGGACTCAGAGTTGCCGGTCTACTGGAGTCCAGGTTGCCGGACTGGACTCAGGGTTGCCGGTCTACTGGAGTCCAGGTTGCCGGACTGGACTCAGGTGCCGGTCTACTGGGCTCAGTGCTGGCGGTCTACTGGACTTAGGAGGCCGCAGTCGGGCTCCTGGGCCCACAAGACCGCAATTGGGCAGCTAGGGATCCTTGCTGAATCCTGTGGTGAGCAAAGTGTTTTGTAAGGGCCTTGCCACGTATCCAAATGATAGGCATGGAAGACAGAAAATTCAGGACTGGACTCAGGTGCAAAGATAGACTTTGTTGCGAATTTATTAACATGCCTACTGCATAGCAGAAGGCATGTACAAAGCTATAAATATAAAACTGAAATGGGATAACGAGGTTACTTACTCAAAGTGCTGGAATTAACAAAGTAACAGCACAAAAAAATACAGGGTTTTCGTATGAGAACGTAACATGCAGAAAATATGCCTCTTCCAGGCTAACAACACAGCACAGGCTTGCATTGCCTCGACTTAGCACCAACTCAGTGCAAAGCTTGGTCTTAAATAGCACACAGTGACAAAGAGAAACAGATGCCGGTGATAATTGAATAATAAGGTAGGGTACAGTCCGGGGCTTAACCCTCTATTGCAAAGCATTGCCATATGGAAACAATTACTTTAGCTTAATATTCTAAAAAGCTGTGGTCTGAAATCTATGTTTTTACAGTTGGTTGTAAAAAGGGGGCTTTTACTTTGAAGGAAATACAATTTATGAGGTCACATGACCAGGATATCCTGTTTGCCAGTCCTTTTTGCTAATGGACATTGACATGTAAACATCACTGTCTTGGGCTCCCGAAGATTGCCGTTTATTCTGAAGTTTGGAGGATTTTCACCAAATAAAAAATTGAAATCACTATCTGGGGTAAGTAAACTTTAATTTTTTAACACTGAACTCAGTTTTGATTTTAGAAGTTTTTTGTAATATGCTAAAATACATTTGTTTCCATATGGAAACTGTATGCAAATATGGAAACGTCCTGGTGCATTCAACCAAATGAAGTCCCATTGACTTACATAGCATGACACTACTCTGAGACTATGTTTCCAATTTCTGCTCATATTTTAAAGGTAGAAACATTATATATTTTTAACATTTTGGTAATTAAGGTATTTTATAGGTTATCTGTAACATACTATCCCATTTCCTCCATAAAAGATGCATCCCAGCTACTTCTATGGGAGAGGGAAAGAGAACAGGGCAGATATAGCTGTTCCACTAGAGGAGAGTGAGGATGAGCTGGTGGACAGTGATGAAGACAAAGAGGTTGATGTAAACCTGGATGAGAGCAGGGGCAGCTCAGAGTTGGAGTCAGACACTGACACAGAGCCAGAGGAAGCAGGTAGAACTACTAGATAGTTCATCCTGAGGAGCGTGTGCATGGTTGTGTGAATGTGTGTAGGAGTATATCTGTGAGAGTAAGTTAGTTTCTGTGCCTGAGTGACATAGACGAAAAATAACTAAATGTTTCATGCTTCATGCTCTCCATTGTTGTTATTGAAAATCCACATTTTTGTTGTTAGTGTCAACAGATGAAGCAGGGATGGGTGACGCACCAGAGTTCCATAAGGCGAAAAACCTTCAGTGGCAGAAAAACAGAACCACTCCACCTGTACCTCAATGGAAAGGCTTCCTCCCGGAGCCATCTGGAGTATCAGAACAGTGGATTACTTCCGCCGCCTTTTCCACAGAGAATTAATCGAAGAAGTTGTCAGGCAAACAAATCCATATGCATTGCAGCGTGATATCACCAGACCCCTCAATGTTACTGTTGCAGAAATGGAGCAGTTCATTGGAGTGTGCTTTTGCATGTCTATTCATGTCTTGCCAAAAACCAGGTTGAACTGGAACCCACAAACAAGGGTGGAGATGGTTCCCAGCACCATGAGTTCAAATAGATGATAAAACATCAAGAGACATGTCCACTTTGCTGACAACAACAACTAGGTACCAGGGGGTGAAAAGCTGTTTAAAGTGAGACCTCTCTTCAACTTCCTCAATGACAGCTTCAGGAGCATACCCATGGATGAAATGCTCTGTGTTGATGAGCAGATGGTGCCATTCAAGGGGAAGAGCCAACTGAAGCAGTACATAGCTATGAAGCCAAAGTGCTGGGGCTACAAGATCTTCGTCCTAGCAGACCAACATGGCATTGTGTACAACTTTGATGTGTACACAGGGCCCATTCAACCCTGTCCTAGATTCCCTGACATTGACGCAAGCGGAAACATTGTGCTGAAGTTGGCCTCAGCTATCCCCACCAACATTTCACACAAGTTGTTTTTTGACAACTGGTTCTGCAGTGTGGACCTGCAGGTACTCCTGGAGAAGGAAAAGATCCATATTGTTGGAACTGAGAGACAGGGCCGTCTTGCAGGCTGCACATTTGTGGATGATTGTGCAATGAAAAAAAAAGGACGGGGAACGCATGAAGAGAAGATGACCACTCGCAATGTTGTGAACCTCTGGGCTGTCAAATGGTTTGACAACTGTCCTGTGACCCTCCTAAGCACATTTGTAGCAGCAAACCCTTCCATACAAGTCCTAAGATGGGAACAAAAGTGGTGGTCCGTGTCTCATGCCCCAATGTAGTAGCAGTCTACAACAGGAGCATGGGGGGAGTGGATCTTTTGGATTCTTTAATCGCCCTCTATCGCACCAAGATCCGGTCCAAGAAACGGTACCACTGCATTGTATTCAACTTGCTTGACTTGACCCTGGTAGAGGCATGGCTGCTTTACAGAAGAGACTACCAGTCCCAGATGCCAGAGATTGCCCATCTCCCACTGTTGGACTTAAGAATTCAAGTGGCCTCATGCTTGTGCATGGAGGGCAAGGTGAGCAACAATAGGAAGGGGAGACGGTCACAAACTGTTGTGGTGGGGAAAAATAAAAGAGGGCCCCAAAGCTATGTCCCACCAGATCCTGTTCGCAGAGACCGCACTGACCACTGGCCCTTGCATGCATCTGAGAAGGGCAGATGCAAAATGCCAGGATGCAAGGGCATTGTGAGAAGCACATGCTCCAAGTGAGCAGTTTTCCTCTGCTTCACTGCAGAGAGGAACTGCTTTGTTGTCTTTCACAAGGCATGAAGAGAATTAAATGAAATGAAACCGCAAAAAAACGACTGACTGAAATTAAACAAAATGAAATGAATGATGAATTTCAGTGAGACAGGTTCCAGGTTATTATTACCAGACATTTAAGATAACTGTTAAAATTATATGATGTTTTTACTGCGTAAATGTTTTTTTTTTTTAACATTTTACTAAGTATGAGATGGATTTGTTGAGTCTTGTTATGAATAAAGTGAGTTTTAGGTAAAAAAGGTATTTTCCACGATTGCATATTTTTGCCATATGGCAACAATTTATCAACAAATCCCCTTTCAACTTTAAATTTTTTTTAATCTATCTGCTTTTCAGCTCATTATAAGTAATAAAATCATGCAAAACATTTTTTACTATGTCTAAGAAATATTTCATACAATAGAGGGTTAATAGACCCCTGGGCTGTTGGCTGGAGGCGAGGCCACACAGGAGTGAAAATACTGATAATTATGAAAATGACTGGGAACAAGATAGGACCATATATATATATATATATATATATATATATATATATATATATATATATATATATATATATTTAGAACCCTAGATTGCTGATGATGTCATATTTACATTACCCAAAGTGAGGCACAAGGGCACCATATTGATACACACAACTTCTTCATAAAAATGAATGGTTACCTATGAGGCCAATTTCAAATAAGTCAATATAAGCGTTAAAATGACAAGATGTGCGGCTGCCTCTTGCAGCAATATTCATTTGAAGGGCTCTAATAATCAACAAGGTGGCTAACTAGCTAGCTATTTATTAATTGACATTCAGTGACAGTACTTCTTACCTGCATAACATTTAAAACAGTCGCTTTGTCTGTTTATACATAGTTCCAAAAGATGAGGAGGGGAGAAAGGCTTTGCTGTAAGAAATCAGGAGAGAAAACTTTTCTCTATTCCCTCGATCCGCGCTGTGCAGTGGTAATTTTTGACAGCAGTGTTTAAGCAGGACAGGGGCAAAGATGAAACCAGAGAGTAATTTGATAACGTATACAGACATTCAACAACGTTTCTTATAAGGGTGAAAACGTCCAAGCAATTATCTTATCAGAGGGTCATTAAAAGCCTCGGTCACGTTAACGTAACTTTTCTGCTCGCACTTTAACATTGACACTGAGTCACATTTCGATCTTCCCTTTCGCAAGTGTGCTGCTTTCCATCCTCCAAAAAACACATATTTAGGGAGACAAAATGTTGCTCTGCACAGCGATAACAAAATAATACCGATTCACACGCAAGTGTTTCTGAAAATGTCATTTTCAAGTAGGCGAAAATGAATGTTAGTCAAAGTGCGAATTTTACTTCCGGGTGTAGAAACAGATGCTTCACTTGAGCGTACCCTATCAGCAATCTAGTGTTCTATATATATATGTATCCATGGATAGGACCAAAAATAATTTTAAAGGGGTGTCATGTGCCCCACCAAATTTTCAGTTCTCGCTACACCACTGGTTTTATTTCATTTATGACCTCCTCGTGCTCAAGAGTTCAGGTGTCCAGGTGACGCAGTAAGCTACCCCGATTCCAACAAACATGGCGGAATGCACAAAATCTGACCTTCTCAAACTGATTTAGACGTTAAAAACATTTCTCAAAAAATACCCAAGAACATATTTGAATAGTCGGGGCAGTGTATGTTTGTTTGATGAGAGCTGAAAAAGGGGTTTCTTTTCCTTTAAGCTGACCTGACAGGATTTCCTGGGGAGAAGTGGAAAGGAACACAGCTATAGGCATTGCTTGGCATCTTATACTCAGCCACACTTTACGGCAGCTCATCATGCTGTAGAGCAGAAGTTCAGAAACAAGTCAGTAAGCAGCAGAGCAAAGGTTGTGTACAGGAACAACTAAGCTACTGTTGTAGAGCTTAGTGTAATTTTCAGTTGTATAGACTACTGATGCATCGAAATGAAAACATTTGGGATTCAATTCACTTCAGCCGACATTTGACATAGCAGATATGGAAACTCAAAACTCACAACAGGCAGCCATCTTGGAATGTTCAGGTGATTATCACAATCTTTTTTTAAGGATTCCACGACCTCTCCAATCTTTTTATCTTCCTGTCCCAATTTTTTTGGAATGTGTCGCAGGCATCAAATTCAAAATTTGCTACGATCTAAAAAAATTAATACAGTTTATCATGTGAAAATTTGAATATTTTTTCTTTGTGCAGTTTTCAATATCTCTTTATTCTGTTATTATTTGGATTTTACATACAGTCCCAATTCTGGATAAATTGAGGTTTTAAAAAGGACTTAAATAATTTATGGTTCTCCTGATATGGATGCAAACATCCTGACAGAAGAAGCTGAATCTTGCTTAATGTCAAATGTGTAGCAAAAAATTGTGAGCCTGTCCAAATGTATACAGACTGCACAATATATTGTGTATTTCCTGCCATGATTTAATATACATTACATGCATACATTAAAAAGGACATTTAATGTTGCCTTCAAATGTTTCAAGGCGTATTAATAGGGCGTTCTATAGAGCATTTCTTTCCTTTTAATGCTCTAATGCACACATTTTTAATGCTCTGGAGCACACGTTTTCATGGATATGATAAGCTGTAGACGACAGTAAAAATAGAGAAAGGTAGGAATGTCTGTATTAGTGTTTAACCCTTTACACAAAAGCATTTTGTAGTAATGAAGCTAGTTGTATGTTGACCTGATGGACTAGGAATAAATTCTTGTTACAGTGGGGGTTCATGACTCTGTGTAAAACAGAGAGAGAAGTGCAATATGTCCTAAGGCGATTGGTATAAAGTTAAACTGGGTGAAGTAGAAATATTTTACTCATCAGCTTTGCAGTCACAGAGTTTGCCTCAGCTAGAACAAAACTGCTGAAGCATTTAGAGAAAATTAACCCCCCATCCTGGCAGCCAGATGTGCCTGGATTCTGATGAATGCACATGAGTGGGCGGAAAAACCAAGAGACTGTGAAATTCCTGTCAGGTCTGTGCACTGCAGAATGGGCTATTGACTGCTTTCTCTATTTCCCTCTATCATTCTTCTTGAACACTGCCATTAATTTCCTCTCCAGCCCTTCCGACTCCCTTTTTCTCTCCTTCTCTTTTACCCTCAGCTTGCTTTATTGCTGAAAAGGAGACACAAAGCTCTCATGAAATACCTCAAACACTGTGGCTCATACAGCCAAGATGGACTGGCTAAGTTCCAGGCACTCTGTAATCAGAAAATAACAAAATAATAAACCTGCAAGAACACATTTTATTGAGCCTTCAAAGAACATTCTAGACTTCTGCTCATTTTCTTTTCTGTTTTCCATTTGCACTGTATAATGCACTGAAATGCCTGAGAAGGTCTCTTTCATTATAGAACACTCATAAAACTATTATGCACTTAAATGTGCTAACAACTTAATATTATCTATGAAATTCTGCCAGGCTGTTCCCCAGAGGTACATGGTATAAAATTGATTGCATGCATTGCAACATGTATATAGGGGAGATCTTTTGAATTTACACCCCTCTATGCAGTAAACTTTTTTTCCCCCCTGTCCCAAAATAACAATCCAACATTGAAGGGTTCCTTATAAGAGAGAAGAGCAGGCATGTTGGGTCAATCAAAGTAATGTGAGGTGATGTGTTCAGAAAATTATGAAATTAAGTCAAGGCCATGGGAGATTTGCTGAGGCTACGCCTTATAGCAATCGCAACACATTTCTCTGCTTTTACTTGAGAACGAAGACTCAGGACAGAATGTGCTTTCTCACTGCCTGCTTCTATCCTCTTGTATGACATCATGACTGTGCTCATTTGTGCATCACCTTAAGTGCACAAAATGCATCAATGTGCAAAACGCATTAATGGCCTCAATGACCGTGGTTGCTAAGGAGGAAGTGGGAAAGTGGGAAACGGAATTCCAAACAAGGACATTCATTTTGCATGCGCATAGCTGTAATCTGTATTTGCATGTTAACCTACACTCCTATAATGAAATTATGCTTATGGTATGTGTAGCAAACATATCTATAAATCCACTCTGACACTAACAAACAATAGGACTTCTTTGTACCTTGCTAAAAATATCTGATTGCATTAGGTTGAAATGAGACAGTTTTTGTGACGTTGCTAGCCTTAAAAAAGTGATAAAAGAATTGTATAATTATTAAATATCAGCTCAGTTTTGGTTAAAATGCCTGGTTAGACCTACTTAATGAATAAATGTATCTTAATGTAATGAAAGGCAATTGTAGAATGTGAGTGAAAGTCAGCGTATGTGCAGCATTTCCTCCACAGTAATGTACCTAATGAGTAATTTTGTACAAAATTGAAGACCTGCGTGCAAGAAGTACACGAGTCAAATTTTGCAAAAAATGAGCTGACACCAGTATTAAAAGTAACAATGACCAGAGCATCATCTCATACCAAAGATTTCTCAGAGGAAGTACTCAAGTCCTGCGTATTGGTTTAATGTCATCGTCAAATTCACTAATCTTTAGTGCCAGAAATACCCAAGTACATAATGTTTAGGCAAGAAGAACCAAGTTTCAGGACTGTCTCATCAAAACAGTAGTATGTCACATGACTAGCTGTGAAAATATCCACCATGGAGTCTGCACAGCCGACTTCATCTTTTAGAAGTACTCTAGTCCAGCTTTTCAGCATAAAAATTTACTTAAGTCCAGGTATTTTACATAAAAAAGTACTTAGTCCAAAACTAATTTTCTCTTTTACTTCAAAATATATAAAAATTTGTCCACATACCAGGGTTCGTCAGCTAACTAAAGATGGCACAAAAGAGAAAGCTTAATGTTTATCACTACTGAATGATCACACTTTACACCAAGTCACAGCCTTAGCATATTAATCCAATGGACAAGACTTCACCAGCATTTTGAGTCATTTTCAGACTTAATTTTGCGCCAACACATTCTCATTTTGACTTTTTATATAAATTGTCCCTTTAGGGTAGATGGGAGTAGCAGAGAGCTGGCCGCTGGATCTACTGATCCAGACAAAGGACGATCAGTGTGGAAGGAGTGATGAGCAGGAGGAGTAAAGCCAAGCTGTTGATGAGTAGGGCAGAGCATTGAGAGCCTGGCAGAGTATGAAGGACAAAGCAGCAATGATGCCCCTGCAATGACCATGAACCACGCAAAATGGCTTGAGGAAATCTCTACTTTCCGCACAACTTAATTTGTAGTTCCAGTTCACAGTGAGTATGTAATGTTACATGCTGCACTCTCTGATTTAGTCCTTACCTGGCATATAGCAAGTTCAAAGTGATATTTGAGCATGCCACTGAAATGTGGTGCATAGTTTGAACTCTCCCATGTTAGAAGGGGAAATGGGTTCTAAATATAAACAAATGCATTTGTTCGCTATAGTTTCAAACTAATTCTACCTTGGTGATTTTAAATATGAATAACAGCACCTGTGAAATATTTATTTAAATTTTATATTCAAGTATATCAGTTAGTCCACGCATGTTAATCGGAAATAGTTGCATGAATAAATAGATTCAGTTGTTTGGTGTTGAGGCTTTGACCCTGACACACTCTAGAACAGGGCTGTCCAACCCTGTTCCTGGAGAGCTACCATCCTGAAGGTTATCACTCCAACCAAAGCAAACCACACCTGCTTTCCCAGTTACAGATCTTGATGAGTTGCTAATGAGCTGAATCAGGTGTGTTAAATTAGGGCTGGAGCAGAAACCTACAGGATGGTAGCTCCCCAGGAACAGGGTTGGGCAGCTCTGCTCTAGAACCTACTGAGTTTCAGGTGGAGAGAGCAGGGAGTATCAGCATACACCCCCCCCCAGTAGAAATATCAGAGCCCTCAGGTGGTAGCATGTGAAATAGTAACAAGCACCAGCTGAGTATGCAGCTTAGGAATAGGCTCCAATTGTCTGCCTGAACTAGCTTCTTCCCATTTGCAACTCAAAACTTGAATTAAAAACTTTGTAAGTAGTTGGCTTTATACATTTTATAACAATGTATTTGCAGTGCTTACTTTTTTGCCTTATGCTCGCTGGAATGATAGCCAGTGGATTTCCCAAACTGTGCAGCTGCTACTGTTAAAAGTTACTGCCAACAAATTGAGCAGTAAATTTTAATTTCGATGTCCCTTTGACATGTATTATACATTCTGCCGTATCTTTGTTTTAATTAAACATATTGATCCTGCTGGATAATCTAAGGAGGTGATGCTTCTTTTGTACAACACGTTCGTTAGACCACATCTGGAGTATTGTGTACAGTTCTGGGGACCGTACTTTAAGAAAGATATAGAGGCTCTAGAGAAAGTTCAGAGAAGAGCCCCTAAGCTTATTCCAGGTATAAATGATGAAAGCTACGAGAAGAGGCTGAAGATCCTTAATCTCTTTAGCCTTAGGAAAAGGAGACTCGGGGGTGATTTGATTGAGGTCTTTAAATATGTTAAAGGGATTAACAAAGTGAATTATGTAGGATTCCTTCGACCAAGTTTTGTGAGTAGAACTCGAGGTCACAAATGGAAGTTGACCAAAGGTAAATTTAGCACTGATATTCGGAAATATTTCTTCACCCAAAGAGTAATTTCAATGTGGAACAGCTTGCCTGACCATATTGTTGAGGCAGAGACCTTAGGGGTTTTCAAGAGCAGGCTTGACTTAAAGCTAGATACCATTGAGTCAATCAGTATCTGAAGGGATATATTCACAATAGTATAAAGAAACTGGCAAGCTTAGTTGGGCTGAAAGGCCTGATCTTGCCATTCATGTTATGTTATGTTATGTTATGTTATGTTATGTAATGATATGATATTGTTAGCCTGCTTCACTTTTTGTCACCCAAGAGTCTCACTTTTAAAGCAAATCAGGTAACCTGCACTTTGTATCACTCTCTCCCATGAAACCACCAAAGCATCACACAGCACTGCTCAATAGGGTGTCCTCTGCAGCAATGGGATCCAGACAGCACTGAGTGGAAACAGGTTAGCCAGAAAGGGGTGGGCCATGTGGGCAATTTGGTTAATATCAGAGAAGGGATGAGGCAGTATGCCAATCAGGTGATCTCGCTCTATGGTATGGGTTTGGTCAGCATGCCCCCCACCCCAAAATTCAAAATAGCCTTTTCCTAATAATTTTACAGCTGTTTGATGCTCCAGGTTTTTCTGGGTCTATTTACTTCAGGTTTCAGAATTTGTGAGTAAGTTATTTTCATCATTTTTAAAAATGAGGATATTATGCAGTATTTAATTACAATTTAAATGTGAATTACATCAAAGAGATTTTACAGGCTATCACTATCTTGTGTAATCATCCTTTATGGTTATTTGAACATGAAAAGTGTATTCATGGAAGAATGGAAATATGACTTACTCTGCTGGCATTTCACGTTTGTAAAGAATAGAAGGACCAGAGGGGAACCTTTTTTGCAAACGAAGGACATGGTCACTAATGAAGTAAGAGTTGGCATTGACTTATTTTTGGTAGAATTTTAGGGGAAATAAAACGGCATTTTAAGTAACAAATAATTACAATCCAGTTGAAATATAATGCATATGTTTTATTTTTCATCAGAATGCATTAGTGTGGAACATCAATAATTTAGCCCATCATCTACTATCACTGACTTAGCTCAGTACTTCAATCATGTATCCCAGTACACTCACTTTCCATTAAAATGAATGTTGCTGACAAAAGACAAGTTAGGGAGATACTTCATTTACAGCCAAAAGAGATACTTCATTTATCAGCATAAATAAAGGGTTTTAGGAAAGAGTAATGTTGCTGCTCAAATGAATTTTTAGAAGTTTTCCTTGACACTTACTTTCTCTTTATTGACAAAAAGACACATGGAAAAGTTGAGCAGTCATAATTTCAGGGGGAAAACTATATAGAATAGTGTTTTAAGACCTTTTCCCCCCACCAAATAATTATTAATCTGCTTGTTTTATTCCAAATTAGAATTAAAACCCCATTTCCAAATAAGTTTAGACACTGTGTTAAATGTAAATACAACAGAATGCAATTATTTGAAAATCAATTATAACCCTTTGTTTAGTTGTAAATAGGGAAAAGACAACAAATCAAATGTTGAAACTGATACATTTTATTGATATTTGTAAATATAATTTCAAATTTGATGACTGTTAAAACATGTTTTAGAAATGTTGGGACAGGATAATAAAATACTGAAAAAGCTGCATAATGCTAAAAAAGGCCACCAACTGAACATTTCACAGCTAATTAGATTATTAAGCAACAGGTCAATAACGTGATTGGGTATAAATTCATTCAAGGCCACTCTATGAAAAACTGCATGGGAAATAGTTGAAAATTTAAGAATAATGTTTTCCACTTCACAATGTAAAGAATTCAGAGATTTTATCCTCTGTGGTACATAATATTATTAAAAGATTTCAAGAATCCAGTAACATCTCTGTAAGCATGGGACAAAGCCAAAATCTAAATTTGAATGACAGCGATTTTCATGTGTTCAGGCGGTACTCCATTAAAAATGGACAGGATTCTGTAGAAGAAATCACTGTATGGACTCCGGAACACTTCTGTAAACCATTGTCAGTAAACACAATTTGCAACAAGCGTCCTCAAATACATGTTAAAACTCTGCTATGTAGAGATTAAACCACATATGAACAAGATCCAGAAACACTGCCTTTCTCTCTGGGGCCTGAGCTCATTTAAAATGTACTGAGGCGAAGTGGAGAACTGCCCTGTGGTTTATCAAAATGTGAAACTTTTTTGGAAATTATGGATGCCATGTACTCTGGACGAAAGAGGTGAGGTGCCATCCAGCTTGTTATCAGCAAACAATTTAAAAGCCAGCATCCATGATAGGATGGGGTTGCGTTAGTACACATGGTATGGGTAACTTGCGCATCCATGAGGACACCATTGATAGTGAGTGATATATACAGGTTTTGGTGCAACATTTACTGCAATCGGCATTCCCTTTTTAAGGGAAAGATTGCTCATTTCAGCAACACCATGCCAAACACCACACTCTGTATTTATTACATTTACCCATTCATTTTGAAATGAAAATTATCTGATGAAATGGATTGTTTACCGTCTAGTAGGGCACATGCTCAGCAAGTAGTTGATAAGCAATTGAAGGTGATTGCTAAATCTTTTCATGTGGCTGTAGAGAAAGTGAACTCTGAAGACAGCAGGAAATTTGTACCATTTGTACCATTTGGTGTCCACTCTTATCTAATTTGAGAGATAAGAAATGGTTTTGGTGGTCACTGTGGGTTTTAAATGGCAGACCACGTATTAGCATTATTTTTGACAGCTGGAAACATGCCAAAAAGGTATTTAGAGGAACAGTATGAAAGAATGTGCAAAAGGTTATTGATAGTCACTTAAACAATTTGAATTGGCTAATTGCAAGAAAGCTCTATGGCTTGATGAAGGTGGTCAAAGCTGGTTAAGCTGGTATTTTCAGCTGAAGTCAGCTGGTGAAGGGCTGGTTGACCAGCTAAAACTGTCCAAAACACAGCTTAAACCAGTCTGACCAGCTTAGGCTGGTCAAAGCTGGAATTTTCAGTCTGTGTGTGTGTGTGCACACGTTTTTCTCCTACATTTCTCAACCGATTATCACCAAATTTGGTATGAATATCTACTTGGAAACCAGGAAGGACTTGACGTCGACCGATTTTTGAAAAACGGTCATGCACGCAAAAAAAAAGAGGCAATTTCACTCTGGGTAGCGGGTAAACTTATATAATCTGATGCGCGTAGAAATGTCCGGTTGCACCGCTAGGAGCCGAAGTGTCCTTACGAACGTGCGTTGAGGTAACCTGCGAGCAGGCTATCTTGTTTGCGATGGGGTCGAGGGAGTGATAAGAGAGCCTGCACGAAAGCCAGGCTTTTGAGAGGGCACCGCGTTCGTCCACGAATGCAGCATTCTGATTAGTCGAACTTGACAGCTCCCAAATTCAAATCTGACAGTTTAACACTCGCAGGGCTGGCGTTAGACCTGAAAATTCGGCAGCAATTATTGACAAAAATTAGTCCTGGCTGATTCTAGATGGTTTCCCTAGATTAACACGTTTTCCAATTCAGGAATACTCAAGTGGCAATTGAAGACACGGCTTTTCTCCCTCATGCGATGTTAAAGCGACAAAATAATGGGCTACAAGCGGGTAGCAGCTAGTACAAAATATGACATAGGCTGGTATTATTATGATGATCCATTAAATGTAACCCTCGCTGAACAGCCTAATAAAACAAGTGTTTGTCACTAACATGGCAATATCTCCCGCCGCCTCAATTTTATGTGTCCGTATGGACACACGTACGTACGGACGGACGGAGCCCAATGCTATATCCCCCGCTTCGCGCAAATCGTGTGGCGGGGGATAATAATTCATGCATAGCAGAAGGAGGTACAGCACCAAAGGCACTATCCCCAAGGAAGTGACATCCCACAAGTACATAATGCCTGTCAAATAATTTGCATAAGCTGCTTTCCATTAAGATGCGAGTTGTGCATGGATCCTGGGCATTTCCTGACCAATGTCCAAAATATTGTATTCGGCATCAAATACTATCAGGGTGCCGATGGAATTAACTTTTTTTCTATTTACAAATAACTCTTTATCTTGGGTTGGAGAAATAATTTGTGGGTCTTGTCAATAACACCGATGATACCGGGCATACCTGAGATGAGCATGAATTCAAGTTTGATTCTGTGCTGTTGTCGAATGTCCATCCCGCATTACCAATTGTCTAGTGATTCAAAACAAAGATATGAGTAATTTCTATGCAGCAACCTCTGTGGAAAAAAAGTTCCCTCATTTATCCATCCAGCATTTCCCATGAGTTGGCATAATTCTCTTCCCACTAGCTAAATTTTTTTGCCGCTGATTAGCAAAAGGGAAAGTGGGTCACACTGGAAGGAGTTTAACAAATTATTACGGAAACATAGAGATGTCGATGCCTCTGATATTGAGTGGCAGAAATGTGACTTCAAATCTTACTTCTGTGGAATATATGGTATATGTTTATTCTGGTAAAACGACAAGGGGTGCTTTTCCCAAAAGCATAGTTGCTGACTAAGTTAAAAACTTACATAGTTCATACATTCACAGTCAATAGTTACGACCATGCAAGTTAGCTTCTGTGGCAATGGGAAACACACCCCAGACTAATTGAGCCAATCTGAAGGCAAATGGAGTACTGCACTGTGGAAGGAGGACTGAGTTGAAGAGCAAATAAGGTGGGGTCAAAATCTAAATCTATTCTAAATCTTAAATTGAAAAAAAAAAAAAAAAGCTGTGGCATAATTACCAGTCTAGTCTGGTTCCCTGGTTCATCCCCGACCTGCATGTGAAATATTTAAGCTTGATTCTTTCTAGAAAATAGAAAATGACATTTTTGTGCAACTTATGTTGAGATATGTTCTGTGTCAGTCCACAGAAAAAAAGTCTTGGGGATCATGAAGATGTTGGAAAATGTGAGACGAGCCTTTGTGTTCTTTTGGTCAGCAGTGGTTATCGCCTTGGAACTCTCCCATCAATGCCATTTTTGCACTGACTATTTCTTATTGCTGAATCATGAACACTGACTTTAACAGAGGCAAGTGAGGCCTGCAGTTCTTTTTTGACCTCCTTGATGAGTCGTCGATGCGGTCTTGGAGTAATTTTGGCCGGCCACTCCAGGGAAGGTTCACCCAGGACTTGAAATTTCAAAAAACTATTTCTCAAAAAGTGTCTGATAACTTTTTTTTTCTGAATCTGGCAATCAACTCGCCTTGATACACTTTATGAACAGTGCGATTGCCGTTTTGATTGAATCGATGGAAGTGGGTCTAGTGGCGGTGCTGTGATTTAACATTTGGTCTTAGGGAGAATGGGCAAAATCACCTGTGGAAGGTAAATGGTAGCAGATAGAGATTTTTTAGTTTTTATTTTATTATCAACATATAGGAAGTCATATGAGGTGTCAACTGGCAAAACCTACTGAGCCAAGTTTTGAAAATAAATAAATCTCCCTTAGCCTCTCTTTCATGCACCTGCGCATGTCTCACTGACAGTTCCACTTTCTAAACCTACTAAATCATGTTATAAATTGTAATGGAAAAAGCAAAACTCTGTCAAAACCCACCAAGTCAAGGAGGAAAACTTTGTCAAAATCTGTTAAGTCATCAACCAATGTGGAAACGTGATTCCGTTTTCGTTCGCTAGAAGAAACCAATCACAGTGGAGTTTTTATAGCCTATTCAGCTTTTGCTTTCTCTAACTCCAGCTGGTTTGGGCAGTTTAGAAAAGAGAGACGATATTGATACCATGAAAGGGGGATTTGAACCCATGGACTCGTGTTTATGTTGTCATTGTCATAGCAGCTATAAACTACTGTGTTGCGTGTAGCATTGAGTCACATTTAGAATGGGTCCTGAGTCAAATACCCTCACCTATTGGCAATGGGGCTGGTTTAAACACTGAAAACCTGCTAAATTTCCACTCCAATTTCAAAACCTGCTAAGACAAAGCTTTGGGTTGTAACATCAAAGTAATTTCTTTAAAAAAAAATTAATTGCCCTATGGATTATGTCTGCAAGGCTAATGCCCCCATTCCACACAACAGTTCAAGCTACCGTTCTCAGCCATTCTACGTCGCCCTCAGGACAGCTGCCTCTACCGATCAGACGCTAGGAGAATGGCCGTTTTTGGCATTCTTGCGTTCCAGTAGCGATCTGTTAACGATCGTAACAATGCTGTAGGGTTCTAATACAGTTCATGTACCAACTATGTAAGGTCCGTACAGAGTGTCCATAATGATTTTAGTACCAATCACTTGCATTGCAACAACGTTCCTTTCAGATCTCACAGCATTGCTGTACTGAGTGTACTGTCTTCTACCGTTCATTACCGATTTTACAGCGACCATAGCATGCTGTTAGCAATCCATTAACGATCGAGTAGCGTTATGTTACCATTGCCGTAACTAGGCCTATCTACAGAGGTTATAAAAGCGAGACACATAACAAACATGTATTCAGTTGCTAAAAAATAAAATTCATTGTATTGGACAACATTTCACATGGCCTAACCAAAAACTAAAACAAATAAAATGATAATGAACTCGGACGGAAATCAATAAAGGGAATAGGCCTACCGTAGGCTATATGACCATTTAGTAGCCTGGCCATTTTGTTTTGCAAAATCGACTAGGACACCAGGCGTTTATAAAAACCAGGCGAGTATTTGCCATTATTTATTTTGGCACCGACCTGCACCGAGCCAGTTCGGCTTTCCTACACAGTCATAAACTGACTGAATTTAACTGTTAAATTAACCTGTTGTCTCCTTGTCATTTTAACTGTAAGTGGAGTCCTGCGCCCCTTTAACCGTGGTTTACACTGAACATGCACTGAACGCCGTGGTAAACTATTTGTAAAATTACAGTTAAAATAACTGGCTAAACGGTGCCAGTTAAATTTGGCTACCTGGCAAAAAAGGCTTCAGTTTATTCGTTTATGATTAGCAGTGTATTCGCAGAAACTGAAACTGGCGCGGTTTCATTTACAGTAATTACATACGACTTTAGTTTTGCAACTTCGACATTGATCCCAGTTGGGGCAACATGCAATATCATCCTGTTATCCACTGGATGACAGATTTAGCCTATAACGAAATAAAGAATACAAATATATCACCAAGAAACAGAACATCCAAAAAAGATGGCCCGCAAATAAATAAATCGCAGTGTTCATTGGATGTTCTGTTTGTTGTTAAAATGTGTTATTATTAATTTTATTATTAATGTGTTATTATAAATTATTATCTGTTCTAATCGTCCTCTTTTTTGGCTGTCGGACACGGAGTATTTTGCATTTAATGTCCGATGGGCATTGTAGGACTTCATTGTATTTATTAAAATGGCCCAAATAAATTGATTGCAGTGCACATTGGATGTTCTGATTATTGGTCATATATTTTTATTCTTTATTTCAAAATAAATCTGCTCTCATATCAATACTTTTACTTTCTGCTGGCTTCCGAACATGGAGTATTTAGCATTTCGCGTCCGACAGTCTTGATCGTGCATGCAATATTTAATTCACAATGTCATGGAATTGATTTGCTCACTGACTACAAGCACTATTTTATCTCTGGTGTGGAAATAAGGCGTAATTCTGTTCGGTCCATCTGATTAATTTTCAAAAATGTTGAAACCATCCGACTGTCGGACACGAAGTTATATTTAAACTCTGTCCGACTTTCGAACACGTAGGCACTGCGTTTTACGCAAGGTAAGGAAATCGTAGAGCTTATTCTTTGGCTTTGCCAAATAATGAGCATAAATATTGTTGTTCAAATTACAATTCCTTCTTCGTGTCCTTTTTTAAGAACGAAAAGATAAAAAAGAACACGGAAAACAAGTCCTTCACCCAAAAATCATTGTCGACAACCATGTTTACTGTTCTGTGACGGTATGTGCTCTAGCTCGTGTGAAAATAAACTGATTGGTATTGGCAAGTGACACCTATATACACACATCGGCTGGCACGGTGTGGCAACGCTAATGCATCGGTATTGGAATGGTTGGGACGGTATCGGAATGCTATTGGAACCTTAATACAATTCTAGGGGAACGTAAGACAATTTGGTTGAAATGGTGAGGTAGAGATTGGGTCGGATCAGAGCGTTACCAGATCGATATTAGAATGGTTAGGGCACGGTAGCAAATGTTTGAGAACGTTACGGGTGCGATGCGAATATTGGCGACCATTCACTCCCGATGCATTAGCGTTGCGTTATCGTTGCTTACGTTCCATTAAAGACTCATCAGTTCTCATACCGGTGTGCAAAGGATCCATTACCGTTCATTCAGAACGGGAGGGGAACGGCCAAAATTTTGAATATGCAGCCTGAACTCAGCCGCCCCAACTGTTCCTTCCATTCGTAGGAGTTCCATTAACGTCCAGTGCCATTCCAATTAGGCTCCATCAAGTCTCCCTCCCAACCTCTCCCGTTCCGGTACCATTCCTTGATCGGTATGGGAATGGTAGCTTGAACGGTTGTGTGGAATGGGGGTATAATAGTTTCAGTATAGTGAAAATTGGTATCTATGGAAAATGATTTCTATGCAAACCAAAAAATCTGATTTTTCTAAAAAATGGACCAGCTTGACTTAGAAGGCTTTGCAAGTGGACTCCTCACATATGACCTATATTTTGGATTTGTTAAAGTTGACCTCAGATGACCTTGAAAGGTCAAACTTGAGGCCAAGCAAAATGTTACAATTTTCAAAGGCTTCTAGGCTTGAAAATATGGAAGATTAGGAACATATGTGTATTGAACATTGATAGGAAATCATATATTTCATGTGGTGGCCTTGAACTTGTCCTTTGGTGACATTTGAAGGTTACACTTAATAGTGAAATAACAATAACTTATATCACCAAAATTGTTACATATAGGGCACAGGTTTGTATTCGAGACGTAATTTGAAATTTTATTGACTTCTATCACCAAAACTATTACAGATAGAGCTTAGGTTTGTATTGTGGGCATACTGGAAGTCCAGTATGAAGTTTCATTTGACCTTGAACTTGACCGTCAGGAACCTTCAACAGCCAAACCTAACAGTGAAATTTCAATGACTTATATCAACAAAATTGTTACATATAGGGCGTAGCTTTGTATTGCAGACATATAGGAAGTCGTATATGAACTTTAATTTGGTGACTTTCTTTTTGACCTTCAAAGGTCAAACTTGACCTCGTGAAAATTCAATGACTTCTATCCATAAAAAGGTCACAGATGGAGCCTAATTTGTATCACGGACTTAAAGAAATGTGTGAATGTTCACACATGAACATTCAACTTGACTGTTGGTAACCTTTGAAGGTCAAACTTGACCTAATACAATTAATATGATTTGTATTGTCGACACAGATGGAGCCTAGGTTTGCAGTACAGACATATAGGATGTCATATGAACTTTCATTTGGTGACCTTCGTATTGACCTTCAAAGGTCAAATGTGACCCAGTGAAAATTCAATGACTGGTATCACTAAAATGGTCACAGATGGAGCCTAGTTTTGTGTTACAGACATCTAGGAAGTCACATATGAACTTTCCTTCAGTGGCATTCAACTTGACTGTCAGTGACCCTTGAGGCTGTGGAATCATTTTTAATATTTGCTTCATTTGCTTTCTCATTAATTGTTTATCCGTCCTTGCTCTGGCTCAATTTTTCTTAGGCCCAGTATGTACCCTTGCATGTTTCTGATTAAATTGGCCTGCATAACTGTAAGTTGTCCATAAATCTGACAAGTGCGTCATGCCATATAGCTTATCTGGAACAGGGGCAAGATGTTCTTTTTCTCTAAGTTTATTTGTTTACAGAAGAAGAAGTACAAGAGAGGGCCCCGGAACGTGAACGAGATAAGCCGGAGAGGATAGGGAGGAATCACCTGTCTTCTCAACAAGATGTATGCATAACTCAGGGGCAGTTTGACGTGGGTTGCGTGCGACTGCAAGAGCTTTCCAGATTACATCATGATGTGTAAATCAGCATGGGGGCAGAAGAACATCCCAATATTTTCCTATATAAGCCACAGAATCAGAAACTGTCCTTATCCTTGATTTTGCTGACTTGACCTGTATGCGGGGATCCTTTTTCTGCAGAAGAAGTAAACTGACTTTGGCTTGGATATTAACTTCTCTGCCTCCGACTGATTTTTTTTCTCTGAGTCATCTAAGTTTCTTTTGTGAAGGTAATACCATGAATATAATATCAAAATTCCTACAACAAGGGTCAAACTCTTGTTGTAGGAAATTATGTAGTGAAATTATCCGGACTTTTATCACCAAAATGGTCACAGATGGAGCTAAGGTTTGTAAAGAGACATTTAGAAAGTCACATATGAAGTCCGTTTGCTGACCTCACCCTGACCCTCTGTGACCTTTTTAAGTTCACAAATGACATATTGAATTTTCAATGATTTCTATCACCAAAACTGCTTCAGAGCTTAGGATTGGGTATTACAGGGGGTCTTAAAAATGTATGAGCCATTCTCCGAAATATGAGCCTGGAAGGGCAAATTTTCAAATAAGCTCCATCAAATAACTAGTGCATGTGTTTCTAACTACTATTATTCTAGTATAGGATGGCAAATGGCAATTTCAGAAAAATCACATTTTGGGGCAAAATTTTCCAACTTTGAAGTCCTTTAGTTTTCCACTATTTCTTGAGATAGGGATCATTCTTAAAATTAAGGTAATCTTTTTGTGATTTGGATGAGTGTCAAACTCAGCAGCAGAAATTATCTATTGTTGAGATTATTATTTTTCAACTCTGGCTGCAAAAATCCCTGCAGACTTATATTTTGACCTTCTTAAAGAGGGCAACTCTTATGGTGGTAAATGACGTTAAACACGTAACGCATAGCAACAAAAGTTTTTATAAAATGAATAAATCCAAGGAAAAATGTAAAAAACCTGAGATTATAAATTAATACCATACCTTCCATGCATGGAGGGCATAACTTCCTCAATCCCACAAACAGAATCGGTTTTATAGCCAAAAATGCACTTGTCACACATGTAACGCGGTGTTACATGTCTGACATTTGACGTTACACGTGTGACCAAAGTACAAAGCCTATGCTATGACAGAACATTAATGACCTGTTTCCTTTATCTTTAGATTAATAAAGGTTTAGTTCACATTCTATCAAAAGGTGGTCTAGGTTATCTCAATCCAGTACAACGAGGACGACTAAAGCCTTCAACATGAAGGTCAGCCACCCCATCACTTGAACTAAATATTTTGACAGATTTATGCAACTTTGATGTGTCTACCCATGAGCAAAGCAGGAAAGAGTTTAGGTGTAATATCATGGAATATGTAATGTTCAGAAAGTCATGTGAAAATGCTGTTAGTTGGATTAAATTAACCCCTTTGCGCAGAAGCCAAATATGGCTGTTTATGCATAATCCTATTTAATGCTTTATGATTTAAGATTCAAGCTTCATAGAGAGGGGGGATATAGCTTAACTGAGATAATACACTTGCACCATTTAGTATGCCATTGTTTTTCAGTTTATTTTCATGAATTTGGTAGAGCGGTGTTTCCCAAGCCTCTCCTGGCATACCCCTTGTCCTGCATGCTTTAGATCTCTCCCTGCTCCAGCCCAGGTGATTCAAATGATTAGCTTATCAAGCAGCTTCTGAGGTTAATTATGATCTGATCATTTGAATCACCAGTGCTGGAGCAGGGAGAGATCTAAAGCATGCAGGACGAGGGGTACGCCAAGAGAGGTTTGGGAAACACTGAGGTAGAGAAAAGGGGCTGCAAACATAAAAAAACCTTCATGAAAATTCTGAATTGAAATGATTTTGAAAAAAATACTGAGGGTTAGAAAATGGCTGGGGGTTAAAATTATGCATTTTTGGGATCTTTAACTCTGAGACCGCAAGTGTTCTTCATCTGAGCATTAAATCTTGTTTGGCTTCGAAAGAGGAAACAAAATGAGACAGCTCTATAGGTGGTTCCTTAAACACACAAAGCCCTCAAAATGGCACACAGTCAAAATACTAGATTTAGTCAGTAAGCATGGCTTACAGGATACCCCCCGCAACAAGTAGTCGGGCAGTACCACAGTCATAGACCTTCCACCAAGAGAAAAAATTTTCAAAATCGGATGAGTAGGTTATGATTTTCTGGTTTAATTTAGCAAGAGTTTATCAATATAGGCGCAGCTATATATCAATGGTGACCAGTACCCTCTCCAAACCAAAAACATGCCTTTTCTCCATGATAAAGTTGAGTTTCGTTCATTTTTCTACAAAGGCGCATCAGCAAGCACACTTACTCATTAACGAAACTGCTTATTTTACTGTCAGAACATTCACTCAGATGGAAAGCTTGCTGATTACAATTCCAATTTGAAGGTGACTAAAACTAACTTGTGAAATGTTTATGTTGTTCACTTCTGTCCACCTTATTAATACTGCCAAACCTATCATGAACATTGGCTAGTTCAAAGGATGTATGTTAAACACCTCCATGCTTACTTACAAGGACCTAAAATAGCCACAGATATGATTTTATTAAAATAAAATGGACTTAAGAATTGCAGGATTTGCATGTGGTCACACACGTGACAAAGGCGTCGCACATGTAACGCATGAAAATGACGTTGTAGTCTGCATTTTTATTATTTATTATTTTTATTAAAGTTTTAATCAATGCAAACTCGAATAACTATTGCAAAAGTTGTTGAAGCCAAAGTGTAATAATGTTTGTTCAAGTCACAGAACCTTTAGAATGTAAATTAAATGTAGTGATTGACCCATTTTCTGCGTCGCACACGTAACGCAGCCTCTTTCTGGTCCAGTTCTTCCAATGTTTTAGGCAAATATCAAGTTAATGGACCACATTGATGGGGAGGGCCTGGTGTCTTGTGGTTGCCTATATTGATGCCCATCTGCAACCCAATAAAAGCAAAAGGCAATGAAAAATGTCAAGAATACCTTCCAAATGTCACACACGTAACGCGAGAATCACCAATGTGAACTTTTATTTAGTGACCTTGACCTTCAATAATTCAAAGGTAAAACTTCAGATGAAATTTTCATAACTTGTATCATCACAATAAAAGTGCTTGCCGGTAAGCTACAGGACCCTTCATCCTATTTTTTCAGTTCACTGCATATCTTGATTACATCCCCTGGATAAGCACCCCAGGATCATAATAATCCACAAAACCCAAAAAATCTTTCAGCAATTGGGCTTCAAGAAAATCGTTTGAATTTTTTACATTAATCGCCAGTTATTTTCAGATGATTTTCTGAAAGTAAAAGTGCCAGAAATGATGGCACTACCATTCCACAAGAGGAGAGGTAAATGCTTAAAATTGACAGTGCTTTGACAAGGATGTCGCACTTTAACAAGTAAATGATTATAACCAACATTAAATGGAAGACCATTTTATCAATCCATTGGGTAAAATCAGATTGTGAAACATGGTTTACTTGCACTTTAAGGCTGGTGACCCAACTCATGTAACTGATTACAGACCAATCAGTATTCTCCCAGTTATCTATCAAAAGTAACTGAAAGAGTCATTTGTGACCAATAAATAGCCCATCTAAACCATGGCCATGGTTTAATTCAGCCAAATTGGAGGGTTTTTAATCATGAATGGCCTATTAAAGGTCAAGCATGTCAAGAAGATTTTAGTCCGGACTTTGACTAGGCCACTCCAAAATCTTCATTTAGTTTTTTTAAGCCATTCAGAGGTGGACTTGCTCGTGTGTTTTGCATCATTGTCCTGCTGCATAACCCAACCTTGAGCTTGAGGTCACAAACTGATGGTTGGACATTGTCCATCAGGATTTTGTGGAAGAGAGCAGAATTCATTGTTCTATCAATAATGACAAGTCATCCGGGTCCGGAAGCAGCAAAGCAGCCGCAAACCATCACACTAACACCCTCATGTTTGACTTTTGGTATGATGTTCTTTTTATGAAATGCTGTGTTTGTTCTACGTCTGATGTAACAGGACACACACCTTCCAAAAAGTTCAACTTTTGTCTCGTCAGTCCACAGAATATTTTCTCAAAAGTCTTAGGGATCGTCAATATGTATTTTGGCAAATGAGCGATGAGCCTTTGTGTTCTTTTTGGTCAGCAGTGGTTTTCGCCTTGGAACTCTCCGAGGGATGCCATTTTCGCCCAGTCTTTTTCTTAACGTTGAATCATGAACGCTGACTTTCACTGAGGCAAGTGAGCCCTGCAGTTCTTCAGATGTTGTTCTGGGTTCTTTTGTGATGTCCTTGATGAGTCATTGATGCGCTCTCGGACTAATTTCGGTAGGCTGGCCACTCCTGGGAAGGTTTACCACTGTTCCATGTTTTCTCCATTTGTGGATAATGGCTCTCACCAGAGTCCCAAAGCCTTTGGAATGATTTTGCAACTCTTTCCAGACTAACAGATGTCAATTTCTTTGTTTCTCATCTGCTCTTGAATTTCTTTAGTTCACAGCATGATGTGTTACTTTTTGAGATCTTTTAGCCTTCTTCACTTTTTCAACAGGCTGTATTGAAAAGATTATTTGATTCAACAGGTCTGGCAGTAATCAGGGCTGGATGAGGCTCATGAAATTGGACTAAAAAAAATGTGGTTAATCACAGTTAATTCATGATTAAAAAACAAGAAATCAGGAAGGGGGAAACTACTTTTCCATGGCACTGTACATTAATGATCTGCCCTTGATTTTCCCAGGGGTACACATCCAGATATTTATCTCAATGATAAAATAAGAGAATAAGCTGCTTCTGTACTCAATGCAGTATTGAACAAAGTATCAAACTGGTCACTCGTGGTTATTTTACTCTCAGTGTCTCAGTGGCATGTATTTTTCCATCAAGAGAAATTCCACCTGACATCCCAGTTAAACAATAAATATTGTTAAGAACTTCAAGCATCTGGGTATACCTTGATTCTAATCGTTGAAAATCACCATCCTAATTTCAGGGCGAAAAAAACAAATTATGCATGTTTGTGATGTGCAATTGTTATTGAAGCGTACTATGCCTCCTGATAAGATGACAAAATGCAAAATTAGGTCTTTGGAGGGCTTTAATGCTTTTTCTGGCCAAAAAATTTAAAAGGTGATGTCCAAATGGTCGAAAATCCAAATCCACAGTCACAAGTTGCCCAACAGCTGCCAAACCCCCACTTGAGCCCATTTTCTCCAAAGACACCACTGTAGTACTGTTTAAAGGCAAGCGTTACTCCAAACTAGGGCAAGAATCAAAAGTATTTATTCTAGTATTTAGAGAGCAATCTTTCCCTTTAACAGTGGTTCTGACTATGTTGCGGTCACTCACAATTCCAAATTTGACCCATTTTGACATTTGACAGCAGTAAACATACCCTAAATGTCATTCTTTTAGCCTGAAACTTAGGCTGTTCCGGGTCAAATTTGACCCATATCCATTTAGATCAGTGTTTCTCAAACCTCTCCTGGAGGACCACCTGTCCTGCCTGTTTTAGATCTTTCCCTGCCCCAGCACAGGTGATTCAAATCATCAGGATGTTATCAATCAGCTTTAGAGGGTCAATAACGAGCTGATCATTTTAATCACCTGTGCTAAAACAGGAAAAGATCTAAAACATGCAGGACAGGTGGTCCTGTCCATTATAGTCTAATTAATAATATTAACATCATTTGGAAAATTGCCCCAACACATGGTGCTCTAACTTCGTAGACCAAGCGCAGGCACGCCGAATAGTGGGAGCGCTGCGCCAACGGGGTGTGTCCAGGCGTATGTTGCAATTTCGTGCCCGGCGTAGCCTGGCACAAGTACTCCTCTGTCCCACCTCTGTCCCTCCTGTCGGCGCAAGAAGGCAAAGATGTCATGGTTTGGGAGCTTTGAGACCTGTTAGTGGCTCTCGTCCGGGACGATATCATTTTGCTCCCTATCGGATTCCTGGGCCAGCTGGCATTTATTGGGGGCGTGGCCCGTACTCTATTTAAGCTCCTGTTTCGCCTCGCTCCCATTGCTAGCATGTCATTTCATCTATGGCGCTTTAGCCGGTAAGGTCTCTTGTGAGATTTTTGTTTAGGGACTTAGGCCCATATTCAGAAATGACACTCACACTCACCCTCCACTCACCATATCGTGAGTATGACTGAAATGTAACTGGAGTGTGAGAAAGTGATCGACCTACCACTAACCGAGAGAGCCGTCCCACTCCTCGCCAGTTGCTATTCACAAACGCCACTCGAGCATAACTGACAGTAGTGGGTACGGGGTACCAGAGGCGGTGCGTCGGCTGCTGCAAAGGGACGCTCTATCCTCACCCTTCAGTGCTGAATAATCTAAACCTGACGAAGTTTACTTTTCTTGATTAGAAAGTTTCTCAGACGAATTGGTAACAACAATCAAATTTATTTTTACAGCGTCGTCATACATTGCTTCACAAAATTGAGGCATTTCTTTTGCACATTAATGACAACGTAAAATATAGCATATCTTCATAAATTCTGTGGTCGAGTGGCTCGCGAAAGGCGCAGGACAGCCCGCGAGGCTCACTCAGCAACAAGCTGTGAAACGTTTCCTTCTACATTCAGCAATTAAGCATGCAGAAAAGAATGGATTCTCGTGACTTACAGCTACATGAGCCTCGCAGACCAGTCCACTCACGCCCCACGAGCCAGCTGAGCGCAGAATTTTCCAACCCATGAGAAAAGAAAAGTGCGAGAAATCCGAATGCGTGAGAATTAATAGATATGCGTCATTCTTAAAAACTGGCCACATCTGTTAATGTTGAGAGTTTTCAAAGTTTTTGCAATGGTAATTTAAATGAATTGAAAACAGGGCGATAATTATCAATGCTCATTCTAACTTAACAAGTAGAACAGGCGACACATGATTATCCTTTGGATTTTTGTAGTTCAAGTAAATTAATTTTTATTAAATGATTGGATATGACCTTTTTTCAATCATTATCTTTAAGGGATGGTTTTGAGCTTACCCTATTGTCAGTTCACCAGTAGCTACTGGTGGGTACACAAATGCTAACCTTGAGCTCACCACAGTGCAGTTCGTAAACACTGAAACCAGGTGGTCAGTTCATAAGTTACCAGCATCGTTATAATCATTAGAGTTAAAATTTGCATAGTTGCGATTTCGTTGAGCACGTGGCTGTTAATGATCCACAGTTTCCAATGTTTGTAACCACCTGAAAGTCATGACAACGAAATACCGGCGCAAGTTAGTGCGGCTCAAGGGAGGTGTTCCCTGCACTCAACCTTCACTCAGAAAGAAATGCTATTTTCAGTGTGAGTGAGGTCTCTGACAGCAAATGAGAGTTAAGGCAACCTCTGACTCATTTAGTATAACCTGACACTAACTAAGTTTTAGTACTCACTCGCACTCAATTAGTATGAGTGTCGTTTCTGAATACGTGTCATGGTCTGGCCCTGCAGGCCCTCCCCTCTCCTGGTTGCTCCTCCACCTCAATGAGCCACAGCTGCTGCTCGTTGAGGTGGAGGTGCTTTGCAAGAGTATTTAAGAGCTGCACTGGCAGTTATTCAGTGCAGTGGGATTCTGTAGGCTTTGTCTGTATGTTGGCTGTTTGATTATGGAGCCCTTTTTGCCGCTGCCCCCCTGGGCATATGTTTGTTGATTTTTAAAATTAAATCTTTATATTTTACTAAGCCTGTGCTCTTGGGTCCCTCCTTTCTTGGGTACATGGTACTTGTCGCCTTTAGCCGGCGGGACTAAACCATGACAATACGGGCCTTAGCTGCATTATGGGATCAGTGCTAGTGAGTAAGGGAACCTTAGATTTTTTTTTCCGTTTTTTTTCCTTGAGCTCGCATATTTTCTACCACGGACGGAGGTAGGTAGCGCAAGCCTCGTTATTTTTATATGTTTAGTTTCTCTCCACGCTGTGAGGTTTGCCTTTTAATATTTGGCTGCTGCTCTTGATGTCCACCATCAGCAGCTATCGCACAAAGGGTGGAGAAAAGGCTTAAGTGGGTTCAACACAGCCGAGTCAATTCTTCACCAATAAAATGAGCTCCTCACCTTTAAAGTATTGAAATAAAGAAGTCTGTCATATATCCGTATGATGCGTTAATGTTGCATTTTCCTTTGCTGCTTCAGGCATGTTTTCTGCACCGCTTACATCTATATTAAGCATTACTAATATGAGGCATTCTCGAATTATTACCATTAGCGAACTTGAATGGAATTTCAAAACGAAACTAATAATTAAATATTAGTAATAATTATTAGATAATCAAAACTTATGAAGTTGGAATGAAATATGACGTTTGCTCATTTATTTCTTCTGCCTGCTTCATTGGAAAGAGAAATGATGGATAGTGTGTTCCTATCATTACACCCTGTTGCGGCTTAAACTTTTGGGATTAACATCCATGGACAACAATGCCATGGACATATTTATTTTCAATATGTGATCATAACTCTGCACGAGATCATAGCAATCAGGCTGTATTCCTTTACCCTACTAAAAACGAGAAAACCTAAGTGACAATAATAGTCGTGTTAAAGGAGCATTCCAGTGTGAAACTGACTTGGGGTGTATTGAAAAGAGTACTAACCTTTGTCGAATACCCCACCTCTGTACGCACACATTTCAAAATATATGGCTTTTTAGCCGAAGCTCCGAACAGGCTTACAATGGTTGTGAATCCGGAAGGAATAGGAAGGATAGGGGAACAGATTGCAATCTATTTGTGCTCATCAATCATGATTTATGACTTTCAAGATGGAGGCGACTGGAAACTACAAATACCTCAAGGTTAGGTTTGCATAAACAGTCTTTTTTTAATAAACTTTCTGCGCATATTCAAAGTTCTCAGTGCCTCATTTTAAATCACAGGGCCCTCAGGAATTCTAGCGATCAAGTGTGGAGCTACTTTGAGCCTTGTTAATGATGAAAAATTAGTGATTTCTTTGCATGGCAACGTTGTGCCCGATTCACTACCATTGTAAGCCTGTTGGGAGCGTCGGCCAAAAACACATTTTGAAAAGTTGTGTGCGTACAGAGGTGGGGTATTCGACAAAGGTTAGTACTCGTTATCATGTTTCAATACACCCCAAGTCAATTTCACACCGGAATTCTCCTTTAAACACTTGCACACTGGACACGAAACAAATTTTTCGCACGACAGATTGCGTTGATCGCAGTGTCTACGTGTCCCAAAGTCGGACAGGGTTTTAATATATCTTCGCGTCCGACAGTCGATTCTTGTTTTTAATTTCTTCAAATCTTCTGAATCTTTTAGATATTAAATGTGAATGTTTTGATAAGAGGGCTCAGTTCTTCAAGATGAGTACCGAGAATTTCAATGTTTCTGTTTAAGCTTTGCTCAATAAAGTGAGTCGACAGTAGCGCGGGTGTGTGTGCAATGCCTGTCAAACATTAAATGCAAAATACTCCATGTCTGACAGCGAAAAAAAAAAAAAAAAAGAGGACGATTAGAACAGAAAGAATAAAAAGAAACATTTTAAAAACAAACAGAACATCCAATTAACATTGCAATTTATTTATTTCCGGGCCATCTTTTTTGGATGTTCTGTTTGTTGGTGATTTTTTAATTCTTTATTTCATTGTAAATTTGTTCTCATATCAAAACTTTTACTTTTTGCTGGTGGCCAAACATGGAGTATTTTGCATTTCACGTTGGACAGCTTTGAGCGTGCATGCGATATTTAATTCACAATGTCAATGGTGTCAAGGTTTGTGAATGTGCTTTTTTCTTTCTTTGTTACTCTAGTCCCTGACGATATTGTTTTCTTTCCACATCGAATTCTCTACCCAGCAGGCTGATTATTTCTGGGCGTTCCCTCCCCAGAGTCTATTTAAGCTGGAGGTTGCCACGCCTCCTTTGCTGGAGTGTTTGATATGACTTTGCTCACTTCGGCTCAATTTATATCTTTAGTCAGGGGTTTGCCTATATATATATAAATATATATTCTTTGATTCTTTGTTTCTGGGAAGCTTTGCTTCTTTAGGTTTTGGCACTATTGTAAGGTGCCTTGTTAGTTTTTCTCTTTTATTAAGATTTCTTTTCTTTCTGGTTGCTCGCTCCGTTTCTGGCACTTAAGCCTTTCGTTTGTTCAGAAGCGCGAACTCCTTTCCTCTTCTATCTCGCCCAATTACTTTCAGCTGCATCGGCTCTGTGCTCGGTACAGCTAAGCCTGCCGCGGCATCTGAAACTCCGCTCTAACCAGCCATTACTCAATGGTCATGGAATTGATTTGGTCGCTGACTTCAAGCACTATTTTATCTCTGGTGTGGAAATAAAGCGTGAATCTGTTCGGTCCATCTGACTAATTTTCAGAGGAGAGATCAAATAAAGACTGTCGCCTATCTTCAAAGGAAGAAAACAGACGAATAAACAGACGTGTGTATTTGCGTCTTTGTATTGACTTTGACTGTAATCAGTCGTGCGAAAAATTTGTTTCGTGTCCAGTGTGCAAGCGGCTTCTCTGAGCATAGAACGCAAGCATTATATGCAGGGAGTTTGTGGTTGGCTGAGAAAGATGTGAAGTCGTTAGTTTGCATTACTGATTCAGCTGCGTTGATTAAGCCAGGTCGAGTTTACATTACGCGTGCCACCCGCCTTTAATCTGACATCAGGACAATCAATATTGATACTATAATTTAAGTCCTGATTCAGATAGTTACATTACATAGTGCTTGTTGTAATTATTTATTGCATTGAAATGTGCCTGAAATTCTGGAAACCTGCCTGTGAGGTTTCGTTGACGTGTGCGCACTGTGTGCCGGTCAGCCAAATTACCACTGCACAGAATGTTATGATCCTGCCATGTCTGCCTTGACCATGTTCATGCCTAGTTTAAGTTCTGTGCCTGGCCTTGCCATGATTGATTCTGGTATTTAGTAACCACTGCTATGTCTGAGTATTCTTTGTATAATGTATTGTGATTTAGGTACTTTGATTTGTCATGTTTGATCTTAGTTTACTTTTCCATGTTTTACATTTTGCCATATTATTATTCTGGTTCATGTTTTCCATTTTGCTTTGCACTTTGTCTCCCCCGTCTGGTCTCATGTCTAGTCATTGCACTCAGCCCCAGTCTTGTTTCACTCTTCGGGTGATTTATTGGATTCTGGTTTTCAATCTTCCTTCCAATCTCGTTTGCTGGCTTCACTCTTCTTTTCTATCTACTAACAATACTAACAGTTTATTATTTTCTCCTGAGATTACTAACAACAACTAACCTTGTATATAATACTAACTTACTAATGAGCACCAAGAATTTGTATAGTTGCACTTACTAATTGATTGACAAGCTCTCAGCACTCGCCCTGGTCTAGTCTTCGCCTCTTTGCTCTCCCTGATTTCCTTTGCTGCATTTTCTGTGAAAGCTCACACCTGATCGCGCTGTCCTGTTTCTCATTATCTATGCACGTTAGAAACTCATGGACTGGAGCCATATGTTTGTTTATAGGAATGTCTCGTGTTCCCTGTCCAATTTTTGGCTTTGGCTAATTCCATGTGATTAGGTTCTTTCTCATGTGCCTTCCCCTTGTAATCAGTCTAACTTCCTGCACCTGTGATTCTCCCCATGTGATCTTCCCAGAAGTGTATATCAGGTGTCTTTTCACTACCATTCCCTGTCAGATCGTTCCCGTGCTTACCTGTGCTACTATTCTTCTCGCCTTGAGAGGTTCTGGTGTGATAACCACGTTTTAATATGTTTAATAATAAACACACAATCATCAGGCTCATCAGTGTGCGTATTCTCTCTTTGTCTGTCTGAACTCGGCTTGCGCGTACGCGATACATTACTCTAGTCCCTACGTCACTACAGTGCAACAACAGGCTAATAACTGCCTAAGTCTATTAACACGTTGCACTAAATACCTTGACACCGACGACTGATTTTTGGTTTGCCCTTTTCGATTACTGTTGCATCTGTGTGTTTAGACCTTTTTCTCCCCGACCTCGAGGATTGCTGCCCTGATAACGATTCGGACTGTCCTTTGGCTTATGAGCTTCTCCCACAAACCTTTGCCTGAGTACCGGATCTATTTTGGCTGACTACGATTTTGGTGATTGCTGCCCTGTTTACGAACTCTGCTCTGTCCCACTGGAATTTGATTTTTGGATTGCGGATTCTGTACTGTTGCCAACTGCCCTGCGGGGGTTACCCCCCTCGCTTAATAATGCTCCTTATTTTTGCAATCCCGTGTCCTCGCATTGGGTCCAGATCGCTACCTCACATAAAGTATACCAAGTTGGAGATGGCGAGCTTTCTGGGCAACTTTAGCGGAGACTTTTTCTACAAAATTGTCACTGCGTCTTGATGGATATGTGACACCTCCCTCTACTTCACCGTCACACCCATCTCGGCGCACGTCTGTCTACCAAATTGCCAAAGTGGCTGCGCACAGTGTTGCACCGCATGAAATTACCACTGCGCGGGCTGCACCGGACAAAATTACCACCGTTTGGGCAGCGCCACGCTGTGTCACCCTGTGCTGCGCCAAGAAATTAGAGCGCATGGTGTCCACTTGTGAGGCGTAACCCCAACAGCCGGCGCCCTTGTGTGACGTGCCATTACACACAAAGGTGTCACCATTCAAAGTATTACCCCAACAACTAGAAAATCACAACAAAGAGAACCAGCAACGACAACTTAAACAAATTTATTCTTCACTGATTAGGTCCAAAAATCTCTATAAATAATCCACTGTATAATCTTATAATTGCACTCTAATGCCACTATGTAACTCCCATGCAAAAATAAAAAACCTCCACCAACTGACCAAAATCACTGTATTTATAAAGACTAGGAACATTCTGGAAAGATCTACAGAATTCCTGGGTGATTTGGCCTTCTCCAGGTAAGGTGATGCCAGAAATTTCTAGAAAGCACTAGTCTATTTCAGCACAAACAAGTGGTATTGCATCAGATCATGTATTGCTACAAATAGACTGTTATACAGACATACAAACAGAGGGTGCTAAAGGATGAACCAAATAAACAAATAGCTGACCAGTAAGGCAGTACACATAGTATCTTATAAATCTCCATTTACAAATGATATGCAGTGCTTTATATCAAACACACATACATAACAGTGCAAAGTAATTTCAGCTGGTTAAATCCTAATTGATGGCCTATATAAAGGTTTCTCATCACCAAGGTGTCACACAAGAAGCATCTCATGATGGCTAAAAACAAAGAGCTCTCTCAGGCCTTTGCAACGAAACAAAATATATACAATCACCCTCAAAGTGCTGGTTAGTACAGGTTAGTAATTATCCTATGAGAGAATGCATTCACTCAGAGTTTTGCGAAACCCAGAATTAAGCACAGGTGGAAGCAGTGGCGGTCCTACAGGAGGGGCGAAGACATGTCCCTTTTAGTCCTGGCTAGATCTCAATCAATTTCCTTTACTGATGTCTTTTCAAATTATTGTAAGTGGCAACTGATGACACGGTTTCTCTCCACATGCGATCTAACAGCGATCAAATTGCGGGTTAAATTCAGTACAGTCGCGGAACAGAGAATTGGGTTGCACAAAACAGCCGTTGAAAACAATTATAAATCCTGACCTGTTCTCAGTCATCTTCATGATTAACAAGAGGTTCATTCCGACAGCGCTCCGCATTTAACAGGTGCTGCTTTTTCTCCCCAATTAGGTAAGACGACAATCATTCATCTGGACGTGTATTTAATATTTAAATCTACGTTATTCAAAATTGCATAGCCTACCTGACGACTCTCGCTAATTGCTTGAGCTGCACACTTTTTATAACCTAGTGCCGAGTGCCACTGTTTTTTTTCTTTAATCAACCCACGAAATACCGAGAGTGAGAGTCCGCGTTTCATTGGAACACGGACCAGTTCAATCACGCGAAGCATTGGCCAATTCATAAGCAAATTATTTTCCTGCATTGAATTTAGCCCATGATTTCATCGCTGTTAGATCGCATTCTGTGAAAAGCCATGTCTTCAGTTGCCGATTACGAAAATTGGAAAAGACGTCAATAAAGGAAAATGATTGAGATCTAGCCAGGACTAAAAAGGACGTGTCTTTACCCCTTCTGTAGGACCGCCACTGGGTGGAGGCAATGAATGAAATACCACTGCCGAAACCGATACAGGAAACGTCATTGGACGTTTGCAGGCATGCTGAAGGCTGTCACACGACACTGCAGGAGTTTGGGAAAGAGAGAATCAATCGTCAGATGGCAGGAATGAAAGCTGAAAAATTGAGAGTAAGGCGCAGGAGAAAAAGCACATGCACAATGACAAAACAGCACACATGAGGCAGGACCATAACACCAGTGGCACTGAGCCTGCCATAACGGTGACAGTTGGGCTTGCCACAGCCTTAGTCACTGGGGAGGTCGATATGGTACTGGTGTAGTGTTAAGCAAATCCATATGGATGCGGTGGCACTGAGCATGCATCAACGGTGCCAGTGGGGCTTGCTACAGCCTTAGTCACTGGGGAGGTCATATGGTATAAAGTGTTTAGAAAATCAAAGGTGATCTTGCAGCCTGGTGTAAGTGTAGGGCCTCTGTGCTGCAGGAAGTGGATGGAGGGGTGTTGATTGTTTCCTGACCAGTCAGCAACTAAATTCTTACTTAGCACATGACACAGGACTGTATTTTTATTAGTATGTGGTAGTTTTATCCAGTGCTTCACCCCACTTTTTTATGTGTCTCTTTCCAAGGATCTTTTCCCTCCACAGCCCTGAGTCCTGGACCATGCGAGCCCTTGTTCCTCACCATGATCACTGGCTGCTGCTGTCCTGCTATCCTGATCCGGTCTTGATCCAGTTCTGCACCATTTTTGGCATGCCACTCCCTGGAGCTACCGATGCCACTGTTTTGATGGACTTTAATGGAACTCTGTGGCCATTTTCTCCTATTTTGCTTTTCTTGTTATTAATTAGCTAGCACGCGGAGGATGGGCTTCCCCACTATAGCCAGGTTCCTCCTGAGATTTCTTCCCTCTGGAGAGTTTTTGTCCCCCGCCGCGTGGAACGCGTGAAGTGGCGGGACATAGTATTCACGACCGTCCGTCCGTCCGTCCGAACATCCGTCCATATGTCCTGAATCCTTGTCAGTGAGATATCTCAAGAACAAATTCACGGATTTTCTTCAAATTTGATGTCAACATGTATTAATCTGATACCCCGGCGCCAGTCGATTTCTGTGACCTTCGCGCCATTCTCAAGGTTACACCAAGAGATTGTGCATTTTCACACTGATAGCCTTGTCAGCGAGATATCTCAAGAACGAATTGACGGATTTACTTCAAATTTCATGTCAACATGTATTAGGGTGATACCCCGGCATCAGTTGATTCCGGTGACCTTCGCGACATTCTCAAGGTCACACCGAGAGATTGTGGATTTTCACACTGATAGCCTTGTCAGCGAGATATCTCAAGAACGAATAAACGGATTTACTTCAAATTTCATGTCAACATGTATTAGGGTGATACTCCGGCGCCAGTTGATTTCGGTGACCTTCGCGACATTCTCAAGGTCACACCGAGAGATTGTGGATTTTCACACTGATAGCCTTGTCAGCGACATATCACAAGAACGAATCGACGGATTTACTTCAGATCTTATGACAACATGTATTAGGGTGATGCCACGGTGCCAGTCCATTTCGGTGACCTTCGCGCCATTTTCAAGGTCACATCGTGAAATTGTTCATTTTTTTTTTTTTTAAATAATTTGGCATCTCCAATCCCACCCGAATCTGGAATTCCCAATTGGGGAACTATGTACAAAGCTTGCTCGTATGCGACCCCCTGCTGCCAACTCAGGATAGTGAGACATTTCACGGCTGTCCTCCGAAGGAAATTGTTCATTTTGCCACGATTTCACATTTTGTGGCGGGGGACAAAGACATGTTAGTGTCAAATACTTGTTTCTCACCACTGTTTGAGGATTTTTCTCCCTACTGGGAGTTTTTTGCCTCATTTGCTCTAGTGGGTAATAGGCTGGGCACTGCCCTTGCATTTATTTAATCTCTCACTGTAAAGCGTCTTTGTGATAGCCTCTGTGAAAAGCGCTATACAAATAAATTGAATTGAATTGAATCACTTGAGCTGCTAGTCATTCGCATTGCATTCTGCACTTTTAAGATATTGCAGCCTGTGGTAGAATAAGGCACTCTTCTCTTCTCCCCTACCCATCATCCTGTCTGTACCTGCGTATTCAACCAATCCAGTCCCATTGTTTTCTTTTGAATGTCCCTCCACCCCCTCTCTGTTGATCATTCATTGGTTTTCTCTGCCATTTGTCCTTTTGTATCCAATCAGTTCAATCCTTACTGTAAAGAACAGCCCACCTTGTTTCAGCATAAATCTCTGGGCCTCCATCTCTAGGGCCTCTTGCTTGCTGGTATCAGACAGAGCCACAGACTTCAGCAGTTGGTTTTCATTGGTATGATTCACCATTTGTTCACAATTGTAAAAGTACAATAAACTTGTTAAAAGACTATTAGTCATAATCTCTCAGTTCTACGAAAAGCCACATTTTTTGTTTGTTTGTCACACACTGTTCTTTTGTTCTGCAATAAGCACTCAAATGTAAATACGCGCAAATTATTCCAGGAATCTCCGCATTTCTCCGTGTAGTATCCAGTATTGATTGTATGTTTTCATCTGCACAAATTTAAAGTGAGGATTTAATTTCTTTGGTCCTCTGCTGCTATGTTTATTCGAACAAAAGAGTCGTATAGCTACAAAACCCAAAACCAGTGAAGTTGGCACGTTGTGTAAATCGTAAATAAACACAGAATACAATGATTTGCAAATCCTTTTCAACCTATATTCAATTGAATACACTGCAAAGACAAGTTACCTAATGTTTGAACAGGTAAACTTTGTAATTTTTTGCAAATATTAGCTCATTTGGGATTTGATGCCTGCAACATGTTTCAAAAAAGCTGGCACAAGTGGCAAAAAAGACTGAGAGAGTTGAGGAATGCTCATTAAACACTTATATGGAACATCCCACAGGTGAACGGGCTAATTGGGAACCGGTGGGTGCCATGATTGGTTATAAAAGCAGCTTCCCTGAAATGCTCAGTCATTCACAAACAAGGATGGGGCGAGGGTCACCACTTAGTGAACAAATGCGTGAGCTGATTGTCGAACAGTTTAAAAACAACATTCCTCAATGAGCTATTGCAAGAAAATTTGGGATTTCATCATCTACGGTCTGTAGTATCGTCAAAAGGTTCAGAGAATCTGGAGAAATCACTGCACGTAAGCGACAAGGCTATAAACCAAAATTGAATCCCCGTGACCTTCGATCCCTCAGGCGGTACTGCATCAAAGACCGACATCAGTGTGTAAAGGACATCACCACATGGGCTCAGGAACACTTCAGAAAACCACTGTCAGTAACTACAGTTCGTCGCTACATCTGCAAGTGCAAGTTAAAACTCTACAAAGCTAAGCGAAAGCCATTTATCAAAAGCACCCAGAGACGCCGCTGGCTTTGCTGGGCCCAAGCTCATCTAAGATGGACTGATGCAAAGTGGAAAAGTGTTCTGTGGTCTGATGAGTCCACATTTCTAATTGTTTTTGGAAACTGTGGACGTCGTGTCCTCCGGACCAAAGAGGAAAAGAACAATCCGGACTGTAATAGGCGCAAAGTTGAAAAGCCAGAATCTGTGATGGTATGGGGGTGTATTAGTGCCCAAGGTATGGGCAACTTACACATATGTGAAGGCACCATTAATGCTGAAAGGTACATACAGGTTTCGGAGCGACAAATGTTGCCATCCAAGCAAAGTCTTTTTCATGGACGCCCCTGCTTATTTCAGCTAGACAATGCCAAGCCACATTCTGCACGTGTTACAACAGCATGGCTCCGTAGTAAAAGAGTGCGGGTACTAGACTGGCCTGCCTGTAGTCCAGACCTGTCTCCTATTGAAAATGTGTAGCGCATTATGAAGCGTAAAATACGACAGCGGAGACCCCGGACTGTTGAGCAACTTAAGCTGTACATCAAGCAAGAATGGGAAAGAGTTCCACCTAAAAAGCTTCAAAAATTGGTCTTCTCAGTTCCCAAACGTTTACTGAGTGTCGTTAAAAGGAAAGGCGATGTAACACAGTGGTAAAAAGGCCCCTGTGCCAACTTTTTTGCAATGTGTTGCTGCCTTTAAATTCTAAGTAATGATTATTTGCAAAAAAAAAAAAGTTTCTCAGTTTGAACATTCAACATCTTGGGCTCTAATTTCGTCGACCAGGCGCAGGCGCGGCGAATGGAGGGTGCGCCGTGCCAACGGGGTGTGTCCAGGCGTATGTGGCAATTTCGTGCCCGACGTAGCCTGGCGCAAGTACTCCTCTGTCCCGCCTCTGTCCCTCCTTCCAGCGCAAGTTGGCAAAGAAGGCGTGTTTGGGTATGACACAGCCGAGTCAAATATTGCTCACTGGCAAGAGAAACGATGGATAGCGTGTTCCTATTGTTACAAACTGTTGCTGCTTTAAATTTTGGGATTAACATGCATGTACAACAATGCAAGATACGTTAGACATTTATTTTCAATATGTGATCTTAACTTAGTACGAGATCATAGCAATCAGGCTGTATTCCTTTCCCCCACTAAAGACGATTAAACCTAAGTGACAATAATAGTAGCCTAGTATTAAGCCGCTTGCACACTGGACGCGAAACGAATTTTTCGCTCGACAGATTGCGTCTTGTGTCATAAAGTCTGACAGGGTTTTAATAAATCTCCGTGTCCGACAGTCTATTATTGTTTTTAATTTCTTCAAATCTATTAACTCTTTCAGATATTAAAATGTTTTGATAAGAGGGCTCAGTTCTTCAAGATGGGTACGGAGAATTTCAATCAATGTTTCTGTTTAAGCTCTGCTCAGTAAAGCGAGTCGACACTGGCGCGAGGCAATGTACAACGCCTCCGTGTCTGACAGCCAAAAAAAAAAAGTTAGATTAGAACAAATTGATAACGAAATAAAGAATAAAAAGAAACATTTTAACAACAGAGCATCCAATGAACGCTGTGATTTATTTATTGGCGGGTCATCTTTGCTGGATATTCCGTTTGTTGCTGATATATTTTTATTCTTTATTTCGTTATAAATCTGTTCTCATATCAGTACTTTTACTTTTTGCTGGCTGGTGGACATGGAGCATTTTTGCATTTCGTGTCGGACAGTCTTGATCGTGGATGCGATAATTTCTTCACACTGTCAATGGTCATGAAATTGATTTGCTCACGCACTATTTTATCTCTGCTGTGGAAATAAAGCGTGAATCTATTCGATTCATCTGACTAATTTTCAAAAGAAAGACCGAATAAAGACTGCTGTCTATCTTCAACGGAAGAAAACAGACGAATAGGCTAAAAAGACCAAGAAAAGTCGATAGCTATCAATTTGCATTTTGTGAAGGTCGAACACAAACATAGCCAAGTTTGCACGTCTAATAATTCCTGGAATACTCGGAAAATTTGAACTATTATGACTTTTGGACACGGAGCTATATTAATACCCTGTCCGACTATGGCGTCTTTGCATTGGCTTTGTCTGTAATCAGTCGTGCGAAAAATTTGTTTCGCGTCCAGTGTGCAAGCGGCTTTACTGAGCATAGAACGCAAGCATTCGATATATATATATATATATATATATATATATATATATATATATATACATATATATATAATACAGTTTGTGGTTGGCTGAGAAAGATGTGAAGTCGTTAGTTTGCATCACAGATTCAGCTGCGTTGATTAAGCCAGGTCAAGTTTCCATTACGCGTGGCAACCGCCTTTAATCTGACATCAGGACAATCGATATAAATTAGGCCTATAGTATCTATGTCCTTATTCAGATAGTTACATTAAATAGTGCTTCATGTAATTATTTCTTGCATTGAAATGTGCCTGACATTCGGTAAACCTGCCTGTGAGATTTCGGTGACGTGTGTGCACTCTGCGCCGGTCAGCCAAATTACCACTGCACGGAAATTAAACCAGGTTGGAGCTGGCGAGTTTCCTGCGCAACTCCAGCGGAGACTTTTTCTACGAAATTGTCACTGCGTCTTGATGAATATGTGACACCTCCCCCTACTACGCCGCCACACCCATCTCGGCGCACCTTCGTCTACCGAAGGCTGCGCACTTCACGAAATTACCGCTGCGCGGGCTGCGCCGAACGAAATTACCACTGCGCGGGCTGTGCCTCGCTACGCCACCTGCGCTGCGCCAGGAAATTAGAGCCCCTTGTCTTTGCAGGGTATTCAATTGAATATAAGTTGAAAAGGATTTGCAAATCATTGTTTTCTGTTTTTTTTTTTTTTTTTCCTTTTTTTTAAAAAAAATTTGGCATCTCCAATCCCACACGAATTTGGAATGCCCAAATGGGGAACTATGTACAAAACTCGCTCGTATGCGACCCCTTGCTGCCAACTCAGGATAGTGAAGACAGTTCACGGCTCTCCTCCGAAGCACGTGCCTGTCAGCCACTGATTCTTATACACTCGCTGGTTGAATCTTCGCAAGTTCAGAGCGAGGGCGGAGGATACCCGGACATGAACCAAGCCGGAGTCTTCCTGACGAGCGCCCGTCTGGTTAACAGGAGGCGCTGGAGCAACGAACAAAGCTGTTATCGAATACCCAAATCCGGCAGTCCCTTCCCAATTTGTCACCGTGTAGCGCGATAGCCAATTGTGCGCTACTCTGAAAAAGCTGCCGACCCCTGCCGGTGGGTACGCCGAGGCTCGAACCCGCGACGTGGTGATCACCTCTGCACTGCAGCGCAGTGCCTTAACCGTGTGAGCTGTTTTCTGTTTTTATCTACGGTTTACATAACGTGCCATCTTCACTGGTTTTGGGTTTTGTAAGATGTCACGGGACAGTTCACTTTCGTGCGTGCTCAAGTACGGTTGCTTTCGCTGTTGGCATGAGTAACTTGTCACTTGTCAAACATTGTGGCTCCATGAAATACGCAAAATATTGATTAAAAAATACTTGCGTTTCTACATGCTGAAACTGTAATGAATAAAAAAAATACCCTGCAAAGAATCCTGACAATCTGTACGATAAGCACTTTTTTTTTTTTTAAATTTGGCATCTCCAATCCCACCCAAATCTGGAATGCCCAATTAGGGAACTATGTACAAAGCTTGCTCGTATGCGACCCCTTGCTGCCAACTCAGGATAGTGAGACCGTTCACGGCTCTCCTCCGAAGCACATGCCTGTCTGCCACTGATTCTTATACACTCATCGGTTGAATCTTCGCAAGTTCAGAACTAGGGCGGAGGATACCCGGACATGAACCAACCCAGAGTCTTCCTGACGAGTGCCCGTCTGGCCAACAGGAGGCGCTGGAGCAACGAACAAAGCTGTTATGCTATACCCAAATCCAGCAGTCCCTTCCCAATTTGAAACCCTGTAGCACGATGGCCAATTGTGCGCTACTCTGAAAAAGCTGCTGACCCCTGCCGGTGGGTACGCCGGGGCTCGAATCCGCAACGTGGTCATCACCTCTGCACTGCAGAGCAGTGCCTTAGCCGTGTGAGCCACCCGGCAGCTACGATTAGCTTATGTGAAGTGTTAGTGTCTAATGTCTAAAATTGAGGAGTAAAGAACAAAAAAAAGGAGCTAAATGTAATTGCCCCAAACATTATGGGGCACTGTGCATATATTAAAAACAACTGAATACAGTTTTAATTGATTCTAGATGACTTTTCAAAAATAAACAAACTGCCCTGCTATTTACTTCACTAAAGCTTCATCATACTATCAAATGTATGCATACAGTACCCATTACAGCTACAGCACTTTATATCATTCATTATTGTCAATTGATCTTTTTCTTTAATCTTCACTGAGGCGAGTGTAACTTTTCTTCAAAGTGACTTCTGGGGATGAATTTGGGGTAGGGATTGGGGGGGTGGGGGGAGATGAGGATCAGGTTGTCAGTATGGAACAACACTGCCAGATTCTGTCTTGTTCATTTTATGTTTTTCAAGCTCTCACCAGGGATAGCATAATTGACAATGGCTAGCCAAAGAGGGCTGTGTAGTGAGTTGTGAATGGCCAGTCATGACTGGAGCAGACGCCTACTGCCCGGCTCTCAAGAGACAGTAATCCTAGATCTGGTTCCTGATATAATTGTAAGTCAGAGAATTTCTGCATGGCTGAGCTGGTTCAGATTCCCAAGCTAGTTGACAGTGCCAGGCAGTTTAATAGAAAAACTGGTTGCAGAGGTTTTTAAAACAGTTGTGCACTGAACCCGCACAGTGTTCACCAGGCTCTTTTATTCAGTCTCTTCCACAATAAAAACGAAAAATACTCTTGCAATGTTTATGTTGTAAATGAGAGTGAGGACAGGAATAAAATCATTTTTATTATTGTTTTGGCACCAATATTGTTCATAACTGACTCACCAATAGTGTTCTGTTACTTAATTAGTCAGAATTCATTGATTCTGTTTGCTCATTTAAACAGGAGGAGTTGTCAAAAATCATTCAGCGTATATCTGTTCCTTGATGGACAACTCAACTGCCGCAAATGAGGTGATAGATAACTAGGATTTTGCTCTCTATGGTGATTTAAAAAGCATAAAGAAGTTTGCAGCTCAGGTAGAATTGTAATTGGACATTCACCTGTGACAGACAACTCATTCACCTCCCAGAAAGCTTTGCCATCCTTTCTACTTGCAGCAAATCCATAACAATGAAGCAGGTGACTTTCATGCTGTTGTCAGGAATGATCTAATTTTAGCTCTGGGTGAATGATTGCAATTGGCTTTGCCTCATCTGATAATTAATCTATGTCACCATTAATTGGAAGAGAGAATAATTACCAGAGATGTTGACAGTACAGTACGCTTCCACAAATTGCTCTATCCTATTAGCCTACTTAAACCATACCTTAGTAACCCCAGCTATGCATCTGTGATACCAGTAGGCACTTTACTGTGTTGAACTTTTATTTATGAATTTATTTATTATTTTTCTGCTCAAATAACTGTCTCCCTCAATCATTTTTCAATATTTTATCTTAATTTGGTGGAAGTTTAACATTTTCAATGAGCTGGAGATGAATGATTAATGAAGAAATTTAAATGCTTCATTTTGTCCATGGATCATTAGTCAAGTCCTTTGTGGTAAGGACCTGAGAAAGGAGCAAAAATTATTGAGACATTAGTCTGAAACAAGCCTGAGGTAAATAGCATGCATATAAAGGATGGATCTTGTATGTACTGTCTCCAGACATATAACACAGGTAAAAAGAATGAATGTTGAATGTGATATGACACTTCACCCAGATTAATGATCTTCATGCTGTGGCGGTGTACTGCTTTCAATTACATGTTAAGACAGAATGTTTAAAAGTACTAACTCAATTGTTTATACTATCGCACCATGAGAGCAGTTTGGGAAAATGTAAACGATTGATTACATTTCATTTATTTTATTTTATTTTATTTTTTTACATTTTATAAAAACAGAATTGTTTCTATTCTGCAACTGCATTTGATAGTGCAGGTAGAAGTGAAGTTATTGAGATGTAACTGTAATCATCCAAGGTTAGATAGATTGTTAAAAAGGGTGATGGTAATTAAAAAACACAGTCAGGTCTTTAAGTATTTGGACAGTGAAAAAATTTTGCTTCCATAAGCCATCACAGTGAATTTGAAAAGAAAACAAACGTGCTGAAAGTATAGAATTTCCACTTCATTTTAAGGGCTTTTTAAAATAATATTGCAAGAACCATGAAGGAATCACAACCATTTTTATACATAACCCCCAATTTTACGATTTCAAATTGGGCAGACAAACAGAATCATGAATAAAATTGTCATTTTTAATACTTGGTTGCAAATCCTTTCCATACAAAGACAGCCGGAAGTCTCGAACCCACAGATGCTTTGTTTCTGTGATGCTCTGCCAGGCTTTCACTGCAAAAAGTGATTTTCAAGAAAGGGAAATGTACTTATTTTAAGACTTAAAACACTTATTTCTATCACCATTTTCTTAGTAAGACAAGAACTCTGTCCTTGATTTTAGTAATTTTGACTACACTTGTCAAGAGAAATTTGCTTACCCCATTGGCAAGGTAGTCAAAATAACCTCAAATCAAGGAAAAATTTCCTGTCTTACTAAGAAAATGGTGATAGAAATAAGTGTTTTAAGTCTTAAACTAAGTAAATGTCCCTTTCTTGAAAATCACTTTCTGCAGTGTCGAATCCATTTTTTAATTGGTCATTTCGCCTTCAGTATTGCTTGAAGAAAGTAATTGTATGCTTAATGGGATTCTGGTCAGGTGATTGACTTGGTCATTGTAGAAGATTCACCTTCTTCACCTTAAAGCCCCTGGAAATGTGGCTTGAAATACAACCCCAATTTAAAAAAAAACCTGGGATGCTGTGTAAAATGTAAATAAAAGCAAAATGCAATAATTGCCAAATCTCATAAACTGACATTTTAGTCACAATAGAACATACTGTAGATAACAAATCAGATTTTAATAGTGAGACATTCTACCATTTCATGAAAAATACTTGCTCATTTTGAATTTGATGCCAGCAACACATTTCAAAAAAGTTAGAATAGCGCCATGTTTACCACTGTTTAGTATGCATTCTTCTTTTAACAGCTGTCTTGTAAACATCTGGGAAGTGAGGAGACTAATTGCTTAAGTTTTGGGAGGGGAATGTTGTCCCTCTCTTGTCTGATGTAGGATTCTAGCTGCTCACTAGTCCTGGGTCTTCTTTGCCAGATTTTTTTTTTGTTTTATGATGCGCCAAATGCTTTCTATTATTCAATGGTCTGGACTGCAGGTAGGCTAGATCAGCACTCAGACTCCTCTATGGTGAAGCCATGCTGTTGTGATGGATGCAGTATTTGGTTTGGCATTGTTTTACTGAAATATGCAAGACCTTCCATAAAAGAGATTTTGTCTAGATGGGAGCATATATTGTTGTAAAACCTCAATACACTTTTCAGCATTGATAATGCCTTTCCAGATGTGTAAGCTTCCTGTGCGCTGATAACAAGCTGGATGGTCCCTATCCTCTTTAGACCGCACGACACGGCATCCGTGGTTTCCAAAAAAGAATTTCAAATTTTGATTTATCTGACCACAGAACATCTTTCCATTCTCCCTCAGCCAACTTTGGCCTAGAGAAGGTGGCAGCATTTCTACATTGTGTTCACATATGGCTGCTTCTTTGCATGACACAGCTTCAGCTCGCATTTGTGGATTGCACGACAAACTGTGTTCACAGAGAATGATTTCTGGAAATGTTCCTCAGCCCATGCAGTGTATTCCAGTGCAGAATCATGCCTGTTTTCAATGCAGTGCCGCCTCAGGGCTCGATGATCACAAGCATCCAATATTGACCTTCGGACTTGTCCCTTTGTGCACAGAGATTTTTCCTGATTCTCTGAATCTTTTGATTATGTTATGTACTGTAGATTCAATGTCTTTGCTAATTTACATTAAGAAGCATTTTTATGAAATTGTTCCACAATTTTGCGGATTGGTGAATCTCTGTTCATCTTTACTTCTGAGAAACTGCCTCTCTAAAATGCTTTTTATACCCGGTCGTGTTACTGACCTGTTGCCAATTAACGTAATTAGTTGCAAAATGCCCCTCCAGCTGTTTATTTGTAGCACCACTTTCAACCCTAATTCCAAAATAGTTGGGACAAAGTGTATATTGTGAATAAAATGCAATGATTTTCGGATCACATGAGCCAATGTTATTTACAATAGAACATAGATAATGTTTAAATTGTTGAAACTGAGACATTTTACATTTTTATCCACAAAATGAGCTTATTTTACATTTTCTGGCTGCACCAGATCTCAAAAAAGTTGGGACACAGGCAAAAAAAAATGGCTGAAAAAGCAATGAATATATAAGAGAATCAGCTGAAAGAACTTTTAGCAAGTAATTAAGTTAACTGGCATCAGGTGTGTAACATGATTGGCTATAAAAGGGATGTCTTTGAGAGGCTGAGTCTCTCAGAAGCAAAGATGGCCAGAGGCCCTCCAACCTATGAAGGCTTGCGTAAAAAAATTATGGTATACTTTAAAAACAATGTTCCTCAGCGTCAAATTGCAAAGGCTTTGAAGGTCTCATCATCGACAATGCGTAACATCATCAAAAGATTCAGAGAAACTGGAAAAATCTCTGTGTGTAAGGGACAAGGCCAAAGACCTTGACTGGATGCCCGTGATCTTTATGCCCTCAGACGCCACCGCATCACTCACCAGCATGATTCTGCCATTGACATTACTAAATGGGACCAAGAATACTTCAATGAAACCTGTCTGGAAACACAGTCCGTCGTGCCTGTGATGGACGTGGAGTACTAGACGCCAAACGCAGTGGCCAGAATTAAAAGGCAAAAACAGCAAAGAAAGAAGAGACTAATATAGAATAAAAATGTTAGACTTGCGCTACCAACGGACCTAGAAGTCGTCCGAGGAAGAAAGCTAAGCGAGCTCCAGGGGACCAAAAGAAAAGGGAAAAATTAAACAAAGATTCCCTTGTTCACTACCACTTACCCTTAATTAAGCAACTAAAGTCCCTAACAACTGTCTTTCTAGAGACCTTACCGGCTAAAGCGCAAATGAAACACTGAGACTCTAGCAACGGAAGCGAGGCAGAACTAGAGCTTAAACAGAGTCCGGGTAACACCCCCAATTGACGCCAGCTGGCCCAGGAATCCAATTGGGAGCAAAACGATATTGTCCCGTATGAGAGCAACAAAAAGAGCTCTCAACGCTTCCAAACCATGACAGTGCCATCCACAGATGCCACCTAAAACTCTATAATGCAAAAAGGAAGCCATTGGTGAGCATGATCAAGAAGCGCCGTCCTGTTCGGTGGGCCAAGGCTCATTTAAAATGGACTGTAGCAAAGTGGCAAAGTGTTCTGTGGTTAGACAAGTCCAAATTTGACATTCTTGTTGGAAAACATGGGCGTTGTGTCCTCCGCGCTTTGGTTCAGACCAAAATGGACATATTGAGTTGCTGAGAGGTTTTTTTGCACCTATTTGGGCGGGACAACTAACTTAGATTTATAGCTGCGACCAAGCAGCTCTATGAACGCTTCTGTCTGTCTGTCCGTCTGTCTGTCTGTCTGTCCGTCTGTGCCTCCTTTTTGACCATGTTCCTGTCGTCGTATCATCATGAAATTTTCAGGGGTTATTGATCTTCACCAAAGTGATGTCCATGCTCAAGGTCGAGCTCAAAGGTCAAGTTCACAGAGGTCACAACCTTGTTTTTGGGTTTTCGCGCTGTAACTCCAGTTAGAATTCATGGATCGCTTTGAAATTTTGAAAATAGCTTCTAGGCATACAGGAGGTGTTCCTCAAGGTCATCCGTCAAATCCCAAGGCCACAAAGGCAAAAAAAGTGTCAATTTTGCCCAATTTGACGGTTTTTGCACCGTAACTCAAGTTTAATTCAATGAATGGCTATGAAATCTTACAACAAGCTTCTTGGTATAGAGGAGGGGTTCCCTATTGATTTTCCAGGTCATCTGTCAAATCCTAAGGTCACACCGGTCAAAAATGTGTCGATTTTGCCCCGATTTCACAGTTTTCGCACCGTAACTCCACTCCATGGATGGCCATTACATCTTAGAACAAGCTTCTTGGTACAGAGGAAGGGTATTGATTTTCAAGGTCATTTAATAATAATAATGCATCAATTTTATAAAGCGCTTTTTTGGACACTCAAAGACGCTTTACAATGGAGGCATTATTCATTCACGCTCTGATGGTGGTAAACTACGTTTTTGTAGCCACAGCTGCCCTGGGGCAGACTGACGGAAGCGCCTATGGCCCCTCTGACCACCACCAAACATTCACACACAGCCATACAGGAGGGAGGATTCCTATATTGCATGTTTTGTGGGTGGGGGAAACCGGAGTACCCAGAGAAAACCCACGCAAACACGGGGAGAACATGCAAACTCCACACAGGAAGGCCCCAGGCCGGATTCAAACCCACGACCTTCTTGCTGTGAGGCAGAAGTGCTAACCACTATACCACCGTGCCTCCAATTTCAAGATCACTCTTGTACAAGAAACCACCAGTCATGGACACTAGGCCATTTGACGGATGCTAGGCGAGGTTGCAGCTATTAGATCCTTCTGATCTACTTGTTTATGACGGGTTTGTGGATCTTACGTAAAAAAAATTTAACAAAACCAATTTCAGGAAAGTTCACAAGACTGAACTGACAATATTACAATTAGGATTGAAACAAATTTCTAATACTTATTACGTGCTTGCTAAATTACATAGTTTGAAGGCTATTGTGGATTTGGTTCTCCAAGGGCTTTAAAAAGAGCCTTGGCTCGCATTTGCTATGAGCTTTGGGACATTTTCCCGCTTGTACTGCAAGGAGCCATTCATGAAGTTCCCAAAAGCCAAAACGCGGACAGGGATCACAAGACAGCCAATAGACAGACATACGGCTCCGGTTAAGGAGTTCTTATGTGTACAGAAAAGGAGGGAGAACAGAGTCTAACAAATGCGGAGGTTCCACTGAAACTGCAGCAAAGTAGATTGAGTAAAGCCAAAGGGGTGGAGACTAGAATAGGTCGACTGCTGAGAGCTTGTTAGTCAATTAGTAAGTGCTTGTTAGTAAGTTAGTACTATAAACAGTGTTAGTTTGGGTTAGAAAGTTGACTAAAATAATAAACTGTTAGTTTGGTTAGTAGAAAAGCAAGGTGAAGGAAGTAAACGAGATTGGAAGGAATGATTGAAATCCCAGAAACCATGAAATCACCCAAAAGTGTGGCACACAATACTGGGACAGTGAGCGATAACATGACAAAAGACCAGGCAGGGGGAGACAAAGTGAAAAGTGTAGGCAATACAAAACATGGACCGGAATTAAACTGCAGGACTGGAATATGGCAGAATATGCAGGAAAAAACAGAAACAAAACATGGCATGGATCAAGACATGGCAAAACATGAACAAAACGAGGCAGAATCTTAACATCCACAGTTTTCAAGAAATTAAAGGGCGTATTTTTGCAACTTTCCGACCAATGCAAAAGCCATTAACCTGTTCAGCATCCAGCCTGCCTAAGTAGGGAATGCATTTGCGCCAAATTGAGCACCCATGGGCGTATTGGTCTTAAAATGACATGTGGTCAAGCGCATTGCTACTCTATATTACCAAAAGTATTAGCTCGCCCATCCAAATGATCAGAATCAGGTGTACTAATTACTTGGCCTGGCCACAGGTGTATAAAATCAAGCACCTAGGCATGCAGACTGTTTCTACAAACATTTGTGAAAGAATGGGCCGCTCTCAGGAGCTCAGTGAATTCCAGCATGAAACTGTCATAGGATGCCACCTGTGCAACAAATCCAGTCGTGAAATTTCCTCGCTCCTAAACATTCCACAGTCAACTGTCAGCTTTAATATAAGAAAATGGAAGAGTTTGGGAACAACAGCAACTCAGCCACGAAGTGGTAGGCCAATTAAACTGACGGAGAGGGGTCAGCGGATGCTGAGGCGCATAGTGCAAAGAGGTCGCCGACTTCCTGCACAGTCAATTGCTACAGGGCTCCAAACTTCATGTGGCCTTCAGATTAGCCCAAGTACTGTACGCAGAGAGCTTCATGGAATGGGTTTCCATGGCCGAGCAGCTGCATCCAAGCCATACATCTCCAAGTGCAATGCAAAGCGCCGGATGCGGTGGTGTAAAGCACGCCGCCACTGGACTATAGAGCAGTGGAGACGCGTGCTCTGGAGTGATGAATCACGCTTTTCCATCTAGCAATCTAATGGACGAGTCTGGGTTTGGAGGTTGCCAGGAGAACGGTACATTTTGGACTGCATTGTGGCAAGTGTGAAATTTGGTGGAGGAGGAATTATGGTGTGAGGTTGTTTTTCAGGAGTTGGGCTTGGCCCCTTAGTTCCAGTGAAAGGAACTTTGAATGCTTCAGGATACCAAAACCTTTTGGACAATTCCATGCTCCCAACCTTGTGGGAACAGTTTGGAGCGGGCAACATGACTGTGCACCAGTGCACAAAGCAAGGTCCATAAAGACATGGATGACAGAGTCTGGTGTGGATGAACTTGACTGGCCTGCACAGAGTCCTGACCTGAACCCGATAGACCACCTTTGGGATGAATTAGAGCGGAGACTGAGAGCCAGGTCTTCTCGACCAACATCAGTGTGTGACCTCACCAATGCGCTTTTGGAAGAATGGTCAAAAATTCCTATAAACACACTCCTCATCCTTGTGGACAGCCTTCCCAGAAGAGTTGAAGCCGTAATAGCTGCAAAAGGTGGACCGACATCATACTGAAAACCTATGGGTTAGGAATGGGATGGCACTTAAGTTCATGTGTGAGTCACGGCAGGTGAGCAAATACTTTTGGTAATATAGTGTATCTTGGAACCGCAAAAAGTGATCATGCTATTGACTAACAAAAATCTGGCCTATGGTGAGTTTTTGACTGCTCATTTCAGGGCGGAAAGTCAGATAGTATGAAATGTCTTTGCAAATATGTGCACAACGCACGTACACTCTGCTTGTTACATACTATGCAAGCAGGGATGAGCAGCAGTGCCCACTCATGCAACCGATTAAAAATAAAAGTTTACCATGTGAAATATTTTGTCAAGATATAAAAAAAAAAATTCACGTCAGAATGGTTAATGCAACCGACATCAGCACATTAAGGCATGCTGTGAAACGGGCTATCTAAGTGAACCCATTCAATCAGGTAATCATGTGAGGTTATGATGTAGGTGTTCGATAATTTTGGTGCAATTTGGCAGCAAATAAACTACTTAGTTCTCATACAATACTTTTGTTATGGAGTACATATATTTTTATGGCAATGTTTAAGAAGAGAATGTCATCAATTTATGTCGAATAAATATATGAAGTACGGGTAAACGTACTGCAACAAACCCAAAACATCTTCAATTGAAAAAACACAATGCAACGGCCAAAAACACCTCAAATTGGAGAAATGCGGTGCAAAAACAAATGCTGCATATCCACGTCAACACAATGGAAAAGCTCCAAGCTTCTTAACTAGCAAGTGAGCTAACATTAGTTTGCTTGCTTTGCCAGGTAGGTCGCTCACCTATCTAGCTAACATTTATTGGTGTTTGTAATGCAGAAGAACATAAGTGAATCGCCATTATTGTTCTGACTAACTTAGCTAGAATTCAACTGTGAATATTTAGCTTGCTGGTTGGCATTAATAGGCATCAAAAATAAAGTTGGCCAGCTAACGTTGACTAAAGAACTCAAACTAGCTCACATGCTAGGCTCGCAATGTAGTTTGCCTGCTCAGCTAGCTAATCTCTATACATATAAATCATATGCTGTGTGGGCCTATGTATTGATAATCAATCAAGTGTATTTCATTGCATGTGCTCTGGTGTTGCGCAACATTTTTCAATAACTGATTACATGGTAATTTGTTTGATATGTTAACTTTGGCCTCTGAACCATTACAGTTATGCAGTGTTCTGATGGGTGTGCTGTTATACTATGCTAATGAGGTGGTGTCGTATTTGTTTGTTTTGTTTTATGCTCATGTGAGTCTTTTTACTTAAACAATTTTGGTGGCTATGATTATCCCTTTGTTGGTGTCTGTCGTTGAACTTTTGATTGGTAATTATATTAGTCTCATCAAAGCTTGGTAGCACTGGTGATCGTTGACAGTAGAATACCAGGAAGTGATTAAAGAACAAATGGAGCAGGTAAGGTGTGGAAAAGTATGTCATGGTTCAATGACTTTCAGCATCACGGAAAGCTCTGTGTTTACACATAGTTGCTGACTTGGCATATAGTATATCCAGTTTCCATGTTGGATTGTGGATTTAGTCAACGCTTTTTATTCAGAAGGGCCTCTTGAACTGATCGGGTGGTACTGATTATTTCTTTCTATATGATGCATATCATCAGTGCATTTGAGTGTGGGTGTGCGCACAGCGTTCATGTCAGTCATAGCTGGTGATGTTCTACGTTGCAAAAACACGTGTGTAAATTATTATACTTTTTTTTTTTTAAATAGCAGCAAGTGATTTTAGATTTTGAGCAGTGGTGTAGTTTACGTGATACAGAGATATATGCAGCATACCCGCTAGAAAATGTCAATGATTTGCGTATGGCCCATCCTCTTAAAAATGTGCAAGAATACATAACATAATTTTGTAACAGAGCTTTCACACGTTTATTCATGACACTCATCCCAGACCCCGCGTGTGTTGGGATTGAAGCACTGACTTTAGGACCACTGGGGCTGCCATCGCCTGTGACCTATTGCTTGGCAACAGCAACAAACTTGCTTGACGGGCATTCTCGGCTCAAATTCAAATGAATAACCAAAGGAGATAAATTTGAAACAAAAACAAAGGCAGACTACACTCTTTCAGTGTTTCCAGTAAGTTGCCCAACTTGCCCCTGAGACTACTGCCGGTTCAAGTGACACTACAGCTCCAAAGGATGACAGAGTGGTTTGAGAAACTAACATTGCAGAAAAACTATGGCTGTCCTACACAATGCAGAGAATGATTGCTATTTGTTAAATATTGCAAAAATATTTAGAGAGAGGCAGAATCCTCCTTTAAAAATGGGCTTACCTTTACTTTGGAAGACGCCAGACGGTTGGGAGAGCGGCAAGAGCGGGTTAACTGGAGACCGTAGACTATTAAAATCTAAAACGTGACAAATTAGTTGATCGCTACATAAACCAGCAGCCATGAGTGAGAGAAAAAGAAGCTATATTTGGACTCTTTTCACCATTAAGCACCCCTCAACAGCAGTGTGCAAAATGTGCAAAGTGAGCTCTTCCATTAAATGTGGATCGACGAACAATCTTCATAGGCACATGCAAAGTAAGCATTCCACCGTTCCCACGCAGCAGATGCCTCAGATTAGTGTAGCTGGCGCCAGCGTGCCTACAACTGCTTCAGATGATATACCAAGCACTTCTTTAAAGCATTCAGTTTATGGTGTTTAGCCCTGTTCTCATTCTAAATTGGCTATATTGCGAGTTGAAATCTTTATGACTACTTAAAGCTACTAGTCAGATTTATAAGAAAGATGAGTAGATTTTTAGTTGTATATCACATTAGTCTCATAGATGAGGACTTAAGTGGTGTAGACATTTATTTAAACTGCATGTGTAATTATGTTACACAACACATTCATCAATAAACAAAGGCCTCTGTTTTTCACAAAATGAAACCACAGGAGTATCACAGACGCAGTGGTAGGACTTTGATTTGCGTCTGACGCTCGCAGGACAAACAGAAAATCAAACTGCGTGTTTTTACAATACAAATACAATGAACGAAGAACTAAATAACAGCTTATTTGAGTGAACGGAGCCAAAAGAGCCGGCTCCTTGAAAAGACTTGGAATGCCCATCACTAGTGGTGTGAGGATTTACAAAATGAACCAATAGCGACAACCAGTAAAATACAGACTTTAGACTTTATTTCTGAAGGGGGAAACCCCCCAACAGAGCTGGCGACAGTACAAAGTCTGCAATCCAAAATCAGAGTCCAAGGGGCGAAATTCAGAGGCATAAACAGGGCACCAATCACAAAAATCGCAGTCAGACAAAAATAGGTCAATAAACAAGATTGCAGCAAAGTACAGGGAAAAGGCAAAGCTCGATGTCTAGGACGCTCCAGTCAGAAAGATAAATCACAATGCTACAAGGCGAGAGAAGCATGGCAGAGGTAAGCAATGGAAGAACAATCTGACCGGGAAGTGCTACAAACATCTAATAAACTTTTCCGGGTGACTAGGGAACCCAGGTGCAATCAATGTAAACAATAATCATGGTGAGACACATTAGTAACAAACTAATTACATGAATTTAGCCGGAGCCAAAACGCAGACAGGGATCACAAGACAAACCTATGGACAGACAAACCAAACACCATACATAATCTAGGAATGATGAGACATAAGCAGAGGTCACTAAACACATGGGTCAGACACAACATGGCACAAGGCCAGGCACAAAACTTGAACTTGAACATGGGCATAAATCATGGGACATGGCATGGCAAAGACAGATTCACAACAAGTGGGAAGAAAGGAATTAAAAGTTTGACAAACAAATGTACTTTTCTGTGCGGTGGAGTAAACAGCAATAGTACAATTTGAGCTTATCGACAATATCGACAATTTGAGCTTATCGACAAAAAATAATTGAAATGACTCCCATCTGTTGATGGAAGAGACTTCATTCATAACAGGAGCACGGTGGATTAGGGAATTAATCATGTTAAACAACAGCCTGGGGTTGCCAATCGTCAGAGTTTACCAGAGAGAGATGCTGCTGGTTAACACACTCTCTATGGTGCTCTTGTAGAATGAGGTGAGGGTGGATGGATTGAAGTGTGCCCTCTTCATCCGCCGCAGGAAGTGAACAATTTGATTTTATATTTTTTTGAATCATTGGTCGAAACTATCGCAAGTTCAGAATGAGGGCGGAGGATATCAGCACATGAGCAAGCTTAGAATCTCATTGACGAGCGCCCAGCTGGCCAACAGGAGGCCCTTGAGCAATGAACAAGGCAACCATTTTTAATATCCCTTCCCGGCAGTGGTCGTCACTACTGCTCCGCAAATGCGGAGCCTTAACCGAGAGAGCTAAACCGGCACCTTGTTCTTATATTTCGGTAGATCGCTTCATCTTGTGCTGCTTTTTGTCAATTTCACATCACCAGACTATATTTTAGTGGTTTTTAGATTCTCTGAGGCTGGCAGTAATCCTGCCAAGAGTTTCTAGTACAATTGAACCCAATCGTCAATTCAATTTGTTTATCTGGTTGATTTTGTTACTAAGGAGAGGATAGCTTTTTCACACATGGCTAGGTAGGGTTGGATTGCCTTTTTCCTTCAATAAATAAAATCATAATTTAAAAACTGTATTTTGTGTTTTTGCAAAAATAGAAGAAATCGCGAAGGGGACAAATACATTCTCACAGTACAAGAGCTGCATTTACACAGTTTGCTGTGTCTTAAATATGAGCTGAAATGCAGCTTACTTTTCTTTCTGCTGTCAACTGGCTGAGCTGTGCAGTCAATGTGTCAGTGCAGTGCACGTCACATACAGCACAGGCAGACCACATGTGCCCGACTGATCAAGGGAATCAGTGGTGTGTGATGAGAGCAGGACAATCCACAAAAGATATTTTATTTTAATGTGTGTCAGTGTGAGGACTTAAAGCAATGGGCCATCCAGCAGCGCCAAAGAGTACTGGTTATTTTTGGGATGCAGTGGGCTGCTACATTGTGACTGAATTCCGAGTTAGTTTCATATGCAAAATATGAGCAATGAATCTTCCACAATGAATCACAATTTGCAATGCAAGTACAATATGCTGTACTTGGTTGAATTTTCCCAATTGCTGTCCAAATCAGAGTCCTTAAAGGTGAATTAAAAACCCAGTTAGCTTGTGTGGCCCAGGCTCGAGAAAAATGGGCACACTGGGCATAATGAGCTGAGCACTAAGTTGGCTTGCCACCAGGCGCCACGTTAACTCCCATATGGGCTGCCCAGATCTCATGGGCAGACCAAATCTCTTCACTGTATCAGTTCTGTCCAGTTGATACACGTAAATGTACTGGACATTTCAAGTTTTGATACTTCTTGGCTAATGGCTCTCCATGCCACTGCAGTGGGCCTGTATGCACATTCTACAGCTAGAGCTACCTGCCCTACAAAACTTCTCTTCAATGCATCAGTCACCTGAATAAGTTTACATTAATAAAGACAAAATAGTCATTTAAATGCATTTATTCAGCATGCCATTTCTATCAAGGTAGGCAATGTAAGAACAACAGATGTTATAGATATGTGATTTGACTGTATTAATTCGGTTTTTTTTTTTTAATTATTCCTGGGTCGAGCGGTACACATCCCCTTTCAAGAGAACCGCACATTCGGTCTTGTTCTGTAAGTGTAGGTGCGACCTGTCTGGACTTAACTTGAGTCTGTTTCAGTAGTCTGATTCACTGTACAGTGAGTGATAATGCAGAGTGAGTTTATTGTCAATCATTATTGACGGAGGGGTCTTCAATCATCCTGAAGGGGCTAATTTTGCAATAATGACTGGCTCTGTACACGATCCCTCTTAGAACACAGCTACTTACTAAACAATTAAATAATTTGAGAAAAAATAATAATTTAAAAACAAAAGTCAGACAAATTCTATGGTTGAAACTGCATCGCACCCAGAGCAATGGTCTGTTGTACATGGCAGTGATCTCTTCAAAATAAGTTAACGGAAATACCACAGGGTAGAATGCTGAAAATGAGCAATTGGACTTTTAATAGCCTGTCCCTGTCAAGAGTCGTTCAAAAAGATTTGTTTGTTGTTATGAGAGCGTATTTTTGCAACACTAAGCTATGTGAAAATATAACCCCAATGCCTTGGGGCGGCACGGTGGCATAGTGGGTAGCACTGTTGCCTCACAGCAAGAAAGTGAGGGGTTCGATTCTTGCCTGGGGCCTTTCTGTGTGGAGTTTGCATGTTCTCCACATGTTCGCATGGCTTTTCTCTGGTTTACTCCGGTTTCCTCCCACAATCCAAAGGCATGCATGTTAGGTTAACTGAAGGCACTGAATTGCCCATCAGTATGAGTGTGAGAGCGAATGGTGAGAAGATTTGAATATTGTCTTGTAATGAACTGTGGAGGGCAGCATTACGCTGTACGGCTACAGACTGATGTAAATTCAGATGAAGAAGAAGAACCTGAATTCCAAAATAGTTGGGAAAAAGTGTAAATTGTGAATAAAATCAAAATGCAATGACTTTCAAATCACACCAGCCAGTATTTTATTCACTTTTGAACAGAAATAACATAGCAAATGATGAAATTGAGAAATTATGCAATTGTATCCACTAAATGAGCTCATTTCAAATTTGATGGCTGCTACAGGTCTCAAAAAAGTTTGGATAGGGGCCTACTGACCATGGTGTGGCATCCTTTCTTCTTTTTAACACAGAAGTCTGGGCACTGAGGAGACAAGTTTCTTGAGTTTAGCCACTGGAATTTGATCCTACTCTTGTTTAATACAGGCTTCCAGCTGCTGGAGAGTTTTGGGTCTCCTTTGACAGACTTTTTGTCGAATTATTCGCCAAATGTTTTCAATTGGTGAAAGATCAGGACTGCAGGCAGGCCAGTTGAGCACACGGACTCCTCTACTACACAGCCACGCTGTTGTAATGGCTGCAGTATGTGGTTTTGCATTGTCCTACTGAAATACACAAGACCTTCCCTGGAATAGATGTCATTTGGAGGGGAGCATATGTTGCTCTAAAAGCTTAATATACTTTTCAGCATTCATGGTGCTTTTTTAAACATGCCAGTGTCCCACACCATATGTACTAATGCATCCTCATACCATCAGAGATACTAGCTTTTGAACTGAACGCTGATAACTGGAGGGGTGGTCTTTCTTCTCTTTAGCCCAGAGGACGCGACACCCATGATTTCCGACAAGAAAGTCACATTTGGACTCCTCTGACCACAGGACACTTTGCCACTTTGCTACAGACCATTTTAAATAAACCGTGGCCTACAGAACTCAGGGGCACTTCTGGATCATGCTTAACAGTGGCTTCCTTTTAGCATTATAGAGTTTTAGGTGGAATCTGTGGATGGCACGGCAGACTGTGTTTATAGACAGTGGTTTCTTGAAGTATTCCTGGGCCCAGTAAGGTGAATGAAAGAATCATGCTGGTGAGTGATGCAGTGGCAAACGAGGGCCCAAAGATCACAGGCATCCAGTAAAGGTCTTCGGCCTTGTCCCTTATGTGCAGACATTTTTCCAGTTTCTCTGCATCTTTTGATGATGTCATGCACTATCGATGATGAGACCTTCAAAGCCTTTGCGATTTGATGTTGAGGAACATTGTTTTTAAAGTATTCCACAATTTTTTAAAGCAAGCCTTCACAGGTTGGAGAGCCTCTGGCTATCTTTACTTCTGAGAGACTCAGCCTCTCTAAGACATCCCTTTTAACATAGCATAACATAACATAACATAACATAACATAACATAACATGAATGGCAAGAACAGACCTTTCAGTCCAACTAAGCTTGCCAGTGTCTTTATACTATTGTGAATATATCCCTTCAGATACTGAATGACTCAAAGGTATCTAGCTTTAAGTCAAGCCTGCTCTTGAAAACCCCTAAGGTCTCTGCCTCAACAATATGGTCAGGCAAGCTATTCCACATTGAAATTACTCTCGGGGTTGAGAAATATTTCCAAATATCAGTGCTAAATTTACCTTTGGTCAACTTCCATTTGTGACCCCGAGTTCTACTCACAACACTTAGTCGAAGGAATCCTTCATAATTCACTTTGTTAATCCATTTAACATATTTAAAGACCTCAATCAAATCACCCCTGTGTCTCTTTTTCCTAAGGCTAAAGAGATTAAGAATTTTCAGCCTCTTCTCGTAGCTTTCATCTTTTATACTTGGAATAAGCTTAGTGGCTCTTCTCTGAACTTTCTCTAGAGTCTCTATATCTTTCTTAAAGTATGGTCCCCAGAACTGTACACAATACTCCAGATGTGGTCTAACGAACGTGTTGTACAAAAGAAGCATCACCTCCTTAGATTTGTACTCAATACTTTTGGCAATGTATCCCAGCATCCGATTAGCTTTTTTTACTGCTACGGCACAATGGCTAGAACCTGTGAGGGTTTAGTCAACAATCACTCCCAGATCTTTCTCATGTGCAGCACATTCCAGTTTTAAACCTCCCATGAAGTAACCCCGTCTAATGTTTTTATTACCTATATGTACAACTTTACATTTTGCTAAATTAAATTTCATTTGCCACATTTCTGCCCAGTTCTGGATTCTATCCAAATCGTCCTGAATCACTTTAGTGGACCCTAAACTATTTGCCAAACCCCCCAATTTAGTATCATCTGCAAATTTAACCAATCTGCTCTCAATATTCCTATCAAGTTCATTAATGTAGATAAGGAACAGCAGGGGTCCCAACACCGATCCTAGGGGGACGCCACTCTCCGCCATACCTAGCTCAAATGAGATACCACTGACCACCACTCTTTGTGTTCTGTCCTGTTACCAGTTTTGAATCCACTTCAGAATACCACCGGTAACTCCAATTGAGCTCATTTTAAAAATTAGTGTCTTATGCAGTACTGTATCGAATGCTTTCTGAAAATCCAAGTATATGATATCATAAGCCCTGCTCTGATCATAAGTCCTGGTGGCCTCTTCAAAATATTCCAGAGGGTTTGTTAGACATGACCTTCCCTTCCGAAAATCATGTTGGCTATCCCTCAAGATACTGTTACGTTCAAGAAATAAGTCCAGCTCATCTTTTATGATAAATTCCAATATTTTGCACGCAATGCAAGTTAAACTGACTGGCCTGTAGTTTCCTGGCTCGGTATGGTCCCCTTTCTTATATATCGGTATTATATTGCCCTGTTTCCAATCATTTGGTATTTCTCCAGTTTCTAAAGACTGTCTGAAGACGACAGATACCGGCTTAAAGATGATCTCACCAACTTCCCTGAGCACTCTAGGATATAAGCCATCAGGACCCGCCGCCTTATCTGCCTATAGTTTATGCAACTGGTCTAATACTTCGTTATCCCGAACCTCAATTTCTGCTAAATAATCTTGAGCATTTGACATGCCCTCTGGCCAAATAAAGACCCCCTCTGAGGTAAAATTCTCAACAAAGTAACTGTTTAAGGCATCCGCAATATGCTTGTTATCATATAGCAGCGATCCGTTTTTATTCTTTGTGCACTTAACCTGCTTTTTAACTTTCCTTTTTCTGCTACAGTACTGAAAGAAGCCCTTTAGAGTTAGTTTTTGCCCCCTCTGCAATTTGTCTTTCATACTGTCTTCTACCATTCCTCACCTCTTTTTTGACCACAGCCCGCATTTCACAGTATTCAGCCTTAGTGTTCTTATTGTTATCCTTTATGTACATCTGTGAAATAGGTCAGCCTTCTAGCTCAGATTTCACTGCAGAATGGCCATCAAACCAAATGAAGAAGCGCAACCAGGATGTCCAGTGCGAATGAAGCGGTGCAGATTTATTTACAGAACTCTAACCAAAAAAAAAAGAAGTGCCATAACAAAAAACTTTTTCCAAAACATAAACAAAATCAACACGAGGGTTGTTTAAATAATAAACTAACAATAAATCTACCCAAGCACAGAGCGCACAAAGAGCAAAATACCTTCACAACACAACACGGCACGACACGACAGTCTCCAGCACTAACCTTTCTCCTACCCTATCATAAAAAGACTGAAAGAAAAGCATGCTTTTCAATGTCTGATTGTACCTCTCAACAAGGCCATCAGTCTGGGGATGGTAGGGAGTGGTCCTGATCGCATTAATACCTAACAACCCATAAACCTGCTTTAAGGTTTTGTTTGTTTATTAAGATCCCCATTAGCTTTTGCATAGCAGCAGCTATTCTTCCTGGGGTTGCATACATTGTTCATACATTATCATCCCAATAGATACTAATTGTTGAAGTTCCTCTTTAAATCATAATCTTTAAGCTTCATTTTAAAACTAAGCACATTTTTCTGCTGCGTTATATAATTTGGGAGTGAATTCCATTCTTTCATGCCTCTATACATTACCGCACGTTGAAATGAGGTCTTCGATTTTGGCAAGCAGAAACAGCCTTCAAGAGCATGCCTTGTAGAATAATTATGTGTCTAGTTTTTTATACAAAACACAAGGCATCCTTGTTGTGATCACATTTCTCATGAAAACCATTAACACTCACATCCAACCAAGAAAGACATTCATGCATTTTAAAGACATTTGTCCTAATTCCACAGCCCAGAGCAACACGTGCCGCTTTATTCTGTGCCAGTTGCAGTTTGAGAGGAAGGCTGTTCCCTGATCAGTCAGTATTTCCCGGGGAATTCCCACCCTTGAGAACAGTTGCAACAGTGCAGGGCCAATGGCTCTAGCAGTAACTTTACGTAGGGGGAACACTTCAGGATAACGCGTAGCGTAATCACAGATTACCAAAATGTACTGGTAGCCTGATTGTGTGCGCTCTAAGGGTCCTACAATGTCCATGCCTATTCTTGTGAATGGGACATCTATCACTGGCAGTGGCTGAAGTGGGTATGGCTTGACTTTGTGTTTGCTGCATAGCTGACATGTGGGGCATGTTTTGCAGTGTTTTTGCACATCAGTATACAACGCTGGCCAGAAAAATCTGTCTGAGATCCTCTCCAATGTCTTCACACTTCCCAAATGAGCAGACCAAGGAATGTCATGACCCAAACACAAAATCTTCTGCCTCAGACAAGTTGGTATTACCAGCTGCTCTGCACTGCCACCCTCAGGCTGATGATACAACAAGCCATCACGCACAAAGTAAAATTCACCCAGCAAAGTCTTTTTCTGGCCTGTGTTCACGCCATCAACTTCAACAGCTCTGTTAAACAGCTCCTTCAGTGTGTCATCTCGCATTTGCAACTCTTTCAGATCATCAAGTACTTTCCATAAATCCTTCTCTTCATCAGGAACTACCTCTATCTCTCTACCAGACATGACTTTAACTGTGCCAACTAGCTTGTCATACCTATGCTGTCGGCGCGTCTTCCTGACAAATATCTTCACCACTGAAGGGAATCTCACGTAACAATTCCTGAGTCTATTTAGCCTGCGCCCTGGTAGCAACACAACTCACTGGGAGAGTAGCCTGCACCAGGTCGGGCAGAATCCCCACATCCTGACCTAAGACCACAGGATGATTCAAGCCTTCAACAACACCGGCTTCTAACCTGAACACCTGGTTTAGCACTTTAACGGACACTAGTGCTATGGGTTATTCATGTATATCACCATTTCTGCACACTACTCTCAATTTCTTGCCAGTCATGCCTTCAGGCTGCTGAACCAGGTGAGGTTGCACCAAAGTATGGGTGCTGCCGGAGTCCAGGAGAGCCCTTGTTGGTTTATCATTCACAATTCCATCCATTACTGGCACATTGTCAGCATACACAGTATCAGTCACAGGTCTAGGCACAGAAAGCATACTGTATGTAGCACCCCTAACCCTCTTCACAGGACAAACTCTAGCCCAATGACCTGGCTTACCACAATAATGACATACAGCCTGAGTGTTGGCAGGTTTGTTAGTGGTTGTGTCAGTAGGTCTAGGCTGAGGAAGGTGTTGAGGTGCGTGGTGTCTAGTGCTTGGGCCCCTATTCTGTGTACTGCTCCCCGGACCAGGACCAACTCCACTCCCATATCCCACAGACTTACCCATCTGAGGTTGAGGTGCTCTGCTGGGGCCTTGGAATCTGAAGTCCTTGGGTCCGCGACGGGCTGCCAGGAACGAGTCCACGAGCTCTGCAGCCTTCAGGCCTGTGCTGGGGTTGTGCTTTGGAGAGAGTGAGCACAGGAATTGTTCCAGAATGAGCACTTCACCAATCTCTTCCACAGTGCGCTCAGCGGGCCGAATCCATTTTTGGTACAGGTCTTTCAGTTGGTTGTAAAACTCTTTTGGAGTCTCGCGAGATTGAATGTTCGGCTCCCTGAACCGTGTCCGGTAGCTTTCGGCGTTTATTTCATACTTGGCTAGGATGGTGTTCTTCACCTTGTAGTAGTCCACTGCCTCGTATGGGTCCATGGCGACATAAGCAGCCCGAGCTTTGCCAGACAGGTATGGCACTAGGAATGTAGCCCACTGAGATGGAGGCCTCCTGTAGGCTGTGGCTAGCCGTTCAAAGGTGGTCATGTACTGCTCCACATCATCGCTGTCCTCTAGCTTAAGCAATGCTGCTCTAGTCCACGTTGCTGGAGCTGATGCTGCTGGATCAGGAAACAGGGTCGATGGGCCTGCTAGTGGGGCTGCTGGCATCTACGGAGCTGGTGGTGGTGCTAGATATCCCGCTGCTGGTGCTGCTGGGAGGGTCGCTACCGTTGGATGCGCCGGTGCCGCCAGGAGGGTTACTGCTGCTGCAGGAAGGATCACCGCCGCTGGATGTGCTGCCGCTGGGGCCCCTGCTGTTGGGGGGGGGTCACTGTTGCTGGGTGCACTGCTGCTGGTGCAGCTGCAGGCGGTGCTGCAGGTGCAGGGAGGGTCGCTGCCGCTGGATATGCCGGTGCCGTCAAGTGCGCTGCTGATGCTGGGAGGATCACCGCCGCTGGATGCGCCTGTGCCGTCAGGTGCATTGCTGATGCATGCTGTGCATCAGGCGCTGGTTCAGGTGGCATCACGGGCGCGGCTGCTGCTGGGGCTGTGTCTGGTGCCGGATACGCTGCTGGCCACGCTCCATCTCCCCGCTGCTGCCGCCCTCCACTGGAACTCCTGCGATTGTCCTCCAACTCATCACAGACGTTATTCAGTTGGATTTGAACGCTGCGCCACCGCTGCTCTTGCTTCACCATCTCTCGCTCCTGTGTCTGCATAAATTGCTTCAGCAGGTTGTACAGGGACGTGAGGTTGAATGTTTCTGGATTGCCGTCACTGTCTTCAGGTTGTGTCTGTTGCTCCCCTCCTGTAGCTCCTTCGACCCCTTCCTCACCTAGTGGCTGATCCAGGTGGTTGGTCTTTTTCAGCTTCTTACAAGACATCACGCTCTGCTTGCGCGTCTGTCCCGTTCGCTTTTGTCTTGGTTTCGGTGCCACGATCCCACTTCTGGCACCAAATGTGAAATTGGTCAGCCGTCTGGCTCAGATTTCACTGCAGAATGGCCACCAAACTGAATGAAGAAGCGCAACCAGGATGTCCAGTGCGAATGAAGCGGTGCAGATTTATTTAAAGAACTCCAACCAAAAAAAAAAAAGTGCCATTAAAAAAAACTTCTTCCAAAACAAAATCAACACGAGGGTTGTTTAAATAATAAACTAACAATAAATCTACACAAGCACAAAGCGCACAAAGAGCAAAATACCTCTACAACACAACACGGCACAACACGACAGTCTCCAGCACCAACCTTTCTCCTACCCTCACACAAAAAGACTGAAAGTGGGGTTTTTATATAAACAGAATTGACTGACAAATTGGATGACTGCAGGACTAAATGACTGAATGATTAGTTGAGACCATGACGACAGAGAAAAGGTATAGCTATATCAATGTACTGCTCCGTTATCACTGTTAAACTACATGCATAAACAATCTACATTTACCCCATTACTATTACTATTACCCCATGCATACATAGAATAAAACACATTTTCACTACATCAACATTACAACTCAAAATAGCATTTTAAATTCATCAAATAATTTGTTTCACCCCATCGGTTAATTAAAGTCTCTGATTGGCTCAGTGGGAAAAAAAATGTCCCCCTACCCATAGTTCGTGTTTCCCAGGGGAGAAAAAGTTGGGGGACCAGGAAGTATGTGTTTGTGTTTGTGTGCGCAATGTGTGGAAACGGGAGCGGTACGGAAAGTTTTTTTTTTTTTCTGGGATGATGACATGACAAAAAGCTCTCAAACGCGGTTGCCGGCTCAGCGAGTGAAAGTCTCAGATTCGTGTGTGCGCACTTGTGTATGGAGGTGTATGCAGGTGTCCATGTGTGTGCCTGTGTTAACCATTAGCAAGCTACATTGTAGCGTGGGGGTCGGCTGCTTTTGTGAAAAGCTGGGGCTGCCTTTTCACAACATCTTATAACGATTCCTCTTTCCCCTCAAAATCCTACGAATACTTTTGGTCATCCACTGAGGATTCTGCTTTTCAGATTACTTTTGGACACCTTTGGAATTAATCTGCATTGTGATTCAAGTAAAACCCCCTTAAATTTTTCCCACATCTCATTAACGGACTCACTGTCCAGGAGTGTCTCCCATTTTATTTCACCTAGATATGAGCGCATCCTGTCAAAGTTTTGCCTAAAATTGAACATTTTTGTTTTACAATACACCTTAATGAACTTCCTGTGAAACATCAAAATTTACAGCAGAGTGATCGCTTGTCCCAAGTGGCTCTAGTACCTCAACATTGCTAATTCTTTCAGGGTCATTACAGAGCAGTAAGTCTAAAATTGCCTTCTCTCTGGTAGGTTTATTAACATACTGCACCAAGAAATTATCATTTATAACATCTAGAAGTTCTTCCTCCCCCCTACCCTGTCCTTTCACCATTTCCCAATTGATACCAGGATAATTTAAGTCTCCCATAATAATAGTCCCACCACCTCTACAAGCTTGCCTGATCCTCCTAAAAAGCATTTCATTGATTGTACTGTCCAAAGCTGGTGGTCGATAGCATACTCCTATGTTTAAACCTGTCTCGTGTTTGCCAATGAGCCTGATCCAGATATCTTCAAAGGACAAGGAATGTTCAATTTCGGGAATTTCCTGTACATTAATGTTTTCGTTCACATAGAGTGCTATGCCCCCTCCTCGCCTATTACATCTATCCTTCCTAAAGAGCTTATAACCTTCTATGTTATATTCATCTCCATCCTCTTCACTTAGTTGGAATTACAGAGACATGGCTATGTCATAGCCCTCACTAATCATTACAGCCTCAAGTTCTGGAAATGTATTTTTTATGCTTCTTGCATTTAAATAAAACATTTCAGGTTTTTACAAATGCTCTTCCCCCTTGATTTCCCATGTGGCCACTGCTTCAAGCCCCCCACTACGCTTTGTTGCTTTAGAAGTATATCATCAATACTGCATGTAATGCCGTCAGCTTCCATCGGGGCAGTCTGCATTTCACTATGTGTAACACTCACTAACCTCCCTGCCCCCCAAGTCCCTAGTTTAAATAATCCTGTGCTACCCTCAACATACGCTGGCCCAGTGCAAAGGTACCCCTCCGGTTCAGGTGCAGCCGGTCAGGCTTGAACAGGTCACCCCTGTCCCAGAAAAAGTTCCAATGCCCCATAAACCTATACCTCTCTTTCCTACACCAGGTTCGTAGCCACGTGTTAAACCTCCAGATAAAATTGTGCTTTCCTCTGCTTGCACATGGTACCGGTGGAATCCCGGAGAACACTACCTTTGAGGATCTGCTCCTAAGCTTCTCAGCTAATTCCACAAATTTGCCTTGCAGAACCTCAAACCTACCCTTACCTATGTCATTTGTCCAAACATGGACCATTACAACTGGATCCCTCCCCGGGCTGGCCAGGAGCTTGTCCGCACGCTCCAGGAGGTCTCCTACCTGGGCACCAGGCAGGCAACACACCGTACCAGACTCCTAGTCGCGCGAACAGACCAAGCTCAGGCCTGGAAATTCCCAATTTGCTTACAGCAGCATTTCTAAAAAGAAATGAAGGGCCTCCCTCACAGTTCATTTCAATTATCGTTCGACGGCATTTGAGTCGGTACCGGGTCGTCTACTGAGTATAAGGTTAATCTTCCTATTGAATCTCGTAACCGATACGAGAGAAAACGGGTACAATGAAGGGACTTGGAATTCATCATCATACAGAGGTGTACATGTGCTTCGTTGCAAACTTATGCCTTTTTTTTTTTGAGGATTTGTAGTTTACTTGATTTTTTTAAATTTTTTGTGAACAGGGACTTTTACTCTACTACATTTAAAAGATAAAAAGTATACTTTCACTTCGTTACTTTGACACTGACCACTTCCTTACACGTTACGCATTAAAATATGAATGTATTTCCTCATTTAAGGATTATCTGCATATGGCGCGTTCGAGTAGAGCAACGGTGTTCGTAGGGTATCTTAGCCGCTTTGTGCAGATGTTGATGCCAGCGGATATGGAGCTGCAAATTTATGCACGCAATTACAATCTTGTATCACTAGATGGCACACTCGGATCAGTTATTGTACTGTACTTTAAAACAGATTCCAAAGAATGGGGATGAAGAAGAAAGACAAACAAGAATTTTTCGCCGGCAAAATGTTGCCGTCATTTAATAGTACAATCGGCGGCAATTCTGTCGAATTTGGCAGCTAATGCCGCGAGTGCCATCGTATATTTCCAGGCCTCAAGCTATCTATTCCGGTAAGCACTAAGTCCCCCACTATCAATAACTTTCTTTTCTGAGGGGTAGAGCCCAACAGGGTGCCCTGCTGCTCATCAGTCCCTTCACTTTCAGGGTCAGGGGCCGAGTAGAGTTCCTCCAAGGGCTGGACACCTCAACCACTGGAGAAGCTGTCGCTGTACGGCGTGCACGCCCTTTCCTGCGCTGTCTGCCTACAGTCACCCAACTTTCTCTCCCTGCCTGCTCTGGGATCCAATCTGCTCTGCAAAATGATAATTTTATCTTCTGTCTCAAGTTATTTATATTTATTGAGTCAGCCATGGTTTTTATTCCACATTGTTGAAATAGCCTGGTAATTTCCACACAATGTACTGTAATGTTCAACTGTTATGTTCACTGTCAGCTCAATAGAAACCTTGGCCAAGAAAACTCATCCCAAAGGGGGCCTATTGGAATGGGAATTGTTAACAGCTCTGTTTGTTACTAGTTATTTCTGGCAGCCTTAGTGAGCATTCTCCTCTGACCTCAGAGACTGCAGAAACAAGGTATTTTCAGCCACAGAAAGCCTCTCACTGGATTTTTCTGGTTTATCATTCTCTGTTTACACCAGGCTGTGCTTCATGAAATTTTCAGGATGGCAGATGTTCCTCCAATGCTGGAACCACCACATTTGGCACCAACAGTTACACCATAACCAGCAGTCAGTTTGATCAGACATCTCATTCCTATGTTTAGTCTGAAGACTAACTTAATTATTTATTTACTTTATACATTTACTTGCATCATTCCCTGGGAATGGCATTTCTGCATTGATACACAGTTTTGCCTATTGAAATGTTACTTGAGTAATTTGAGTGTCCAAAAAGTATTTACCAAAAAAAATTTCTGATACAACAAGTTATAAACTGTCAGGTCTTTGTTTTTTCTTATTGTTGACAGTGGCAGATTTAGATATGGGCGACATGGGCAGTCACCCAGGGCGGCATCTTGACAGGGGGCGCTGGCGAGAGCACAAAAAAAAAAACACTCATTTGCTGCCATCACTTGATTAGATAACTCCAGCCAGTGGATTTTAAATATGTGCCAGGACGCCGTCTAGTCACCTCGGCAGGCTGCTGGCTGCCTACGTTCGGGCAAAGATACGCCTCTCTGGTGAGAGAGGGGAAGGGTCTAGCCATACATATAAATATACACCATATTAGCAGCTTTGTTTGGCTCATTGCTCACCCACGTTAGAGCGTCACCCATATCAGGGAGTGCAGGGTCTGCATGTAAACAAATGCAAGTAAACGGGCATGTGTATTCTCTCAATCTATAACATTTACACTTCCCAACCGATTTCGACGAGCTGAATATATAGGGTTTATGATCTACATGGAGCACAAAGAATAAAATTCGATTCAATTCAAATAACTTTATTTATCCCCTTGGGGCAATTTAAGCGCACACCAAGTAGTTCAATAAAAGGAAATCAAAACACAACAACACACATAATAAAAAACATTTTTATCTTCAGTCACTTTGAATCCCAGTAAGTTAGTTAAGCTATGATTGCTGTTAGATGCTCAAGAGAGGGTGATGGTATATCAACGTTAAGAGTCGTGACATTAACTGAACTTGTCACGTGGTGGAAGATCATTCTCTGTAGTAATGAATTATAAAAACCCATTCAAACTTTGATCTAGCTTCTGTCTTCTGAAGGCGGGAGAGTTACCCCAGACCAATACCCGCAAATGGCCATTTTAATGCCTTTAAAAGCCTTAGATTTCACAATAATTATTTATCACTGTTTAATCATTTCTAGACCTTGTTAAAAGTCTTACGTTATCGATGAAATTAGCTTAGCAATGAACTGGGAAAGAATTTCATATCGAACCTCCACTTTTCAGATTTTTATTTGAACGATTTGAGGGGGGCCAATCAGGGACGTGCGGTCAGGTTAGGCACTGACTTCTCCTTTTCTATCGCTAGATTTTGTCAACCTGTTTCCACAAACTGTGCCTGATTGTCAATCAGTCAATTTGACCTTTTTCTGGTCCATTAAGCCTGTAATTATTAAGAGGTGATAGTGATAAAAAGATTAATTTACCTTAATGCTTTGATACGAGGCAGCAAGGAAGCAATTCTTAATAATTAATTCGGAAAAAAACTCTCGGTAATTCCGTAGAGACATTGAACAAAAATATAAACGCACCACCAGATGTTTTGTTAATTTTATTACATATGGGATAATGTGAACCTCAGCAAATTTTACGACATGATAAAGACATCTATACTGTTCATATTGATGTCCGTTACACCTTGATACACGCACAATCAAAAGTTTTGCAACAGTTTCAACAGGGCAGGGGTGGATACCATAAATTTCACAGTTCACTATCGTGTATTTCCGCCACGCGCATCTCTCAACGCGACACATCACCTACGCATGGAGTTTACCAGAGTGTCTATGGTGGCCTGTGGAATGTTGTGGAAAAGCTACTCGCTTTTCAGCCTTAGTGTATTCTCCCCTCGACTTTAGTCTGTGCATTACGCGCCCCGAAGGCAGATACGCACTTGGAATGCTGAAAGGTATATAAAGGTTTTAGAGGAACAGGCTCCCCTCCAGATCTATTCCAGGGAAGGCCTTGTGTATTTCCGCAGGACAATGCAAAACCACATACTGCAGCTATTACAACAGCATGGCTTTTGTAAGTAGAAGAGGCTATGTGCTGAACTGGTCTGCCAACAGTCCTAATCTTTCACTGACTAAGAACATTTGGCGCATAATTAAGCAAAAAGTCTTTCAAAGGAGACCCAAAACTCTCCAGTAGCAGGAAGCCTGTATTAAACAAGAGTGGGATCAAATTCCAATAGCTTAACTCAAGAAATTTGTCTCGTCAATGCCCAGACGCCTCCACTCTGTGTTAAAAAAAAGAGAGGATGCTACACCATTGTGAACAGGCCCCTATCCCAACTTTTCTGAGACCTGTAGCAGCCATCAGATTTCAAATGAGCTCACTTCGTGGATAAAATTGTAAAAATTTCTGAGTTTCAACATTTGCTAAGTAATCTCTGTTCTCTTGTGAATAAAATACTGGCTGGTGTGATTTGAAAGTCATTGCATTTGATTTTATTCACAATGTACGCTTTGTCGCAACTATTTCGGAATTGCGGTTGGAGTCTAACCAGGACAACAGGCAAAAATGTACCTTACGGGCCAACTCTAGCTTATTCACATTTTCACTGTTTATCATCGGGGACTTTCCATGTCATATGAACAAACATAAAATGAAATGGATTAATGAACAAATAGAATAGCAGAAACGTGCTGAATTTTCAAATCAGTCAACCTATCTGTCTGTCTGTCTGTCATGTTCTGAATGCTGCATACTGTCTCTGAAAACCCTGAATAAAACCCACTGTTTTTTCATTTATTACTCCTGAGCAGAACGCCAAGTTCCTCATCTGGATTTGTATGGTCTAGGAGGCAGTCCTATCTGTAGGGAACCTTCCCCTGTGTATGTGTCTCACAGATGCAATATACACCTTGGAAAACTTTTAGCAGCATTTACCACATGCGATTTAAAAACCTCTTAGGCTTTTGGACAGCTGTTTCCCTGGAACAAAAACACACAGATGAGACTGAAAAATGTAGCCAACACATGAATTGAAAGCAGGTCAAGCAAACATAAAGCAAATATATTCACTAAGTATTTGTTTAAAAAGAGTTATCTGTTGCCAGGTAAAGGCTTACTCATTCCTTAAATTCTGGGCCACAGTTGATAGAAAGAGCATTCTTGAGGCATTCTGGAACATATGATCCCCATCCCAGAGAAGGAAAAACTTGAAGCATAAATTACAGTCAGAGAATTATGCACGTCATTATACCTTTTGCGTTACAATGGTTGGTCAGTGGGGCAGTTCCCTCAAAGATATGTCTATTATACAAATGAAAATTTTTTGTCCCCAAAAAGGCACACCTGGAGGTCCAAGCAGTGGCTGACTTAATAAAAAAATGAGGAGGACAGGAGAAATACCTGCCCACAGTGTAATGTTATTTTACACAAGTTTGCTACCTTCTTATTTTAATTTTAAAAAAAATTAAGCAGGAAAACAATGGCAGTCAAGAATTCCAAAAAATTATGTAATTTTACTCAGTCTTCTTGTTTCCAGATTAACCATGCGGGCCTAATGCAGGAGATTTACTGAGGGAGTGAGATGTAACAAGAAGCAGACCAGTTTTTTATACTGTAGAGAAAGTATGGTGATGGACAGTTGATTGATTGATTTCATAAATGTTTATAGATGACAATAAATCCAAGGGATGATGTGAGAAAGTGAGAAAACATTTCCAACAGGGTCCTCGATGTCAGAAAACTGGACAGACAGTAATGTAACATAAAATCCTTTTCAGTGACCAGCAACGAAAATCCAAGGACAAGCTTAACACAGACAGACATGAAACTTATGTTCCTGTCCTAATATCTTCCCCTGCGGTCACTGTCAATACATCTTAACTGCATTTCTCAAAACAAACATGATGAAAACACAATTTGCACTCAAAACACAATAGGACCTGCCTGCCATTGTGTATCTTGTCATCTTATTGCCGAGATGAATCTGGACCTCACCTCTGAAACCCTCTTTGGATCCTGACAGTTTAATGCTTAGTGCAGGACTGCGCCATATGAAGGTGCCTGAATGAAAAAAGGAGCTCCAAGCAACACATTTTACTCTTGGCACCTTACATGAATGATGCTTGCCCTGTGTATCACCGCTTGCATGGTGAATCCAAGCTGGCCTGATTTCCAATCAGACGAAACAGCTGATTTCCAATTCCAAAATCTTTCTCCTAATGACGCATTATGCCAGGCACAGGTTCACCAGAGCACATGTAAAGTGGGATGTGGTTTCTATTGAAAGCTTCGTCAAATAGCGCATTTTACGGGAATTTTGAGTTCAGAAATCTAAATTTGGGTGAAATAATGCAGAACATGCCGTACTGTGCCATTGTTGGCTGCAATTTCAAATTTCAACTGAAATTTCAACAAGGGATTGTATTTCAATGTCTTTCTGACAGGAAAAGAGAGAAGAAATGTCTGCATTGACTCTTCGGAAACATTTCTTCCCTTCAGCTCAGCCGATTTTGCTCTCACCATTTTTCCCAAATACAATATGCTTCTCATCCTGAAGTAAAGGCAAATTGGGGAAACTTGAATGCCAAGCTGTTGTTAACAGAGCTGTTTCCTGAGTGGCAGTGCCGGCTACAGATATGATAATTTAGAGGCTACAGATAACAACACTTAGTTCTGACTACTTTTCAATCATTATCCCGTATTGATACCTTTTTCCATTTGTATTAATTATCCATTGGGGTCATTCCATCTGAAACCACACAAACTGGGTGAACCTCCTACCTGGATGGTCTCAGAATTACTCTGTTCTTTGATATTTTGGAGCCTGTTGTGGCAGAAGTTAGTTTTGCTCAGTATATCACTCCATTTGGTTTTTACAGGGAAAAGGGGGGGCGTGTCCACATTAACCTTTTATGACCCATGTGTAAGCATTTTCAATTTGTGTCAATTTAAAGGTCTGTATGGGTACTCAAATATTATCAAAAGAAACATGGAACAAGTAGCCCTTCTTGGAAAAATAAGGCCATACTTTTGGTAAAAAAACTGCTTTCAGCGTAGGTCCACTGTATTTTGTACAGTAAATTTACATAAAATGTACGATGAGCTATGAAGTGTGAAATCTTCAGCCTGAATCCTAAGACTGTATGCTTTTTGAAAACTAATCGACTGACATCACTATTGCTCTTTGTTCTTTTGAAACGTACTGCAATTATCACATTTATGATCCCAGAAATGTCCTGTTTTAACTCCTGGCCATTTTTCAATTCTCTGTTTAAAAAAATAATAATTTCATTGCTGAGTTTTCATGATGATATTTTGTGTTTGCGGCCCGCACTCTGCACTAAAATTACAAAAAGAAGCTGAAATATGATGTAATTCTAAATGCCACCTGTGTCTTGTTTCATTTTGGCTATTTTCCCCCTCTCTGTGAAGCTCAAATCTTGAAATTATAAAGCTTTACATTGGGTAACGCATAAATTGTTAGATTTGGCATCTGCGCATAGGGGTTAACTTTCTCTTTGTAATGCATTTTCTGATGGGTAATTCTCAATGATCTGGAGTTTGTTTATTTTTTTCTCTTGCTGTATATATAGGTTTGCAAGGCAAGGTTTTAATGATCAACTAATCTTGACAACTAGATTAGACACTTTGATTTACATGTCTCATGCACATCGCAGAAATGGCCCACAGTCCTGGTTGCTTGCTGGCTTGGGTGGCATTTTTCAGTCGCCTTGGCCAGTTTCCTTTTGTGGGCATTCTCCTGTCACTTTTAAATGGCTTCCATGTCTGTCTGGTGTCCCTTGTCATCTGGTGCTCTTGTACAGCATGTTGATGTTCTTGGATGCACACTGTTCCCGATATTCATCATTCTGAAATAGTTGTGTGGGAGAGGGTCAAAGTCATTACATGAACAAATTTATGTTATAATTACAGTATATTTCAAAGGAATAAAGAGAAATGGTGATGACAGTGGGTACATTTTCAAAAAGCATGCAGACGTTTGATGTTTGTCTAGTGGAAATTTGACATTGATATTGAGAAATATTCTTCTACAGGGGTAACAACATGGAATAGCGTGCTTGACCATATCATAGAGGCAGAAATTCTGAGTTGTCAAGATCAGGCTTAATACAAAGCTAGATACCATCTTGTGCTGAAGTATCCAAAGTGTTAGGTTCACTTTAGTAATTAGAAAATTACAAGCCTATTTGGGCTGTTCTCGCCACTCATGACATCTCATGTTAGTCTGCGTTTTGTCATGTTTATTGTGGCACACACGTTTAGGAATAATTATGTTTTATGATATTTTTTTCTTTCAATTATTTTGTTTCAATGAAATGTCAGAAATTTTGAATTAAATTGTAGGAAGATAAACTGTGAAATAATGGCATAACCAAATGTTCATATTTACCAAGGGTGCCAGCATAAGCGGAAGGCATTGTATATACACAATATGGCAGTGTAAACACAAACAACGAACTGTGGGCCGGACAAGGCACTTTCTCGGAATCACCTGATCAAATCCTGTAAATTCATGAAGAAGGTTTCTTGCTGAATGTCCCTGTATTCTATCAAATAAAAGTGCTCAAAGCCTGTGATTGAGTGAAATTTAAATCTTTGCAATGAATTCTTTTAATGCATACACGCACCTCTCAGATGCTTCTTATATCTCAAGGCATTAGCAGACAGTGTAATATTTGTATTCATCACAATTGAATATTTTATTGTTTCCGACCAGTTTCCCCCTCAATGGGCATCAGTATCCAATCCAGTCAATGTGATTATATAGTTTTTTATTTATTTATTTATTTTTAACTGCAGTAATTTCTGTTTTCCAATCATCTTGTAGATTTCTGCTCATTATAGTCTTGCTTCACACCAGTAAGTAAGCAGTTTGGATTGATTGACTCTAATTAACTAAAAATGTTCCAAGCCATGGATTTATTATCACGCAAGCTAGCCACAAACACCAGACACTTTCACAAATGAATATCCTGCTAAACTATATGTCTTTGAAATCACAGGAGTGTGGAAATACAAGGAACAGAATCTTGGCCTGTAATATTCAGTATTATTCTTTTGCTTTATAAAATGGTTGACAGTAAATTGCTGTTTAATATATATGTTAAATTGACTTCAACATTAGCTTGGTGGTGTATAGATCTTAAAGCTTTTGATGCAGTACTCTTTGTCACATGTGCATGCCTGAGGAAATCCCAAGAAAGCAAACCGAAGGCAACAGTGACCAAAAAAATAAAAAAATACTGTACGGGTGGCCAGCAGAAGGAAACCTGGGGGAGGAAACAAACTCAGCAGGGGAAATCTGTCCTCCTCTGGCCTTCTCTGGGTGTGTTTCATAGCAACAAGCATGTTCATGTCTGTCTTGCCGAACTGGTTGTTGGAACAACCATACTGAAGTACAAAAGTAAAATGGGCTGGAGTGGCCTGGAGCTAAGGACTGGTTGGAGTAGAACACAAGTTTAGAAGTGGTTTGGGCAGTGGCGGGCAGTGCATTTTACACCTAGGCATTCAGTAAGCCTCCCGCAATGAACCTAAATTTAACCCCACCAAAAGCATGATGTCAAAACGTAACACACACCCCCCGACAAATTCCCAGGGACAGCATTCACACATAAAGCACTTTGCCATACTGTCTGCATTAATCAATCACTGCCTTTACCAAGAAACAAGAAAAAAACTCACTGCAACCTGTCACATCCAAGTAGACAACCTAGGAAAGACTACTGGGACACTAGCCAAGCTGCTGCGCATAAATGCACACGTGCCTCAATATGCAAGGATACAGCCAGACACACACCAACAGTAACAATCTAAAACAAAATCCAAAACTTACCATAAATAAAATGAAAAATTTACTAAACTCACAGGAACTGCTTGTTATTTGAAAATGAACTCCATCCTCCTCTCTTTCTTATAAAAATGATGAATGATGCAGTCGTACAGCATATCAATTAGTTTGAGCTCCAATAGAAGGTATTTCAGGATTGCCACGCACAGATGTCAGTGCTGACAGTTGAGCCTGCCCAGTTGCATTTCGCAAGTTTGTTTTGACGCGTTTATAGGGCTGAAAATGACCGCTCGACAGAGGCAGTCGACAGTGTGATGGTCACCACCAGATATGCCAATGTGTGAAGTTGATGCATGCTCTCACATAGATTGCATTGTTACTCAGTTGACAGTGAATTTAAAAACCTTAGCTAGCTAACTGTTAGTTCAAACGTAAATGTCTGTGACTCAGAGACTGAGTATCAGTGAAGGAGTCAGCTCAGTGCTGACTCTGAGAAAATTTTGGGTTAGTAGCTCGCTAAAGCTTGAAACAACCGCAAAATTCACTATAGTCATTGCATTATTTTCATACAACACGCCCAGTCATGTAAGATCTATTCAGACTGTTCCGTTAATTAACGTAACTAACCTGTAGTCAGCTCCTAACATCCTGACGAAGACAGAGGCCAGCTAGAAGGCTCTGCTGTGTCAAAGATTACGCTCCACTTGGCATACTCGCAATCTGATTGGTTAAAAATATGACAATCAGCGAAATCGTCCCGCTCTTTTTAATGGGAAAGGGAAGCAATCTACATACTGAAGGCCTTGAGACTTGAGACCATAGCCATGTAGAGAGAGCAGCTTTGACCAGGAGTAAGCAGAGGAAGAAAACTGATTGGATAAGACGGAGCTGGCCTTTATAAAAGCTGTCTGCACTGTGGAAGCTGCGCAACTCGGAGCTAAGCAATGAAATCACTTAGATATTATGATTGAGGATTTTGATTGACTTTCTATTAATACATGTAGCTTTAATTAAGGTATTGATGCAGAAAACATAATTTTTCCGATTTATCTAGGCCAGCAGAGAAGGCCTTGCTGGCCCTGACGGCACACCACAAACCGTTTGGGACTTGGATTGGTTCCAGATTCTACCAGAAACAAAAAATCAGCAAAACTACAGCTATTGATATTCTACAAAAATACAATGGAGGTGACATTAAAGTCTAATGATAAGCTATCCATGGTAGCCTGAGAAAAGTGGGAAGCCTACCCACCCTCAAATCTCTTCAGAGAAAAATAAAATGACTGCAGTTGATAAGTGATGGGAAGGAAGGTTTTTTGTCCCATACTACTCTAAACAGGTCAGCCTTGTTGGTGCTTGGAAGCACATGTGATAAATGCAAATTCTAGTTAATGTTGTGGTTCTGAAGTTTGAAGTAATGCCTTTCCTACTGACTAACCTGTGAACTGACACAGCTTGTTTGTTTCTTGTCCCTGCACTGGCCGAAATACAGTTGCATTCTGTACCTTTTCAGGGTTTTCTTTAAAGGTGTTCAGCCAAATAACAGGGTGTTACAGGAATTTACCATCACCAAACATTGATACCTCCCTTAATAATCCTATTAAGGAAATTATTAAGGTTAGATATATGTAGCAGTCTAACACATACCGTGCTGTCAAGAAATCACTTCAATACAACCTGTCTGACAAAGTGATTTAGGCTAAAAGATCTCACAAAGCAACACATCATGCCACAATCTAAAGAAACAAAGCCATTGACACCTATCAGTCTGGACTGGGGTTACAAAGCCATTTCTAAAGCTTTGGGACTCCAGCCAACCATAGTTAGAGCCATTTTTCACAAATAGAGCTTGACATAAATTCAAGCTTCTTAACCTATAGGAGCCGCTTCTCGCACTGGAGAATCATATGCGTGCTCACAAATGTCATCAGATTTGCTGTCACATGATTGCTTGATCAATAATATGCTAGTTTACTTAAGCTCACATTCTGAGAAGCGACTCCACAGCACATAGAGAAGAGCCAGTGCAAAAGTAACGTGGGACCAAAGTAATACTGCGATTTACTCACAGCCATCCGCACTTTGATGCATCAAATTAGGTCAGCACGTGCAGCTGACAACACTCTCCAGACCCTGGAAAAATCCTGAAGTCATTTAGTTTTGTGACATATCCTGAAGTTTGAAATGTCAGACTTTTTCCTCTTTAGAAGCAATCCTGGTTCAAATGTCAGGAGTCACTGTCGGGACGGAAGTAGCAACGGTTACATTCGTCCCTCTCTGCTAATGCGGCCGAATTTTGTGTTTTAAACCTCATTAAAAAATGTGTGTGTTATATTTTACCGACAGAAAATGCCAAGAGTAAGGGTCAGAACTAACCGGAGAGGAAAGGTTGGCCAGCAGGTTTACGGAAGGGCCTTTTTTGATGTCCGAAGAGGTGAAAGTATAAGGAGAGCAGCAGAGGTGCATGGCATTTGTCATGTCAATCTGTTCAGGTACTGCAAGAGGAGGGTAAAGGCAGGAGGGCAGCAGAGCAGAGCCCCAGGGCACAGGGCTCACAACAAAGTCTTCACAGAAGAACAGGAGAAGAGACTGCAGGCATATGTAAAAAGAGCAGCTGATATATATATATATATATATATATATATATATATTTAGCCTGAGTCCTAAAGAGGTTGGAGTAACGCTACAGACAGAGCTACACCACTACCGCCATTTGCCTAAGATAGCAAGCACCTCCACTTCGGATCTGCCCCAGCTCTGAGCCGGATCAGCTGGAGTCGGCACAGAGTTGGGACAGATCCGGAGCAGAGGTGCTTGCTATCTGGGAATTAACCTCTTTTTTCATACTGTTTTCAATGCGAAAGTTTGCATATGAGCTGGCTGAAAATATTGGCCTCAAAACTCCATGTTCATGGGATAAAAACCAGGGAAGGATTGGTTCACCTCCTTCCTCGAGCGCAACAAAACCCTGTCCATCCTTCGACCTCAAGCCACCAGCATGTCCCGTTCCACCAGCTTCAACAACACTAACGTGACAGCATTTTTTAAAAACATAAAGGCTGTCCTTACCCACTATAATTTTGACGCAAAGGACATCTGGAACATGGATGAGACAGGTAAAAATTTATATTTAGATAAATTAAAAAGCAACAGTGATTTGCAACAGCAATAATTCATTTCATTTATTATTTCAGGTACCACAACGGTTCAAGTGCCGGATAAAGTCATTGCCACCAAGAGGCAGCGCCAGGTTGGTGCTGTGACCTCCGGGGAAAGAGGGACATTGGTGACTGTTGCCTTTGCTGCCGACGCACAAGGCAACTTTGTTCCCCCTTACTTTATCTTCCCAAGGAAGAAGTTCAAGGACCACTTCATCCAGGATGACCCCCTTGGCTGCACTGGTTCTGCTAATGGATCAGGGTAGATGCAGGAGATGGATTTCTTGGCATTTTTACAGCATTTTGCAAGACACACCCGCGTGACCCTGGAGTCAAAGTTCCTGCTACTCTTAGACAATCATGCATCACACCTCTCTGTGGTAGCTATTGACTTTTGCAAGTCACATGGCATTGTACTCCTGTCTTTTCCATCCCACTGCTCCCACCGTTCTCAGCCGCTAGACCAAAGCGTTTTTGGTCCTCTGAAGCAGTACTTTAACAGTACAGCAAACAATTGGATGCGAATGAACCCTGGAAGAACTTTGGCCATCTACAACATCCCAAGTCTTGTGGCTAAAGCTCTGCTAAAGCTAAAGCTACGACAGCAAGCAGCATTTCATCTGGGTTCAAGTGTACCGGTATCTGGCCTTTGAATCCAGATATTTTCAGTGAGACAGACTTTGCTCCAGCTTTTGTGACTTACCGTCTTGCACCGGCACCAGCTCCATCCCCAGTGCCAGTGCCCGCTCCATTACCAGCGCCCTCTTCATCAACAGCGCCTGCTCCATCACCAGTGCCAGCTTCATCACCAATGTCCGCTCCATCACCAGCACCCACTCCCTTACGTCATCACCAACCTAGCCAGAGCCCATTTGAGCTGCATCCCCATGAGTCTGCCATTCCTGTCGATGGTGAGAGTTTGTGTCTGTGTGTGTCTTTAAATGAGCATGTTGAGCCTAAAATATGGTGTCAAAAGCAAAACTGAGCCACGTTAGTGGCTTCCAAGTGGTCCCACCGGCAGACTCCTTGAGATACAGACCTAAAAATGTGGCATTTTCTGTGTGACACCATATCTACCCATCGGCCAAGTTTCATTCAATTCCAGGGGGGTCAACTCCTCAACTTCTTCAAAAAGTGCCATTTCATCACGGAATGGCTCTTATATTCTATTACCAATATGCTGCTTGGATCCAACAGTCATGCTGCAACTACTTCCCTGTTGGTTTTATTCATCTATTCCTAGCAGGTGCTGCCATTAGTAAGTGTCAAGTTATGGTAACTGTTCGCAAATTGCTTTGCATTCACCTTGTGCCAGTAAACTGAGAGCAAATGCTAGCTAATGGTGTGCTCAGTGAATCTTAAAAAAATCTTATAAATGCTGCAGAATCAGAGTTGGAGCAGCCATCCCAGTGGGCATTAGAGTTTCTGAAATCAATCTGGCATTGCTCTACCTTGTCAGCAATTGACCAATATTGTATTTTCGTTTCTTTTGCAAAATAGCCGTTTTTGCTGTATCATTGGCGCTATCTACCTCCGTCAAACGAATATTTGTATGTTTGTATATATCTCCGTTTGTATATTTGTTTGTCTGTTCGACTTATGAACAACTTAAATGTAATGAACAGATATTTCTGAAATTTTGTGGGTGGACCATAGTTATATCAGGGATGGACCCAACTGACTTTGACCATGATCAATACACAATATGGCAACCATGGCAGCCACCTTGAAATCCAATGACACTCAATAACTTAACTTTGTTCCCACTCAGCAAGATTTGGACCGTGCTGCTTTGGCAAAGGTTTGCCCTCGAGGAGTGCCTCTAGTGTTCTTGTCTAATCATACACTAGCTCCCAAGTTTGTTAAAATTTTGATTGCTATGTTTTGCTTTGCAAGAAAACCTTGGAGTGCTTGCCAACATCAAGCTCACATAATGAAGCTTTGGCTTATCTTATGTACGCTCAGTAATGCCATGATGCGGCACGTTGCCAATGCTTCACTAATATTTGCCCCATTTGTCAGCAACTAGCTGGTGCTTGTGGTCTACTTACTTCATTCAGATTGCTTTGCCTCTGCCTGCTCAGTATGTCCTGTAGCGCCTCCAACTCTGCCAGCTGCTGGGTTGACCTAAAGGTCATGGCTCCAAGGCTAACCGTCATCACCCTCTGGTGTTCAGGTTTGCAACGCTATTGGATTTGGGGGGATTCCAGTAGTTTCTCAGCTTTCAGATTCAAGAAGGCTCTTTACAGTTTTCATTCATGACATGAGTTTGTGTGCGTATATATATATGTATATAAATGTATATTTTCTTTTATATCAACTTCATGAAGTACGCAATATTATTTCCTGGTACATTCCTAGCACTGCTTTCCCCCTGTGTTCTCCACTAATTGCATGGTTTTTGTTCTCTCCATGTTCACGGCGGGCACTGTCATGAGCATGCTGCTGCTGATCTGCACCATCAATGCCACCTGGCCTCTGCTCAATTGCTGCTCCACCATAGAAATGGTCCGGGTCATGGCATCTATTCAGCTAACTACAAATCAAGCAGCAAGCTGCTTTTTGACAGTTCTCTTCGCATTGCGGCAACCATAAACTCATACCCTGGAATGGTCAGAGGAGAATGGACCTCCCCTCTTAAGCCTGGTTCCTCCTAAGGTTTCTTCCTATATTTGAGCCACATGGGGAGTTTTTCCTTGCCACTGTCGCCACTGGCTTGCTTTTGAGGGGGTTCAGACAGGGATTATTTTGAAGCGCATTGAGTTGTCTTGTTCATCACAGAGGCTCGGAAACCTATTCCTGTTTGCTGCTCAGGCCTGCCTCTTTTTCAGTATTATGGCCTCTCCCTTAGCTCTACACTCCTGTCTCCCTCCATATTCAAGCAGTAACACTCCACCTTCATGGCCTAATGATGATATTAAAGGCCACAGGACATTTGACATCTTCAGCCACAAACTTTACCTACATCCAGGAGTTAAGGACATTGTGGAAGCTCAAAATGAATTAGTAAGATTGTGTAAATTCTTACCATGTTGTGTATGTTAAATGAAATCCTCTTGTTCTTGTATCTGTTTCATGCGTCATTCAGAATGCATCTATACACATAGATAGGGCACGAAGCGTCACTGCTCAGCACCCATGCCATGTCATTCACCACAACATACACTTCAATCATTAAAGGTACCAGCCTTCATGTTATACTCTTCAAATCATTTTGTATAATTCTTATGAATCTGCTTTGGGAGGACAGTCACTGCATTTGGAATATTTCTCTTGTATTTGTCTTCAAAAGAAATTGTGCCAGCTGCAGGGCTGTCACTACACATACTACACTTCACATAGATTATTTCATTGTATACAGCTTCAAGAGAATTGGGCCAGCTGCGGGGCTGTCACAGCACAGTCTAGCATAGAATGTTTCCCTTGCATTCGGCGGCAAGAGGAATTGTGCCAGCCACCAGGTTGTCACTACACTAGAACACTCTCATAGAATATTTCTTTTGTTTGGCTTCAGGAGAAATTGTCCCAGCTACCGGGCTGTCAAGACACATAGTACACTTCACATAGAATATTTCTCTTGCGTTTGGCTTCAAGAGAAGTTGTGCCAGCCGCCGGGCTGTCATGACACCTAGGACACTTCATATAGGATATTTCTCTTGTGTTTAGGTTCTCAAACTCGTTCCTGGCACCCTGCAATCTTAGACATTTAACAAGATGGCAATTTGTCTTAATTTGCTGCATTCCATGTTTAGCGCAGTAACACTCAACAAAAATATAAACGCAACACTTTTGTTTTTTGACTCCGGACTTCCCGTGCTTCTCTTTACTCAGGGATTGGAAACATCGCATGTGTTTCATGATCGTTTAAATTGTTTTCATGAGACAAGACCATTTGAAGCGTCTTTATGCAATTCCATTACTTTCAATCCCTCAGTAAAGACAAGCCTGAAAATTCTCAAGTCATAATCGATTTCCTTGTCACTGTTGGGGAAATCCACCATAATGAACGTGAAACTGATTAACTTGAAGCACAATGATTTAAATTCCAAGAGCGAATTTCTTCAGTGTGCTTTGGTTGAGTAATTGCTGACACAGGAACGTAAATGCCACTGAGAGACTCTCGCGTAATGCGTGAGACTTGGCATCTCTGAATAAGCGATGCGAAGAAGTTGATTAAACGAAAGAAACATACTACACTCAACAAAAATATAAACGCAAAACTTTTGTTTTTGCTCCCATTTGTCATAAGATGGACTCAAAGATCTAAAATTCATTCCAGATACACAATATTACCATTTCTCTCAAACATTGTTCACAAATCTGTCTAAATGTGTGATAGTTAGCACTTTTGCTTTGCTGAGACAATCCATCCCACCTCACAGGTGTGCCACATCAAGATGCTCATCAGACACAATGATTAGTGCACAGGTGTACCTCATACTGCCCACAATAAAAGGCCACTCTGAAATGTGCAGTTTTGTCTCACAGCAAAATGCCACAGATGGTGCAAGCATTGAGGGAGCGTGCAATTGGCATGCTGACAGCAGGAATGTCAACCAGATCTGTTGCTCGAGCATTGAATGTTCATTTCTCCACCATAAGTCGTCTCCAAAGGCGTTTCAGAGAATATGGCAGTACATCCAACCGGCCTCACCACGTGTAACCACACAAGCCCAGGACCTCCACATCCAGCAGGTTCAGCTCCAAGATCGTCTGACACCAGCTACTCAGACAGCTGCTGAAACAATTGGTTTGCATAACCAAAGAATTTCTGCACAAACTGTCAGAAACCGTCTCAGGGAAGCTCAACTGCATGCTCGTCGTCCTCATCGGGGTCTTAACCTGACTCCAGATCGTCGCCGTAACAGACTTGAGTGGGCAAATGCTCACATTCAATGGCGTCTGGCACGTTGGAGAGGTGTTCTCTTCACGGATGAATCTCGGTTTACATTGTTCAGGGCAGATGGCAGACAGCGTGTGTGGCGTCGTGTGGGTGAGCGCTTTGCTGATGTCAATGTTGTGGATCGAGTGGCCTATGGTGGTGGTGGGGTTATGGTATGGGCAGGCATCTGTTATGGACGAAGAACACAGGTGCATTTTATTGATGGCATTTTGAATGCACAGAGATACCGTGATGAGATCCTGAGGCCCATTGTTGTGCCATACATCCATTAACATCACCTCATGTTTCAGCAAGATAATGCACGGCCCCATGTTGCAAGGATCTGTACACAATTCTTCGAAGCTGAAAATGTCCCAGTTCTTGCATGGCCAGCATACTCACCGAACATGTCACCCATTGAGCATGTTTGGGATGTGCTTGACCGGCGTATACGACAGCGCGTACCAGTTCCCACTAATATCCAGCAACTTTGCACAGCCATTCAAGAGAAGTGGACCAACATTCCACAGGCCGCAATTGACAATCTGATAAACTCTATGCGAAGAAGATGTGTTGCACTGCATGAGGCAAATGGTTGTCACACCAGATACTGACTGGTTCTGAGTCCCCAGACCCCCAATAAAGCAAAATCTGCACATTTCAGGGTGGCCTTCTATTGTGGACAGTCTAAGGTACACCTGTGCACTAATCATGGTGTCTGATGAGCATCTTGATGTGGCACACCTGTGAGGTGGGATGGATTGTCTCAGCAAAGCAAAAGTGCTCACCATCACACATTTAGACAGATTTGTGAAGATTATTTGAGAGAAATTGTAATATTGTGTATCTGGAATGAATTTTAGATCTTTGAGTCCATCTCATGACAAATGGGAGCAAAAACAAAAGTGTTGCGTTTATATGTTTGTTGAGTGTATTTACCACCTTAAGCTGCATTTTTATGGACATATCCCCTGTGCCATGAGAATAAAAACCCTCATACATGTTTTACTTATTTTTCAATATTGTGAGGATTTGCAGGTAAAAAATATTACTTAACAGATCAAAATAGACTCTGAGAAAATCAGTAAGCTCCAAATTGGGTTGTTGAACACAGGTGTTTTGAATTCTTTCAGAATAATTTGCCTGAACATAATAAAATGAACATGGAACGAAACAGGTGTGACTGTACTGTTTGCCAAATAAATTGTTGGTTTTGCAACCATGTGTTGATAGTTTCACCAATGAGGAACCTATTGATTGTTTACATTGATTACGGGTTCAGTTTAATTGTTCTCTCAGCAGTAATTCATTCTGGTATCTAACATATCTCATTAGGGATATGAAATTTTAATTCTTCATGGCATGTGTACATTTTTTAAATGTGGCTTAAGAGGTCAAATAACTGCTCTAAACTTGAATGCAACTAATTGAGGCAAATCAACAGCTTGTTTAAGTCCTAAGATTGCAACTGTTGTTGGAACAAAAACAAGCATACACAGTGGGGCGCCAGGACCGAGTTTGAGAAACACTGGTTTAGCTTCAAGAGAAATCGTGCCAGCCGCCTGGCTGTCACGACGCATAGTAGCTTCACATAGAATATATCTCTTGTATTTTGCTTCGAGAGAAATGACCAGCCGCCGGGCTGTCATGACGCATAGTACACTTCACATGAATATTTTTCTTGTGTTTGGCTTCAAGAGAAATTGTGCCAGCCGCTGGGCTGACGTGGTACTCATCACATACAATATTTCTCTTGTTTTTAGCTTCAAGAGAAATTGTGCCAGCTGCCCGGCTGTCATTATACATAGTACACTTCACATGGAGTATTTCTCTCGTACTTGGCTTCAAGACAAATTGTGCCAGCCGCCGGACTGCCTCTAAACCTATGGAAGCTTCATATTTCATCTTTTGGGTTTATACCAGCATGGTTCTGTTTTAAGGGGTTAATTGCAGCACCCTGCCTTCGGTTCCATGCTGGACAGGCTGTGATGTCTAGAACAGAGTCGTGTTGCCAAATTAAATGTATGCTTGTTGCTTTCAATAAATATTCTCTTTGACAAAGTTTCCTATCAGAAATGGAGCTTTTACGTAAATTCTGATAGGTACAGAGTCAAGCTTCCTAACCTCAAGGAGCCGCTTGTGCAGGAGAATCACATGCATGCTCACAAATTTCATCTGACTTGCTGTCACGATTGCTTAATAATAATGCGCTAGTTTACTTTAGTACATTTTCTGAAAAGCAGCTCCACAGCATGTATGCTTCACAACCCTCCTCCTCTCCAGCTCCTCCCGTCTAATTTTAGCATTCTGACTAAACTGCCATTCAAGAACAATGTCTCTTCTGTTTAAGGTCATTGGTGCTGTAGGCTCTGTTCCATGGAGGGGGGGTTCATTGCAGCTTCCTGCCTTCGGTTTCATGCTGGATGGGCAGGGATCTCTTGAAACTGCCAAACTCAATGTATGCTTGTATGCTTGTTGCTTTCAATAAATATTCTCTTTGACCATGTGTCCTATCAGAAATGGAAAAAACTTGAAACAGTGGTGAACCTTCCCAGGAGTGGCCGGCCTACTACTCCAAGAGTGCATCGATGACTCATCCAGGAGGTCACAAAAAAACCCAAAACAACTTCTAAAGAACTGCAGCCCTCACTTGCCTCAGTTAAAGTCAGTGGTCATGATTCAACAATCAGAAAAAAACTGCATTTTGTCTTAACTCGGGTTATCTTTGTCTGATATTAAAATTTGCTTGTTGATCTGAAACATTTAAGTGTGACAAATCAGGAAGGGGCAAATACTTTTACATAGCACTGGATATCTGGTTAAAATAGAACACCCTGCTATCAGGGCACAATAACCAGCGGCCCCTTTTCAAAACTTAATGTGATTATTTAGGAATAACTTATAATTAATCATAAAAGGTAATAGAATTGATATTTGTACTTATATTATAAATACTACAAGATGGTATTGCCGATGCAGTACTTGTAATGTAAATTGCTATCAAGATAGTGGCACAGGCAGATGCAGTGGCCCCTCTCTGTCCCGATAGTGCAGTGCTTTCTCTAATTTTTGACTGTTTGAGTGATAGTTTCTCATTTTTGTCACGTGTCTTCATTGGAGCGCAAGTACTGTTGCCAGTTTCTCCAATGCTTTTGTAGAACTGCGCTGAACAACTCCTTGAAAAATGCACATGTGAGGACCCCCGGGGGTTTGGATTACTTCACCGGCCTGCAGCTACATTGGACTCGACTGCTACCCCCCCTCCAGACAGGAGACGCCATAAGCGATGTTAGAGGAAGCAGAAGAGAGGCAAGCATAGAGGCCTCCAAGCCAGGTAAGCAGCTCATCCCGACTAGTCAGCTATCCCAACCATTCTCTTGGCTGATGTGCGATGCCTGGGGCAAAAAATATGGACAACATACAATTGCTGAGGTCTGCCCAGGGCAACGTGAGTGATCGCGTTGTTTTGGTCCTCACCAAAGTGTGGCTTCATAATAACATCCCAGAGTTTCTCATTCACCTAGAAAGGCAAACATGCGAGCGGCCAGAGCAATTGTCAAGGAAAGACTTGCAGTGATGGTGTTTGTGTTTACAACCATAACACTTAGTGCTGGGACACTGTGAAGGTATGTTGCCACTTTTCTCCACTCGCAGAGTTTCGATCCTGCTGGTAGCTTTTTACATTGTACCATTCATTCCAGCAAATTCTGCATTTTGATTCGTTAACACCAGGTATCAATTCACCAGTGAACTACCTCGCACTGGGTCAAGACCAGAGTGCCAAGTCCGCTTATGATACACGACTTTGGGCTTCTTTTTTCCTGAAGTCGGTTGAAAAAATAATGGGTTGTGGGTTGCGTTTTTTTTGGGCTTGTTTTTAAAAATATGGTTGCTTGTAAGAGAAGTGTAAGAAGCGATCTAATTGGTTGCTATTTCCTCCCGATTCATTGATTGACTTTGTCTGCTCACAGCCTCACGAACAATGTGAGAGAACCCACCCTCCCTCCTCGCCCCTTGCCCAGCTCCCTCCAACCCCTCCAAAGCTCCTGTTATCCAGGCTCCATCACCAGTTCCCAGTTGTACATCCACACGAGTCCACCAATCCGAGCCAGAGCCTATGCAGGTGGGGCGCAGCCGCCTCACTAAGGAGGAGAGGGATCCCCGCATGCGATCCAGGTCAGCAGGGGCATTTTGTTACCAACTGCCTGGAGAAATGCCAACGCCCCCTTGTAGCCGGTGAAGCATCAGTGGGCGTCTCCCATACTGGAGCCCCCTTCAGCTGCCGTACCTGGATTCTGGTGACCATCTCTGCCATGTCTCCGCCTTAGTGGATTCAGGAGCGGAGGGGTACTTTCTGAACACTGAAGTCGCTGCTTCATGGGGTATTCCACTCTCCCCACTGGCGCGGTCTCTGACCACCTTTGGCCTCGGGGGCCAAAGACTGGCTCAGATTCAACATCAAATGCCTCCAGTCCAGCTTCTGGTCTTAGGCAACCTCCGTCCTGATCATCTGGTCTCCCAGATCCCTGATGGTTCTGGGACACCCCTGGCTCCGCTAGCATGGCCCAGTCTTGAACTAGTCCAACCACGAGGTTCGTGAATGGAAGTCCTCCTGTTCTGGCCGCTGCCTTCACCACGCGGCCTCACCTGTGCCTGGGTCTTAGGTTTCTTCCGAGCCAGCGCCTGATCTCTCCCGAGTCCCTGCTGAATACCATGACCATGGGTGCAGTATTTAGCAAGTTTAGGGCAGTGTCTCTGCCACCTCACCAGCCCTATGATTGCAAGATTGACCTTGTGCTGGGAGCAGTGCCACCCTGTAGGCGAGAAGTACCTCCAGGAGTCTCTCGCGGCTGGGATAATTTGGCCCTCCAAGTCGCCAGTAGGAGCCGAGTTCTTCTTTGTGGCGAAGAAGGATCGGTCGCTCCGGCCCTGCATCGACTACAGAGGGCTGTACAAGATAATGGTCAGGAATCATTATTCCCTGCCGCTCATGTCGTCCGCCATCAACATCATCCAAGGGGCCCAGGCGTTTACCAAGCTGGACCTGTGGAACACCTTCCACCTGGTGAGGATACGTGAGAGGGATGAGTGGAAGATCGCCTTTAACACCCCCACCGATTACTGGGAATACTTGGTGGTTTCCTTTGGCGTCACCAAGGCGCCCGCTGTGTTCCAGCGGCTGGTGAACGATGTCCTGGGTGACATGACTGGTCGGTTCGTTTATGTCTACTTGGACGACACCCTCATCTTCTCATCCACCCGGGAGGAGCACATTCCGCATGTGCGCTAAGACCTGAAACGCTTGTTGGAGAACCGCCTTTTCACGAAGGCCGAAAAGTAGCGACTTCAACACCCGCTCCACAACATTTCTAGGCTACATCATCTCTCCCGGGTCCCTGAGAATGGATCCTGCCAAGGTCCGGTCCGTCCTGGAATGGCCCCAGCCCAAGGACCGCAAGGCCCTCCAAGGATTCATGGGTTTCGCCGACTTTTATTGGCGCTTTATCCGAGGGTACGGCTCGGTGGCAGCTCCCCTGACTGTGCTTACCTCCATCAAGCAGCCGTTCTGCTGGAATCCCCTGGCGGACCAGGCCTTCCAGTAGCTCAAGTGGTGGTTCACATCTGCGCACATCCTGATGACCCCAGACCCGGCGTCCCAGTTCATCGTGGAGGTGGATGCCTCCAATGTGGGCGTGGGGGCGGGCTCTCCCAAAGATCTTCCAAGGACGAGAAGGTCCACCCCTGTGCCTTCTTTTCACACCGCCTTACACCCACTGAGGCCAACTATGACGTCGGTAACCGGGAGCTGCTGGCAGTCAAGTTGGCTCAGGAGGAGTGGCGTCACCGGTTGAAGGGAGCCACTACGCCATTCCTGGTGTGGACAGACCACAAAAACCTTGAATACCTGAAGACAAGTAAGAGGCTCAATCCCCGCCAGGCACGGTGAGCCTTATTTTTTGAGAGATTCAATTTCTTCTTGGCTTACAGGCCTGGGTCCCGTAATGCCAAGGCTGATGCCCTTTCTTGGAGGCTTGAGACAAGTTCTGCTTCCGAGCACCGTCCCGAAACCATCCACTCTTCGAGTAATTTCCTCAGTGCCATCCAGCTCCCCATTGAGGAAAGGGTCCGGGCAGCACTGAGCGGGCTGGCTATACCCAGTGCCTGTCCCGGTAACTGGCTGTTTGCGCCCCAGGCCCTCCGTTCTGAGGTGCTCCACTCGGGACACAGGTCCCAGTTCTCGGGCCATCCCACGTAGCCCTAGATTTTGTCACCAGCCTAACTCCTTCCCAAGGCAACACCACCATCCTCGCCATATTTGACCAGTTTTCTGAGGCAGTCCATTTTGTTGCACTCCACAAGCTTCCCTCAGCCATTAGATTAAGATTACCTTAATCTAAACTGTCTAGTTTGATTGATTGATTGAGATTAAGAATTCTGTATTCAACCTACCCCAATATCGATTGATGTTTGGGTACAAAGAGAAACAGTGGGACATGTAAACACATCAGGAGTATGTCAAGTCAAGGAAATTTAGAGTTTAGTTTCAAGCTCTGCAATTTGTGTAAGTAGCTTATCGTAATGGCAGCTGCCCATGTTATTGATGACACATTGGGTTGCTAGGCAGGTGCAGCATATGTATTTGCGATATTAAACATTAAACAAAATAAAAAGCTGGAAAAAAGTAGAGGTTGGATACAAAATTCTTTCCCCCTGACGATATAGCTAAACTAAGCTCCATTCGTTTTCTCCTACAAACTGAAAGTATGGACTCCATTGCAATGTAGACTTGAAAGACTATATTGGCGAGATGCTGTCAAGGTAAGTCCTCAATGTTATTTTCAGTACAAATGAAAATCCGAAATCAAATGTGTAGCATCCAGTCAAACAGTGATGATATGGCCTTGTATTTTACGTACTATCAAAGCATGTGGTCCGGACAAAATTTCGCCTCTGGTCTTGAAGTCCTGTTCTGGCATTTTGAGTCAATTTTTGTCCTTTGTGTTGGATGATGGCAATCAGGTCGATGCGCTGTATCTTGATTTTTCAAAGGCATTTGACTCTGTGCCTCATGATTTGTTATGTCACAAAATAGATTCCTTTGGTATCCATGGCAGCCTTTTAAAGTGGTTTTGATCCTATTTGAAGGGTCGGTACCAAAGGGTTATCGAGGGTGCTTATTGCTGGTAACCACTGGAGTTCCTCAGGGCTGGATCCTGGCCCCCTTATTTTTTCTATGTATGTGAAGATTTCTGTAGTTGCAGGAAGATGGAAGTTTGTTGGAGTGGAGAATCAAATGGGGTGTTGGATTTAACATGGGAAAATGCCAGGTAATGTCAATGACAAGAAAGGTGAACTCTGTCATATTTCATTATAATTTACAAGGATCTGTGGTAGAGAGGGTAATTTCAGTAAATGATCTTGGTTTAAATATTGAGTCAAATTTGTGTTGGAACAAGCATGTTGATCATCTTATTAGTACTGCCAATAGATCATGGTATGCAGTATGACGAGTGACCGGAAACTGCCGAGATGTCAATATTTCAAAGATGATGTACACGAGTGTAGTGCGTAGCAAGTTGCAATCTTGTAGGGTTGCCTGGGACTCCTTATCAAAACAAAACCGGTGTAGTTTAGAGGGTGTACAAAGAATGGCAACTAGAGACATATTGGGTTACGATTTAGATTATCAAGGCAGGTTTAAAGATTTAAATATATTCCCTCTGTCATACCGTAGTGAGGTACAAGATCTCATTTTTTTCACAATTGTTTATCAGGGAAATTTGCAGTCCTGATTGACTTATATATTGAGTTCCATTCGTGGCAGGGTGAGGCTCTTCTTGTCAAAAGTTTTAAATGCCGAACTGAGCGATTTCATGCATCATATTTTGATAGAATTATAAAACTAAAAAGTGTATTTCCGTATCACATTAGAGCCACCGGTAATGGCGACAATTTAAAAAAAAGGTGATTGAGTTTTTTAACAAGAAATTTCATCATATTTTAATGTTCATAAAATGTGCACCTGGGTTAGTATATGTAGGTGCACAGCTTGTCGTCAGAGCTGAACGTGTTTTCATCTCCTGTATTTTATCTAGGTGGCGCTAAAGAGGTAATATCCCTTCTGTGCCATATATAAATCTTTTTTAATTTGGGTCTCCTGTGGACATGCAGCGTATTTGCTGTCTGAGGTACGTGCACCCTTCTATACTTTGCCTGAGAATGTCACTAACGATAGAATAAAAAATCTGAGCCATTTCAGTCGTGTTCCTTGCACTACTGGTGCTGAGAGCCATGCTGCTGTGCAGCAGTTCGGCTCACAATTCCCTCGGGCTTGGACTCTGATAAGAATAAGAGCAATTACAATAAGCCCTGAAGGATCCCGAATATTAACGATCGTGCATGTTGGACTCCGGCAGGGCTGCCCTCTGTCACCGGTTCTGTTCATTATCTTTATGGACAGAATTTCTAGGCGCAGCCAGGGGCCGGAGGGAGTTCGGTTTGGGGACCACAGGATCTCATCTCTGCTTTTTGCAGATGATGTTGTCTTGTTGGCTCCTTCGAACCAGGACCTTCAGCATGCACTGGCGCGGTTTGCAGCCGAGTGCGAAGCGGCTGGAATGAGAATCAGCACCTCCAAGTCCGAGGCCATGGTTCTCGACCGGAAAAAGGTGGCTAGTCCCCTCCGGGTTGGAGGAGAGCTCTTGCCTCAAGTGGAGGAGTTCAAGTATCTTGGGGTCTTGTTCACGAGTGAGGGAAGGATGGAGCGTGAGATTGACAGACAGTCATTTAGTGATGATGCCCTGACCTTTTGCAATAAGAATAATAAATATAGCCACAAGCGACAATTCTGGGGTTCAAGCCAAGAGAGACCATTAGTAATTGTAAGCTTGAACAGCTTAATTAAAAACCACTTTAAGAGTATGTTGCAGGTATTTATATGGAGCTTTTTTGCCAGTGTAATGATTGGACCAACAACTTATGATGTATTGTCTGATTTGTGTTATGTTAGGCTATTTTCTGCATTTGTAGCACCCCCTTGTGGTTGTTTACTATGAAACTGTTCAGGTGTGTTTCAGGTATTTATATGGACATATCCTGCAAGTTTTGTGAAGATAAGATGAAACATTTCTGATTTATAATCTGATTTGTGTAATAACATGCCCCTTTTTTGCATTTATAGCACCCCTTATCAGTCAATTAGAATTAAAATTTCAGGGTATGTTTCAGGAACTTATACGAATATATCCTGTGTTGTACTGCTATAGGATGAACAATTGCTCATTTATAGTCTGATTTGTGTCATGCCATCCCCATTTGTTGCATTTGTAGCGCCCCCACAGACCAATTTGCATGAAACTGTCAAGGTATGTTCCTGGTACTTAAATGGACATATCCTGTGAGTTCTGCGATGATTGGCCCAATGGTTGTTGAATTTTGTCCATTTATGTGCTAAGCCACACCCCTGCTGAAGTTCATTGGTCAATATCTTAGAAACAAAATGAGATTTCAACAAGCCTTATACAGTCTTTGATAAGCTTGGTCCAATGATGATCCACAGCAAATTTCGAAAGAATCAGACTTAGGGCCTAGGAGGAGATCTCAAAAATGTGTTTTTCAAAAAATTCAAAATGGCTTCGAATCTAATATGACAAACCTTCGGTGACTTATGGGAAAGTTGTAGAGTTTAGATCAAGGAATGTCTGAACCAAGTTTTGTGTAAATCAGACTTACAGACCTTTAAAGTGAAAAACTGTTTTTCTTGAATTATAGTGCCCCCATCAGGCTGATTGAGTTAAAAATGCCTTGGGCAGCATTAACACACAACTTCCAACCAATGTGCAAAATTTCAGGTCTCTCCCATTTACCATCTCACAGGAATTTGCTAAAACATTTCTGAAGAAGAAAAGAAAAAAAATAATAAGAATTAAAGCTGCAAGCAGCGTTAAAAGGGCCCTCGCACCCCTCTTGCTCATTGGGGCGGCAGCAAGATCTTGATGGGTGCAGGTGTCCATTCACAGCCATTGGACACTGCAAGACTGTGTACAATGTGGTTTCCTGAGGGGAGTGCAAAAATTTACTGGAGGGCACTATGATACCATTTTGACATGCCTGTGCGCAAAATCTACAACATAGTAATCGTAATACCAGGCTCCATGAGTGTGTTGATTTTTGTAAATTTACCAGCACGTTTGGACCCTCAAAGGAGAAATTCTTTAAAAATCTGATTGGTGGCGCTATAGAGTCATTATGCCACATTTAGTGCCAATTGATGGATGAAATTGAAGACAATAAGACAATTATAATTTGTGCAATGTTTTACAAGTTTTGGAGTATTCTTAGGCCTTCAAAAGTGTGTTCGTAAAATTTGGAAAAATGCAGGAAAAAGCTCGTAGCTCACTTCTTGTTTGGCCAAAAAAATTCTTAAAATTAACCATTGCCCGGAATGACTAATGCAATGATCACACCAAATTTCACATTCAAGCACTTTTATCTTAACATGACCGTATCTAGTGGGAGTTGTGGAGCCACCTGGCCACTCCCAATCTAATATTAGCATCTTTTTATACTTGGGAGGACAATGTTATCAAGCTTGGAAAGTTTCAGGCAAATGCAACAAAGTGTGTGGGTGTAAAACCAACTTCCTGTTACATGGCGGGACATCTAAAATGCCGCGACGCCATGGATACATTGTTCGATGAAATCAAAAAAGCTTCTCAATTTAACATCAGCAAGGTCTTTAGATATTATTCACCAAATTTTAAGTTGATCGGATAAAATCTCTAGGAGGAGTTTGTTAAAGTACGACGCCTGTGAATGGAAAAAAATCCAAAAAATTTGCAAATTCAATTAAAAATGGTGGACTTCCTGTTGAGTTTAGGTCAAGGCACCACAAGACTTTTTTTAGGTCTTGGCATATTCGACATGTACACCGAATTTTGTACATGTAGGTTAAGCACGCTTCGAGGGCTGCTTCATTGAAATTTTCTAGGTGGCGCTGTAATGCAATTATGCCATATCCATCTGTAAACCCTATATCCTAGTAGAAAGTATGACCGGCTTAATATGTTTGCAAAGTTTCTTGAGTTTTCGAGCATGGTGAGACCCTCAAAAATGCAATTATGTATTAGGGGGCGCTATAGAGCCACCATGTCACACCCAGTGCCAAATGAGATATTGAATCGAAGAACTTAATATTTTTAGTCTATGAGGCAAGTTTGGCGAGTTTTTGAGAATGATAAGGCCCTCAAAAATGTGTTCGTAAATCTGAAAAAACGCAGGAAATGGCTCATAGCTCACTTCCTGTGAGGAAAAAAAATTTCAAAAAAATTGACAGAAAAATTTATTATGACTTCTATGGCCCTATCAAATTTCGTGAGAATCCGTGCAAGTGTGTTCCAAAATGGCCGCGTGTTTGGTGGCGCCATGGAGCCACCAGGGCATGTCCAAGCACAAAAATAATAATATTTTGTAATTTTCGCCACGACTGATGTGTGGGCAAATTTTTGTGAGTTTTCGTGCATTGCAAAGCCCTCAAAAATGCGTTCTCGCAGCAGAATAATAATAAGAAGAAGAATAATAAAAATCCAATCAAAAACAATAGGTTCCTCGCACCTTCGGTGCTCGGGCCCTAATGAACCAGCACAAAAACAATAGGGTTTCAGCCCTACGGGCTTGAACCCCTAATAAAACAATAAAAACTGTACAATGGTGAGTCAACATTAAGAAAATATTTTGCTTATATTTCTGCAGGAGGTTTTCTTTTAAAGGTTAACAAATTGAGTCCACACCTAGATTTCCATGCTATTTTAAAATTGCAGTACATTATTGTGGAAAGAATGGTTGATGATAAATTAGGGAATTGCTTTCCCTTCCAGATGCATGTCTTCATTCATAGAATGACAACACCATGTGCTTTTGGTATAGATATTATTGATATCCTTTTTAGCAATAGTTTCTGCTGGTGAATATACGTAAGATGAATCTTAAGATAAAGTGGTACTCCTGTCTATTCATCAAGAGGCATCTAGAGCCACCTATCTATGGGGTAATACTGAAGAAGCATCAGTGGTCTAACAGTAGCTGAAATATTTAAAGCAGGGGTCCAAACCAGCCATCTCTTTACTTTCTTGCTTAAGGCTGACAGTGGAAAGTGGTCTTCTCCATGTCCCTGTGGCTAATTTAGGAACCACTGATGCAAGACAATAACCAGGGAGGCAAAAGGGACATTGTATCAAGTGATGAACCTACTGGGAGTGAAGCAGGTGGTTTGGTTCAGGAGAGAATCAGCAATGCACCAACAGCAAAAGTGAAATTAATTTTAAAATATTGCAATATAGAAGTGCCGAGGCTGATCAAATGTCTACACAATTAAATCTCAGATTGAACAAATGCCAGTTCATGGAGCTATTAGCAATTCCCTAAGAAAGTGAAAAGGCTACGAGGAAGATAAAAAACAAAAATGTACCCATACCATGAAAAATAGAGATGACGTAGCATCCCTTCAAAGGTGCAGTTCTTAAAAGAAGCCAAGACTAAAATTCCTCCAAAGAGATGATGAGCAGGTCAAGGGGGTCAAACATGAGTGCGAAAAAAAAACATGAGTTTGCCTGTGTGGTATGAAAATTAGAGCAATACGACAAACTGCTCTGGCAACATTTTTGTTTCATAAGCCCTTTTATCTCTGCGACAATGTAGTGGATGTATTCTCACACTCAAAAAACACTAATAGGCTACTAGTCCGACACAAAGCTTCTAAGGTTCATGTTTCAAAACTGACAAACTTAATTCTGAAAGTCTATGTCTTTATGTTGAATATTATTTGACTTGAAACTTTCTAGGACCATTTGTGTGCACTGTGGATTTATAACTGATATATTGGGACAGTTTAAGGTGCATAGAAGAGCTCACTCTTGGTCATTTCCATAGGTAATGTTAGTGATCAGCTATCTTGCAGTTTATTGCTTTGGAAAGAGAAAGACTTTGCAATATTGATATTATCAATTCAATTACGAGCCTAAAAATGTTTCAAGGAACCCTGAGCCCCTAAAATAAGCTGCTCTTTGAAATTCCATCAATCTGAGAATGTATAGACCCATTTACAGCCGACGTCATCAGAAAGATGTGTGCGCATCCTGGTGACAGATGTAGCGGTTTCCCCAAGTTAGTCTGATGAGTTATGAATCTGCAAACATTGAATTAAGTATTTTACCAGTACCGAAATGTCTGGTTGTTACGTGTATGGCTGTCAGAATTGATATTTCATTGGTTGACTAAGTTTTACAGTACATGATTCCGAGAGGATCACACGCCCACTGGCCACAAGCAAAGCATCAAACTACGAACGTTGCCTCGAAAGCCCACTGAAAGCATCATCCATCCATCAACATTGACAGCTGTCAACACGACCTAGAAACCAAAAACACCTACCAATAAAGCTTATTTTAAGTGATGAAAAAGTGTGACGTTAAGGTTACTGCGCACTATATGTTATATACAGGCATAATTTTCCTCCTAAATTTAGCTGTCTAGTAAATTAAGATTATAATTCACCTTACTTCACCCAGCAGCAAATTAGCAAGCTAGCTAACTTAGCAGTGTTAAGTTCTTACCAGTGTACCTTGAGTTAGGTTCTGTCTAACTGTAGATGACTTGATAACTTAAATGCGCACAAAATGATGGATTTCTTCTCAAAAATGCGACTCGGTTAAAAAGCAGATATACTGGTTTCGACAACTGCGTGTGAGGTTCCCGTGTGTGCCACCAGCCATGACGAGGCGAAATAGTTAAATTGCTAACCAAAAAGACAAATGCGTTTCGATTGAGTTGACGCTCAAGAAATTGAGCAGTGACGAAAAGTAAAAATCTGACGCGCGTCACATGCTGCCAGTGGCCTTTGTTCCATTGAAATTAATGTAACCAATTTTTTGATGCATGTCACACGGTTACAGACATTAAATGACATATGTGAGAATAATGGTAAACCGAAGCAGATTTCATGTTTGCATGACAACTGCGCAGTCAAACTCGCTAGCTAGCAAGCCAACAATACAAAATAATACTTAGCCTGCCATGCCGATACAATTAGCTGTCAGGACGTAGTTTTCTGTGTATTGGTTTTTTTTTTTTTAATCATAACCCATGCATCATACATGGTGGTTTTATTCCCTGGTGTGTGACTAGGAGGGACCTCTGATTTCGAGACACAAAACTCCAACTCCGTCGTGCTATTTAACATTCTGCTTATGTCCGCAGATAACATAGTCATAAGCATCCAGAGACTTGTATGCTCTTAGTTCCTCCTTAGGTACGTGGTAGGTTTCTCAATCAAATGGGTATATACAGTAGTGCTTGAAAGTTTGTGAACCCTTTAGAATTTTCTATATTTCTGCATATATATGACTTAAAACATCATCAGATTTTTACACAAGTCCTGAAAATACATAAAGAGAACCCAGTTAAACAAATGAGACAAAACAGTTATGTAATGCCCCTCACAGATATGTAGAGCAGAATTTCAGCACCCAGGACAGCACCTGGAGAGCTATCAGTCACGCAGCACTCCTTAGACTCAGAGGACACTGGACCATTCCCTCCAGCTGCGAGTCATCAGGCTAAGCGGGCCTGGGGGAAGAGGGCACAAGGTAACACAGCTGCGCCTCATGTTAATCATCGCTGACTATAACTTAAAAGAGGGAGCCAGGCAGTGGTGAGGAGGCCGGTGAGGAGCGCAGATATAAGGCGCTTGTCAAACCTGTCTGTTTTCTTTAATAGCCCGACAGTGGACATCCTGGGGGTTTGAAAAGGGAGCCGCAACGCCACAGCCAGCCACACTGCCCGCCACCTGAAATAATGGACGAGACAGTTCTAAATCACATTGATTTAATGTGAGCTTCATTCTTTGTACTTTTTCTGTTTTGTTGCGGGAATTACCACCCCGGGCGAGGATTTTGACTCAACCTCCCACCTAGTCTGCACCTTGTTATCTGTTGTCTCACTACAGCTGACAATTGAAAGCCATGAATGATGGACTGAACGATCACTTCCCCTGCAAAATCCTAGACGCAAAATATTATTCCAGAAAACACCACATTCAAGAGGGTAAAAAAGCAAAAAATTATTCATTTGAGGCAAACTTTACAGAGACAAAAACACAACCCTTTGGCTTTTCTAACCATCTCTATCTTTTGCTCTCTCTCTCTCCCATCTCTCTCTCTCTTTCCCTCCTGTTCTCACTTTCTATGTTATATAATAATCAATCTCAACAGCTCTTCTGCCCCCATCAAAATTAATCTCTCATATCTCATCGTAAACCTTTACACTTGTACGTATATATGAAAATGCACTCTGGTCTCTCCCATCACCTCAACGTTGATAGTTTTTACCATTATCTTGTATGTCTATTGTCTGTTTCTTTATTGATTTTTATGTGTTTGTCAATTTCCTGCCTTTTCTCAGTCTGTCACTCTTTTCATACCTGACCCCAGATCTCCCACTCCAAACACAGGCCTATAGCCAGCCGAGTGGAAGGGGGAGGGGTTCTTCTCGATCACTTCCCACAGTTTCAAGTGCGTGATCACACTACTGACAAGTTTCTCGAAGTTTGAGCGATGCCAAAGTCCTCGTAGATTGGGGCACTACCACACATACTCAGCTATGGCAAAAACCATGCCAATTCTCGGCCCTCGTGGATATAGTAATAATTCTCGATTTTTGTTAAAAAACCTTGGCTAAGTTAACTAAGAATCATGCTGCAAGTAACCCTCAAATTCCAGTCTCTTGCAGCAGTGATGATTTTTAAAATTTCTTTAATGGCAAAATTATTGGAATTAGAGAGAAGATCACTGCTTCCTTACCAGTTTGCGATGGCGTGTCTCATGATATGGAGTCTTCCACATTACACAAAAACCAGTTTGAATCCCTTTCACCTATATCCCTGAGTGAACTAGCCAAATTATTTGTTGCTTCCAACTCATCTACTTGTATCTTGGATCCAATTTCCACGCAGCTGATGAAAGAACTCCTGCCCATTCTTGGCGACCCAATTCTTCACATAATTAATTCTTCTCTGATTTCAGGTATTGTTCCCACTTCATTTAAGATGGAAGTAATCAAGCCGCTGCTTAAAAAACCAGATTTGGATCCCACAGTCCTAGCCAATTATAGACCAATCTCAAACCTCACATTTTTATCTAAGATCCTTGAAAAATGTGTCGCCCAACAGCTCTCTTCTTTCCTGCAAACTAATGAGGTATTTGACAGTTTTCAGTCTGCCTGTAGAAAGCATCGCAGCACTGAAACAGCCCTCACTGTTGTAGTAAATGATTTACTTCTCTCTATGGATAGTGGTCGCATCTCTGCTCTCGTCCTTCTCGATTTAAGTGCCGCCTTTGATACTGTAGACCACCATATTCTTCTTCGTAGGTTGGAAAAATTACTTGGTATTTCTGGACTTGCCCTTTCATGGTTTAGGTCTTCTCAGTCTGATAGATCTCAGTTCATCCAGGTAAATAACAAGTGTTCAGAGTATTCCAAGGTTAACTTTGGAATACCTCAAGGATCTGTTCTGGGCCCTTTGCTTTTTTCTCTATACATACTTCCCCTTGGAAAAATCATAAGTAGACGTGATGTTAAATACCATTGTTATGCAGACAACACGCAGCTCTATATATCCTTTAAGCCGGGTGAAAATTATCCAGTTACTAGATTAGAGATGTGTTTTAAAGCTTGGATGATGCAAAATTTTCTTTCAATAAACCCAGATAAGACTGAAATATTGGTACTAGGTCCCAAATCTCACAGATACTCATTCATTAAGTTTTCTCTTAACTTAGATAGCCTCACTGTTTCTGCTAAAGCTGTCGTTAAAAACCTTGGGGCGACCCTTGATTCAGAACTCTCTTTCCAGGCTCAAATCAACAATATCATTCAAGTGGCTTTTTTCAATCTTCGAAACATATCTAAACTCAAAAAAATGTTGTCCCTTCAAGACGCTGAAAAATTGGTTCACGCATTTGTGTCCTCCCAGCTGGACTATTGCAATGTCTTACTGTCTGATTGCACTAGCTCGGCCCGGAGATGTCTTTAATTAGTGCAGAATGCTGCTGCAAGGGTTCTGACTAGGACAAAGAAATATGATCACATCAGCCCGGTGCTCAAAAATCTTCATTGGCTACCTGTAAAATTCAGAATTGAGTCCAAAATACTATTACTAACTTACAAAGCTTTAAATAACTTGGCCCCGGAATATCTTTGCAGTCTTCTCATTCCTTACTCCCCACCAAGATTACTTCGTTCCCAAGGTGCTGACTACTTGAAAATCCCAAATAAATCTAGAATTACAATTGGAGGCAGAGCATTCTCTTACAAAGCACCAATTTTATGGAACAATATCCCAAGACAAATTCGAGCTTCAGACTCTCTATCTTCAAGAGTCGGCTGAAAACTTATCTTTTTAGTCAAGCCTATGATTAGTTCATGATTAGTTATGTATTGGCTCTGGTGGGACTGACTACAACCTTGTTTTATGATATGTTCATAAGATATTGGAAGCCAGTGTTAAGTAAATCCATGGGGAACCGGTGGCACTGAGCATGCATTAACGGTGCCAGTGGGGCTTGCTACAGCCTTAGTCACTGGGGAGGTCCATATGGTACTGGTGTTCAGAAAACCAAAAGTGATCTTCCAGCCTGGAGTAAGTGTAGGGCATCTGTGCTGCAGGAAGTGTATGGAGGGGTGTTGACTATTTCCTGACCAGTCAGCTCCTAAATTCTCACTTGGCACATGACACAGGACTGTATTTTTATTAATACACAGTAGTTTCATCCAGTGCATCACCCCACTTTTTTCTGTCTCTTCCTGAGGATCTTTCCCTCCACAACCCTGAGTCCTGGACCACCTAAGCCCTGTCCCTCACCATGAGCGCTGGCTGCTGCTGTCCTGATCCGATCCTGATCCAGTTTCTGCACCATCCTCTGCATGCCACTTCCTCAAGCAACTGATGCCACTGTATAGATGAACTTTAATGGAACTATTGTCATTTTATCCTATTTTGCTTTATCTTGTTATTAACTAGCTAGCCCGCAGAGGATGGGCTTCCCCACCATAGCCGGGTTCCTCCTGAGATTTCTTCCCACTGGGGAGTTTTTCTCACCATTGTTTGAGGATTTTTTTCCCTACTGGGAGTTTTTTTGCCTCATTTGCTGTAATGGGGAAGAGGCTGGGCACTGCCCTTTCAGTAACTTCATCTCTCACTGTAAAGCGTCTTTGTGACAGTTTATCTGTGAAAAGCGCTATACAAATAAATTGAAATTGAAAAATATAGTTTAGCGAATCTGATATGCAGGAAATGGAATGCTAATTATTATGCAGGCAGTCTTGGTGCGGCTTGCCGTACCAACTTGTGCATAACAACCTAGTGACAACCTGCCCAGGGAGTAGTGACGAAAATGAGCTCAGTAGCTAACTCTGGTGCATTTACACCAATGTTTAAGTGAAAATAAAGAAATAATTTTTCGGACTGACGTAGATTTTTATGAGCTTACGCAAGGCGTAAACGACAAACTAACAGGAAGTAGAAGAAGAATCGTGGCCACAGAGAAGAGACAGAGCGCAAACAACCAAACTCATGCTTATCAACAATGCACCTTCTTGGTTAACTACTCTAGCCTATAGAGACATAAAATCATAATGCATTGCTGAATACCCCCCAGCCTGTGCACTTCTATGGGTCACAGAGAGTTACCATACCAAAATTCACGAAGCTGCCATCAATAGCTACTGACTACTGGGCCGGACAATATTTCCACAGTGAAGATCACAGCGTTAAGGTCAAAGGGCAAATCCACCTAAAACCCTGGCATTGCACATCTTTGGGTCACAGTGAGTAACCATACCAAATTTGGTGAAGCTATGATCAATAGTTACTGAGTGCTGGTCTGAACATCTATGGGTCACAGCGAGTTACCATACGCAATTTGACAACGCTACGACCAATAATTGTGGTCGGTCAACAACAGTCCCTGTTTTCCATTCTCAGACAGAAACAGTGAAATAAAGTGCCAAAAATTTCACAGAGGCAGGTGCCCACAGTCAGAAGTGAAGAGTTCCTACTCCTGTTGATGGGCAAAAAAGGGGTTTTCTGTAGGGGCCATGTGCACGCATGTTTTGCTCACGTAGATGGCGTCAAACAGTACTTGTGCTCACCCTCAATCGTCTCAGATGCCTCATTTCATGATCAGTTTTGGTTGCTGTCTGGAATCTGTCACGTACAGGCTGTAACCAGATGTGGCGCTCTTGAGCTGCCATCGTCACTCGTGGCTGCCCTAAGTGGAGTCAGTCATTGACAGTGCCTGCAGTCCATTCTCGGATAGACAGCCGACTGATTGTTGAACGGTGACAGTGCAAATGACGCACCACCTCTCGCTGGTACAGTGCTGAGATCTGCCCGCAACATGCCAAAGGCTCTTTTTCTCTCTCCTGTGTCACAAGCCGTTCCATTTTCTTGATGCAGTAGCATTTTTCGTTTTTTTTTTTGTTGGCTTTATGTAGGCTATTGACCTCACCAAAAAGAACAGGCCAAGTGTCACTGTACACATCATGAACAGCTCAATGTTTGTTATCACCGATGTGCTTGGCGCATGCACGTGGTGCGCGTCAGGATTACAATACCATGTGCTTTTATTTCCTCTCGTGCCTCACTGGTAAAGCAATAAAAATCAATCTATTCTTTAATTTGCCACAAATACAGTACCCACCTGTGCATTTTTAATGGCGCTGAGTATACATGTGTGAAATGAATGGTTCATTTTAGCTTTAGAATCACTTTATTGGATTTGAATTTTCATTTACACTGAAGCTTTACCATCTTAAAAGGAGAAAAAAAATGATACAACCTCAATTCCAAAATAGTTGGGACAAAGTGCAAATTGTGAATAAAATCAAAACGCAATGACTTTTAAATCCTATCAGCCAGTATTTTATTCTCAACAGAAAAGAGATGACAAAAAAGAGCAAATGTTAAAACAGTAATTTTACAATTTTATCCACAAAATGAGCTCATTTCAAATTTGATGGCTGCTGCAGGTCTCAGAAAAGTTGGGAAAGGGGCCTTTTTACCATGGTGTAGCATCTCCTCATCTATTTAACACAGAGTGGAGGCATCTGGGCATTGAGGAGACAAGGCTCTTGAATTTAGCCATTGGAATTGGATCCTACTCTTGTTTAATACCGGCTTCCAGCTGCTGGAGAATTTTGGGTCTCTTTTGACGGACTTTTTATTTTATTATGCGCCAAATGTTCTCAATCGGTGAAAGATCAGGACTGCAGGCAGGCCAGTTCAGCACACAGACTCTTCTACTACGAAGCTATGTGTGGCCCAAGCTCCAAAATGACACTAAAAATAGTTCATGTTGAGTTGATTTATATGCACTTTAAAACTGTTAAAATATTGGGTTTAAAATAATATACATTGGTTAAGTCATTTTAGTTTCTAAAAGTTTCTAAAATACAATGTATAAAGGAAGAAAATCATTTGTGACCAAATAGTATCTGTCTTACAAGTTGCTCGAAAGGACTAGTGGCTCTTTAAATTCATTTGGCTCTGTTTCAGGGGCTTAACATTCAGCCAATTGGTAACCTCCGTGTGCCTTAGTCGAACAGCCCTTCCTGTACGACAACTTCCTGTTAAGGTAGGGAAGTGATTAGTGCTCCTGACCTTTGTGCACCATTTTTTTGATACACAGTGAGGCTTAATCCATCACTATCCACATGAGCAGCATGAGAGGCTGATGATTTCTGCCGTTTTTGAGCTCTATCATACAATGACTCAGCAGTCAGGTTTTTGTTGGATACCATGAAAAGGGTTGAAGCCACGCCGTACCGTCCAGGGAAACCCATCCCGCTGGGTGTGTGTGAGGATTCAGCGCACCAGATTCAGGAGAGATTCTCAGTGTGAACTGGGTGGCGAGCTGAACCGAACCACTGATATTGAACTCTGAGACGCGTACAGAATTCCTTCATTCCACCCTCCCTTACGGATTGTGTGGTAGGACAAACCCAAACGCTGACGCTCTGATCTTGATCGGGAAAAGGCCCCTAACGCAAGGAAGGTTGACTATGAGAACAGAGGGTTTTGTTTTGCTGGCTGCATTATTTTTTTTGTTATTTTTCATTTATTATTTTTCTAAAATTCATGCAAATTTTAACTGTTATTAAATTTGCAACACAAGTGGCCACGAAAAACCTCAACCTATTAGTGTTGTGTCAATATTGATGTTCGAATTTCTGGCTCTTAAAAATTTTCCTCTGATACTGGTCTACCTATTACCATTGATCATTACTTACCTGCGCTCTATTACTACATTGTAACGGGGTTTCATATGCTGTTGTAATAGCCGCAGTATGTGGTTTTACATTGTCCTGTTGAAATACACAAGGCCTTCCCTGGAATAGATATCGTCTGGAGGGGAGCATATGTTGCTCTAAAACCTTTATATACCTTTTTTGAACATGCAAGTGTCCCACACCATAGGCACTTATGCATCCCCATACCATCAGAGATGCTGGCTTTTTTACTGAACACTGATAACAGGAGGGTTTGTCTTTCTCCTCTTTAGCCCGGAGGACACAACGCCCATGATTTTCACCAAGAATGTCGAATTTTGACTCATCTGACCACATCAGACTTTGCCACTTTGCTACAGAACAGAACGAGCCTTGGCCCACAGAACACGTTGGCGCTTCTGGATCATGCTCAACAATGGCTTCTTTTTTGGCCTGATAGAGTTTTAGCTGGCATCTGTGGATGGCACGGCAGACTGTGTTCAGTGACAATGGTTTCTTGAAGTATTCCTGGGCCCATTGAGAAATTTCAATGACAGAATTATGCCGGTGAGTGATGCAGTGGCGTCTGAGGGCCCGGAAAGGTCTTTAGCCTTGTCCCTTACTCACATGGATTTTTCCAGTTTTTATTTTATTTTTATGATGTTCTGCACTGTTGATGATGAGATCTTCAAAGCCTTTGCAATTTGAGGTTGAGGAACATTGTTTATAAAGTATTCCACAATTTTTTAATGCAACCCTTCACAGGTTGGAGAGCCTCTGACCATCTTTATTTCTGAGAAACTCAGCCTCTCAAATACATCCTTTTTATAGCCAATCATGTTACACACCTGATGTCAGTTAACTTAATTACTTGCTAAATGTTCTTTCAGCTGATTCTCTTATATATTACTTGCCTTTTAAGCCCTTTTTGCCTATGTCCCAACTTTTTTGAGACCTTTTGGAGCCAGAAAATTTGAATTAAGCTCATTTTGTGGATAAAAATGCAAAATGTATCAATTTCAACATTTGAAATGTGATCTATTTTCTATTGTAAATAACATACTTCCTCATGTGATCTGAAAGTGATTCCATTTTGATTTTATTCACAATTTACACTTCTTCTCAACTATTTCAGAACTGGGGTTGTAAGATAAATGAATGATATATTAAAGATAATTATAATAATTAAAGGAGACAATAATATATTGTGTGATCAATGAACTCAGGGTAGCTCTCTCAATTTAATTCCAATACTGCAAGGGGGCACAACCCACTTACTTCATGCGCTTTAGACAGTGCATTAAAACTCAGCCTAAAGGCTCACCGAAAATAAATTCTGCCAGCACATTTTCCATTTGCCCACTCTGGTATGAGATAGCCACTTATTTTTACCCCGCATAGCATCCAGAGGCATTTACTGTAAAGACAACAACTACCTCAGTGCAATGCACTTCTTAGCTGGTCATATATTCCCCCAACTCATCAGAGGGGTTTGCCTACCTACCTGCCGATCTAGCTACCCATGTAGATATGCAGCATAAACAGACTCCAACAGTGAACCTCTTTCACCTGCAATGGGCCTTACTTGACTAACTGTTGAATGTCTGCCCTGTGACTAGCCATTAATGCTCTGGCTACATTAATGCAAAGGCAAAGGACATTATTTTCCACTCTTTACCAAGTTACTGGCACTGAGCCATCGGATGGTTACGAGTCATTAAAAATCTGGATTATGAGGAAGAAGACCTCCTGGTTTACAAATATCAGAGTGACCTTCAGTTGGAGCTAATAGGTCCTCCTCCTAAACAAATTTTGTTGAACAAACTTTGCACTCCAAAGTACAAAAAATCTGTACAACTGCTCATTGCTTATTAGTTTCAATTCCGGCTAAATGAAACCCCTCTCTAGGATCACTTCCCAGGCTATGCTTAAAATTGCTTATGAAGCTCCAGAAAGTAATCTGCCACATCAGTGGCTAAAAATAATTTATATTGTACTATAAATGGACAGAATGGCAGTTCTGAATTCCATAATTGTTGAATTTTCTGAGGTAACACCAACTATTTCATTCAACCAGTTTGCCCATGGCTTCGTCCGGGAATCCATTATTTTTCTCTTCTGGACATTGGTAACATAATTTTGTGCAGATAGGCCACATCACGGTTTATAAAACACTTAGGCCGCATGACCACTTTTTGAACGTGAATTTTTCACCTTCCAGTGACATCCTCGAACTACAATCCAGCTTAGCAGTCTTTTTCGCTGTTGTCCTGCACCACAAATGTTTGTTTTTTGGACACTTCATGTTTTTAAGACGCTCCATGGTCTTGCACTTAAGTACAAAAGTGACCTTCTTAAACCATATTCTGCCCAAGGTCCCTCAGATCATCCAACCGGCTATTATTTTCAGTCCCGTGATCACGGCTGAAGCTCAAGGGTGATCGGGCCTTTTCTGTTGCTGCCCCTTGGCTTTAGAATAGTCTCCTCCTCCACATTAGGTCATCTCCTACGATTGCCGCTTTTAAATCTCGTTTAAAATCCCATTTTTAACCCTTAGCTTTTCAGGCAACTTGAATTAAATTTTTTCCCCAGTGAAATGTACTTGTTTCAGTCTCTTTTAATGGTCTTATTTCTTTTTACTTCTGTTTATTGTATGTGGTTTGTATTGTGCAGCAATTTGGATCAACTTTGTTGTGTTTAAATATGCTATATAAATAAAGTTGACTTGACTTGCCTTGACCACAAATGTAGGGATTTGGCTGTAACCCTGTCTTTGTTCCGTTATTCTTACAAATGTGAGCCATTCAGAGACGGAGGTCTCCACCTACTGATCAGCAAGTGTAGGGAAAGCTAATACTGCCTTTCTGGTTTCAGCATTATTTACCAGCACGTTTGAGTTTTCTCTGCACACCTGCCTGTGTTGGCCAATCATTGGTCTCACATCTTTTAACGCAAAATTGATGACTTCTCAAAACACATTCCATTTCCAAGGTCTACTCAAAAAAAAACTGAGAGACAGCTTGTAGGCACTGTCTGTATGAAATACCCAACATAAAATGACACATAAGGAACAACAGCGATAAGCTAGATAGCTGGGCAGGAGACAGGATGGAGGCATTTTGCCTCCTTGGTTTACATTATGATATCAAATACCTGAGAGTGAGTTATTGCATTTTCTGCTTGAGTTGTGGATCGCGAGACTTAGTCTCATATAGGGGATGGGAACGTGACATCACGGGTGCAGCGCCACAGGGGTTGATGGGAGAGACGCCATACTGTGAGGCCCCTTCTTGTTGTTGCGCATCGAGAAGCCAAAGCCATGGGAAGAACCTGCTGTGTGGTCAGATGTAGCCAGTTTTCACTTAGCCTTTACTGCATACCGATTACGACTCCAGACTTCTCACGCTTTTCTTTACTCAGGGGTTGGAAGCAATGCATGCATTTTATGATTGTTTAAATGAAATAAGATCATTTGAGACGTCTTTAAGCAATTCCATTGCTTCCAACCCCTCCACACACAAGGACTTCAGTTCCGCACGAGAATCTCTTACATACATGTTGAATGAATAATTGCTGACTACAGCAGATGAACGTAAATATGCCACTTAAATATAAATATCAAATCAGTGGGAGCTGACAGGTTTGCGTTATAAATGAAAACTGGCCACACCAGTGTTGAGAGTTTTCAGGGTTTCTGTAATAGTCATTTAAATGAATGACTAGAAACGGGTTGTGACCAGTTATTCATTTTAAGGGATTGTTTGAGCTTCCCCTATTGCCAGTTCACAAGCTGCCACTGAGTAGCCTAATAATGTATGTCTCTCTAATCACTGGTAGGTAAGCAAGCAAGATGATACACACCTTTGGGCAAACAAAGCTGTTTTCACAGTTCGGTGCTTTGCAGGCCTCCAAATCATGGACCCAGCCATTTGTGAATTGTACATGGGCTTCCATAGATTTATAATTCCGAAACTCATCCTCAGTATATGCACTGACACCACAGACTTGGTACACAAAAATATCGAGAAACGTCAAAGGGGGTAAGGCAGTTTTGACTGCAGTTTCTAACAGGCACCTCATGCGGATCCAAATTTCCGATCAACGCAATTTTTTAAATGTACCATTTTCTTGCATTCAATAGAACTTTGTCTCTTTATACACTCAACAAAAATATAAACGCAGCACTTTTGTTTTTGCACCCATTTGTCATGAGATGGATTCAAAGATCTAAAATTCATTCCAAATACACAATATTACCATTTCTCTCAAACATTGTTCACAAATCTGTCTAAATGTGTGATAGTGAGCACTTTTGCTTTGCTGAGACAATCCATCCCACCTCACAGGTGTGCCACATCAAGATGCTCATCAGACACCATGATTAGTGCACAGGTGTACCTTAGACTGTCCACAATAAAAGGCCACTCTGAAATGTGCAGTTTTTGCTTTATTGGGGGTCTGGGGACTCAGAACCAGTCAGTATCTGGTGTGACCACCATTTGCCTCATTCAGTGCAACACATCTTCTTCGCATAGAGTTTATCAGATTGTCAATTGTGGCCTGTGGAATGTTGGTCCACTCCTCTTCAATGGCTGGGCGAAGTTGCTGGATATTAGTGGGAACTGATACGCGCTGTCTTATACGCCGATCAAGCACATCCCAAACATGCTCAATGGGTGACATGTCCGGTGAGTATGCTGGCCATGCAAGAACTGGGACATTTTCAGCTTCCAAGAATTGTGTACAGATCCTTGCAACATGGGGCCGTGCATTATCTTGCTGAAACATGAGGTGATGTTCATGGATGTATGGCACAACAATGGGCCTCAGGATCTCATCACGGTATCTCTGTGCATTCAAAATGCCATCAATAAAATGCACCTGTGTTCTTCGTCCATAACAGATGCCTGCCCATACCATAACCCCACCACCACCATGGGCCACTCGATCCACAACATTGACATCAGCAAAGCGCTCACCTTACACAATGCCACACACGCTGTCTGCCCTGAACAATGTAAACCGAGATTCATCCGTGAAGAGAACACCTCTCCAATGTGCCAGACGCCATCGAATGTGAGCATTTGCCCACTCAAGTCTGTTACGGCGACGATCTGGAGTCAGGTTAAGACCCCGATGAGGACGACGAGCATGCAGTTGAGCTTCCCTGAGACGGTTTCTGACAGTTTGTGCAGAAATTCTTTGGTTATGCAAACCAATTGTTTCAGCAGCTGTCTGAGTAGCTGGTCTCAGATGATCTTGGAGGTGAACCTGCTGGATGTGGAGGTCCTGGGCTGGTGTGGTTACACGTGGTCTGCGGTTGTGAGGCCGGTTGGATGTACTGCCATATTCTCTGAAACGCCTTTGGAGACGGCTTATGGTGGAGAAATGAACATTCAATGCCCGAGCAAGAGATCTGTTTGACATTCCTGCTGTCAGCATGCCAATTGCACGCTCCCTCAATGCTTGCGCCATCTGTGGCATTTTGCTGTGAGACAAAACTGCACATTTCAGAGTGGCCTTTTATTGTGGGCAGTATAAGGTACACCTGTGCACTAATCATGGTGTCTGATGAGCATCTTGATGTGGCACACCTGTGAGGTGGGATGGATTGTCTCAGCAAAGCAAAAGTGCTCACAATCACACATTTAGACAGATTTGTGAACAAGGTTTGAGAGAAATGGTAATATTGTGTATCTGGAATGAATTTTAGATCTTTGAGTCCATCTTATGACAAATGGGAGCAAAAACAAAAGTTTTGCGTTTATATTTTTGTTGAGTGTGTTTCTTTCGTTTAATCAACTTCTTAGCATCGCTTATTCAGAGATGCCAAGTCTCACGCATTACGCGAGAGTCTCTCAGTGGAATTTACGTTCCTGTGTCAGCAATTATTCAACCAAAGCACACTGAAGAAATTCGCTCTTGGAATTTAAATCATTGTGCTTCAAGTTAATCAGTTTCACGTTCATTATGGTGGATTTCCCCAACAGTGACAAGGAAATCGATTATGACTTGAGAATTTTCAGGCTTGTCTTTACTGAGGGATTGAAAGTAATGGAATTGCATAAAGACGTTTCAAATGGTCTTGTTTCATGAAAACAATTTAAACGATCATGAAACACATGCGATGTTTCCAATCCCTGGGTAAAGAGAAGCACGGGAAGTCCGGAGTCTTAATTGCTTTCCATGGTACCTGTGATGAGGTGCACCTTAACGCAAGTGAAACGGAAACTTCAATGCACAAGGATTTTACTACCGGGTGAGAATCTCATTAAGCGTTCAATGAATAAATGCAGAATACACTGAATAAGCCTTAAAAATGCGCTAGGCTACGCCGAATGCGTGAGACTTGGAATCTCAGCGCTTTCGACTAGTTTACACCTAGTTACTGTCTCTTTTAGGCCATGTGCTAAGGCTGAAAATATGCCTAGAAAATGGTTTTCGTTCCAACGGCTGGGTAATACTTTATTTTTGCATAATTATAACCATAAAAACATGCTATCAAAGTAACCAAAAGTTCTCCGCTGAAAAGTTTGCAGTTTTTGCAGAAACAACTACCATTTCAGGGGCAAAGGGAAATATAGTAGGGGTCAAAAATCTGATGTCCTCGGATTGTAACAAGTTTGGTATCAAACTGTAGGTCTATGAATGTGCTTCAAGGAAATATGTGTCCCAATCCGCTGGCCAGCCCCTGTGCCTCTGTAGAGGGGGTTGAAATCTGAGAAAATGAGATTTTGGCCCCTTACCATGGGGCCCAGGGGCAAGTGAGCAAGCTCAAACATGTTGTATTCAAATATGTTTAGTTAGACCTTTTAAATGACACCCATGTCAATGGGGTCCACAAACCCATTCACTCAGGGGAAATGTTCATGCATTTTGGCCCCATTTTAGGGGGTTCCCTGCCCCTGGACAGCAATGAGTTTGTGGACTCCAGCGAGAACTTTTTATTTCTTTTACCATCCTCCTCACTGTGCGTGGTGGCAAAATAACCTTGCGTCCTCTTCCAGGCTTGTTTACCACTGTTCCAGTTGTTCTAAACTTCTTAATGATTCCTCTGACAGTTTAGATATGAGCAGATGCAGGCGAGTGGCTATTTTCTTGTAGCCATTGCCTGACTTGTGAAGGTCGACACACATCTGCCTTGCTTGAACGGTGTGTTCCTTTGTCTTTCCCATGTTGAAGGGTGGATAAGAGAAATGGCCTTTGTGTCACGTCATATTTATACCCCAGGGAAACAGGAAGAGATGAATTACTAATTAAATGTTCCTAGATACTCTGATCAACTTTGTTAACTACTGTAGAAATGACAGAAATACTTCAATTACATTTAATTCCTAGGAATTGTTAGGAGTGCCAATAATTGTGGAACAGGAGATTTATGAAAAAAACATTTTTCTTAATCAGGAATTTTTGATTTTGATTTAAATTAAGCAAACGCGTCCAGATGAATGATTGTCGTCTTACCTAATTGGGGAGAACAAGCAGCACCTGTTAAGTGCGGAGCGCTCTCGGAGTGAACATTTTGTTAATCATAAAAATGACTGCAAACAGGTCAGGACTAATAATTCTTTAAAACAGATGTTATGTCTACCCCAATTCTCAGTTTTACGGAATTTACCCCATGACTTTATCGCTGTTAGATCACAGTGTCTTCAGTTGCCTATTACGATAATTGGAAAAACGCGTCAATAAAGAAAAATAATTGAGAACTAGCCAGGACTATCATAATTGTCATAAAGGGACGTGTCTGTGCCACCCCAATTCCCGGTTCTAGCTTCGCCCCTGGTGAGCTGCACATTGCATTTTGGGATGAGGATGCAATTTAGTAAATACAGCATAGCAGGGATGGTGAACAAATGTTCACAGTGAAACGTGGAGCCTGGAGGGGGTGCAGGCCCTAATAAATATTTGTTCTAATGACCATATCCAATCACTACTATCCAAAACGCATAAAAATAGAAAGATTTTTGGTTTGTAGTGACTCGTGATCCGCTTTCATCATATGCAGTGCACTACATATGATGAAGGCGGATCGCGAGTCACTACAAACCAAAAATCTTTCCATTTTTGGTTTGTAGTGACTCGCGATCCGCCTTCATCATATGTAGTGCACTGCAGTGCACTACAACATTTTGTGTTAGCCGCATCCGCGCCTTGTTAATGAACAGAAAACACTGGAAAATATTGAAAATGCAGGTGATGTACTACATCTCAAGGAGGCCACAAGCAACACACAAAGCTGCCTCTCCATTGTACTTGTTTTATCAGGGTGTCTTGTCTTGCCTTGTCTGTTGACTTTTCCTTTGTTTACATCCATGGGTCCTATTAAATATTACCCGCCTATTCTGAACAATTGAAGACAACCTCAGGAAATACATTCTAAGACACATCTGGCCAATGGGTGATAGGAATGTACTGAAGTGACTTGTTTTACTCATCAACCGATTCGCACCAAAATAAAAAATGTGGCGTGAAAGGGGAAAAAAACTGCTTGCAAGTATAAACAATCTGTGTGTTTTTGCACTTGGTCCGCATCAAGTGAACCAAGCTACTGGTGTGAAAGCGCGCTAAGATTGCACTAAATCATAATGTTTTCAACATTCAAAAGAAAAGGCTGCATTTGCAGGGAAGCTCAGTTGCACGCTGGTTGCTGTGCAAAGCAGTAATAATTAATTTATTAAATTACCAAGACTTCTTAAGTCAAAGCGTTGGTGATTGAATAATTGACTAAATTGGATATTTGTGCAAGGTGAAATTTCGATGCATGGCATGCATTTAAAATTATTTAGTATGGATGCCATGTGAAGAACTCTCGAGGTAGCACAATCATTCGTTAGGTCTTTGCAGTTTGGCTTCTGGGAAAGTTGTAGAAAGGCTATAATATGAGATCGTATGAACAGCAAATATCCAATTAAACAAGAAATGAGAGAAACAAGAAATTTCACTGAATTACCATCCACGAATTCTCATTGTAGCCTTCCTCGTTGACGCAAAGCTTCATGTGGTAATAATTAATTGTCATGGTTATGGTTTTTTGTTCATGTTTATGTTCATGTTTAATGTTTATGATTTTGTCTTTTATTTATTCTTTTTTATTATTATATTTCTCAGGTTTTAGTTCAGTCCATTTTCAGTTCCATTGCACTTGTCTCCCCTGTCTCGTATTCTACTTGGTTCAGTCTGTCTCTCCGGTCTGTGTGCTCACATGCTTCAGGTGATTTCCTTCTCCTTGCTGCTCTGATTACTAACAAGACTAAGATTTGTTTTTTGTATCATAGTCTACTAACCCAACTAATCCATGTATATATATTACTAAGTCACTAATGAGCACTCTAGTTAAATCTGTAAAGTTGCACCGCTACTAATTAATACCAATTCCCTCTCGGCAATCGCCTTGTTCTAGTCTCCGCCTCTTGCTCAGCTTTACCTGTCTCCCTCTGCGTTTCTGCGAGATCTCTCGCACGTGCCTCTTTGCTTTCCTGCACTCATTATCTGTGCACTTAGGACTCCTTGACCGGAGCTGTTTAAATGTCATAGGCTGTTTGTGTGATTCCTGTCAGTGTCTTAGCTTTCGCCAGTTTTCCTGGTTAGGATTTCCCTCATGTATTCCTCCCTTTGTAATTAGTCTGATCCAGCTCACCTGTTCCTGCATAGCATGTGACTTCCCTCTCGTCTATTTAAAGGAGTTGGGTCATGTGAACTGCGCATGCTCAGAACTTTGAAAACTGTTCATCCTAACAAGAAATCAAAATCAAGGCGATCGTGGCTTATCCTCCAAAAATCCGTTTCCATCGGCGCTCTACATTCTTCAATTTCTTGTGTGTATATATATATATATATATATATATATATATATATATATATATATATATATATATTTTAGTTCATTGAACATAAGGCCTTTGTTTTGGGTATTTTTTTTCCGGTATAAGTCGAAGAACTAGAAGTTTTAGCGTCCTCTCGAAGGATGTCCTCTTGAGGAGGGAAGCGGTACGGCAGCGGCCATAAACTCTTGTCTCCAGGAAGCTTTATCAGGAGCACAGAGAAGAGAGAAAAAATCGGCAAAAATCCTCGTTCGGCTGATCGAGTTCGTCTGTGTTTTTTTCTTGTTGTATAGAAAGCAGACGGCAGCGCTACATGAAGGCGCTCGAATTTCTTTCCCCGGCCAAAAAATATGTTTGAAAACAAGATCATTCGCATAGAAATCAGATACTTACCGAAAGTGGCGCGCTTGCATCAGCAATTGAAGTCATTCCTAGTCTTATACAGTCTTTATTTTGTCCCGAGAGATTCACGTCCTGCGAGCTCTGTAACCTATGAGTCTCCGCACGTGTGAAAGCCGGTCTGTTTATCTGATTTGCATATGTCACCTCCTGAGCCTGCGCATTAACCGTGACACAGCTCCTTTAAGAGTCCTCACTGCTGTTCTAACCTTGTCAGAACGTTGATCAATATTTCTTTGTGCAGAGCCTTTCGTATGCCATTGAGTCTTGCTTTCCTTCGACTGTTTTTGCTATTGCCCTTTTTTGTATTGTTTTGCCTTCTTGGATTTCGACCTATTTTTGGATGGCTACTATTCCTGTGTTTGGATGCCCTGTGTATGACCCTCTGCCTAATTTATCGACTACAACTTCGCCTACCTTTGCTCATCTGTTTTTCTGGTTCTGACCAAAAAAGCAGTCAACTCTGTTGGATTTCGTTTTGTGGTTCGTTGTGTTTTTTTGGTAGTGACCCAGAACTCATTACAGGCATTGTATTATTTAACCCTTATTTAACCAGGGAAGTCCCGTTGAGATTGAAAATCTCAGGAATTGCACAGCCAATTAGATCAGGTGGCAGATCAAGAGCCAGGTTGGGACTTAAGCCATGACACCGGGGAACCCCCTTCTCTTATCAAAGAGTGTCATAAGATCTGTAATGACCACTGTGAGTCAGGACCTTGATTTAACGTCTCATCCGAAAAACGGCGTCTCCTTCAGTGTCCCCGTCACTGCACTGGGGATTATTTGACCAGAGGGAAGATCACCACTTACTGGCTCATCAACACCTCTTCCAGCAGCACACAGCTGGAGCAGACTGAATTGTGGTATGGCTGCTGGCATACAGTATGTGGCACGTGTTTTGGATTTCCCTCTCTTGCTGGCGTTTGTCTCTCTGTAAGCAGGATATTTCAAAAATGGCCTTATAGATTTTAACCCAACTTTGCAGGATTCGCTAACCAACTTAGAGTATCACGAGGAACAAGTGATTAAATTTTGGTTTGATTTTGGCATATCTAGGCCAAAGTACATCTGAGAGGCCAAAGTTCAAATCCAACTATGCTGGCAGAGATTTGAAGTCTTTCCAATGGGCTGGATTTCCAATTGGCGTGCTTTGGGGTTTTGCTGCCACCTCGTGGTGGAATGCAACAACACCCTACATCAGCCAACAAAAATAACTAATGCACAGTGTTGCTTTGGCGTGGCTGAGGTGCTGCGCTCTGAGTGCTCTTGTTACATAAGTCTGAAAAACCAATAGTGTCACTTTGATGAGAAATGCTTTCTTCGGCGTATTGAGCCGATCGGACGCAGAAATAAATGTATTTCATCATGTGAGCTGCAGGAATTAAGAAGCTTTGGGGAAAAAAACGACATTTTATGTCTCCATAAATGATGCCAAATAAAAAAAAAAAAAAGTGTATATATAATCAATGAGGACCTGGTAAAGGTGCACACTGGGTTTAAATGTAATAAATTATCCTTAAATATAAGTAAAACATATATAAATATATATATATATTTTTTATTTTCTCTCAAATATAAACCAAAATAATGTTTCTCAAGCATGTCCTGTGTTAAGATAAATGGCAGAGCTATTGAGAGGGTAAAATCCACAAAACTTTTTGGGGGTTCACATTGATGAATAGCTAAATTTTAAGATGCATGTTGATAATTTGAGAAATAAGCCAATATATTTGGACAATTTCTTTGTCAAGTTGAGACATTTTCTTCTACCTCAAGCCCTTCTAACCTATTTGAACCTCATTTAAACTATTGTAATGTTATGTGGTGCAACACGTATCCTAGTTATTTTGAGAAATTACACATTATACAAAAGAAAGTTTTACGTGCCATATCTTGGCCCTCAGTAAATGCTCCTTTCGGCCTTCTCTTTCATGGCTACAAACTTCAGGAGCTTACTGACAGAAACATTTTTCACAATGTCTGTGTTTTTTATGATGTAGTTTTTAGACTCAATGACAGACTCTGTGATCTTATTCCAATTTATCGTCCCTCTCATGTATATAACACGAGGAAAAAACAACTTTTAAGGGTAAAGAAAAGCAAACTCAAATGTACAAGTTTTAGTGTGACCTGTAGGGGTCCTCAGATTTGGAATGAGCTTGAAAGCACTACAGAAATGTCAATATCATTGTCTGTCTTTAAAAAGAGCCCTAAACAACAGCTGTTATTGAAATATGTTCAATCTTAAAATCCTATATGGCTGAGGATTCCATAACATTTTAAAATAGCTTTCGATATGAAATATACGTTCAATTTGATTTATACTTCTACTTACCATGTACCGTTGCCATTGCCACGTCTTGTATTAGTGTCACTATACTGTAGGATTTTGGGGATAATTTAGGGTTTTCCAAGAGTTTTTAGGTTAGTTCTAGGTTGCAGGTTGAAAATAATGTGTGCAATTATGTATGTCATTAATGTCTGGCCCCCCACTTACAAGCTTGGGATAGCTCAGTGGGGAGTCCCATTTCACATGTCTATTTATACTAAAAATCATGATTATATCTCTGATGTTGCGAATAAAATGGAAAAATGATTTTCAGTCCAACCTTTTTTTTTGCCAAGTGTGATATAGCTGGCCAGTGAATCTTGCGTAGGTATGGTCTGTCTTGCCAAGCTGTTAATGTAAGCCCAACGAATGATGCAAATTTAGTTGCTTGCAGTCAGGTTATTTTGCAATCTGACTGTTGCGGCCCGAAAGCAAAAATGGTACCAGCGTAAAATTCATGAAAATATCTTCACATGTTCATTAGTCATCTTAGGTATGCTATTTGCTATGAGATGTCTCAATCCTCCTGTCTTCTTAATTGTCTCCTCCCCCTTTCCTGCTACCAGCAAATATCAAATTGGTTTTGGAGGTATTATCTCCTTAATTGCTGTGGCATCTTGCGTGTAATCCGTTTGTATGCCCCTTTTCCTTCTGTCCCTGTGGTGTATATAAGCCTTACTTCTGTTGTAGATTGGCTGCATTGTTGTGCTTTATGCCCCTAACCCCTCTGCCCAGATGTAGACACCAGCTGACATGGAGCTGCTCTATTTATGCACAGTTACACAATTGTATCACTAGATGGCACACCTGGATCAGTTATTGCAGAGCCGTATACAGAGAGAGTTTGGACAACTCAGGGTTTGAACATCTGAGCTATTACACAATGCTGATTGGTTCTGAGCTGGTCTCGTGTTTTTTGGACGCCTTGTTTGCTCCCATTAATCAATCCAGCTATAATTAATAAGTTATTCAATTGTGCCAAACTGTTTAGCTTATGGCTGCAGTACAAGGCCGGGAAAGGGTAAAAAACACTGTTTCCCCCGTTACACTTGTTCCCTGTAAAACAATCAAAACCTGCACTGTCTTGAACTTATAAACTTGAATGTTTAATCATTTGATACAACTGCAAGGTTTTCTTGGGGGGGGGAGTTAAACAGAGGATTGTTATCCTATGTAGGTCCTGTAATTTTAATCAGAATAACATTACGTCTTACATTGTGGGTAGGGTTTAATAATGATCACACTAACAATAAATAACAGTAAGACTAGTTTAATTTTCACTATTTCTGAGTAATTATAATTTTTTAAGTAATGTCAACCTTTTTTCCGTCTCTTCGACGGAGACGGGAGACTGAGGAGAAAGATAAGTTCCCTGACTGATTAGGTGATTGGGCTACAAAGTATTTTACAGGTTCTTTTAAGATATTTAAGGCAAGACAACTCTGGGATAGGCTATTAAAGCCAAACTGTCGCCAAAATGCAACCTAGGGGGGTTTTTGTGAATGTACCCGAGTCAAACATTAGTTTAAAAGCATAATTACGATGGAAGCGCCACTTTTAAGATTGACATTCCGTCGACTGGCTATTTTGAATGGAAGCGCTTGGGCACTGCTATGGTCACATCAAAATAACTATTTTTAAACCACCAAGACCCAACACAACATGAAACTTTGCTCGTAGTATCACCAGGCTCTCTACACACAAACTCGAGCATTGTGAACATTGTTTGTGCGCAAGGAGTTTACTTAAATTCCGCTTTTAACTCTGGACTCACCTAAGGCAACAACCCGTGCTAAAAAAATCTCTTTGCATATGAACAATGTTCTCAATGTTCAAATTCATGTGTAGGGACCCTGATAATACTACAAGCAAAGTATCATGTTATGTCGAGTCTTCTAAGTATTTTTAAACTAGCGATTTTGATTTGACCGTAGTATCCGGCCCATAGGGTTAAGCCGTAGAATTATCTGCTGTTGGTAGCGAACATAGCGCCCATGATTTGAGTTGGCCAAACTCTCTCTATATATGGCTCTGAGTTATTGAATATTCACGAGCAAGCCGAGCTTGAACAAGGTTTAAAATATGGACAAGTTCAGTCCCATCCCTGTTTCCCAGGAGTTGCATGAATTGAACTCCTCAGGTAAGCCTGATGTGCAAACAAAGTGCTTAATATATTTGCCTGCAGTTGGAATATTTTTAACGTCTTTTCGGACAGCAGACATACAGACGACCCGCTTAGGTACACACGGTCATGAGAGCTGACGTTTATTGCGCATTCTCAATGATTCCAGTCATTCTTACAAAGTATCACAGAATACATATTGCATACAAAGATACTACACTGCTCCCCCTAGAAAACAGTTGAGTATTTCAATTTTTTTTTTTTTTTAGCTGAAACATATTTACACAGACTGGAACTCCTGATGTGTCCAAGACATGGTTGCTTTAAACTAAAGATTCATTTTCACAACTGGCGTTCTAACCCGGGTGGACCTTCTTACACTCCTGTAAGAAACTGGAGGAGAAACTGAACTCATTCCTGGTGATGTTTGAGGTTCAGCAATTTCCACTGTCTCGGGTAACACCTGAGAATCCTGTGGCTTTGCACTCATAGGCTGTGACACAGACACTGGTGGTTATTAGGAACAAGGGACTCCGCCGTCTCAAGTAATGCATCATCAAGAATTAAGTCGTCCCTACATGTACCGGCATGATTACAACCTTGCTCACTTGAACATTCAGACACTAGATCTGACACTTTCACCAACTGATCAGCATGGACTAATCTCTGTCCTGGTCCTACTTTCACCAAATAGTTCCTGGTACCCTTGACTTCCACAATAGATCCAAGCAACCATTTGTCCAACTTAGATGTTGCCCTGGTATTCTTAACCTGGACCACATCACCTACTTCAAACTGTCTTAGCACCTTTCTTTGGCGGTCAAATTGAACCTTCTGAGCCTCTTGTCTCTTCTCTACTGCCTCAGAAAGATTAGGCTTAATTAGATGCAATCTACTTCACAACTTCCTCTTGTTCAACAACTCAGCTGGACTCACACCCGTCAGACTGTGTGGTGTGGTCCTATATCAAAACAGGAAGTTAGCCAACCTATGTTTGAGGGACAAAGACTTACTTCCATCTAACATCTGCTTTGCAAAAGCTTCCTTCACCACTCTGACCGCCCGTTCTGCCTGCCCATTGGATGCAGGGTGGTAAGGGGCTACTAATATATGTTTTATACCATTTTTGGAAAGAAACTCTTTGAACTTGTGGGCAGTAAACTGCGGCCCATTCTCCGAAACGAACTGCTCAGGTAGGCCATGCTCTGCGAAAATCAACCTGAGTTCGTCTACTGTGCGTTCCACGGTTGTGCTTGAGTACATACATTTGACATCAATCCATTTAGAATAAGCATCAATCAAAATCAAAAACTGCTTCGTCTCACTCTCGCAAAAGTCTATATGGACCCGCTGAAATGGCCTGGAGGGCCACAGCCAAGGATGCAGTGGCAGTTTAGCTGGGGTTGCCTTAACCTTCTGGCATGGCTGACAAGCTTTCACTCTTGACTCAATATCGGCATCAATGCCCGGCCACCACACAAAACTACGGGCTAATGCTTTCATACCACCCATTCCAGGGTGTTCCCAGTGTAGCTCATCCAATAAATAAATAAAAAATTTCTTGGGCACAACAACCCTAGCTCCCCACATGACACATCCGTGCTCAACTGACAACTGATCCTTACGATTAAAATAGGGTTTGAATACCTCAGATAAATCTTTGCTGTCTTTTGGCCACCCGTGGAGCACATAATCACGTACCTTACTGAGCACTGGATGGTTCCTCGTGTCCTTTTCAATCTCAGATGCAATAACAGGAAAACATTCCTCATCGAAAACCGCATTTACTGCAAATACTGGGCTTTCTACTGCCACTAGCTTAGAAGCCTGGTTCGGGAGCCGGGACATTGCATCGCAGTTAGCATGTGTCTTGGTGTTTCGGTACTCTATGTTGTAGTCATAAGCAGACAGAATGAGGGCCCACCTCTGCATCCTGGCTGCAGCTATGGTGGGCACTCCAACCTTAGGCCCCAAAATAGCCAATAAGGGCTTATGATCGGTGACCAGAAGAAACTTCCGCCCAAACAAAAAATCGTGAAACTTTTTCACGCCAAACACTAGAGCCAGAGCCTCTCTCTCTATTTGAGAGTAATTTCTTTCTGCTTGTGTCAGTGACCTAGAGGCAAAGGCAATTGGCCATTTCTCACCATTGTCCAATAATGCGATATCACAGCTCCCAGACCATAGGATGAGGCATCACAATCAAGCTTTACCTTTTTCCTAGGATCATAGTGAATCAAGACTTTATCACTACTGAGGTTTTAGTTACAGAGATTGTAGGCATGTTGGCATTTTTCTGACCAGTGCCACCTTACACCCTTCTTCAAAAGATTGTGCAATGGTTCTAAAACATCAGCCAAATTTGGCAAGAACTGGTGATAATACTGTATCATCCCTAACCAAGATCTCAGCTCTGATACGTTCTTTGGAACTGGGGCTTTCTTCACAGCTGCAACAGATGACTCTACTGACTGGATACCCTCACGGCCATACTGCATGCCTAGATACACTGTGCTGAGTGCTAAAAACTCACTCTTGATCAAATTGACTGGGACATTGTACTTGTGCAATCGCTCCAAAACTCTGACTAAATAGCTCAAGGTTTTCACCCACATCATCTCCCCCAATAAGTATGTCATCTTGTTTGCATACCACCTTTGGAATCCCTTGCAGGATTTTATCCATCTTTGCTTGAAAAATCTTTGGGCTAGACTTAACGCCATAGGGTAACTTAGTGTAGCTAAACAAACCTAGGTGGGTGTTAATAGTTAGATACTGCGGACTCTCATCATCTACACTTAACTGAGCGTATGCATGCGACAGGTCCAGTCTACTGAAAACTTTCGACCCAGCGAGTTGAACATACAAATCCTGTGTGGTTGGCAGGGTCACCTGCTCATCCTCCACTGCCTGATTGATAGAAACTTTATAATCTCCACAAACTCGTACAGAGTGGTCAGACTTGGGTACTACAACAATCGGGCTGGCCCAATCTGAACGCTGTGTTGGGACTATGACTCCATGGTCCAGGAGTTTCTTCAACTCGGCCTCAACTGCATCCTTCAGCGCATAAGGCACTCTGCGGGGTTTGTGAAACACAGGCTTTGCCTCAGGCCTTACTCGAATATGAGCAGTTATACCCGTTATGCCTTCATAACTTTCTTCAAATAAATGACCATATTTAGTAAGTAATGCCTCTAGTTTGGCTTTGTCCTCGCCACTACCAGCTACAGCACTTTTAACCTTGTCAGATATGCTCACATTCCTGCTCCAGTTCTCTGCAGTTATACCATCAAACACTGGTACAGACTCTTTTGCCCTGCAAGTGGTTATATTGAAAATTTTTCCCCACTCCAACCTAAGCCTTGCTAGCCAATTACGACCTAGAAGTATAGGCCTCTTTATAACATGAACTACAATCACTGGCAAACTAGCCTGCTGATTCTCATATTCTACATGGGCCTCTAACTCGCCCATCACCTTGATAGGTTCACCAGTGTAGGACTTCAGTTTAACTTTACTCGGCATCAATGTGTTCTGGGAAAACGACTTTTCGTAAGTATCTTTACCCATGACAGAAAAATCAGCTGCAGTATCAATGTACATTTTGCACTGAACACCATTAATCTTAACTTACACATGATACCCTTCAATGTCTGTAGAATTTACAGCAGAAATATTGTGGATACCTAGGTATTCACTGTCAGTTTCAACATCACTGTCCGCATCTACACACTTCACTCTATCGGCCTGTTTCCTTCTGCAAAAAGTCTTTCCCTTGTGTGCAGACTCGCCTCCCTTCCTGGGGTCCTTAGTTTTACAGTATCTGGCAAAATGTCCCGTCAAAGAACACCTGTTACAAACAACCTCTTTATGAGGGCAGTCCTTGGCAAGGTGCGGGTTTCCGCACCGCGTACAGGAAACCGTAGAAGTTTTCTGCGATCCTTTTGAACTTGCCTTGCGGTTCCCTCGGACACCAGAAAGTTTGTTCACCGCACCGCCGTCACTCGATTGGCCATGCATCGCTTTGGCCAGCTTGGCTGCCATCTCCATTGATGCAGCGGTGCGACATGCGTTGTCAAAAGTTAGATCAGCTGTTGTCAGCAACTTGTTTTGGATTTTCTGGTCTACCAATCCACACACGAACCAATCACGCAGAGCACGTTCAAGGGATTTACAATAGTTGCAGTGAATGCTCAGTTTACGCAACGCTAGGACATAGTCATTCACACTTTCGTTGGGTCTTTGGTCTCGTTTCCAAAAATAAAAGCTTTCAGCGATTTCTAATGGTGCAGGGTTGTAGTGTTGACGCAGACGTTGTAAAAGCTCCACCAAGGGAAGATCGCGTGGTTTGGCAGGGGCCACGAGATTGCTCAGGGTACCGTAAACGTTAGCCCCACATTCACTAAGAAAAATGGCTCTCTTCCGTTGTTGAATCACCTCCCTAGCAGCAATCGCCTCAGCGTTGTTTCCAGGCGGTTCAACAATGTTATTCGCCACAAAAAACATTTCCATTCGTTCAGAATATGCATCGAAAGTCTCGTTCTCCTGCGAGTAGGGTCCTATGCCCCCGATGAAGCTGGCAGCAGTAGCCATTTTTCGGCAATGTTATGTCGGACACAGATCTCTATTCCCCAGAGAAATAACTCACCACGACAATGCCTGCGCCACTTAGGAGTCGGAAAAACAGTCCAAACGAAGGCCCCCAAACAAATAACAAAACGACAGTCACAGTAGTAAAGGCATCCTCGTCGCCACTGTAATATTTTAAACGTCTTTTCGGACAGCAGACATACAGACGACCCGCTTAGGTACACACGGTCATGAGAGCTGACGTTTATTGCGCATGCTCAATGATTCCAGTCATTCTTACAAGGTATCACAGAATACATATTGCATACAAAGATACTACAGCAGTATCTATCCAACAGTTCAAAAAAAAATTATTTTGTGTCAGAAGAAAATCATCCTTTGTAACAACCACTTCAGCTATAGTGAGCCAGTGGTATCCCAATTAAGTAGTTAAGAAAAATCAGTTTTCTACAGCAAAAATTCCACATGGTATTGATACCATTCTCCGATCAATTATTGTCATTAATGGATCAAAAACATGCAATTCCCTCCCGTGGATATACCTGTAAATTCTTCCATTGAATAATTCAGCGCTCCCTAACATCCTACTATTTACTCTCACTGATCAGCTACTCACTCATTTGCTTGCTTCCGCTCATCTGTGTAATCCACAGTGATAGTTCACACCCACGGGTAATTTTCCTGGTAATGACCTGTTGACTGAAAAAAGAGAAAAAAGCTCTGCACATGTATAACATATGACAGGTGCGTAAAAGAGGCATGAGCTTATTAAAAAAACATCAACTCCTGCACACTGTCTTGCTTGCAAAAATTTTTTAATCGTGATGAATAGCAATGTTTTGGTCCAAGATGCCTGTTGAAGGTTTGGGACCGAAAGGTTGCTATTCATCAAGATTAAATAATTTTTGCGCTGCAGTACAGAGGTGACTATCACGTCGCGGGTTCGAGCCCCGGCGTACCCTCCGGCAGGGATCGGCAGCTTTTTCAGAATAGCGCAAAATCGGCCATCGCGCTACAGGATTTCAAATTGGGAAGGGACTGCCAGATTTGGGATACACAATCAGCTTTGTTCGTTGCTCCAGCGCCTCCTGTTGGCCAGACAGGCGCTCGTCAGGAAGACTCTGGGTTTGTTCATGTCCGGGTATCCTCCGCCCTCTTTCTAAACTTACGAGGATTCGACCAATGAGTGTATAAGAATCAGAGGTTGACAGGCATGTGCTTCGGAGGAGAACCGTGAACTGTCCTCACTATCCTGTGTTGGCAGCAAGGGGTCGCATACGAGCAAGTTTTGTACATAGTATACCAATTGGGCCTTCCAGATTCGGGTATGATTGGAGATGCCAAATCAAAAAAAAAAAAAAAGATTAAATAATTTTTGCAAGTGAGCCAGTGTGCAAGAGTTTGTGTTTTTAATTGGCCTATTGATTGACATGTTTCTTATCCAAATCCATAGAGTATAAACTTTCCACAGTAACTGAAAGAGATTGATTAGACTAGTGTTGTCATGATACCAAAATTTTGACTTGATATCAATACCAAATTTAGTGTCACGATACTCGATACCAAAAAGATACTTGAAACCAAAACGATACTGAAATGATACAATTCAATTCTCAATACTAAATGGATCAGAAACCAGAGGTGTAAAAAATACTGAAAATAAAAGTAGAAGTACCATAACTGAAAGTTACTTTGGTTAAAGTTGAATTCACTCATAAGAAAATTACCAGAGTAAAAGTCTTAAAGTAGCTCACATTAAAGGTACTGAAGTACCAAAAGTATCTTAAGTGTCAAAACTGCTTGAACAAGTAAAAAGTATTTTTATAGTTTGCATAAAAAGAAGCAAAGTAACCACGCAATTTTCTTTCTTGTGCTCTTTAATCAATTTTCAGGTGAATAAAATATGCAGTATTCAAAAAACAGGCAGTCTCTCCTTTATATATTTCTTCCTCCTCTTCCTTGAGTTTACTGGCAGTTTGAAAAACTGCTAAAATTGAGTATAATTGATAGTAGAATTACATAGTATCAATACCATGTCGAAAATTTGCTTCAGAAGACTTATTTTTCTTAACTACTAATTGGGATATCATTGGCTCACTGGAGCCAAAGTGGTTGCTACTGAGGACAACAATTTTATTCTGTAGCAAGAGAGAATTTTTTGGACTGCTAGAGAGATACTATGGGCAAGTATATTGAGCAGTTTGCCCATCAGGCAAACTTGCTTGTGAATATTCAATAACTGATCTGGGTGTGTCATCTAGTGGTAGAATATTGTAACTGCGTGCACAAATTTACAGCTCCACGTCTGCTGGCAAACATCTGCACAAAGCGCTTTAGGTACCCTGCCGAGCACCGTTGCTCTTCTCGAACACGCCTCATCCAGATAATCCTTAAGTGATTAATTACATTCGTATTTTTATTTGTAACGAGTAACAAAGTGACCAGTCTCAGAGTAACAAAGTAAAAGTATACTTTATCTTCAAAATGTAGTACAGTAAAATTCAAAGTCCTGGTTTAAAAAAAAAAAACTCAAAGTACAAATCCTCAAAAAAAACTACTTAAGTACTGCACCAAAGTATATGTACATTGTTACTATACACCTCTGTCAGAAACAGACTATCCCCAATGGTTGATCACATTTTCAAATCAAAGCTTTATTAACACACTTGTCGTACAAAAAAAACTACACCAAATTTTTAATTCTCCCAAAATGGGGGGAGTAAGCCCACAAATGCCACGGCTCATGTAGCTCAGGGAACAAATAACCAGCAAGAACAGCCTGAGTAGTCTCCTTCTGAAATGTCCCCGGTGTTACTTGTCTCAGCTATTGCTGCCATTCAGTGGCCATTCAGAAAAACTGCATTTGGCTCTAGTATTGAATGTGGAGAGACATAAGTACTGAACCGTTTTCAAAGTGAAAGTGTCAAAAAAAAGTATTGAATTTCGGTGTATCGTGCAACACTAGATTAGACCATCTGAAAAGTATTTAAACCTTTACATTACAGCAAGCTATGTTGTATTCTCAACAAGTTGTGCACAGTTGCGCAGCTGAAAATCTCAGTCACATTTACAGGATTTAAGTGAAGTACTGACAAGGTCAATGGGAATTATTCCAAATGAAACAGGACTGGAGGGTTCCCTCCACCAAGTAGATCTGTCTCTGGAGGAGGGATTCAATGAGGAAAGGTTTTTATAAACCCCAATTCCAAAATAGTTGGGACAAAGTGTAAATTGTGAATAAAATCAAAACGCAATGACTCTCATATCACACCAGCCAGTATTTTATTCACAATAGAACAGAGATAACATTGCAAATGTTGAAACTGAGAAATTTTTACAATTTAATCCACAAAATGAGCTCATTTCAAAATTTGATGGCTGTTACAGGTCTCAAAAAAGTTGGGACAGTGGCCTGTTTACCATGGTGTAGCACCCCCTCTTCTTTTTAACACAGAGTGAAGGCGTCTGGGCATTGAGGAGACTAGTTTCTTGAGTTTACCCATTGGAATTTGATCTCTGTCTTGTTTAATACAGGCTTCCACCTGCTGGAGAGTGTTGGGTCTCTTTTGACAGACTTTTCATTTAATTATGTGTCAAATGTTCTCAAACAGTGAAAGATCAGGACTGCAGGCAGGCCAGTTCAGCGCAGGACTCTTCTACTACGGAGCCATGCTGTTGTAATAGCTGCAGTACGTGGTTTTGCATTGTCCTGCTGAAATACACAAGGCCTTCCCTGGAATAGATGTCATCTGGAGGGGAGCAAATGTAGGCGGTGCTTTTGGATCATGCTCAACAATGGCTTCATTTTTGCATGATAGAGTTTTAGGTGGCATCTGTGGATGGTACAGCAGACTGTGTTCACTGACAGTGGTTTCTTGAAGTATTCCTGGGCCCAGTTCGTAGTGTCAATGTCAGAATCATGCCGGTGAGTGATGCAGTGGTGTCTGAGGGCCCGAAGCTCACAGGCATCCAGTAGAGGTCTTTGGCCTTGTCCCTTACACACAGAGATATTTCCATTTTCTCTACATCATTTGGTGTTATGCACTGTCGATGAGACCTTCAAAGCCTTTGGAATTTGACGTTGAGGAACACTTTTTAAAGTATTCCACATTTTTTTTACGCAGGCCTTCACGGGTTGGAGAGCCTCTGGCCATCTTTACTACTGATAGACTCAGCCTCTCAAAGACAACCCTTAATGGCCAATCGTGTTACACACCTGTTGCCAGTTAACTTAATTACCTGCTAAATGTTCTTTCAGCTGATTCTCTAAAATATTAATTCCTTTTTCAACCCTTTTTTGCCTGTGTCCCAACTTTTTTGAGACCTGTTGCAGGCAGAAAATTTTAAATAAGCTCAATTTGTGGATAATAATGTGAAATGTCTCAGTTTCAACATTGGAAATGTGATCTTTGTTCTATTGTAACTAACATATTGGCTAATGTTGTTCGCGTTCAGTTCAGAGCTTTCAGTTGTGCAGCACCAGAGTTATGGAATGAACTTCCAGAAGCAGTTAGGAGAGCAGACTCAATCTCGTCCTTCAAAACGCTCCTCAAAACCTACCTTTCTAAATTGGAATAGAAGGACTTTTGCTGAAAACTGTCTACTAAAATTGTACAGCGCATTGGGTCCCAGACATGCACTATATAAATTTGATCTATGATCTGAAAGTCATTGCATTTTGATCTTATTCATTTACACGTCGTCCCAACTATTTCAGAATTGGGGTTGTAGCTGTGTAAACTTGCTAATTAACGTAAATGACCCTGAGCAAGTTGGTGCTACAGTGGGGTGCAAAAATTTGGGCACTCCTGGTTTAAATGTCTGTTACAATTAATCTCCAAGTGGCTGAAAGCAAACCTGAAGACTAAATGCTACCATCACTTGGAGATTTATGGTAACAGACATTTAAACCAGGGGTGCCCAAATATTTGCACCCCACTGTAGCACCAACTTGCTCTGGGTCATTTGCGTTAATTAGCAAGTTTTACGTTGATAAGAATAATCCATTGGCAATTAAAGATCACTTTCTTTTTACTGTGATCTTGGGGCGATAAAATAACAGGTTAAATACAGTTCAGAAAGATAATTTACTCATCTATTGGCCCATACTTTACGAAAGGTACACTGCTCTTGAACTTATGCGCAACATTACTGGCTAATCAGGCAATCTAACCTGCCCCTTATGATTGTTTAAATTAAATCATAGATGAAGATTTGAAACAGCTTTGGACAATTTTGAATAAAGCTGACTGAAGTGTTATGACTTGAAAAAAATCACAACAAAGAAAACCAGCAATGACAACTAAAACAAATTTATTCTTCACTTAAAAAAGTTCTACAAAAAAAGTCAACTGTTTATTTCTCTAATAACACTCTAATGCCGCTAATTAACTCTGTTGCCCAAACAATACTCTGCTTCTGTTCAGCTCTGCTCTGCTGTGCTTAAAATCACATATGTATAGAGACTTGTATATATACATATATATTTGTATATAGACTAGCAATATTCTGGAAAGATCCACAGGATTCCTGGGTAATCCCGCCCCCTCCAGGCAGGAAGGTGCCAGAAGCTTCTAGAAAGCACTAGTCTATTACATCAGATCATATTTTACAGACACACCACCAGAGGGTGCCAAATGAACAAAATAAATAGCTGACCAGCAAGGCAGCAAAAGAGCATGTAACAAATCTTCATTTACAGATGATATACAATGCTGTAAATAACATACGCATACATAACAGAAGCACAACAAATTGTACAGCCAAATGAATGATTATTGTCTTTCCATAACAGGAGAACTTGCAACAACTGATGGTATGAAATGTTTTCAGAGTGAATATTTTGTTCATCCGGAGAAATGATAGAGAAAAGGTCAGGACCGATAATTGTTCTGAGCCTGCCCAATCTTCAGTTCTGTCTAGAGCAGTGTTGCCAAGTACAAAGATAGTTAAGGTCTCAAAAATACACTGCCCGGCCAAAAAAAAAGTCGCACACTCAAATATTTAGTTGGAACCCCGGTAGCTTTGATTACAGTGCATATTCGTCTTGTCATTGTTTTGACAACTATATGCAATGCCAAAGTATTTATTTTTGATCAGAAATGCCATCGTTTTTGGCCGAGATCTAGTCTTCTCGACATAACGGTTGAACCACTTGGTGCTCTTTCTTGAGCACATCCCTAAAACTTTTAATGTGCTTAAGGTCAGGACTTTGTGGTGGCAAATTTGTTTGCGAAAATGATTCCTCATACTTGTTTTTGTCATCAATGGTTTTCTTTGCTAAATACAGGCCAATAACTTGCCCGTTCTAAAATACAGTAAATGTTTTCCACCATCAGGGGATGTGTCTTCCAACATGATTTTTTAAGCAATGAGTAGCGACGCGCTTCATCAGTCTGGGTTAAAATGATCATTGCCAGCTGAAACATATTAATAACTGCAATAATGATCCAATTATCGAATTTGTTCATTAATTTCCAAACGGTGACTTTTTTTTTGGCCGGGCAGTGTAATAATTTGTATTGCATGATTTCATAGGCAACTGTAATACTGCCACATGAGTAAGAAAGCACCATTGCTACTGCACTTACTCAACCAGAGACGTCAGTTTTGCCCTGCCAGCTTCCATAGTTAATTCAAGTTTCTATTCAGGATCCTAAAGTTTCCAAAAATGCAAAAATGCAATCTGTCGTTCAGTCAAACTCCCAAGAGCCAGGAATTTTCCACCGGGTGATGTGAAATGCGTCACCCAGTGGATAATTTCTGAAGAGTAAACAGAAAATTCTTGGTCCAGGCAACATTGACAAAAATTCAACATTATTCATTTGCATATACTAACCACAGTGTATTATACAAACCTGGCTGAAAATCAGCAAAGAATCTATTCAAGCACCCGTTAGTTTATGACTTCTTGTTTAGACTTGTATTGTCTTCGGAAATTATAGTTTCCTTTATGATTAATACTCAACTGCTCTTCATAACTTTAACGGGGACAAACTCCTTACCTTATTGTCAGTCTCCAAGATTGGGACTGCGATCCTCTTAACCTGCCTTTTCAGTTTGTTCCCCCATCCAGTTTATTAAGAACACCTCACAAACCTTCATCCCTTTCCAGGATTGGGTGTGATGGCTGGTGTTTCGAGACACCAAAAGCAACGAAAGGAAGTCCAGCAAAATAAGGGAGACAAACCGACAAAGATCCAGTCCAGGTACAAAAGAAAGCAACGCGAGCAGGACTTAAAGGAATATAAAGGGAAAATCTCGGCTCCCGAGATAACGAAATACGGCACCCGATGATGCAAAGAAGGAGAGAAATAAAGAGAGAAAGAATCCTGTGCTAACTAGCACTTTCCTCTTTGAAACTAATTCTTCAAACAATTCTCTAGCAATTCTCTAGCAGGAATGCCACTGGCCAGATGCTGACAGGCCTGTTACCCTGGATTGTGCTTTCCTTATTCTGGGCTTTAGCCCTACCTCTCTTGTTACCTTATTCCTATCAATAAACACCCTTTTTAGATTATACCATGAATCTGCATCTGGTTCCTTGTCTGGATCTTGAGTATGCTTACAAGATGGTCATCTGTCCCCGTATTCCATCGAGCTTGGGCCACTTTTTCTAGTTTAACTTGTTTAAAGTTGTCACAGCATAAGGACTCTATTTCTGCAGGCACTGGTGCTCAGCAACAACCCAAGAAGTGGTTGTAGTTCATCAATTTTCCCTCAGTTCGCAGTACAGCTGATCCAAATGGAATATTAACAACAAAAGTGAGAAATTTCATATAGCTTGGTCAGATGATCATTCAACGAAATTTTGATACTGGCTGGACAAAATTTAAAACAGTAATGAAAAGAGTGTTTTCAATAAATTAAAAATTAATACTGGAAGGTGTATCCAGATAAAAATGACATTACGTGGTGGGCTTGACTCAGGTTGGGTTATGGACTCAAAAAATATAAAGTTTTGTTCTTTTGACAGGCGGATGCAGAAAATATGAGTTGATATGTAAGAGCAAATTTGATATTTACTGTATGTTTGCTCGAAGTTTCAATCCTAAAATTTCTGTATGAATAATTTAGGCGAAGGTTGATTAACATGCCAAATTCGACAACTTTTCACCATGCGGGTCTATGGGCTGCAATAAAATTCAGTGTTTAAATAATTGTTACCGTCAGACCTTTGGTGTTTAACCCCTAAGTTTTGTATACCAGTACCATGAATTGCTCCGAAATCTCACGAGTCACCACTGTATTTTTTTCTAAGTTGTTGACAAAAAAAAATTTCTCTGCAGTATTTCACCAATATGCTGATGATAAGGGATAATATCTTCATGTTTTATTTGTTAAGAATACAACTCCTGTCTGTGGCACACTAACTGCACACAGCACACTGTCACATTTTTAAGGAATCCAAGCAAGAGTTAGTATGGCAAGTGTACAGTTATTAAAAGTATTTAATTTGGAACAAATTTGTGCAATCTTTGATAATTCATGATATTTCGTGCAGTAAGTTAGCGTGTTTAAATAATCTGCAGGTTGTCCTGTCATTCCACTCCTCTTGTACAGTGCTTCTCAAATCTCTCCCACTTATCCTGCATATTTTAGATCTCTCCCTAATTGATATTTGATAATGAGTCGGGGACATCTAAAACATGCAGGACAGGTGGTACTCCAGGAGGGGTTTGAGAAGCTCTGCTCTCTTATCAATACTTCAGCTTAGTTCTAAGAAGCTGATGGTTTTATCTTAAATTTCTGCCAATTATTAAATGTAATGGATTTCATAGTGTCAGGAAACTTGATGCAATCTGATCAGCTTTCGAGGAAGTTTGTACAGAACAAACTTGGACATCATATTGCACAGAGGCTTGAGTTGTAGTGGAGTATATTTTACAGAGGAGAGAAGTAGTGGGATATATAACAGATTCCAACAAGCGGAAAATAAAATCTCAAAGCCGAGAGGAATGGACTTGCTGAGACAGAATGCTGAACCAAGAAAATACAACCTGTTTTATAACAATTTAATTTCTTAACATCGTGTTTAATGAAGAAAAAGGAGCAGATTAGGTTAAAATAAAATTAACAGAAATATAATAGCTTTAATTTGAGCATTGCAATTTCTTGCAGGCATAATATCTGCTTTTGGTTGCAGTGCAGAGTGTGCACGAACTGCAAAAGTATTATTTTTCTAAATGGAAGGTGTCAGATGGTCACGGACATGTGACTGCCTGTTCAAGATCACTGCTTCCCATCTGCAATTTGTGACGTGTGAAAGACTCTGCCCAAATGTGCTCACAAACTGGAAATCCTCAGCACCTTCTCTTATCATGGAAAGCAAGATAACCAGATGTTTACAGATCAGGGAACCTATCATAATAAAACCACACTGAGGCTGTGATACCATCTTGTTTGTAAATACATTTTGTTGAGAAAATGTGGGGTATGTGAAAGTTTAATATTAATAGCAAAGGAAGGGAAAAAATATTAATTTTTACAGTACTTGATCATTAGTTCAGACATAATTTGACCATGATTATCATTTTGCATATTTAAAAAATAGTTATGAATTTATTCATATAATATGCATAAACCATGTATGAAACAATATATAGACAATTTATCATTACTGGTTTTATTTATGGTCGTATAGTTATGTGCGGAATGTACAGAGTGATGTCACTTCACGGCAAGCAGAAATCTGTTCACGTCCTGAGCAGGAGTCTATCTGTGTGGAGTTTACATGAACCCCCTAGGATTTCTACTCGTTAATTAGGTCAATATATGGCCTGTGCCATTTGGAGGACCCTTTCTTTAACTAGTTGGAGGCCCTGTAGATTTAAAAGATATGCATCAGAAAAATGGAGACTCAATGATTTCAAAAGGTACAGTAGTGCGCAGTGATTATTATTATACAGTTAAGAAATATAGATAAATCCGAAACCAAGCACTATTCAAGTATTTCTTTCATGTAATATTGGATAATATAGATGAAACCCAGTTTTTGCCCATTTACGTATGGCTGCCCTTACCGTAGTCGGTCAGCGACCTGTTTTCCATTCTCAGACAGAAACAGGGAAATAAAGTGCCAAAAATTACACAGAGGCAGGTGCCCACAGTCAGAAGTGAAGAGTTCTTACTCCCGTTGATGGGCAAAAAATGGGTTTTCTGTAGGGGCCGTGTGCACGCATGTTTTGCTCACATACTGTAGACGGCATCAAATGGTTATTCCGCTCACCCTCATCTCAGACCCCTCATCTCACGATCAGTTTTGGTTGCTGTCCGGAATCTGTCACATACAGGCTGTAACCAGATGTGGCGCTCTTGAGCTGCCATCGTCACTCGTGGCTGCCCTCAGCAGGCTCAGTCAATGACAGTGCCTGTGTTTCATTCTCGGATAGACAGCTGACTGATTGTTGAATGGTGACAGTGCAAATGACGCACTGAGATCTGCCCATAACAGGCTCTTTTTCTCTCTTCTGTGTCACAAGCCATTCTATTCTCTTGATGCATTAGCATATTTTGTTGGCTTTATGTGCACTGTAAGAAAAAAAGGTTTGTGAATGGTGCTCCCTGGCACCGAGAAGGTTCGAACTTAGGAATGGTTTCCTTCAGAACCTGTAGATGGAGCTGAAACCAATAGGGTCCCCGTCCGCACCCTTGAATAGTCTCTTACGCAACTGCACTAATGATCATTAGCCTAATTATTATGCCTCGATGCATGCGCGCAAGCAGGGCATACAGTAGTTTGTTTGTTATGCCTCGGTGCACATGCGCGCAAGCGGTGAATACAGTAGTTCGTTTGAATGTCTGTCATTCATTCTGTCTGTTACCAGGATAGCCGCTACACCGCTCAAAATGAAGTCCTAGAATATGGGTTAAATGCCATAATATCTTATAATTTGCCAGATTTTTGAGAAAGAGCTTTGTTTTCGACTTATAGCACTATTTCACACTTCCATAGACTCCATTTGGAATCGAGGAATGCGGAAGTAATGCACGTCATGGGGAAAACAATTGTTCCAAGCAATGTATAGCTCCAGCAATGACCTCCATTCATTTTCAATGGAACACGCTTGCAGGTAAGTTTATCAAATGACTGCATTTTTGGGAAATGTGTCGCATTAGGTGGCCCCTAATGAATTTCGTTATAAGCGTTATTTTCTGTATCCAGCTGTAGTTTATGTTGATCATCAGATAACAACCTGTTAAATTAACATAACCAGATGTCATTTGTCGTTCATTCAGCTACCTTAGGTTAATGGCAGTTATTGGTGTTCGTTTGAGTACAAATTTTATATTCGCTTATTAAATTCGCTGATACTTTCAACCGCAATAGCATACCTGATTTCGGGACATACTTGTCACTACTGTAAGCCCTGAGGCATCAGCACTTTCAGTGCTTTCATTAACACTTCAGGCCTATTTTGTGTTGAACTTCTTGCATAGCATTTTTTTCTTGTCCAAATTTAGTGGAATGCCACACTGCCGCATTTTTAAACTTACTTATTCTTATCAAATAAACTGGGATACAAAAATTACAACTGATGCAATTAACGACTTTTCGATTAGACTACTCCTCGAAAAATACAACAACCACTGGCAGCGGGGCACTTGTACGAGCAAGGACAATTCACGTGAACATTCATTGGTGTTCGTCGCGTTCCAGCTGGCTTTGTTCATCAAGCTATATACGCTAGCTCACGTTGTTACATGGCTGCCAACATCCTGAAACAAGAAGATCGTTTCAGGACTAAAATGGATTTGTTTTGCCATTTCTTATCATCATATCATTTATGCAGCTGTTTTGATATCTGGTTTATAAAGTGCATTTACTATATATGAAATTTGAATGTCTTATTTTCAATTTGTTTCTCGTGTCAGTATTGAGATGCCAACAAAGGTTGAACGCACATTACAAAAAAAAAGTTGCTTCATACATGCAAAACTGGGCAACAATGTGATTGTCATTGACATGTGTAAGTGTAAATACAATGAGTAAAGACACACCGCCTGCCAGTCAGCTCATCGCTCCATCAGACCCCTGAGTGCACTTTTAATGATTATTCAATTATCATCTGTCATTAGTCAATCAGCCTGCACACCTGTTTGTTGTTTCCTCAGTGGGATAGATATATGAGTCCTATGCAAAGGCTCTTTGTGATGTCTCTTAAATGCCATGCAGTAAAGCCTGCACCAGACGGTGCAACTTCGACTGAGGCAAGTGACACGTGTGTATACTGCATCTGTTAAGATTCTGTCATGTTTGGATTTTGATCTCTGCCTTGTCTGACCATGCTTTGTATTTTGTATTGGGATTTAGATGTCTGGTTCTGTTCATGTTTTGTCTTAGTTTAGTTTAGGCCATGTTATTGTTTTTGCCATGTCTTATATTCTTGCCCTTATCCACCTTGCTGTTATTATTCCGGTTTGCCATGTTATTATTCCGGTTTGCCATGCTTTGCACTTTGTCTCCCCCTGTCGGGTCCTTTGTCATGTGATCGCTCACTGCCCCAGTATTGTGTGCCACACTTTCGGGTGATTTCATGGTTTCAGGGATTTCAAACATTCCTTCCAATCTCATTTACCTCCTTCACCTTGCTTTTCTTTATTACATTCAAACTAACAGTTTGTTTTTGCTGAAGTTACTAACCTAGACTAACATTGTACATAATACTAATGAGCACTAGGGATTGTATAGCTGCACCTTACCAATTGATTAACAAGCTCTCAGCATTCGCCCTGTTCTAGTCTCCACCTCTTGCCTTCACTTAATCTTTGCTGCGTTTCAGCGGATCCACCGCACCTGCTCTCTCTCCTTTCTCTCATTATCTGAGCATATGTGAAATCCTTAACCGGAGCTGTGTGTTTTGTCAATTGGCTGTCTCTTGATCCCTGTCCGCGTTTTGGCTTTTGCCTATTTCATGTGATTAGGTTCTCCCTCATGTTTGCTCTTTTGTAATTAGTCTGATTCTCTACACCTGATTTCTGTATAGCATGTGACCTCCCGTATGTGTATTTTAGCAGTCTTCTCACCAGTTTCTTATCAGAACGTTTCTCTCTGAGCCACGCTTGTCTTCGCTCAGTACTCTTTGTGATTCTATTCTGACTGGACCATCCCTGATTACGATTTTTGGCTCTGTTTTGCATTTCTGTCTGCATCTGTTTTTTTGTACCCTTTTCTGTCTGACCACGAGTACTGTGATTGCTGCCCAGGTTTTTGACTTGGATTCTGCCCAACTGGATTGTAATTTTTGGATTGTAGACTTTGTACCTTTTTGCCTTCTGCCCCGTGGGGGGTTTCCCCCCCTTGCTTAAATTCCTGTCTACTGCATTGCTTGGTTCTCGCGTCTGGTTCCTGAGCATATTATCACAGTATCGGGCAATGTTGCACCATGTGGGGATGGTTTTTGCTGCGTAATTTCCTCACGTGACAGAGCAGCAGCATATCTAGCATGCTAGATATTTTTGCGTCATGTGAGGAAGTTTCTCACTGTGTGGGGGCTACTGCTACAATGTGACACGTGCTCGACAAATCACAAAGTGCAGACCCCTCATATGATGTGCAGACGAGTCACATGATACAGAAAATGGCAGCGCTCTGAGGCTGCAAGCACCTTTTGGCAAAAATGCCCAACTGCAGCCGCCAATAAATTACAAACCACACCCCCTGCAAACCACGTGGGTATTGCCTTCTACAAAACACGCTCCCTACAAAAGGGTTAGGGTTAGGGTGTGTCTTGTAGGGGCATGTCCTGTATGGGGCATGGTTTGGACATGGCTGCGGGTGCAGCTAGACCCTTCTCCCTCTTGGGTGCTTTAAAGAAGGTATAAGTGAGAACCCTTTAAAGGTGCAGACACATTTCACATCGCTGTGGAGGACTTTTTTGCCCACTTTTCTTTGCAGAATTGTTTTAATTCAGCCACATTGGAGGGTTTTTGAGCATGAATGGCCTGTCTAAGGTCATGCCACTGCATCTCAAGTTACTTTCACATCAATTTTTTTCCCTTGCACTTTACTTACCACCAGCAAATACTGCTCCAAAGCTCTTATATTGGAGTTTTAATATGGTATGATGGCTAAAAACCTTACTTAGCGCTGTCACCTTACTTTAAGCTTGCTAAGTCACCTTATAGTCCCTTACCAATATTTATAATCCATTTATAAAGATTTATAATGCATTATGAATGTATTAAAATGTTATGAATGTGCTCATAATGCATTATAGATATGACATTCCTAGAAAGTGTTACTGGTTATTCTTCATAAAACATCGGTTTTGAACAAAAGTTCTTTCACTTTAAAATCTGATTTATGCCTTGTAATCCATTCTTGAGATGGCGGCGCGCACGGGTGCAGCGGCTCTTAGCTCTCCAGGCTGGCGTCTGTTTTTGTTTGTTTTTGTCTGTCTTTTGTTGGAATATTGCAACGCCAACACATCCTATAGTCGCAACAACCTAATCGACATCGGACTAAGGCTCATTTTGCCTGTCACAGTCAATTTCCACCAGGAACACAACATCCCAGTCGACATAACGAGACCGCCCGGATCACCGTGGGTGGTCATCCCAGGCAAGCGACGGAGGCGTCGGAGAGAGAGGAAACAGAAGCGAGGCTGCCGGGCCGGCTCGGAAGCTAGGCTACGTAAACAACTGCACAGGCCGGCACTACCGAGCATCTTCCTCTCAAACGTACGATCCATCACCCACAAAATTGACGATCTGGAGTTATGGATGGCGACTAACAGCTTCGTGCAGAACTGCAGCGTTATTTTCATCACGGAGACGTGGCTTCACCCGCGGATCCCCGACGCTGCAGTTGAGCTAACGGGCCGCACGCTACACCGACAGGACAGAGACAGAGAGTTGGGTAAGAGCAGAGGAGGGGGGCTCTGTGTTTACGTGAACAACGAGTGGTGCTGTAACAGTAGCATCATTGACGAACACTGTTGCCCTGATTTAGAGGCTCTGGCAGTCTCGTGCAGACCTCTTTATCTTCCAAGAGAGTTTACAGTAGTCATTGTGATAGCTGTTTACATCCCACCGGATGCTAACGTTAGCATTGCCCTCAACCTACTGCTGGCCTTATTGTAGCTGGTGACTTCAATCAAGCGTGCCTTAAATTTGTGCTACCAAAATTCACCCAGTTTGTGAAGTTTGCCACCAGAGGGGAGAACACTTTGGACCATGTTTACTCCAACATCAAGCACGCATACAAAGCTTCTCCCCATCTTGCTGGATCTGACCATCTCTGCCTGTCCCTCACCCCCACCTACACCCCCCTGAGGAGGCAAACAAAGCCCACAACAAAGACAATAGCAACCTGGCCTGAAGCAGCCCTCCCCCAGCTGCAGGACTGCTTCTCCAACACTCTCTGGGACATCTTCTACAGTCAGGATCTCCAGGAGCACGTGGACACTGTACTCTTCTACATCAGAAACTGTATCAGTACTGTGACAGTAACGAAAAGGATCAGGATATTCTCAAACCAGAAACCCTGGATGAACAGCGAAGTACAATCCCACCTACGTAACCGAAACACCGCCTTCAAGACGAGGAACAGAGACTGGTTCCTGTACAGCACGGCCAGGTCGGCCCTCAAAAGAGGCATCAGGGAGGCCAAGTTGGCCTACAAGAGGAAGATTGAGGACTACTTCACTGAAAATGACTCCAGGAAGATGTGGCAGGGAATTAACCACATCACCAATTACAGCAGCAGGAACCAGGTGGCTGCCAGGACTGAAGCCTCGCTGGCAGAGGAACTCAACCTCTTCTTTGCCCGTTTCGAGGCAGACGGGCCCTCTGCAGTTGCACCACCATCACCACCTTCCAGCAGGGGCACCCTGACACTTCAGGAGCATGAGGTGAGACGGGTGCTGAAGACAGTGAACCCCAGGAAGACGGCAGGCCCCGATGGAGTGCCCGGAAAGGTACTCAGAGCGTGCGCCGACCAACTGACTGGAGTATTCACAAAAATCTTCAACCAGTCCCTAGCACAAGGCACCATTCCTACATGCCTCAAAACGTCCACCATCATCCCCGTTCCCAAAAAGACAGCAGCAGACAGCCTCAACGATTACAGGCCTGTGGCACTTACGCCTGTAATTATGAAGTGCTTCGAGAGACTGGTCTCCCAACACATCAGGGCCTGTCTGCCACCCACTCTGGACCCCCACCAGTTTGCCTACAAGGCTAATAGATCAACGGAGGACGCCATCACTATAGCACTCCACTCCGCGCTGAGCCATCTGGAGCACCGAGGGAGCTACGTGCGGCTGCTCTTCTTGGACTTCAGCTCAGCCTTTTACAACATCATCCCAGGGATCCTGGTGCAAAAACTGCTGCATCTGGGCCTCTCCACATCCATCTGTCAGTGGATTAAGGACTTCCTAACAGATCATCCACAATCCGTCAAGCTTGGAAATTACTGCTCCTCCACCATCACACTCAGCACCGGTTCTCCACAAGGGTGTGTATTGAGTCCCCTTCTCTTCACTCTGTATACATCTGACTGCACCCCGACCCATCCCTCGAATAGCATCATCAAGTTCGCTGATGACACCACCGTGGTCAGTCTCATCTCAGGGGAAGATGAGTCAGACTAAGGGATGAGGTCAAAAAACCAACGGCGTGGTGTTTAGTGAACAACCTCCCACTGAACACCACAAAAACGAAGGAGATAATACTGGACTTCAGGAAGGGCAGTGCAGACCCAGCCTCGCTTCACATCAACGGGACTGCGTGGAAAGAGTTCACTCCATCCGATTCCTGGGCGTGCAGATCTCCGAGGACCTCTCCTGGTCGGCCAACACCGCGGTGGTGATAAAGAAGGCCCAGCAGCGACTCCACTTCCTGAGAGTGCTCAGGAGGAACAACCTGGAGGAGAAGCTGCTGGTGAAATTCTATAGCGCCACAATAGAGAGTATCCTAACGTACTGCATCACGGCGTGGTACGCAGGATGCTCTGCAGCGGACAGGAAAGCCCTACAGAGGATCATAAACACGGCCCAAAAGATCACCGGCTGCCCCCTGCCCAGCCTGGAGGACATTGCCAGCTCTTGCTACCTCAGCAGAGCTGAACACATCCTGAAGGACTCCTTACACCCCAGCAACCGCTTTTTCGAACTGTTACCATCGGGCCGACGGCTCAGATCCCACAAGGTCCGAACGAGCAGACTGAGAGATGGCTTCTTCCCCAGAGCTATAAACTCACTAAACCACAAGCACACATAGGACACGTGGAATACAGTTTTAAGTGCAATATCATGAGTACTTGAGTATTGGGCGGCCATGCGTGAAATACTTTTTCAGAAGTGAAATCATATCCTGTAAATCCCATAGTCTGTTATATTTAGTAATTATGCATAGAAATGTCGTGACAATTTCAGTACTCCATGTATATATCCTACTCTTGGCAATTCAGTACTCATGTAAATACCCTATTTCGGAAGTTGTGTATTGGTTTTATATTTAAATGTGAATACTTTATATTTTTCTATTTATTATATTTCATATTTGTATATTCTTGCCAACTAGAGTGCAACTCAAATTTCGTTGTAGAAACACAATGATAATAAAGGTGACTCTGATTCTGATTCTGATTAGTGTGGGAGTAAAAGACCAATTTGTATTTAGACAAATACATGATCAGGTTTTCTTTTCATTTTGGTAAGTTAGTGAGACGGAATTTAATGTCCATCTTCGCCGCCACTGTATTTTCAATCTGACCTCAAGAAAAAAGTATGTGGATCTGAGACTTGCCGTTCGCACCAGGTAATATTTAGGCTTGGGGAATTTTTTTCACATGAATTTAAATGCTCTTGCATTTTCCCTGTTGTCATAGTAACAGTTTACTTAATTTTAGTTTTCATGTGATAACTCTTGGGAAAATGCTCCAAATTACTTGACACTCACATTTGAAGCACTGATTTCTAAAACCCCACAAGTCAAGTCAAGTGTGACTTACGGGGTTTAAGTAATAGGTGCTTCAATTACGTCTTCAAACTATGCTGCAGACCTGATTGGGTTTGCACCTTATTCTGATAAGAACTTTTGTCATGGCAACACTTTCTAATTTTATTCAGTGAACAATAGAGTACTAAAGTGATAACGTCACGCTGGTGTCGGAAGTAAAATTTCCCGCTCATTTTACCCATAGACTGTTTTTTCAGTTCTCTTTTTAATCACTTCCCATTGTTTTCAAGCCTCCATCTTTTACAAGATTTTACCTTTTATATCCAACTAAAAGCAAATATAATTTCTCTTGACTGGAATCAGCTACATTTCAAATCATTTAAATTTCTCGCCAACATGCTAATCCTCTTTGAAGTCTAAAAACAACATGTCCCATGATCCTCCTGATTCCCGGGCTGACGGAATTCAGAATGCATTAGAAGTCTCCCGTCTCGAATTTTCCAGCACCTTGCCACAGCCATTTGTTTGCTTAATTAGATGGCCACTCTGTGTTCTACTTGGCTACATTTTTCTTGCTAGATATTTAGTTTTACAATTAGTGGCATTTTACTTTAATCGCCAGGCATCTTAGGCCAACGTTTGTTTGCTTAAACACTTAGCCTTGTCAACGCATTACTGACAGTGAACTAGCTGTCAGCAGGCTAACCTAGCCAGCTAACTAGTTTACAGACTTCGGTAGTAGGCTAACTTGCCAGATTGTGAAATGCTCGCAGCTCAACGCAAGCTAAATAGCCAAATAATGGCTCTTAACTGTTTTTATTTACTAAGCTAGCTAGGCTAGCAAACTACCTAGCTAGCTATTTTGCTTGCTTAGCTATTGATGTTTATTGAATAAACATACTAGCTAGCTTACTTAATAACAGTATGTGATGGTAAACTAACCATTTACTGTTTCTATCGGTTTAGCTTTGTGCACAAGATGTAATAAGCTCACTTGCTGGCTAGCTAGATGGTTTGCTAGTGTGGCTTAATGGTAGCTAGCTAAATAGTGAAATAACTATTCATTGTGATCCATTCAACGGGTTAGCTAGCTAATCGTGGCTAGCTTATAGTGGCCCGCTATGTGGGAATGGGTGCACAGACATACGGCAATTTAGGACATTGATTGGCTATTGCTGTGGTACGTTATGAACGTTTGCTGAAACTGAGGCACCTCATTGGCTTGGAATAAATCACGGGGTACTCGTCCACTTGTGTAGTGGATATGTTGCTTGGAGAAGTGGACTATGAACTGGACTACGATTGCAAAAGCAAATAATTTTTGGCAATAAAGTAGGAATTTCATGTGATTATATGTATCTGTAGGCTAATCTCAGAGCGAGGCGGCTCTTACAATTAATACAACTTCGAGCAATGCTGGGAAGTGTCCAATCCCCATTATAAATTCCCATAGGGATTGCACTTCTGACACTAGAAGCTAAGTAGCGGTGACATCATCACTTATGGATGCCTTATGGATGCTAGGTTGTCATGTATGACATTCCTAGAAACTGGACAACAATTGACATGCATTTATATAATCTAACTCAAATTCTTTCTCGTTTTCAAATATGCCTCTAGGAAAAGCATCCGGTTTAATCCACAATCTACTCTTAGGGGGTCTAAAATACTGGTAGGATTAAAGGGGCTGTGTCGCGCTCACTGCGCAAGCACAGAATTTACGTCCTAAAAGAAATGAATTTGCTTGACTGGAAATCAGAATCTAATTCCATCCTTGCCAGTCTGTCTTTGTTTTCCACTGTGTTTATGGGTCTTTTCAGAATACTGGGAAACAAAAGCGTGACCGTGAAACAAACAAGAAAATGCCAATTCTTATTGAATTTCAAAAGTCATCATCACTGCTTGCGCATTACATCATCATGACGGATTACAGTAAACAAGACATGGGTGCGAATTATTCTGTCACTGCATGATAAGAAATAGTGTTATAATCCTAAAATATGAAGTCAATAATGTAAATTATACAGAGAGGTCATGAAAATAGTGATCAATAATGTATTAACTTGCCGGGAGGGGGGGCACAATTGCTGAACAATGATCAACAATGAGGATGGATTCAGATGATTTCTCATAATTCCCTTTTCACTTTACAGTCATTGCAGCAAACAAAATTGTGGACACTAAAGGTATTGTCATGAAAATCAGCCGACACAGCAACGTACTGGATAACATTTGTTACCAATAAAATGTGTGCAGAGTCATTCCACAGAACATGAAATATCAATTAATTGATGCGTTAGATAATGGAATAAAATCTAAATTTGTTTTTGGTCACAGTCGTGATTTACTGGACACAAAATGATTTTTTGTATTTATTTGTGAAGATGCGATCAGGAACCAGTCGCGAGAACCAGGCAATGCAGTAGATCCGATTTTATTAATAAAGGGGGAAAAACCCTCGCAGAGTGGAAGGCAAAAGTACAAAGTCCACACTCCAAAAATCACAATCCAGTTGGGAAAAAATAGAGACAAAAACCAGGGCAGCAATCACAGTGCTCGTGGTCGGACAAAAATGGGTTTGATACACAGGCACAGGTAGATCAGAGAAGCCAAGCCAAAATCCAATGGGCGAAATCCAAACCGTAACCAGGGCAGCAATCATAGATCTCGTGGTCGGGCAGAAAAGGGTCAAAAAACACAGATGCAACAATAAATCCAAAATCACAAAGCCAAAAATCAAGAAGTTGGACGGTCCAGTCAGAAAGGTATCACTGAGAGAACGAGGCGAGAGAAACGTGGCCCAAGTAAACTGAGAGAAACCATCTGACAAGAAAGTGCTGTGAAAAGACTCCTAATATACACTCCAGGGGAATCACATGCTACACAGAACACAGGTGCTGAAAATGAGACTAATTACAAAGGAACATGAGGAAGTACCTAATCACATAAAATAGGCAAAAGCCAAAATGCGGACAGGGATCACAGGACAATCCTATAGAGAAATACACCGCTCCAGTCAAGGAGTTCCAATGTGCATAGATAATGAGAGAAAGGAAAGCGTGAGCAATTGTGGAGAATCCACAGAAAACGCAGCAGAGAAGATTAGGGAAAGACAAGGGGCGGAGACTAGAATAGGGCGAGTGCTGAGAGCTTGTTAATCAATTAGTAAGTGCAGCTATACAATCCCTAGTGCTCGTTAATAAGCTAGTATTATATACAATGTTAGTTGGTGTTAGTAACTCTAGCAAAATAACAAACTTTTAGTATGGGTTAGTAAAATAGAAAAGCGAGATGAAGAAAGTGAACGAGATTGGAAGGAAGGCTGAAACCCAGAAACCATTAAATCACTCGAAGAGTGGCACGTAATACCGAGGCTGTGAGCAATGACAAGACAAGAGACCAGACAGGGGGGGACAAAGTGCAATGCATGGTAAAAAGCAAAACATGGACCGGAATAAACTATGGTAAAAAGGAAAACATGGAAAAACTAAACTAAGACAATACATGAACAAATCAAAGGAACCAAATCCCAATACACATTACAAAGAATAGTCAGACATTGCAAAAATTCAAATATAAACATGGTAAACAGATCAAGGGCATGGCAAAGCAGAAAATGGTCATGGCAAGGCAGGGCAGAGACATGGCAAACAGGCCGAATCACAACAATTTTTCAAAATCAACGGAAATTAGTGGTCAAGAAGTTGATTTATCAGAGTAAGCAAAGTTCGTTCTTTTGTGGACTAGCAGTACATTTTGGCAGTGACACTCACACAAGATCTGTCTTCCGTGTTTACGGTCGTTAGCATTGTGGACACATCCAGGAAAGACTGTGACCTGATAATTTCAGCCTGATATCATCCTACGTTCTGACCAGAAAAGCTTTGTCACAAATTGGAATTTATTCACTGGACAGTGAGTAAATGACTTCTGAGCATACGTACATGACACTTACTAATTTGAATTTCCCACATCCTTTCTAATAAAAAAAGTATTTTTGATGTCACATTTTGGTGTCCTTATTTGAGGCTAAAATCATTGTAATTAATTTCATTAAAAAAAACTACTCGGTTCAAGAGTTAGTTTTATCCTAACTATGGGCTCTAATTTCTTGCCGCAGAGCAGGGTGGCGCAGCGTGGCACAACCTGCACAATGGTCATTTCGTTCGGTGCAACACCATGCGCAGCGACTTTGGCAATTTGGTAGACCGACGTACGCCAAAATGGGTGTGGCAGCGCAGTAGGGGGAGGTGTCACATATTCATCATGAGGCAGTGACAAGTTCGTGGCAAAAGGCTCCGCCGAAAGTGCGCAGAGAAAAGTAAACCTGGTTTACTTCATGTGCAGTGGTAATTTGGCTGACCGGCGCACAGTGCACACACGTCACCGAAACCTCACAGGCAGGTTTCCAGAATGTCAGGCACATTTCAATGCAATAAATAATTACAGCAACCACTATTTAATGTCACTATCCGAATCAGTACATAAATTATAGTATCTATATCGATTGTCCTGATGTCAGATCAAAGGCAGTTGGCACGCTTAACGGAAACTCGACCTGACAGCCTTCAGAGTGTCAGTCCATTCTTTGTGGCATGTTGCGTGCTACACAACATAGCTGTACGCCATGGATGTCCCTTTGACCTCACGCAGGACACATTACAGGACTTGAGACAGAGAGAGGCTGAACTGCATGTGCCGTATCAGCAGGGAGAGCAGCAGCGTGCACGGGAGATGAGAGACCATCTGGCTGCACAACTCTGTCCTTAAATGTGAGTATTTCCATTTATCCATTTTTTGGCCACAATTTACTCAATCACATTAAAGATACATAAAAATCACTCATGAAAAAAATTATTGTGTTAACATTAATTTTATTTATTCATCTATTATGCTAGCCTCCTTCTTCGCGGACGCTCTGTGCTCCTGGTTGGATGATGGAGAGGGGAGCCTGTGGTGAGTCTTCCTCCTCTTGTACGAGGTCCTAACGGCCACCTGGGAGAGGCGGGGGGCACGGTTGTCCCCAGCTTTGTTAGGAGGCATTTGGCAGCATCTGCCAGTCTTTCAAGGCTGGCTTCGATACCACGGAGCTGGGAATTTATCGTCCCCAACTCCCTCTCCAGCAACTCAAAGCCCCCCTGGTGGATGTTCAGGAAGGGCTGGCCCTGATTCTCTACAGTGACCCGTCTACGCCCACATCTGCCCGTGTGGCGATGTCTCCCTCCAGCTCTCACCTCCTCTGTCCCCGGATCGGCCACCTCCTCTGTGCCCAGATCGCCATCCTCCTCCTCCTCCTCCTGCTGCTGGGTTGCCAGTGGATCTGATAAAATTAAATGTAGAAGCTGGTTATTGTTGTAAATAAATGGTTAATAAAACATATTCAGATATTTGATTTTGCGTACTCAGGAGTTACATGCCAAAATGATCATAATTCAATTGGGTAAGACACGTTCATTTCACATGCAAACACTAATGACAAGGGTCAGACCACGTGAGTAGTGTGTATATATTTGGCATCTCTCATCACGGAAAATTTACAAGAGGCCTATGGGCCTTAACGGTCAACTGAGTTGTATGAAAACTGATGTTACTGATGTGAATGGACCAAATATACCCAAAAGTATCATTTTCTTATATAAAGTATTGTGAACTTCACCCCCTCCCCATAAGTGCGTCTAACGCGAATTTCGATCAATTTTTGGTCCTTGGACGCACTTAAATAAGTGCGAATAGTCACTTCGATTTACTAGTGAATTAAATCAAACATCTGCTGAACTCCGGTTTTCCATCCCAACGGCATTCACCGCAGCAGCAATAGTTTTCCAAACTGCAGCCTTCTGAGCTCCCTTTATGCCACTCTTAAGGCTCCCAAATGAAATAATTTTGTTTTTCTCCACCTCGGACGTGATAATTTATATTTACCCCTCTGTGAAGTTCTTTCTTCTTTGTCGTCTTTCGAGAGTCCATGTCGTAAAGTGGGCAGGACTATGCCTACCGTAGTATGAATTTATAGGGTCATGTCATGTGAACTACAATGGTTTCAGCCGTCAGATTTATTAACATCACGCCAGTTCTACACCAAAATCAGTGACATACACACTTTTAGTAAATCAGACATGACACCTGGCGAACGCTGATATTTACACCAGATCCGACGCAAGTTTGATAAATGAGAGCCAATGTGTTCTTGTTCAAAATGGATCAACAATGAATTTAGGAGTCAGTTTGATATATGGCTTGCATCTTGCAATGTAGAAGTTCAACTTTCGACTTCAACTTCAACTTAGAAGTTTCAATTTTCAATGAAAATGTGAGAGTTAAAATATCTGAGAGACATTTCTGTGTTTCAGAAAGGTCTAGTAATGAGTGAACAATATTTTAAAGCTTTGGTATCTGTAGACTTTTTTTTGAGATATTTGACCGCAATATATTGGGTTAGCATACCAATCAAGCTCATTCCTATTAAAGGTTAAATGTACAGGTTTTAACCTCAACAAAATTTTGATGCAGGGTGGTGCACACTGAATATTAAACATGAAATTTCTCTCTGATTCGTTCTGGTAAAGAAGTAATTTGGCATTATTTGTGTATTTTTCACAGCTCCAAAAGTTCAACCTTTTTCCCGGACCCACTCGGAAACTATCGCTGCCTGATGTCATGGGCGTCAAACTAAGACTCAAAAAATAAAGTGAACAGAGCTTCTTACTCGCAGTCTTGTGTCACGCTTTAATAGTAACACAAGGCTTTCATCCACATCAGTAATTATAAAAAAGTCTAAATTTCTCTGAATTCCATTTCCTGAATTCGCTTTTTTTCTCCCTTCAAATTTCTGTTGAAAGAAACGCAGGCTATAGGCTTTCGCTTTTAGAACCGTCAAAAATTTGTGGCATTTCATGAAAATTTCACAAATGCAGTTATGCAGACTTCATATAAATTGTGTACAGTTGTCTTTTTGATCACTCATTCGATTAATTTGAGTGCCAAGACTTTCAGTGGTGTAGCCAGAACTGAAAATTGGTGGCACCCAGACCATCTGCTTACAAAAAACAGATAGTTCTGACTTGTTCTCAATCATTTTCCTTTAACACGTTTTCCAATTGTTATAATAATCCGCTGGCATTCAGTCACAGCTTCTCTCCCCATGTGATCTATTGGCGACCAAATAATTGGCGAAATTCAGAACAGAAAAATAATTCACTAAAAGAAAGCCAATGCCTTCCGAAAGACAAACTGCTGTAAAACTTCCGCGCTACATTTTCTGCACATCAGTGGATTTAACTTGTGCCTCCTGATTGTTTAAGTCACTAAAAAAAATAAAAGACCATTTGATAGGTCTGTATGCAATTTCTTAGCTTCCTACCCCCTAGAAAAGAAAAACGTAAGAAGTTCGGAGTCATAATCGATTTCCATTTTATAAGTGGTGAATGCACGTGAAACTGAAAAACTTCCATGCCCAAGAACTTCAATTCCGCGTGAGAATCTCTGAAATACACATTGATTGGAATACGGATCAGTCATTATTCAATGAAATATCGCCTTTTAGTCTCGGTACAGCAGGGGTTGATGAAAGTTGGACTCGGCTGCCTCACTCGGTTACGGCGCTGTATTGTGGAACAGTAGTGACCACCCTAACACGGGTTCCATCCCCGGTTGTACCAGCCAGCAGTGGTCAGCAGCCTTTTCAGAGCAGCACAGAATTGGCTTCGCGCTGCAGGGAAATAAAGTGGGAAGGAACTGGGATATTAGAATAGTAGCTTTGTTTGTTACTCAACTGCCTCCTGTTGGCCAGCCAGGCACTCGCCAGTAAGTTTCTATGTTACCTTCGCAGAAGGACACAAATAGTGAGTCTTGAATCCAATGAATTGACTATTGAATAGTAAACCAAACCCAAACAGCACATGCGCCAACAGAATATCCACAAACTAAATGGAGTAAAGCAGGGAAAAGGAAGGCGCGAAGCCAACAAAAAACTGCACTTTAAAAAGCTGATATGAAAAACTAAAGAAATACTGCAGGCTTAAGGGGGCACAAGGCCAACAAAAAAAACTACACTCCAAGAGCTGAACTAAAGGGTATAGAATGACTGGAGATGAAAGGCATGGCATGAATATATAATACACATGAAACCACGCTAAAACATAGCAGAGAACCACAATGGACTGACTGCCAACTGGAATGCCTCCACGGAATATAAAGATACAAGGCTTGATACAGGAACAAGGAATACCTGGTCAGAACAAGGAGGAAACTAGGGCTTAATGACATAATGAGCTCATCAAGAAAATAAGCGAACATTACATTCTAAGCTTGCTCTGTCATGGCACTGGGACCATGTATCGAAAAAGCATAGAAAGGGACCCAATTGCACAGGCTGATACAAAAATTGCGAAATTATTTAATAAATATTAAACATAAGAACTCAGGGGAGCAGCAGCATCACACAGCAGGGATAAAAACCCAGAATGCAGTGCTTAAATAGTCTGCCTTCACCTCCACCTCTACGAGCCTCAAAATCCAACATTAAAAAATAATTCTTTTACATCAAATCATGTGTGCCACAATTATTAGCACACCTGATGTTAATACTTTGTACAACCCCCTTTCGCCAACAAAACAGCACCTAATCTTTCTCCTATAATGTTTCACAATATGGGAGAATACAGAAAGAGGAATCTTCAACCATTCCTCTTTGCACAATCTCTCTAAATCATCTAGCAACATGGGTCCTCTCCGCTGCACTCTCCTCTTCAGCTCACTCCACAGGTTTTCAATGGGGTTGAGGTCCGGGGATTGAGATGGCCATGGGAGGACCGTGTACTTTGGTCAGATGAGACCAAGATAGAGCTTTTTGGCAACAAACACTCTAAGTGGGTCTGGCGGAATACAAAATATGAGTATGCAGAAAAGCACCTCATGCCCACTGTGAAGTATGGGGGAGGATCGGTGATGCTGTGGGCCTGTTTCTCTTCCAGAGGCCCTGTGAACCTTGTTAGGGTACATGGCATCATGAACGCTTTGAAATACCAGGACATTTTCATTCAAAATCTGGTGACCTCTGCCCGAAAGCTGAAGATGGGTCATCACTGGGTCTTTCAGCAAGATCATGACCCTAAACATATGGCCAAATCTACACAGAAATGGTTCACCAGACACAGATTCAAGCTCCTCCCATGGCCATCTCAGTCCCCAGGCCTCAACCCCATTGAAAACCTGTGGAGTGAGCTGAAGAGGAGAATGCAGAGGAGAAGACCCAGGTTGCTAGATGATTTAGAGAGATTGTGCAAAGAGGAATGGTTGAAGATCCCTCTTTCTGTATTCTCCCATCTTGTGAAACATTATAGGAGAAGATTAGGTGCTGTTTTGTTGGCAAAAGGGGGTTGTAAAAATATTGACATCAGGGGTGCTAATAATTGTGGCACACATGATTTGATGTAAAAGAATTATTTCTTATTGTGGGATTTTTTCCCCCACATATTAAATGCACTTGAATTAAAGGTTAGATTTTCATCTTTTTTTCATTGTGGTCCTATTATTTAAAAAAAAAAACTGAATTAATTAGAAGCTAAAGAACACATCTTAACCAGGGGTGCCAATAATTATGTAGAGCAGGGAATATTGACTGCAATATGTGACCAAGCAGGTCACAGTTGATTTAATGAACCACCTGGTGATCCAGACTGTATTAAAGAGGGGCATAAAGGAGGAGCAATGCTGCAGCATGTGACCACAAAGGTTGGGACAGGGCTGGAGTAGTTTTGTGAACAGGAATACAGTTCAGTTCTGTGACATTTTTATTGGGCTTATTCAATCTGGAGATTGTGACTCCGGACTTTTCACACTTTTGTTTACTCAGGGGTTGACAGCAATGCATGTGTTTCATCGTTGTTTCCATTGTTCAAATTAAATAAGATCAGTGGGGTCAATGGAATTGCATAAAGACATTTCAAATGATCTCATTTCATTTAAACAATTTAAACGATAATGAAACTCATACATTACTTCCAACCCCTGAGTAAACAAAAGTGCGATAAGTCCGGAGTCATAATCTGTTTCCAATTACTAGTGGTGAAATCCACCGTAACACACGTGAAACTGATAAACCTCAATGCACAATGACTTCAATTTCGCGCAAGAATCTCTTTCATGTGCATTGATGGAATAATTGGCTGACTACTTCAGGGGAATTTAAATATGCCACTAAAACGCATGCCAAATATGTGACAGTTGACAGATATGCATTAAAAATGAAAACTGACCACACCTGATAATTTTGAGAGTTCTCAGAGTTTCTGTAATGGTAATTTATACGAATGATTGAAAACAGGTCATGACCAATCATTATTTTTAAGGGATGAATTTGAGCTTCCCCTACTGCCAGTTCACCAGCCATCACTGGTGCCAACAATGTTATCCTTTGCTTTTTTTGTTGCCTAAATGTCTTTTTTTTGGGCTACTTTGTCAGCCTGACTGAACATAAAAAAATCTATTTCCAAATGAAATGTGGGATTTCGCATTTGGTAATGGAAACGGTACAACAGGCACTGTATTAATGGATCAGATTGGATTCGAAATTATTTTTTAGGTAATTGCGTATAATGGGCCTACCTATGCAGGATTAACCAAACTTCTGAAGCCCTCATAGAGCTTTCTTTGGAATCTCGTTTCCACTTTGTTTTGTATTGCAACGTTTGTGCCTGCTGTTTTGCAGTTGGCATAAATACAACCAGAAGTCCATCCTTGCACCTGAGTCCAGTCCTTATCTTCCTGTCCTTCATGCACCTGAACTGTGCACACAGCAGAACCGTAACAGGTTGTGAATATCAGAGTTGTGCGATGCGCGAAGTCTGATGGTGCGATTGGCTGACAGTGTTAATCTGCCGCCATCTTTAACCTTTCAAAATGTTCCATTCTAAAACAATGCAATGCACAGTCCTCTTCCATTTCAAATGTCTCTGGCTGAATCTTTTACAAAGAAGAGACAAAACATTTCTTGTTTTTACACAATCATTGTATTTCTAAACCTAACATGAACAGGACTATTTTGTAATTTCTTTACATTGAACGGATGCTGAGGTACAATAAGCCATTCTGAGGGGGTGTCCTATCAATATCTGGGGTAAACAGCTTCCTCTCTCCATTAAAAAAGAAATTTTGGATACTTCCATTTTAACTTTTACTGTATATAAAATGAATACCAAGGAAACTGCCCATCTTTTTGCTTTGCATTGAAACTGTTTGACTGCATTCCAAATTGTGCTGATAAAAAAAATTATTGAATCACTGACGCTGCCACCTATAGGCTCAAGTCAGATTTCCTGCAACAGGGGCCCGAATCCTGGTTTTGGGGTTGTCTTGGTCTCACCTCCTGATATACATTAAAAATAAAAACATTAATTCATGGGAGTTGAAACCGTGTCAAACACAGTCAAGAATCTTATCACCCGAAGAACACAAAGAATGCAAAACCTACATTTTGAAAATATGTTGGGCCCTTATTACATTCACCGATTGAAAGAGTAAATTGGTATGCTACCCCTCTTAAAACCATTGTTGTTCAGTTTTAATATGAACACAAAATTGCTCCATAGATTAAATACCTTTCACAGTTATATTCCCTCCTTTGCATGGCAACTTTAAATTTGAGAGATAATTCAAAAATTGCTGTGCTTGGTGGATCCAGGCAGACAGATAGACCTGGAAATCACACAAGAAATTAGTGAGTTATGGCATTTACCCTCCCCTCCTGCTTGGGATGTTTTATGTGGTGTTGTTATGATACAATGAATTGTTCTTGTCAAGAAAGCTCATCTAGAGGCGGTTTGATATTAACCCTGATCCAGTGATGAATACGATGGAAATTGAGAACGACTCTTTCTCTGAGAAAATCAATAAAGAAACTGGTCCCAGACCATTTTGATGATGCCAATGAAACCATCACAGAGAATCTCTTAAAAGCCACCATATCATGCGATGGAAATTAAGTATTGCGTATTACAGCATGGAAATGAGGTGTGATTACATCAGATATGTCATGGTTCTGGTTTTTGATCATATTTCATGTGCTGGTTTTGTGTTCATGATTATTGCCTTTTATTCATTCTTTTTGGTTTTTGTAACATTCTGGGTTTTGGTTTATTCCACGTTTCAGTTCCATTGCACTTGTCTCCCCTGTCTTGTGATCCAGTTGGTTTAGTCCGTCTTCCCTGTCTGCGTGCTCACTGAATTCGGGTGATTTAAATGAAGTCCGGTGTTTAAGAAATTGCTTTGTATCTCAGTTTCTTAACCTCGCCTACTTTTCCTTTCTACTTCTTTTTTTTGCTTTCATTCTTGTGCTTGTTCTTAGATGCATGTATTTTCAGAGAAATTGTTGCGGAAGGCTTGTTACCTACAAGCTTACTTGTACGTTCGATCAATCATCGTAGACTATTTCCCATAATTCTTCAAAAAAAGCAAGTGGAAGGACATTTTCCATAATATTAACAGAAAATATGCAGCCTGACCACTGTTTATTTCCATTAAAAATGCCATGGTCTAGGTCTGCGGTTCCCAAGCTTTTTAGGCCGCGCACCACCTTCTACTTCCCGACCTAGCTGACGCACCACCACGCCCAACACATAAAAAGGCAGTGTCTATTTATAGTCTCATTGAGGGCATCAAGTTAAATGCAACAAAATATGAGAACACACATCTGTTAATTCGTGAATGTGCAATAATAGGCCAATTGTGCTGTCATATTTGAAAGGTGAGGAGAATAATAGGAAAAAAAAAGTATGGTCGCTGAGCGAGCCCACAATTAACCGGCCAACAGACTACCGATCAAAGAAAGGCACAGTCTTTTTATAGCCTCATTGAGTTTAATACAAAAAATAATAAAAGAGAAATAAAAGAGGTTAATTTAAATAAGAGTTTTGAATTAAAAGCCTACAGATGATTTTCCTGAATTTTTCTAATGTGTGACACTGCCACATAAATTTTAAGTGTTCTCTTATTCTTTGAATTACATTTAAGTTAACGAAATATGGTTGTAATTGAATTTTACGAGTTTGCCGTTATTCTTCCTCGAACTAATGTATGAAGCTCTATTGCTCGCTAATGACGTTTTTAATCTCCATTTTTGCTTCATCATTGCGGGGCACTTTTTGGGACTCACTTGGTGGACTGTCACTTTATATGTCACGGACGGATTTTTTTCCCTTTGCTTCACTTGCTACTGCTACCTCGCGGTTCTGAGCTTGCGCAACCCTAAAATATCTGGCTGTTTCCTCGCTCATATCTTAAGTATCTTCAAAAATCATAAAAATAGATGCATTTTCAGTGCGCATTTCCACCTGTAAGCGTACATATATTTGCATGCACATGCTTGGTTTTCCTGAAAATGCAGAAATTAGATGATAATGGCGTATATAGGCATAGCTAAATCTTTGAACAAATTTATCCAACTTGTTATAAAATCTGCTTTTGATATAAGCTAACAAATAACAAAGTTACTACTGTAAACTGATTCATATTGCAATATCAAGTCGAAAACAAAGACTTTACGATCGCTTTGCATTAAGGTAGCGTTTTTAGACAAGGGAGCAAAAATAACAGAATACCGGCGTTGCCACATAGACTGTTGAAAACGCATATGCAGGCTAGAACTGTCTGAAGGTGCGCGTTTTGTGGGACTGAAACAATGTTTTCAGCGATCCGAATTGATCTATTTGTTACAAGTGAAACTCCACTTGAAATAATGCATGATTTATTTATTTTTTAGTAAAATGAAACACAATAGGCTGCCATTACCCTTCTCATGTTGCGCACCATCTAGCGGCAGCTTACGCCCCACAGGTTGGGAATCCCTAGTCTAGGTTAATGGAGGCCCATATTGTGAGGTTTTACAAAATGAACCAAGTGCTGTGGCTAAACTGGTTGCTACAGAGGATAACGATTTTTTCTGTGTCAAGATATCGTTTTTTTAAACTGCTGGATCATTACTATGGGCAAGGATACTGACCAGTTTGCACATCTGGCTTAGCTGAGGAGTTTAATTCATGCAGCTCTTGAAAAACAGGGAGTGGAGTGAACTTCCCCATATTCAGAACCGCGTTCGAGGTCTGCTTGCTTGTGATTATTCAATAACTGATCCGGGGGTGCCATCTAGTGATCGAGTACAGTAACAGCGTGCTTAAATTTGCAGGTCTATCGACGCAGGTGTCTACATCTGCAGAAAGGGGTTAATATTGATTGTATGAGCTAATTTCTTCACTGCTGTTCAATTAGCTAAAAGGTCATCTATAGTTAGAGTTTTTAGGATTTGAGTTTCTATTGACTATTACTAGTCAATAGTATGTCGCTGCTCTTTTTGCGAATTTTGGATTGATGGTTAAAGGAAAGGGAAGCTGGAGAACCAAACAGAAAATTGAAAACAGAAAGCATTGGCAAAATAGGCCAAACAATTTGGAAAATTAAGCATAGAAGACTAAGTGGAGAGTTATATTGAATAGTGTAAATACTGAGCTGTACTGTATTACTTGTCTTAAAGACTGCAAAGAACATGATCCATCTTTATAGTAATTTCTGTTATGTTACATGTTACTGATGCCAGTCACCATACTTTCTTAAACATCATCAGCACAGCTGATCACAACTACTTAAGTTCCATAAGCTAAGTTGGAAAACAAAGACCATGCCTTATCTCTCAGTACCATTTCCCATCCAAGCCCATATAGGTGTGTCTAACCCTTTCTCCTGTCTTTCTCTCTCTCTCTCTCTCTCTCTCTCTCAGAAGAAGTGCAGATGATTCAATAAGAGCCAGAGAACTCCCTGCAATGAGACAGACCACTCTCACCCTGCACTCTGAGTCTTAACTCCCTAAGCTATACAAGCCTTTCCCCGTTCCTTACTTTTAATAAACTGGACTTTAATAAGCTTCCAAATCGTGTGGTCTTTGGTTGTGTAAAAATGCATGTGCAGTGTTTGAATATGATCACCACAGATTTTTGTTGTTGTTATAATTTTAAATGTAATTTTAAATGATTGTTAGATTTCTCCTGCTGAATTGAGCTTACAAACTGTACATTTGTACTCAACACTGCAGCGATTGGAGCATCCCCACGCAGCACAGCAAACCATGGTCGAGATTATATACAAGGACAACATGGAGGAGAGGACACAGAGAACTATCTCACATGCTATTCATGTTTCTGAGTTTATTCAAGATTTCTTTTTCATGAAGTAATTGTAGTACAATTAAATTATAGTACAATAAGTACAATAGTACAATAAGAGCTAAATATGCACATACATTTTCGGTATATTTATATGTAAAAAGTATAAGTTTATATGTTAATGTGTCTTGTTCTGTCTGGATGTATAGTGTGCAATGAGCTCTTCCTAAAACTATTACTGTACAAAAGTACATGCAGGCCTAGATAAATTAATACCTTCTGCATGCAAAAAGTCAATGAAAAAGTTGTTTTGAACATATGTATTGGTGTTTAGTGATAAGTGCAGATGTGCATAAAAATTATGAGCAGATAAATTATAATTGTTACCAGTGGATTTTCTAAAATTTCACACTGAACATTATGCTGCTTTTAATGATGCCGGGGCTAATTGTGCTGTCAGCTGATACTCAATAGTCACCTGACAGTCCTCTGTCCTGTCTGAAACTCATGACGATTACATTAGTTAATAACTGAATTGATAACTTAGATCCTCCATTTCCACGGGATGATTAAAACCCCAAGCAAATGAAGAAATGGCAGAAAATTAAACAATTTTGAAATGTCCCTTCCCCTCCCTCTGCATAATAAACATTCAAGGACAAAGTTATTGAGGGTGTTGTTTAACTCTTCGCACTCAACGTTTGAACGGCCGGTTTTGAGTAATGACAAGTGGCTAACTCAAATTCACGGATTTCATTTGCGACATCATGTCATGTGGATGAGCGAATTGAATGTAATAGTGTCTGTTCTGTTCTCTAGCTAGTTGGCTTTGGTTTATGTGTCCTGTTATGGGTATTGTGCAGATAAATATCGATTCCAAGAGTTTGAAATATCATCTGGCATGCTAGTTATCATTGAACTCAGCTATGCTTGCCATCGCGTGCTGAACATGCCAATAAATCTTTGAAATGGTTATATCAAAATTGAGTTAATCCAAATCGTTTCTGACACATGCACAGTTTGAAGAATCAATATTATCTTCCACTCGATACACAATGCCTGTGACCTCGTGACGTAGTTTTGACAGTTATTTCACGCTATTCAGAATCGTATTCATTCTGAAGAAAGTGACATCCGTAAACTGCAATCCATTTTTGTAATTTAGGGAAGTTGTAACTTTATGAGTTGTATTCTCACAGAGAATTTATACACTGCATAATCAATGCGTGATTTGACTTAAACAAGAGTTTACAAATTTTTTATTCATGCACAACTATAGACTAGCACGCACACCTATTTAATACGTGCACTATTTTTATGCGTACACGCACAAAACTTTTGACAGTAACCTTACCTCATATAGCTCCGCCAACGTGGGTTGCTAAAGGAACTACAGAACCTGCAAACATGGGAATTAAGGGATTACACGGAAGGGCATAGCGGCAAAATTTTAGGCTGGATACAATTTCTGAAAATGCCATCAAACACGTCACAACTCTTGAAATCGAAGCTTTCAGAAAAGTTGGACTTGCGACATCGTGAATACCACAGGAGGGCGGCGGTCATATGTACTTTCCTCGTGAACGCGGTAAACATGACCCCATTTGAATGCACCATATCACAGGTAAAGGTACGGGCGGGTCCATACCGACTACCGATAGCCCTTTTTGCAAACATACGGATGGTATGTCCTAATTAATTTGGCATGTGTCCGCCGAGCCAGGCAAAATTTCTTACTTGAGATATAATGTTATTATTTTACCGTATATGTAGGGACATATACTGAATCTATGCTGCCTGTAATTTATGTGCGTCATGCACTCAGTTTTCATCAACAAAACAAACTATTCATGCTCAAAACCAGAGTTTGAGGCTCCGATTTACCTTGCCAACAGATATTATTGTCTTTGAGAGACGAATTAACGAAATACGGCTACCGTGCAAACACGTGTCCCATCCTCAATTACCTTACACGGGAAGGAGAACGCCATTTAGCGGGAAATGGGAGAAATGGGCGTGTCTGTAATCACACCAAGTCCGTTATTTCCCCGTGCTCCCCTAAATCACCCCTGTGCACTCCCAAAACCCGGTCAGGTCTAGTAGAGTGGACATTAAAATAAAGTGGGTGGGAGTACAAATACTGGAACAAACCAGTTTGCAATCCTCCCTGTTGAGCATCTTTAGGCTATGTGCAGTGTTGTTTTCTTGAAACACTGTTCATTATGCGAGATAAACTTTTCAGAATGGGCACAGCCTCGAATTGCGACGGTGCAAACAATTCATTGGACCATAGACTGAAAAAAGATGGACGCAGCACTCAGGTCTGGAAATTGAGGCCAATGTGGAAATCTCCAAAATTTGCATTAGATTTAATGGCCAGAAGATGGCGACATAGGTAATTGCAAAAAGATGTTCAATCCTATAGAAGTCTGAAAAAATGACCCTACGTTCTCACCAGATTTATAATATAAATAATTATTTTCCACATTATTGTATCTATCACAAGATTCAAGTCACCTTCGATATATCATCATGGTCATTTTCGAAAATGATGGTCCCAAATAGACTAGAATAAAGGATAAAGCCAGGATATGATTTAGGGGCGTGGCTATCCTCTGGTGCTTGTCTGATACAGTAAGATCTACCTGTAGATCCACCCCTTGCTTCCCCCCGGATATTCAGTTCATGCTGTCTTCCAATAGGAATCACATCCGGTTTCAAAATGACAAAATGCCGTAATTCAAATTGCCGCTTCCTTCTTTTTTTAAAACTGCAAATCATCTATACAATGAAAATCCTCAAGAAATACAATGGTACAAATTCTAAAAAAAGAACAATTATAATAGGCAGATGAAAAACACCAAAGGGAAAGAGGGGTATAAACAATTATACAGCGCCCTCCATAATTATCGGCACACCTGGTTAAGATGTGTTCTTTAGCTTCTAATAAATTCAGTTTTTTTCTAAATAATATAATATATCTGCCTTACTTGAATGGTGTGTCCCTTTGTCTTTCCCATGTTGAAGAATGGATAGGAGAAATGGCCTCTGTGTCACGTCATATTTATACCCCAGGGAATCAGGAGGTGATGATTTACTAATTAAATGTTCCTAGATACTCTGATCAACTTTGTAAACTACTGTAGAAATGACAGAAATACTTCAATTACATTTAATTCCTAGGAATTGTTAGAGGTGCCAATAATTGTGGAACAGGTGATTTTATGAAAAATAATTATTTCTTAGTCAGGGATTTTTTTCCCCCCTTAAAATTCACTTGAGTTGAAGGTTACATTTTTCTACAATTTCCACTGTGAGAGTATGCTTCTGCAATAAAAATGTAATTTATTTTAAGGCTTTCTAACACATCTTAACCAGGGGTGCCAGTAATTATGGAAGGCGCTGTATACTACAAAGAGGTTTTTAAGACATTGTACTTGTTTAAAGTCCTCCTAGCTTTCTTGTTTGTTAATCCTTTTAGTGTTTCAAAGTACGCTTTAATTTCAAACTTAACTTGATGAATACTAGGTTTTTTAACAAACCATTTGCATTTACGAATATGAAATTTACCAAAAAGAATTAGAAGATTCAAAATAAAAATATGGTTTTTGTTCATATTTTTTCCTCAAAATAAATAATAACATCTTTTTTCTATAAAATTATCTTAAATCCACGTAACATATTAAAAACATACTCAACATTAATCCTGAAAAATTTAAAATCAATGAATTCATAGAAGAAGTGCAAGAGCACTTTTGGAGCAGTTTTACAGAATACACAGGAATCCGGACGATCAGTTCTAAACTTTTCTAGGAAGTGGTTAGTTGGGTAAATCAGATGTATAATTTAAAAAAAAAATTTTAAAATTAATTTCACAGACTTTATTGGTGACAAAGTATTTGTTGTAATAAGTCCAAATGAATCTCCAATCAATATTTTCAAAATGATTATTCCAATACTCTTTGCGGCGCAAAGTTACAGGGCAGTGTATCATAAATCTAAGAAATTTATTACTAAATCTATTATCTTTAACATTAATACCATTCAAAAATAAGTCTGTTTTAAGCATTGATAGATAATTCATTAGATACAATGCTGCCCTGCAATAATCTTGAGAAACATGCAGGTACTGCATCAAAAAAGATACTGTATTCTTTGACAGGAATTGGAATACCAAATGTATTAAGAAATTCTGTATAAGTAAGTAAGTGGCCATTTTCATTAAATAATTTTAATATAAGCAAGATATTGTGTTGTATTTGATTGACAGATTTTTGTATTTGATATTCTTATTATTTCATATTAAATATCGATGGGGAGAAAATTGTGTTTGTAGATAAGGAACCAATATAAAAGAGCCTGTCAATGAAAGTTGGATAACTGTGTAGGGAGTTTATTTGCATCAAAATTGCATTTGAGAAGAAATTCAATGCCGCCAATTTTATTAAATAACAAGTTTGGAATGAAATACCATAACTTTTCTTTGTTCTTAACCCCTTACAACTCCGATGGTCTGTATACGGGCCCATCAGGGAAGTTAAAAACAAGAAAAGATTTCATTTTACCTAGAGTACGTCCTTTATAGGTATTTTAAGAAAATGTTACCGGAGTGGTAAGAGGTTAATGCAAAGTTTAATCTAGTTCACCTTGAAGACTAAATTAGACGTGTGAAAATCGAGCACATTAAAGCCTACTTGATTGGAGGAATTACGTAAAATATTTTGGTTTAGTGAGGCTGAATGGCATTTCGGGGCTATTATGTTTTTGGTCCAACCGCCGCCCCTGCCGCCGCCACCGCGCCACCCTACGTGTTAACGCGATAACTTCAGTAATACACTGACCAAAACTTCCGACGCAACACTCGGGTTTATTGCAACCCATGTCATTTTCTTACGATAAATTTAACAATACATAACAAATATTAAGATTCAAATCAAAAACACAGTTTTAGAGTCAGGAATGAAGAGCAGATTTTTCCTGGTTTCCAATTCATTGCATCAGTTGAAGGCGCAATTCTGGATCACCGAAGTCAGTATCTTGTATGGCCTCCTCTGGCGTCACACACAGCCTGGATACTGAGATGCATGGAGTCAATCAAATGCCGAATTCCAGCCTGTGTGATGCGTTCCCATTCTTTCTGGAGTGCTTGATGCAACTGTTGGACTGTGGCTGGTTCTGGATCACGCCTTCTTACCCGGCGATCCAAAATATCTCATAGATATTCTATAGGGTTTAAATCTGGGGAATACGCAGGCCAATCAAGACACTGAACATTATTCTGCCTCAGGTAGTCCTGACAGACTCTGGCGACATGTGGTCTCGCATTATCCTGTTGCAGCCTTAGGCGATAGCCATGGACGAGTGGAACTGCGACAGGGGTAAGGATGTCGTCACAGTAACGGGCTGCACTGAGGTTTCCATCGATGAAAATGAGGTCTGTCTTGTGTCTCCTGCTTATTCCAGCCCAAACCATCCCAGCGGTCACGCTGCAGGATGGTAGCGTCAGTATAACGTTCCCGTCACCTACGGCATACACGCAGTCTTCCGTCAGACACACTCAACTTGAACCTCAATTCATCAGAGAAGAGCACCCTGTTCCACCCGAGAGCATTCCAGCCCAAATTTTCCCTTGACCATCGCAGACGGACGCGGCAACGTGCAGGAGTCAACACCAAACCACGACGGGGACGTTGGTTGTGCAAGTCGGCTTCACGCAGGCGGTTATGTACGGTTTGGTCGCTAATCCAGTTCTGGTGACGACCTCTGGTCTGAGCAGCAGTGACTGTAGCTGGCAGGAAGTGATTGCGCAGGTGCTGGAGGCGAATATGGCGATCCTGCTGAGGGGTGGTGACACGTAGTCTGGGGGCACGTGGTCGATCACCGGTGCTTCCTGTTTCATTATACCGGCTCCAGAAACGTGATATGGTCGACAAGTGGATGCCCAGGCTCCTTGCAACCCGTCTTTGCAACATTCCACCAGTGAGCATACCAACGGCTCGCTCTCGCTGATTTTGACCTAGGCGCAGAATGGTCACATGTTGACCCAGGATAATGCAAAGGAATATTTAAGTTAATGTGCAATCAAGTGGAACGGGCTGCCCACACGACAAAATCAAAACAATTTTCTGAGCTTTTAAGTTGTAGTTTATGTATCATGGCTCAAAACCAATATCCCATTTTATGGACACTAAATATTTCAAAATTGTATGTGTTGCGTTGGAAGTTTTGGTCAGTATATTTCAATTAGAAATTTTTTTTGCATATTTTTTTTGAAAGTTTTGCATATAAGTAAGTATCATAAAGAGGAAAAACTGAGTAGATTTTGGACAATTTACAATTTCTAGATTGGCCACTAGGGGCCAAAAACTGATTTACGTGTTAACGCGATAACTTCAATAATATTTCAATTAGAAATTCCAAGTTTTGCATATAAGTAAGTATCATAAAGCGGAAGAACTGATTAAATTCTGGACAATTTACAATTTCTAGATTGGCCACCAGGGGCCAAAAACTGAAAAAATCACAGTTTCTTCATATCTCTGCAAATATTTGTCCGATTGACCTCAAATCAAGTGCAAATGAAAGGTCATGACCTGAGGATGTGTCCCATGATGACATTATACCTGTTTGGTTCAAAATTGTGACACAAGGTGGAGCTTTGTCACATAAAATTCACCATTTTTTGCCATATCTTTGTGCATGTGCAACATGCATGTGCAACTGCATGGTCATGACCTCACAGCGTGTCACATGATGACATCATTCCTGTATGGTTCAATATTTTGCCACCAGGTGGCACTTTGTGATGGAAAATTACCATTTTGGCCATATCTTCAGAACCATTTGTCCAATTGACATGAAATTAAGTTCAAATGAAAGTCTATTCAAGGTCCATTCAAGGTTTGGGGAATTGGAGGATTGGGGCGTTCGGGGAAATTCCCCCAGCCGTTATAGCTTTTGGGACATCTAAAACTTTGGCAGGATAAACTAAGAAAGATAATCCTTCAGTTTTAGTTTGAAGTATTCGACCTTTGATTGATAAATCTCTCATGAGCCATTAATCAAATTTGTTGTTAATTTTTGGAATTAAGGGTTTGAAATTAGACAGAACTCTGTCGATCTGATTTTTACAGATTTAGTTCCTAAATACACAACTTCCTCTATAACTGGAATACCTTCCAATTCTGTTATATGCCCAATTTTCTCTTTAGAGGAAACGGTGCATTTTTTATATTTAAGGTGAGTCCTGATACTCTTGAGAACACATCAAGGCAATTTTTAATATTTTTAATTTGTTTTTCATCCTTCAAAAAGATTGCTGTATCATCAGTGAGCTGACAGCATTTAAGTTCTTTTCCTAAAATTTTGATGCCCTGAAATTGGGCTCTAAATTCGTAGACCAGGTGCAGGCGCGGGGCGCGCCGCGCCAACAGGGTGTGTCCAGGCGTATGTTGCAATTTCGTGCCCGGTGTAGCCTGGCACAAGTACTGCTCTGTCCCGCCTGTGTCCCGCCTTCCGGCGCAAGAGGCAAAGAGGGAGGAGAAAAGGATTAAGTGGGTTTAACACAGATGAGTCAACTCTTCACTAATGAAATGAGCTCCTCTCCTTTAAGGTGTTATATGAATAAAGAAGCCTCTGTCCTATATCTGCATGATGCGTTAATGTTGCATTTTACTTTGCTCCTTCAGGCATGTTTTCTGCAGCGCTTACGTCTATATTAGGCATTAGGAATATGAGGCATTCTCGAATTATTACCATTAGCAAACTTAAATGCAATTGTAAAATGAAACTTCATCAGATCATTCAAACTCAAGAAGTTGGAATGAAATACGACGGTTGCTCATTTATTTCTTCTGCCTGCATCATTGAGAAGAGAAACAATGGATAGCGTGTTCCTCTTATTACACCCTGTTGCTGTTTAAAATTTTGGGATTAACATGCATGGACTACAATGCAAGATACGTTACACATTTATTTTCAATATGTGATCTTAACTCAGTACGAGATCATAGCAATCAGGCTGTATTCTTTTCCCCCTCTAAAAACGATAAAACCTTAGTGACAATAATAGTAGTATTAAGCCGTTTGCACACTGGACGCCAAACGAATTTTTCGCACGACATTGCGTTGCTGTGTTGAATGCAGTGTCTACATGTCCGAAAGTCGGACAGCGTTTCAATGAATCTCCATCTCCAACAGTCGAATATGGTTTTTAATTTCTTCAAATCCACTGAATCTTTTAGGTATTAAACGTGAATGTTTTGATAAGAGGGCTCAGTTCTTCAAGAAGAGTATTGAAAATTTCAATCAGTGTTTCTGTTTAAGCTCTGATCAATAGAGTCGACATTGGCACGGGACAATTTGCAATGCCTGTGAAACATTAAATGCAAAATACTCCGCGTCTGACAGCCAAAAAAAAAAAAGAGGACAATTAGAACAGATTGATAACGAAATAAAGAATAAAAAGAAACATTTAACAATAAACAGAACATCCAACGAACATGGCAATTTATTTATTTGTGGGCCATCTTTTTTGGATGTTCTGTTTGTTGATGATACATTTTAATTCTTTATTTCGTTATAAAGCTGTTCTCGTATCAATACTTTTATTTTTTGCTGGCTTCCAGAAATGGAGTTTTTTGCATTTTGCGTTGGACAGTCTTGATCGTGCATGCGAAATTTAATTCTTAATGATTTGGTCACTGACTACAAGCACTATTTCATCTCTGGTGTGGAAATAAATCTATTCGATCCATCTGACTAATTTTCAAAAGAGTGACCGAAAAAAGACTGTTATCTATCTTCAACGGAAGACAACGGACAAATAAACAGACACGTGTATTCGCGTCTTTGCATTGACTTTGACTGTAATCAGTCGTGCGAAAAATTTGTTTCACGTCCAGTGTGCAAGCGCCTTTACTGAGCATAGAACGCAAGCATTATATGCTGTTTGTGGTTGGGTGAGAAAGATGTGAAGTCGTTAGTTTGCATCGCAGATTCAGCTGGGTTGATTAAGCCAGGTTGAGTTTCCATTACGAGTGCCAACCGCCTTTATTCTGACATCAGGACAATCGATATAGATACTATAATTTATGTCCTGATTCAGATAGTTAAATAGTTAAATAGTGCTTGCTGTAATTACTTATTGCATTGAAATGTGCCTGACATTCTGGAAACCTGCTTGTGAGGTTTCGGTGATGTGTGCTCACTGTGCGCCGGTCAGCCAAATTACCACTGCACAGAAAGTAAACCAGGTTGGAGCTGGCAAGCTTTCTGGGCAACTTCAGTGGAGATTTTTTCTACGAAATTGTCACTGCGTCTCGATGAATATGTGACACCTCCCCCTACAACGCCGCCACACCCATCTCGGCGCACATCCATCTACCAAATTGCCAAAGTAGCTGCGCACGGTGTTGCGCCGCCCGAAATAGCCGGCTGCACCGGACGAAATTACTACTGCATGGGCTACGCCACGCTGCGCCACCCTGCGCTGCGCCAAGAAATTAGAGCCTGTTATGTAAATGTAAACACATTAGTTGCATAATTAAAAGAAACAGAAAGGGAGCCTCTGGATCTCCTTGTTTTATACCTCGGAGAATGTTAGACCTATCGGTGGTTCCCCATGGAAGTTTGACTGAACTGTTAGAGTCATTGTATACTGTTTGAATTGCCCTTTTGAAGTATTGACCAATACCAAAAAAAAATCAAATCATCAAATAAAATATTACGTTTAGCAGTGTCAAAGGCTTTATATATGTCTATTAATAAAATGAAACTGTTGTCCCTGATGTAGTCCTTATAGTCGATCAAATCTAAGACTAAACAAATATTCTTACTGATGTGCCTACCGTGCATAAAAGCAGATTGGCAATCATCTATAATCGCATCTAAACGTAATTTTAGCCTTTGTGCAACGATATGGGCAAATAATTTGGCATCATTGTTAATTAATGTTATGGGTCTCTAGTTATCAATCAATAGCCGGTCCATATTGGGTTTAGGAATAAATGTTATTAGACCTTGGCACGTAGCTGGTGGAAGCCTGGCACATTCTTTATCCTCATTAAAGGCATTCAGCAAACATTCAGAAATATGAGCTTTGAAAACCTTATAAAACTTGCCAGTGAATCCATCATTGCCTGGGGATTTATCTTTCAGCTTACTAATATTCTTTTCCAACTCTTCAAGGGATAAAGCCTTATCACAGATTTCCTTTTGACTTTGGTCAATCCCCTCCACACCATTTTTAATAGAAGAAAGAAAATGAGATGAATCATGACTGTTGTCAACTTCAGAGTATAATTTTCATGAAATTCTTTTACCAAATTGTACATTTTGCGGGTTTCCTGATAATTGTGATCATCAATCTTTGGTTTATACAGAATATTAATACTGGCATTTTTTTTTCTAAATTATTAAAATATTTTGTATTGTTTTTGCCATGTTCCATCCAATCCATCGCGATCGAATAAAGGCACTTTCTGCGAAATTTTGATACAAATTGTCCAACTCGGACTGTAATTCAGACAACTTGATGATATCAGAATGAGAGAGTTCAGCATTTTCGTAAGTAGATATTATATCCTTGAGAATTTCCTCGTTTGACTTTTTTTTTCTTTCGCCAATTCCTTTCCCCTGTTAAAATCGAGGCTTCCTCAATGGTATTGAGATGACCAGTTCAATGTCATCAAGAGCTCAGCGCAAAGGCCACCCTCTTTTTTTGGGGAAAACAAACGCTTTTATGCATTGAAATCAATGAGAAATAAGTGCAATAATTGAGCAGTAAAGTGCCCAAAAGTTGTTGTGTGCCAGGTTGCACCTCCAATAAAATGACCAGTCTGGACCTCAGGTTCCCCATCCTACCTGGAAAAGGGAAGAATCCAAAAAGGAGAATTAAGGGAAGATGAAGAGTAAAAGCAATGTATCCAGTGTCTTCCCATGTTTATATGTGTGGGAAACGCTTCATAACAGGCTGTGCCACTCTTTTTTAAACTTAGAAAGCAACGTAAGTACCCTTTAATATTGGACTTGGTACAATACTATAGCATATATAAATAATTATGCATTAGTTTTATTTAGCGCTTTTCTGGGCACTCAAAGACACTTCACAATGGATACATTATTCAGTCACTCACACATTCATGCTCTCATGGTGGTAAACTACGTTTTTGTAGCCACAGCTGCCCTGGGGCAGGCTGATGGAAGAGTGGCTGCCAGTATGCGCCTATGGCCCCTCCGACCAACCATTCGCACACAGCCATTCAGGAATATTCCTATGTTGCATGTTTTTGTGGGTGGGGAGCAAGCACGGGGAGAGCATGGAGAGAACATGCAAACTCCACACATAAAGGCCCCACGGCAGATTCGAACCCACGACCTTCTTGTTGTGATCGCTACGATTTTTGTCTTGTGTCATTGTTTATTCTTTAATTGCTTAACTTGCGTAAAGTAGCGTCAGCCAACCGAGTCAGGTTTGAGGTCTAACGTTATGTGCATTTGTTAGTTATTCTTAACCCCAAACTGACACAGACTTCAAAATTCCCGGTAGTGAAAGGGCAAGAGGACGGACAGATCAACCTTAATTTATAATGATAACGTGAATGCTCAGGTTCGGGCAAGGTAGCAAAATAATCGCGTGACATATCAATAAATCAATAAATGAATCTAAACAGAAAATTTTGTGAAATAAATCAGATAAATTTTATACCTGAAAACACATCAAATTACAGTAGGGTCAATGGGATCCGAGGGGGGTGAGGCCTTGACGTTTGGCGAAGTCCCCGGATGTGCCGGTCGTCTCTATGCTGAAACCAATGGGTGACGTCACGGTTGCCTCGTCCATCATTTTATACAGTCTATGCATTGGACTGGAGCGCATAAAATTTGCATCCAGCGCTTCATTCATTTTTCCTATTGACCGAAAGTTGGTCGCGATATTCTCTACACGTCTGAAAGTTGCTAGGGACAAGTCCCGACGACCCCTACTCAGGTCTGTCATCAGTCTGTGGTCTAAAGCTCAAGTGCAATGGGGTTATGCAGAAAGACAAAGATCCAAAGTTCGAGAGCTAGTCCTCCAAAGAATGGCTAAGAAAATTTTGGTCAGCCCAATCAAAATCCTGACGTACAGTAAGCCACTATTAATCGCCGTGGTAGGCGCTCAAATGGAAACCCGAAAATGTTTCTGAAGGAAATACATAAGAGGGCCTATATTCCTCCTCCGCAATGTGAAGTTCTTCCTGCTGAAGGTGACTCTTCTTGTGTTCAGGAGGGAAATTACTTTTCATTCGGGAGATGCCGCTGGAAAACATATTTTCTTAAAAAAAATTGAATGGCCACCAAAAAATTGCAGATTTTGTTTCATTCTTTTTTTCCTGGTCTGTAGACCTGGTAATCATGTTGCCTATCCAGGAGACATGACTGGTAATGCAGGAAACTGGATTTTCAGAATGCATCTACCACCGATGTTGTACACAGTGCGAGCACTTCGTTTCACTGGCACGGCCATGGCTCCTAAAATTCGATCCTATATGGGAAAAAAAGGATTTGTGCGCTCATTGGCGCTGATTTCTTACACTTCTCAATGTAAAAAATCATTCATGTCGCCTACTTAATCTAAGTGACATGATTATCAGGTCTATCTGGTCAAGTATTTTAGGGCTATTTTCATGAAGATGTGAGACCAATGTGCAGAAAAATTTGCACGAGCACAGGAAATCAGGTTTGGGCTAAATCCTTTTTAGCACGGCATTAACAGCATCATACGGCTGCTCTGAATATTCATTAAACCAATACACGTACATACCTGGAGGCACCGGCCAATAGCCTACCCTTCCTCACCATGGATGAAACCAGTTTTACTTACTTTAAATACGAAAGCATTTTAAGCGTAAATGGTTGATTTCAATGCTGGGCAATATTCCTTTTGAAGAAAGTGAGAAACACTCGGACTTAATTTTTTCTGTGTAAGTGTTTAACTCCACAAGAGCCACCATAACCAGACTAATTAAACTAATTCATTCTAAACATGTTTGAATAATTTACAATTCGTTACTTACACAGATTTAAAGTGACTTAGACTTCACACACTGGCAAGGGGAGCGGTACCTGTTCAGAGTATTGCGTTTTAAAAAGAAATCAGATGCTGGGTGGGCCTTGCTGCGGTGAAAACACACGATATGCGTGTATAACTCACCTTTTACCCTCACAAAGGTTGAGTACTCGATTCAATCGTCATGTCGCTAAAAAGAATATTGACTGCGTCCGACCTGGGCGTGATATATTATTTCTCATGAAGACCTCTTTGTCTATTGATCCATTATGTAGGTAGGCTACGGTATTACCTACGGTTTGTTAATAAACAAGGAAATGAAACAATGGGCAAAAGAAACAATGGGCCTTTTAATGCACTATTCAGAAAAATTTCCTTCGAATAAATGTTGCATCCTTAGAATAATACTAGTCATACATTCACCCAAAAGAAAAATATAAATCCCTGACGAAAATGTTATACTGTAGCCTAGTTGTACTGTATCTGATGCAGGTGTAACACTAAAGTTAGCAGATTGTATGGAGCATCTTTTAACGACACCAAAAAAAAAAAAAAAAAAAACTAAGGCAGGGGTTGCAAGAAGAGATGAGGGTTATTTGGGCGATGGAGATTAAGGCAGGGCTTTTTTGTCATCTGTGCGAGACAAGCCATTCATCCATCCAGTTCACAGCCAAAAAAAGGCTGGTCCTAGAAATTAGCAGTTTCAGCTCAGCAGCAAAGTCGCCGGGCTGTGAAGGCAGAGAGAAATTGACTAATTAGCAATGCGCACTAAAACTTGACGGTTCCCTCTATAAGAGCGAGAGAGACTCGCTTCCCTCCCCCTCTCTCTTTTCTTTCTTCCAAAGATGTTTGAAATCGCAGTCATTTACGCTCGACAGTTTTTACAATAGCCTTGAGCCATAATTTTGCGAGTCTCTCCAGCATCCATCCCCCTGCACGGTCTCTCTCCACTGGCCATGCACGACCGTTTCTCTCCCCAACCGTGGATTTCCTATTACTCTCGTTACGACTCACTGAGCCCCAGGCCCAAGGATAATGATGTGTTGTTTCTTGGTAGCATAATTTGTCACACGTATATTTCTTCTTCTTCTTCTCTTGCAGAAAGCACAGCTCCCTCTCACACACTCACACACTTCTTGCTAATTCAAGAGAACAAATGAACTACGACAACAAATAAAATGCAAAATACTGCCTACACGAGTTCAAATCTATGATAAATTTGAGGGATCGACCATAGCCTTTAAAAGGGAGAGGATTAATTAAAAGAAAGAACAAAGGGGAAGTGAAGTCAGAATCCTGGGGACTCGAAGCTTACTTTTGTCAAGCGCTTAAGTCAGGTAAGTTTGGCTTGTGTTCTAGCTGAGGCTAGCGGCTCTCAATGTTTGGTAGCGACAGGCGCTTTTGGAGAAGATACCGACAGGGAAACCAGATGGTTGCAGGAGTCAGATCTAACCTAGAAACAAATCTCATGTTCCATGAATATAGGGCCAATGCTTATGGTAAACGTATATATCTGAATTTGCTATCCGACGAATATTTTGATTTTTAACAGAGCTTCAGGGCTAGATCCGAGTAACCCTAACTCCAGAACTACAGAGTCGCAATCGCTCAGCATTAATGATTTACGGAGGCTTAAACGAATTGCTTTTGTATAGCTGCGTTGTATGTGTGGGGATATGCAAACGCCTTTATTGTGCGGGTGCAGAATGGTTATCGTGGAATATATTGAGCTACTTTGATATCGAATGGCTTTGCCGTACACGAACGGGGTAGCATTTTTCCCTATTTCCAGCAACTTGAAATGCGTAGCCAAGGAAGGTGCTGCAGTAGGCTATTGCTTGTACTAGTTTATTTTGCCCGTGTATTTTCAAGCCGCAGCGTCCATATAAAATGATCCTGTTTGAAAGCGGACTGGACGGTTTGGCTGCCTATTTGCGCACGCTAAACTATCAAATGGGTCATAAGAGAACGAGTAAATAATCGTTTATTTTATGTCCTTCGACAACTACAAGTGGAGTACATTTAGGTAGTGCTGAACTGATTCCGAAGACCGAAGACACTTTATGATTATTTAAATAGAATTCGCGTTGATTAGACCTAATAGTTTGGATGTCAGTGAGAGAAAATTAAAGTAGATATGATCGTAAAAGCGATGACAAGAAACATTTGTGGGGATATTACTGTTATTGTTGCTTTATAACGCAAAGCTGATAAACGTTTTATCAAAATTATCATTTCTGTTCATATCAATGGAAGGTAAATTACGACATGAAACACTATCATGTTTAATTTATAGGTGGTGTTAACTGCCAAAGAAGTCATGTCCAGATCGGGTGATAGAACGTCCACCTTTGACCCAACTCACAGTGATACTCTGCTGCATGGACTTAACCTCCTGTGGAGGAAGCAGCTTTTCTGCGATGTGACGCTGACTGCCCAGGGGCAGCAGTTTCACTGCCACAAAGCGGTGCTGGCCTCCTGCTCTCAGTACTTCAGATCGCTTTTCTCTAGCCATCCACTAAACAACGAGGGGCTTTCGAGCAAGGACCAAGGCAGCAGTGGTACACCTGCCTCATCTCCCGACGAGAAGCTTTTGGCAAGCCCCAGATCGATTAACAACCTGGTGCTTCAGGGCTGCTCCTCCATCGGACTGAGATTAGTGCTTGAATACCTGTACACCGCCAATGTTACCCTGTCCCTCGACACGGTGGAAGAGGTTCTCTCTGTTAGTAAAATCCTCAACATTCCTCAGATCACGAAGCTCAGCGTTCAGTTCCTTAACGACCAGATATCCGTGCAGAACTACAAGCAAATCTGCAAGATCGCAGCGCTCCACGGTTTGGATGAAACCAAGAAGCTTGCGAACAAGTATCTTGTTGAGGACGTTCTTCTGCTGAACTTTGAGGAGATGTGCGCCATGTTGGACGCGCTGCCGCCCCCGGTGGAGTCAGAGTTAGCGCTCTTCCAGATGTCGGTTCTATGGCTTGAGCATGACAGGGAGACGCGGATGCATTACGCCCCGGACCTAATGAAGAGGCTGCGATTTGCGCTTATACCTGCCCCTGAGCTGGTTGAAAGGGTACAGTCTGTTGACTTCATGAGGAGTGACCCTGTCTGCCAGAAGTTGCTTTTGGATGCCATGAACTATCACCTGATGCCCTTCAGACAACACTGCCGACAGAGCGTGGCCAGCCGGTAAGGATGTTGTTATTATTTATGCAACCTTATAATACCCTTTGCTCGTGGAATTTAATGTGATGGGAGGATATTGTATTCAACTGACGCAATTTTTATACAAAGCCCTTTAGCTGTCGAATATGTTTTTTCCCAGCTTGTCACCATTTCCTTTTTTTGTGATTTGGGAATTTAATAACTTGTTGGAGATGGATTGAGACATTTTGTTCAGATGTGTCATTTCATTTGTACAGCTTTAGCTTTGATGAAAGTTAAACTTTAAAAAGAATCTTTTATTTTAACTTATGAAAATACACTCATTAAAATTCGCTGGGCCTACAGGAATAGATAATAGTTGATTTATATATTGTGGGAAAATAAACAAAAATAACTAAAGATGAATACCCAGTGTGGATAAATTTAGAAATTCTGGGCATTTTATATAAGCATAAATCCTACAGGCTACAGTCTTTGTATCATGGTGACAGTCCGGGGTGGATATACCGGGAGTGCAGGAGGTGCAGTGGCACCTGGGCCCACGTGTCATGGGGCCTGCTGACAAGTGAGCATGTGACTATGGCATAGCAACCTTTGATGCAGTCCCATGCACTAATGATCTTGCTAATTATGATGTCATCAATGATATTTGTGGACAGCAGTTCATTTCGACACCAGTTCATTTTAAGTAATCATGGCATTCTCTCATAATTAACAGTACCGAAGTCAAACAAATCTCTGTCATGGTGACAAACATTTTGAAGTACCGTAAATTGGGGTAATGAGGAATGCCTGAGTGAGAGGGGACAATTTTCACAAAATTATTTCAGATGCATTTTTAGCTCACTTGGTCAGATGGACCAAAGGGAGCTGATGGGATCATGCAGCGGCATTGGCGTCGGCGTCTGCATGAACTTTGATCATCTTCTGCCAGAACACACTTAGTGTGAAATTTGGTGGAGTGGTACATATGGATGCACAGATTAAAATTTGTTTTAGGCGTCGAAATTTGACATCGAACTTGGCCCCCAGTCGGACATATTTAACATTGCATTATATCATGCTGGAACGCGTTTGAAATCAGCTGGAATGCTGAACCTTTGTACATACATACTTTTGAGGACTTAAAAATACAAAGCTTAGCTCTTAATTTGCTACAATACTGCTCCCTTGGGCAACACACTTAATCCCAGTAGCCAACTGGTTAACTCTTCAGTATATGATGCTGGGTACAATGATCCAATAATCCAAAAGTTTATGCTTCCAGCAAAAGCCTGAGTATTTACAGGAAGAACCATTATTTCAGCAGATTTGCCAATCTCAGTTGAATTAATAGCTTTCAAACTTGGATAGCTCCTGTGAAGATTTTTATGTAATTCATGCTTAATGTACAGATGTGGGGAAAGCCTACTCCCTTTTGTTTGCCTAGTTTGCCAACTTCGTTGGCTTTCTTGTCTTTTGAATATGATTAAATTTACTTTTTAAAATATCATTTGTGTCTCTCATAACCCCCTGTTATGGGTGTAACATGGATATCAGCATTAATTAGTGACTGGTCTTTATCAACCTTTCCCTGGGGTGATAAGGGACAGCCTCAAAAAGAAAGACAAATTATAGTTATCTTATTTGGGACAAATATTCTTATCAACACATTTACTACATACTCAACGGAATGATTTGATACAAAATGTCCAAATTTTGTGGGTTTTTAACTTTTCTGTGAACAAAGCTCTGATCTCATTTTGGATTGTAAATCGAAAAGTTCACATTTGTCGTAAACGCGTGTACAGTCGTTTTACGCTTTCTTGCATTGTATACTACACAAAATGAGTGCAAATTTTGGACTTTGAACATAGAAGCAATTGAGAAACACGGCAACTTCATGCTCGCGAGAACTTCATGGCTTGTGTTTATGTTTGGGTTTCGCTTTCGGATATAAGCCGTACCGCAGTCCTAGTGGTCCCCGGTGACTAGGATCACGATATGGCCCGTGTTTCAGAAACAAACACAAATGCAAAATTAGAATGTCATCATTAACAACAGTGATCAACGATACCAGGTTACTAAGAACAACAAAGCAATGTAAACACTAGCTCACTTGTCAGCTTGTCTTCACAGCACTCTTACATAGACATATTTTACACCGAAGCCATACAGTGGGGTTGGGCCATGGGCTACCTGCACTGGGCCCGGCGGTGCAGCAGCTGAGCAAGTGGGGAGTAAGCACGAGAACGGATCTCAGAGATGCCAAGTCTCACGCATTCGACGTTGGACCTACGGATTTTTTAGGCTTATTCACTGTAGTCCACAATTATTCAATGAAAGCTTATTAATGAGATTGTCACATGGAATTAAAATCCTTGTGCTTTGAAGTTTCAGTTTCACTTGCGTAAAGGTGGATCTTACCACAAGTAACATGGAAAGCGATTATGACTCAGGACTTCTTTTGCTTCTCTTTACTCAGGGATTGGAAACAATGCATGTGTTTCATGATTGTTTAAAGGAAACAAGACCATTTGAAATGTTTTTATGCAATTCCTTTGCTTTCAATTCCTCAGTAAAGACAAGTGTGAGAGTTCCCTGGGCATAATCAATATCTGTGTCATTCGTGGGTAAATCCACCGTAATGCACATGAAACTGATTACCTTAACGTACAATGACTTCAATTCCACCAATGAATTTCTCCAGTGCTCGTTCATTGAAAAAATGCTGACTACAGTGCAGGAAGGTGAATGGCACTAAAAGGCGAGAGACTCCACCGAATGCATGAGACTTGGCATCTCTTTTTTTGGAAATGATGTAAACTCACACCATCGTTTGGAGTCATCACCATCTATTTGGCATGTTGATGAATGTTATCTCAAAATCAACGAAATCAAGGGCTGATCAAGGCAAAATCAATTATCAGTATAGAACAAACCACTGGTCGATCAGCTGGAACGTTTGCAACTTACTTCTCACAGGTCACATGACTACGAGGTATTCTTTAAAGGGCGGGGCTTAGGACTGTACAAACCAGCCAAATTTTACTTTTCAAATAATGATAAAAAGTAACTGAAAGCATTTAAAAATGTGTGATGCATATTATTTTGCTACAAATGATCCATTTCTTAAAAAAATAGCCAAAGATTTTTCTAATTGAGTAAACCTTTAAGGGGTCAAGACTAGGTTCAGACTTGAAAAAATGTTTTTTTTTTTTCATTTTGTTAAAAATCTTTCAAAACATTCATAAAAGGTGATTTTAAGACCAAAAAATTATCTTTTAATTGGATTTTTATCATGTGAATGCCTCCAGTAGATTTGTTTCGCAACAAAAATGCGATTTTCTCGCATTGCAAATTTCACAGTTTATCAGGCTTGCGGCGGGCATAAAATCCACATTTTTCAAGGTATTGCTCTGGAATTTTCACCATAGCATCAGTTTCTTATGTTCTATACAATGACTTAGCCATTTTTGGGTAGGTAGTGTATTTATAATCCATCTGCCAGGCAGGTTCTGAAAATATGGTATGGTTTCTGAGTTATTGTTGCCAGAAGATTTCACATTTTTCGACAATAATGTACAGTTTTTACGGTAACAAACTGATGGCTTGAGTCATTTATGGCATTTTGAACAATGGCAGAACTGGGACTTTTGGGGTGGCCTTTTATTGAGCAGAGTACAGGATGTGCCTGGGCTCACTGTACCTGATTTCAATAGCTCTGGATCAGGCCCTGTCAGGCCAGGGGGATGAACTTGACAATGATATGGAGAAGGTGACTGAAATGCACACAGACCAGTGGCACACAACCGTGGTCACATAAATAAACCAACTAAGTCAACCTCAGAAATAATTATGTGTAATATTGACATGACTTAACCGTTGCGTTTATATTTTTGTTCAGTATACTTAATAGCCATCATGAAATAGGCACCCTGTTCATCTCTGTGAGAGACAGCCCAACCACCTCAGCTAGCTTGTAGCTTCTAGTGTTTCATTGCCCGTGAATTTCACACTATTTAGGTTAGCAGCAAACTTTTTAAAAGCTGAGTTTTTGTTCGTGTCACAAGACCTATTCGCTGTTTCAGTGCTATTTCGTCATTATCCATGACTGAAATGGCTGTCTGAGACAGCCAAACGCTTGGCGCCAAACTGTGTTGCTATAAAGTTAGCGAGCTTGGTATGATATTAGGGCAAGTATGGTAAACGGTTCAGTTTTCGTGTCAACGCAGATTTTGTCCTGATGTAAACAATAAATTATTCTCATTGATTCTGCCGTTGGTTTCGGGTCTGTTACTTTTTTTTAACAGCAGCAGTATCTGCAGGAAAAACCATAGCTCAACAGTTTATTTCTTGTAAGGAGAACAGAAAGAGAACCTTTGGTTCTTTTAAGTGAATGAGTGAAGGCTAAAATTTGGTAGGTGGGCATATGTATGGGTACAGTTTTAACTTTAATGTACTGATCAGTTTGTTTTTGCTACATTCCTGGTATGAAGGACTTTGTTTACGCAAGATGTACTAGGCGGCTGAGCTGGTGCATAACATACGTCATCGCCAAACGTTAGTTATTAGTTTACTGGTTCACCAATGATTTTAAACTTCAGACAGGCGCTCACCCTCCAGGAAGTAAACACTTGTCAATGATGACTCTGTGTACGAAGCAAAGTGAAGCAGCAGAGTCTGGTTTTACCAGGCTATAAGAGGCTACCCTTCACAAAAAAAACTACTCAGAATTTTCCGCATTAACTTTTGTCATATCCTGCAAAGCAGGCGGTAAAACTTGCGCTTCATGATTGTTTAAAGGGATTGTTCACTTTTTTGAAGTAGGGTTGTATGAGCTACAAATTGCCACTACTTGCATTAGATGCAGTAGAAATCTCCTCCAGGTAGCCGCATAAGGGCATAGTGCTGGGTGGAAATTTAGGTGATACACTGTTGTGAATGGATACACAGAAACAGCGTATTTTTCACGGCCTAAAAGCGATCCTACCTGAAAATAATACATCATTTCAATTGTATGCTATATTTGAGAAAATTACAGCACTTAAGCTGCTCGAAAACCAAAAAAAAAAAACACTGGGGTGAACTATCCCTTTAAATGAAAACACTGATTGAAATGTGTGCATTTTTACTTGCAAATGACGTATTTTATTTCTCGCCTTAACACAGAGAAATAACGACCCCTTAAAGAAATGAGCGAAAGTATCTTTAATCAAGGCCATTGATTGAAAACTGATCAAGACAAATTATCAGTTTAAAGGCATGTTTTATGCCCTCCTTGCTTTTTGTTCATCGGTTGTCACTGATGGCTGGCCTACTAAACTACTATTCCAGATTTGGAGAGGTAGTATTTATTACATTGAGTTATTTGCTCATCAAAGACCTTATGCTCATTGCACCATTTCAACTACACAAACTTAAGCATTGCCTTTATATTCTTCCACTATATTGCTGGTAGTGTGTGCATGAATATGCAGAAACTACCGGGATCGGATCAGATGCACATTTTGTGAACAAGTTGGCTTTGGGGACATGGAAATAATTCTTGCACCTGAGGCCCATTATCGCATACTTCTGCCACTGGTGGCTGTCAAATGAGCTTGTGAATTTGTTCTCACCTCATGGCATTTTGACTTTAACTCTGAGTGAAGTATTAGAATAGATATAAATGTTATTCTTATTTTCTTACCCATCATCATCATGCTTTCTGTGGAGTGTAGCAGTGGAAAAAGAAGTGTTCAAAAAAGTGATGAAATATGGATCACTGTTGGAGATAAAATGTTATATGACTAAGCTAACAAATGAATGCTCTCAAGAATAAGCACTTGTATTTAGCTGCTACAGCATAACTAGAACAGAAATCCAATTTATAAATATTGGCAAGATGAAAGCATGTTTTTGAAGAAGGCTTATTTTTAGGAACCTAAGCTAGTGACTTTTGTGAGAAATTTCATTTAAATATACTGAGGTCTTCTAAATTGTTCTGTGTAACACGAACTGAAAATGCCCTATATGTGTAGAAGACAATTCAAATAATTAGTTGGAGAGATTACAGCTTTAAAGCTTTAAATATCTTGTCTTTTTTCTGTATATAAAATACTTTGTCACTAAAATCCTGCCAACTCGTACTCAGGGTTGACATTTTCGCTGCATATGCAGTATAGCGGGCTGTATCATGATTACTGCGCCTGCTCAAAACATACGTCCAGAGGAAGTGAATCTGTTTGGTGTAGTTATAATCCTATTCTATCCTTGCCAATCTGTCCTCATATTGCATTGTATTGATGCATTTTAATTACTTTGGCTTTACGCTTTTTACCTTAAGGAGCTTTCTCTGGAAATTTCAGGATTCAAAGTACTAATTTAAACTTTAGCCAGGGGATACAAAGAATGTAAGCTGGTTTCCTTTGCCATAATGATATTTAAAAAAAACCTTGCGGATTCGGACTTGCATTTGAGCTAATGTACTTCGTCTAAAATTGTGAGCATGCGCAGTGATCGTGACACAGCAACTTTTTGTAATCTTGTCTTATTGAGACAGTTTCTTATTTTTATTTTCAGTGACCAGAGCCTTGGTTAATGGATCTATGTGTATTTCACAAAGCATGACTACTGAGTTCATTGATAACTGCGCTATGTAAAATCCGGAAAAGTCCTTTTTACCTTGGTCCTTGGTCCAGAGTTCCAGTTTTTACTGTAGGACCAATTGATAAAGGCCTGTGATGGGACCAGGGATGGCCCACCTCTGAGAAAACGCAGGGGTTACTTGTGGTATTGTAGCTTAATCAGCCTCAAGTGCCAAATAGCTACCCTTCATGGACACACCTTATAACCCTTGGTCATCATTAGTGTGCAGCAGATATTATTCCTTCCATGTGAGCAGTGTCTCTGTCAGGCTTAATAATTTCTTCATCAGGTGCTTTGATGAATGATGCCATGCACAGTTCAATTTGTGCCATGTGTTCCAGTCCAGCTTCTGCTGCATACTGCTTCACTACTGCAGAACTGACTGGCCACTAGCAAGGAACTGTTGCATAGCATATACATGAATCTGTGGTGTTGAATATTAACCTCTATGTTTGCTTCATTATGAATAGCACCCAAGCTTGCTGTTATTGAGAGGGGTAGGGGATGGATTGGGGTGATGTTGGTGGGGGAAAAAGAATTATTTGAGCAATGAGACCAGATAATGTTCTCTTGCAACATTAGCATGTAGGCAATGCAAGCAAATGTTGATATTGTCAGTGCTTAATTTAAATTGTATATGTGACACCTACAGAGAGCAATTAGAAGGGAGAATGTTTCTGGCAGCTTTTGTCGTGGCAGTCCAAACCAAAGTGAATGAACCCCTTTTTGCAGATGTGTCCACCCGTGGACCTTGAGCCTCAAATTTATGCGCATAGTTACAATATTCGATCACTAGATGGCACAATCGGATCAGTTATTGAATATTCACAAGCAATCTGAGCTCAAACACGGTTTAGAATATGGACGAGTTCACTCCAATCGCTTTTTTTCTGGAGTTTCCTGAATTAAACTCCTCAATTAAGCCTGATGTGCAATACTATGGATACTGTGGGCAAGGATATTAGCCAGTTTGCAAATCAGTCTTAGCTGAGGAGTTTAATTCATGCAACTCTTGGAAAAACAGAGAGTGGAGTGAACTTCCCCATATTCAAAACTGCGTTCGAGGTCTCCTGGCTTGTGAATATTCAATAACTGATCCGGGAGTACCATCTAGTGATCGAGTACAGTAACAGCATGGTTAAATTTGCAGTTCCATTGACGCAAGCGTCTACATCTGCAGAAAGGGGTTCAGTGAGGTACGGACATGGTCAGTGAGAATTATTCCGAATGAAACAGAACTGGAAGATATATCTACCGGATATATCTATCGCTAGAGGTAATTCAGTGAGGAAGTACTGCTACTGCTGTTGTGGCTGCATTTTGCTCAATGTGGCTTTTTGTTTTACAATTTATACCATGTTCGAGAAATTGAATGCTGAGGTTTTAGTTTCTTCAAAATGCAAGCAGCTCATGCACTTTGGTAGACCCCCTGGGATATTCATTGCACCATTCTGTTCAATTCGGCGAACAAAATTAGCCGATTATTCCTGATAATGGAATGTCAATTCTGTTAAAATAAGGTATATTTCAGATACTACGGAGTTAGTGAATTATACTTGTTCCTTATGAGGTGTGGTAAGTGTTTATATAAAGTCACAAGTTTTCAAGTGGGAAGTGCTAGCCTTTCATTGCAGGGTAAATGTTCTTACCAGTAAATAAGCAGTCCCTTTAATGAATATGTGTGCTGGCCAGTGTCTGGAAAAAAAAAATGGACAAAATTCTAAACTTCGTCTTGCAGAAAAGGCATGTTTTGTGTTTGGAGGGATTACTGGTGACCATTGATGTACCTTTGCACTTATATTGATAAATTCATGCTAAATTCAATGAGAAAATCATTACTTTATATTGAATTTCATATGTCAAAAGTTGATTTGTATTGAATATATGATTATTTTATGATTTGACGGTGCACCATATGGAGGGATGTTAGAGTTTGGGAAGCCATCTGGATAACTGTCTTATTTGGGTCCTAGAGAGTAGGTAATCTAGAATTCAATTGCCAGATGACTTGTACTTGTGGTCAAGGAATATGATGCCAGAAATGTAAAGGTTTTTTTTTTTTGAGAGTTTTCTCCTTTATTTGACAGTGCAGTAGAGATAGACAGGAAAGGTGGGGAGAAGTATGGGGCAGACATGCAGTAAATGGCCTGGGCTGGATTCGAACCCAGGCTGCTGCGGGAAGGACTTTGCCTTATGGTACGTGCACTTCACCGATGAGCCACCGGGGCGCTGCAGAAATGTATAGTTTTAAGACCTAACAATTTTTCAATTCTCGGTTTTCTTTTTTACAATTTCTATGTTGAATTATCATGATTTTTTTGCGTTTGCAACACCTTTTCTCTACCAAAATCATGAAAATAAACTGAAATACGATGGAATTCTAAATGTTTCAAGCAGGGTTGGGTTCATTTACTTTTTTCAATTGCAGTTACAGTAATTGTAATCAATTACTTTCGTAATTGTAACTTAATTTAAATTTTTTTAATCGAAAAGTAATTGTAATTGAACATTCTGTCCAGAAAGTAATTGTAACAAAATTCCAATTAATCATAATTGAAAAAAGTTATTGAACCCAGCCCTGGTTTCAAGTGTTCTGACTCAATTGAGCCATTTCTTTCCTGTCTGTTAAGCTGCAATCTTGAATTATAAAGCCTTAATTAAGGTAACACATAAATAGCCCGATTTTGCTTCTGCGCAAATGGATTAAACAGTTGCATAACATGGGTCTTCTAAACACAATGATGTTGAAGGGATCAACTTATGTTATGCTTTATTTATTGTTTGCAATGTTATTCCTCTGAATTAAACATGGTGGCTGCAACTTGCAACTTTGATCTGATTTACATTAGTGAAGTAAAATTCACTAGTACTACCTGCATGAGCTGGGTTCTTGTTCATTTTTCTGACAGCAGGAAATTTAATTGCTCTAGGCGGTTACAAGACATCGGGGGTCTGGGGACTGCATAAGCCCCCAGCAGGGTCCAGGGCCAGAGCCCCTTGTTGGGGAGCTACATGTTTTTCACAAAGTGATATGGTGAAATAAGCCAATCTTCACAATCTGTAATGTATATATGACTATCTTAAAGTGGGGATTCAAAGGAAAAACTGAAATATGGCAATTTCGACATCAATGGAAAGCTTAGAGCGACAAGAATGCAATGTAATGTCATTCCGTCACTGTCGATACGAGAGAATGGGAACACGCACAAAACGACAGTACTTTATCGAGTGAGAATACTTCCGTGATGCTAGGAAAGAGGCCCGTTTTGGGTGACGTCACGTTCGGGTTTCGTAAGCTCTGCTCTGTTACATGTCAATAGAAATACTTTGTCTGACAGGCACGTGCTTCGGAGGAGAGCCGTGAACTGTCTTCACTATCCTGAGTTGGCAGCAAGGGGTCGCATACGAGCAAGCTTTGTACATAGTTCCCCAATTGGGCATTCCAAATTCGGGTGGGATTGGAGATGCCAAATTTAAAAAAAAAAAAAAAAAAAAGAAATACTTTGTCTCTCTCTGAGCTTATTTTGTTAAAGGTTAAAATTGAGTCGTACTTTACTTGAGATGGATAATTATAATGGAGAAACATTTATCTGTCTTTTTTTAATTTAAACTCATATTTTTCTATATAGGCCTAGTACATTGAAGATTATAATGGACATATAAATGATGTGACGGTAATCATGTAAGGCAGGGTTTCCTCCAGGATTTTTCTGAAACTGTGGCGAAGGGCTTCGGTGTCGGGCAAAACTCGGCATGATCAACTGTGACCAGTTTTCATTATCAGCACGTAGGTGATGCAATGATTGAGATCTATGTGCACGGAAGTTTATTAGTTTCACATGGGGATTTCACATAAGCTATAATATGAAAACCGATTATGACTCCGGAATTGGAATTAAATAATCATGAAGATACAATTTGGTAGGGCAGGATGTGCTGACAGCAAACACAGAAGTTAACATTGTAGTTTATCGTTTTGCAAAGTGAACATTTTTTTTTTTCTATCTAATTACACATTGCAATAAGAAGGAAGCGGGTGGTTTGAGGACCCACTATATGCTTTCTCTAACGTGTGTGGTCAAGATAGCAATTGTTATGAAAGCGCATAAACACATCTACGGGCACACCTCCAGGTGCAAATCAGGGAGTCGGCATAATGCATAGCGAGTAGTGTGGCCACAAAATACCATTTGGGGGTAGTGCAAGCTGCAAAATGCATAATTCACGGGTAGCGGGTAGTGGCAACGGGTAGGGGAGTGTGAAAGATGGAGCCCTTGGTCACTAACTGAGAAGCTTCAGTAGGGTTTATTCCACTTTTAACGCTGTTGCATGATGGGTAGGTATTCCTTCTTTCCAAAGCAGGTCACTGCACTTGTTTCCATCGTCTTTTTCCATATTTGTTGTGTTTGTCAAACAATCCAGGTGGTAGAGTGGGTTTCCATTTTAACAGCAGAAGGTGATTTGGTGTTAACGCCTCTAGATCATTTGGGTCATCACTGCTTGGTATTATTGGTCTATCATTCAAAATAGCCTCAACCTCGCAGAATATGGTACTGAGAGCTTCATCGTCAACTATTTGTTGTTTGGTGATAGAGGAGTGGATCCTTTTTGTTCGTTGCATTTGATGTTCCCAGACACCGCCATGGTGAGCTCTATGAGGTGGATTAGAGGTCCATTTTATTCCATCTAGTGTGTTTTCTATATTTTGTTTTGATTCAGGTTTTGTAGTGCTTGTTTTAATTCGCGATTTGCACTGACAAAATTTGTTCGATTGTCTGATCTTACTTCTTTGACCTATCCCCTTCGACAGATAAACCCTCTAATGGCATCGATGCATGAATCTGCATCTAGTGTATCGGCCACTTCGAGATGGACAGCATGGCACTTAAAACACAAATATGACACCATACCTTTTAACAGAACTTCTTCCTCTTTTTACCTCCAGGGGTCCGAAATAATCCATCCGACCAACGTGAATGGAGGGAGGTCCAATGAAAGTCTTTCACATGGAAGGTCAGACATTTTCTGTTCTCCAGGTTTCTGATGCTGTCCACGGCATGCCATGCATTTTCTGATAATCCTTCTAGCCAATGAGTTGGCATGATGAATCCAAAACTGCCGTCGCTGACAGGAAAGCATGTGATTCCCTCCACTATGGCTAACTTTCTTGTGCACATTGGAGACCTCTGAGATATTTCAGCTTTTTAGCAGGATGGCAGGATACGTCGCCTCTTCAGGTAATGATGATTTACTCAACCGACCACCTACTCTCAGGATGCCATCAACCATCACAGGATCAAACCTGTTTTGGAGAATGGATTTCTTGATCGTCCTTCCATTGTTCATATTTGAAATTTCTTCTGGAAAGTGCTGCCTCTTCACAAAATAAGCTATTGCTTTCTCAGCATTGTCAAGATCTTCCGCTGAAAGAGAATGAGTCATTTTAGTTTTTACCCCTCGCCCGAATCTGGCCCGGAGGGGTATTGTCGTCACCTGCGTGTCTGTCTGTCGTCCGTCGTCCGTCCATGATTTTGCCCGGGCCAGGACTTGGCAACTAATGATCGCAGCTTCACCAAATTTGGTATGGTAACTCACTATGACCAAAGATGTGCAACATCAGGTTTTTTGCTGTATTCGACCTTTAACCTCAGCGCTGTGACCGTCACCCTGGAAATCTTGTCCGGGTGACATTTTCCAGGCTAGTACTCCGCAACTAATGATCGCAGCTTCAGCAAATTTGGTATGGTAACTCACTATGACCCATAGATGTGCAACGTCAGGTTTTTTGCTGGATTTGGTATTTGACCTTAGCTCTGTGACCTTGACTGTGGAAATCTTGTCCGGGTCAGTACTCGGCAACTAATTCTCACAGCTTCACCAAGTTTGGTATGGTAACACTATGACCCATAGATGTACAACGTCAGGTTTTTTGCTGGATTTGACCTTTGACCTTAGCTCTGTGAACATGACCCTGGAAATCTTGTCCGGGTCAGTACTCGGCAACTAATTATCGCAGCTTCACCAAATTTGGTATGATAACTCACTGTCTTACACATGTGCACTGTCATGTTTTTTGCTGGATTTCACCTTTGACTTTTGCGCTGTGACCTTAAGGCAGGAAATCTTATATGGGTCAGTACTCCGCAACTACTTATCGCAGCTTCACTAAATTTGGTATGGTAACTCACTGTGACACACAGATGTGCAACGTCACCTTTTTTGCTGGATTCGACCTTTGACCTTAACGCTGTGACATTGAGACAGGAAATCGTGTGCGGACAGATGGGCATTCCGCAGCGTGTTGTATTTTGAAATTTATTTTGCACTTTAGGTTTGACAGCTAACATAGTATCACAACCAGAATGCATCTTGTTTGTTTTTTTTTTTTCAACACAGAAAAAGAAGCCATGCCACTGCTCGTTTTAGGTCATTCTCTTTGGAAAAGTATGACAGAAATTTGCTCGTGGGACAAGAATCTTCCATTGGTTGAACAGACATGGCATGAACAGATGCTTCTTCCTATATCTCAGGGTCACCATCTGAAACATCCAGTTTTTCAAATGTTCTTGGCCATTGAGTGTGTTTGTGATGGAACTCCAGGCCGTTGATCCATGTTTTGTGTTGAAGGAAAGCTTTGACGGATACGCCACGTGAAACTACATCAGCTGGGTTCTCCTTTATAGAGATGTACTGCCCCTGCTCCACCTTTGAAAAAGAGTGAATGACTGACATTCGATTTGCCACATATGTCTTGAATCTTTTGCCTCTGTTTGGAATGTATTGTAAAACAGTCATGCTGTCAGACCAGAAGAGGGAATTAATCAATGGGAACTGTATCTCCTTTTTTAGCATGTGATCCTGCCGTGCAGCCAAGACGGCTGCCGCCAGCTCCATTCTAGGGATGGTAGTACACTTCAGAGGTGCCACTCTGGCTTTTTCAAAGGCAAAGGAAACACAGATTGCACCTTCACTGTTTGTGAGCCGAAGGTTATGGAGCCGTTTCCTACCTATCTCGCCAGCATCACAAAAGTTGTGCAACTGTGCGGATGTAAAGCTGCCAAAACGTTAAGGAATGAAGCTTCTATCAACACTAAAAGTGTGCAGGTGAAGTGAACTAAGCCATTTTTCCCAGGTTTGAGCTATGCCATAAGGAATTTTTTCATCCCAATTTACTTTCAACTTACATAAGCTTTGCAGGATCTATTTTTCAATAAGAACGACAGGAGACAGAAAACCCAAGGGGTCATAAATCAAAGACACAATGGACAGTATGCTCTCTCTGGTTATCTGGTGAGGCTTGATTACTCTGCTAAAGGTGGACACAATTTTATCTACATCCCATGGAGCACCTAGAGCTCTTTCTATTGGCAACTGTTCCTCGCTCAAATCCAGAGTTCTCACTTCTTGTGCTCTGTTCTCTTCTGGAATAGCAGAGAGGTCAGCCCGATCATTACTGATCCACTTGATTAGCTGGAAGCTGCCTTCTGAGCATACCTCAGTGAGCTGTTGCTACAGCAAGATGGCCTGTTCCGTATTGCTCACTGCTTTCGAACGGTCATCCACGTAGAAGTTTTGCTGAATGGTATTTAAGACCTCCTCTTGATAATCTCGCTGACTGTCATCTGCTGTTTTCAGCAAAGCAAATGTTGCACAGCTAGGTGATGACACTGCACCAAAGATATGCACAGTCATTCTGTTTTCTACAAGCTCCTTAGAGACATCTCCATTTGGCCACCAGAGAAAGCGTAAGATGTCGATGTCTTCCTTTGTTACCCGGACCTGATGAAACATCCCTTCAACATCAGCAATGAGTGCAATAGGACCTTGTCGAAAGTGGAGCAATACGCCTAGTACCGCGTTTGTCAGATCAGGGCATTGGAGCAGCTCCTTATTCAAGGAGGGACCTGCAAATGCTGCTGCGCAGTCAAACACCACATGCAGTTTCCTTTTGCATGTGTGGTAGACACCATGATGAGGCACATACCACTCCTTGCCAGTCTCAGGCTCCAGCTCGCTCTGAGGTACCTCAGCATATCCCTTTGTCAAGATTTCATTCATGAAGGCCTTTTATTTACTGAAGAACACTTGATCCTTTTTAAACTTTTTTTTGCTAAATGTTGAGCTCTTTGTTGGGCTACTTGCCTAATATTAGGCATGATCAACTTTGGGTTGTGAAAAGGATGTTTTAAGTGGTATTGACCATCTTAAGTTCAGCTGAATCAGACACGGTTTTCAAAAACTGCTGATCTTCCTGTGATAATTCCTTCCGTTCCTGATAATGCTGTTCCATGAAGTCATGATTGTACTGCTTCATTAACAATCTTTCCAAGTTGGCAACTGAAATTCTGTTGACTTGAACAGATGAGACGGTTCTGTTCCCTCCAAGTGGGCCATTGATAACCCAGCCAAGCAGAGTTTTCACTGCATAAGGTCCACCGTTTTCAGCTTTCGGAGCATTGATACCTATTAAAAGTCCAATACTAGCATCAATTGGTGGCATGTCAGTTTCCTTAAGGTAAGGCAATTTCCTTATATCACTTTCTTTTGGAATGTTATGTGTTATTGGAATTGATTTTTATGTAAAAAAACATCTGGCAGTTTCAAAAACTGGTCACTATATAATGCTGCTACTTCAAGGCCAGAGATATTATAGCTGAATATTGTTTTTTCTTAGCCCATTGTTTTTAGAAGTATCTGTTTCTTTACCAGAAGCATAAAGCTACATGGACAAGTCCTCTGTGCAAAAGGTTGCCGAGCTCCCTGAATCAAAGAAAGCGTATGTCTGAATAATGGTGACCCTGTGCTGGTCCTGCCCTGCAGGCCCTCCCCCCTCCTGCTGTCTGCACCTCCACCTCAACAAGCCGCATTTGCTGCTCATTGAGGTGGAGGTGCTGTGAAGAGGATAAAGGAGCTGCACTGCCAAACAGACAGTGCAGCTGCATTCTGTGCATTGTGGAGCCCTGTTTTTTGTTGCCGTTGCTCTCCTTTCTGTTTTTATTCTTTAAATTAAATATATATTTATATTTTTACTCAGCCTGTGCATTTGGGTCCCTTTCCATGGTGTTGGGTACATGGTCCCAGTGCCTGCCGGCTAATTGCCTTCTGCCGGGGAGACCTAACCATGACAGTCTCGGTTTGTTTGGACATTGGCGCAACAGCTGTAGCAAAATTGCTCTGCTGTTCAACTTTGAAAATGATTTTTTTTTTGCCCTTTTATCTCTGGGCTTTATTTGTTGGAATTTGAATTTCCCCAAAGACTGGATCCAACATGATTTGGTGCTGTTGATCAATAAATGAAAGTAAATCTTTGAATGTGGCTCTCCGATTCTTTGTCCGTTTGTCAAAAATAGCTCAGGCAACTGCTCTCTATTTTTCGCGAAGCTTAAATGTCAGTTTTGACGCAATTATCTTTTGAGGCTTCCATAATTAAAAGGGCTACATATGGCATAGAAGTGCACGTATAGGAAGTCGGTTGCGATCTTCCCAGAATGGATTGTTTCTCTTTGCTTTAAGCCAAATCACGTCTTTGATCCAGGCCTGACCATAAATGACCTGGAAGGGGGGTCGAATCTGGTTTTTGGGGTTCCACCATTTGTAGGATGTAATAAAACAATTCAGCAGAGAGAGAAGAAGAGCAGAATGATTACCCGAGAGGATTCTGTCCAATTATCAGGAGTTTCCAAAAGGGAATGAACCATAATTTCAGTGGGAATGAAACATACTCCATTCAACTCCCTGGATCCCCTGAGAATAACTAAACCAAACATGATATGAATATGTACTAATATGATGCAGTTGTCATGATAAAGTCTTAAGATGAATTATTATATAGGTAAATTGAGTTCTAAGTATATAAGTGATTTCTTGGCAGGATATTGAACATCTATGCATATTATGAAGTTCCCAGAGGTTTAGATTATTTTAAACTGATTAATATAACTGGACTTTAACTTAAGACTGAGGACAGTAATATGACTCCCACAGGGGCATTGTGTCAGCCAGAGATTTGCAACTACCCCCCCCGTACAGAGTAACAGAAAGACCATCGAAACCTTCCACATGCAGGCTGAGCATTCTGGGGGGAAGTCCACAAAAGTTTTATTGCTATCTGGCATGGCTCTGGACCAAGCTTATCAGCCATTTGTCACTTACAGCCTCTGGGCTCCCCTACGCATCAGCGTTTGCAGATCCCACAGAGGTGCCGCTCAGAACCCAGCCCAAAGGCACCGATGAATATTACTGGTTTAGGAATGGAACAACCTTCTGTAAAATGAAAAATGCAATGAATTCTTACCAGTCATCTCACAATTTCATGAAAGACCTGAAGTGCAGTGGGTCATCATTAAAGATAGGGATTATTCCTTTAGGGAGTTGAGATATGGCATGCTGCTTCACTAACAGTTCTGTCATTTCATTTTGCTTTTTTAGAACTTCAAGGAGAGACTCATCATTGCGTTCTGAAGGTTCCGTTTCATTTGTGCTTTGCACATGATTCTTCGTTTGTTTTGGGATGGGCTTTGCGTGTCTGTTTTAACCAAAGAAGATGTGGGTTTTAAATCATTTATGCTACTATGACCAGGGTATACGCTTTGCTTTGTTCGACTAATTTTTTCTGTCATCGGAATAATATACTCAGTTGACGATCTGGATGAAGTTGACTGACTGCCAATTTCCGTGCAAAAATTCTGCGACTTTTTAAGAACTTTAATTTTAGCTTTGGCTTTGGATATTTTCGTCTGCAGTTTAGGCTTTTCCTTTTTAGCCTTTAGCCGCATCTCTTCCATGTCTAATTCAAACTGATTTTCCAATGATGACGATTGCGGCAGCAGCACAGCCCGCTCCACTTTTGCGTCAGAGAGCACGCTAGACGCTTTACTTTCCCAAGTGGAGGCTCTACTTAGAGACTTTCCTGCGATCTGATAGACACTATCATATGGGGTCATTTCATGTCAACTCAGCCACCCATGTACAGGTACTACCCAGAAAATTAGAATATTCTTTAAAAGTTCATGTATTTCTGTAATTCAACTTAAAAGGTGAAACCTACATATTATATAGACAAATAATATGCAAATCAATATATTTCAAGCTTTTATTTGTTTTGATTTTGCTGATTAGAACTTACAGCTCAAGAAAACCTCAAATTCAAAAACTCAGAAAATTAGAATATTACATGAAATCGATTTAAAAAAAAAAAAAAAGAATTTTAAATACAAAAATGTCTGGCCTCTGAAAGGAAAATCTTGCATCTGTAATTAGTACTTAGTGGGGGCCCCTTTTGCACGAATGACTGCTTCAATCCGGCGTGGCATGAATGCTACCAGCCTGTGGCATTTCTCAGCTGTTATCGAAGACCAGCTTGCTTCAATCACGGCCTTGAACTCTCCTTGATTGTTTGGTCTCTTTTCGTTCACCTTTCTCTTGACAATGCCCCATAGATTTTCTATGGGGTTCAGGTCAGGTGAGATTGCGGGCCAATCAACCACAGTAATCCCGTGGTTGTTGAACCAGGATTTGGTACTTTTGGCAGTGTGGGCAGGTGCCAAGTCCTGCTGGAAGATGAAGTCTACATCCCCATAAAGCTGGTTCGTTGAAGCAAGCATGAAGTGCTCTAAAATGTTCTGGTAGACTGCTACGTTTACTCTGGACTTGAGAAAGCACAGGGGACCAACACCAGCAGCTGACATGGCTCCCCCAGTCATCAGAGACTGGGGAAACTTAACACTGGACTTCATGCATTTTCCATCATGCGCCTCTCCCGTCTTCCTCCAGACTCTTGGACCTTTGTTGCGAAATGAGATGCAAAATTTGCTCTCATTAGAAAAGAGGACTTTGGACCACTGGGAAACAGACCAGTTCTTCTTTTCTTTAGCCCAGCGAAGGTGCCTCTGGCGTTGCTTGCTGTTGAGGAGTGGCTTGACAACAGGAATTCGACATTTAAAGCCCACGTCCAGCATCTGCCTGTGTGTTGTTTCACACACAATATTGGTTATATTCACAATATTCTAATTTTCTGAGTTTTTGTATTTGAGGTTTTAATGAGCTGTAAATCATAATCATCAAAATTACAACAAACAAATGCATGAGATACCTCACTTTGCATGTAATGAGTCTATAAAATATATTAGTTTTACCTTTTATGTTGAATTGCCAAAATAAACCGACTTTTACACGATATTATAATTTTCCGGGTAGTACCTGTACATGACACTTTTCAGATTTTGCTCAAACTTTGTCCAAAAATACTTGATGGTACCAAACAAAAGTATTGGAGGATGTTAATGATCAAAGTGTTTATTTAATTAAATTAATGTTTAAATATGTAAATTTGTCTAGTATAAATGCCATTACCGTCATCCAGTGCCCACAGCATCATCTGGGGGTCTGAAGTCTAGGGTCTGAAAGGCTCATTTTGGCCCAAAGTGGTTTTCCGACCCCCACCACCAATGGTATCATTATCCTAAAACTTAGTTTGGTGGTGGGAAAGTTCCCAAATATGAGGGAGAGCCACATATCAAACAGTTACATTCACTGAACTGAATCCAAGGAACCCCCAAAAAGTGAAAAATCACTTGCCGCCTGGAAAAATTTTGGATTTTGGGGGCCCTCCTCTCACCCCTCTGATGTATCATGGTGATTCTGGCTGCAGAATCCTGATATATGGGCCAGAATACACCAGCACATGAAATGTTAGCTTCTTATCTGAGTTACTTGAGAAGTTATGGTCCCTCCAAAATGCTACAAAACAAAATGACCATTTCAGGTAAGTCAAAAGGGGAGTGACAATCAAATTTTAAGAAATTTTCACACAAATCAATATCAGAGATATTGACACAAAACTTGGGATTCTTTTGTTTGGTCCCATAAAGTATTTTAGGACAAAGTTTGAGCAAACTCCGAGAGGTGTATGTACTAGGCACCTCAATATTGGCTGTTTTGACATGGAATGACTCTATGGTGATATAGCTCATTGCAAATCAGCCTCTTGCAAAAGTTTGCTAATTGCTGCCCACGTCATCGCATTTAAGGCAATATTCTACTCCAGCAAGAAACTCTATAAATGATTATGTTCCTATTCTTCCTCAGACGATAAAGATTGAACAGATACTTGTAGTTCCATCAACTCAGCCAAGTATTTGTGAAAGGCATCAATCTGGTTTTTTACTTTTTAATGTGTGTCACCTGCCTCAATAAGTGTTAATTGTCCCCCAGCGCCGCGGTGGACATAGTATTAAGCTCCGTCCATCCGTCACGTCCGTCCGTCCGCCCGGCCGTCGGTCACATCCCGTTTGTTCTGAACACGATATCTCAAGAACGGTTTGACCGATTCCATTCATCTTTGGGGTCAAGGTGTATTAAAGGGGTGCTCACAGCCCACTCGATTTACGTGACCTTGGCATTATTCTCAAGGTCATTACGACCATTTGACCACTTACAAATACCTTTTCAACATGATGGGCCCTAATTTCTTGGCGCAGTGCAGTGGCGCAGCCCACACAGCGGTAATTTCTTCCGGTGCAGCCCGCGCAATGGTAATTTCGTGCGGTGCAACACTTTGGCAAGTTGGTAGATGGATGTGTGTTGAGATGGGTGTGGCGGAGTAGTAGGGGGAGGTGTCACATATTCATCATGACTCTGTGAATTTTGTGGCCAAAGGCTCCGCTGAAAGTACACAGAGAGCTCACCAGCTCCAACCTGGTTTACTTTCTGTGCAGTGGTGATTTGGATGACTGGTGCATAGTGCGCACACGTCACCGAAACTTCACAGGCAGGTTTCCAGAATGTCAGGCACATTTCAATGTAATAAATAATTACAGCAACCACTATTTAATGTGACTATCTGAATCAGTACATAAATTATAGTATCTACAGTATCTCACAAAAGTGAGTACACCCTTCACATTTTGACAATTAATTTATTATATCTTTTCAAGGGACAATGCTACAGAAGTGAAACTTCTATATATTCTTGAGTAGTCATGGTACAATATGTGTAGCAGTGTAGATTTACTGCACTGTCCAAATACCTGAACAAACAGTCACTATTTCCAAAATGGATGGCAACAAAAGTGAGTACACCACCCCAATTGATAATGGTCAACCAAGCAATGAAACGCGACTTGTTCATCATGTTCATGCTTTTGTCTGTTCGACTGGGCTATATGAGGTTGTGTAACATGTTGAAGGGTTAAATTGTAGTGCTTTAGATGCAATGCTCTCATTCTGGTCACTGTAGGGTCAACATGGCACCTCATGGGAAAGAACTCTCTGAGAATCTGAAAAAGAGAATTGTTGCTCTCCACAAAGATGGTCTAAGCTAAAAGAAGATCTGTGAAACCATGAAACTGAGCTACAGCACGGTGGCCAAGGTAATCCAGCGGTTTTACAAGACAATTCTGCTCGGAAAAGGCCTCGTCAGGGTCGACCGAAGAGGTTGAGTCCTCCTGCTCTGTGCCAGGTGCACAAGTTGGCTTCAAAAAACAGACGCAGGAGTGCTGGCAGCATTGCTAACAAGGTTGTAGCAGTGGGATAACAGCCTGTCAGTGCTCAGACCATACGCCATGCTCTGCGCAAAGTTGGTCTGCATGGCCGTCAGCCAAGATGGAAGCCTCTTCTGAAGCTAGCCCACAAAAAAGCTCACAAACAGTTTGTTGAAGACAACCAGTCCAAGAACATGAACTACTAGAACTATGTCCTGTGGTCTGACGAGACCAAGATAAACTTGTTCGGCTCAGATGGTGTCCAGCATGTGTGGCGGCACCCTGGTGAGAAGTATCAAAACAAGTGTGTACTGCCTACAGTCAAACATGGTGCTGACAGCGTCATGGTCTGGGGCTGCATGAGTGCTTCTGGTCCTGGGGAGCTGCTCTTCATTAATGGAATAATGGATCCAACATGTACTGTGAGATTCTGAAGCAGAACATGACGCCCCCCCTTCAGAAACTGGGCCGCACGGCTGTTTTCCAACATGATAACGACCCGAAACACACCTCCCAAGATGACAACTGCCTTCCTGAAGAAGCTGAAGGTGATGGTATGGCCAAGTATGTCTCCAGACCTGAATCCCATTGAGCACCGGTGGGGCATCCTCAAGAGGAAGGTGGAGGAGCAGCAGGTGTCCAACATCCACCAGCTCCGTGATGTTGTCATGGAGGAGTGGAGGATCCCAGCAACAACCTGTGCAGCTCTGGTGAATTCCATGCCTCGAAGAATCAAGGCAGTGCTGGACAACAAAGCCGGTCACACTAAATATTGACACTATGGACACAATTTGGCATGTTGACGGTAAGGTGTACTCACTTTTGTTGCCACCCATTTTGGAAATAGTGACTGTTTGTTCAGTTCTTTGGACAGTGCAGTAAATCTACACTGCTACACCTATTGTGCTATGACTACTCTAGAATATATTCAGTTTTCATTTCTGTAATGTTGTCCCTTAAAAAGATGTACTAAATTAATAGTCGAAATGTTAAGGGTGTACTCACTTTTGTGAGGTACTGTATATCGATTGTCCTGATGTCAGATCAAAGGCAGTTGGCACACGCAATGGAAACTTGACCTGACAGCCTTCAGAGTGTCAGTGCATTCTCTGTGGCATGTCGCGTGCTACACAACATAGCTGTATGCCATGGATGTCACTTTTTGTGAATTTGCATGTGCGTGAAATACCGCTTCAAAAACGGAATATTTCTTGGACCGGTTTCAGCTGCAACCCCTAATGGATTAATTGCAGTCTCTTCTTCTCGCGCGTATGTCATCATTTTGTGACTACAGGCATTCTGAACCATTGTGCCATATGAAGTTGAAGTTCTGAATAGCTCTATCTAATTATTTTGATTTTCACTGAATATAATGTTACACTTGAAGCCAACAAGCTTAAACGTGTAGGCTTGGCAGCTAAATACATTCACACATACCGACTGGGAGAAAAAGTGACTCGATTGTAACTAATGTTAGCATTTTTACTACGCCGAATTCATGTTAGAAATTAGTGAGAGCATTTACTGATGATCTTGGGCCAACTTAGGGTTAACTGTTGAGGATTAATATGATGAGCTCAAACAAATCAACTGATAAAGAGCCGAAGTTTTGGTAAACGTTTTCGGTCTGTTGTTTGGTGGATTTGGAATACAGAAGGTGCTCTTCCCGGACATTACATAGGTCACCTTATTCCAAATAAGGCAAGCCACGAGGGACGGAGGTGGGGCTGCAGCTCGCGATGCGCATTCATGTGATGTTACTCAACTTGAATTTCAATTTAGAGAACTGAATTTGAATTTTATGAACTGAATTTGAATGTGCAAACTGAATACAATGCTTCAAGTTTTCTCTTAAATTCAATACAAATAATTGGATTCAGTTTCAGATTACTTGTTCATTCAATTTCAAAACTGAAAAATTCAATTCAAACCCAAAATTCAATTCAAAACCTGAAAAAATTCAATTCAAAGCAAGTTAAATTCAATTCAAAACTAATTCAATTCAATTCAAAACTAATTAAATTCAATTCAAAACCAAAATTCAATTCAATTTCTGTTGGAACAAATTTCATTCCATAATCCAATATTTTAAAGGTGAGGAGAGGAGCTCATTTGATTCGTGAAGATTTGACTCTGCTGTCTTAAACCTGCTTACGCGGGTTCAAGCCTCGGCGTACCCACCGGCAGGGGTCGGCAGCTTTTTCAGAGTAGCGCACAATTGGCTATCGCGCTACAGGGTTTCAAATTGGGAAGGGACTGCCGGATTTGGGTATTCGATAACAGCTTTGTTTGTTGCTCCAGCGCCTCCTGTTGGCCAGACGGGCGCTTGTCAGGGTGACTCTGGCTTGGTTCATGTCCGGGTATCCTCCGCCCTAGTTCTGAACTTGCGAAGATTCAACCAGCGAGTGTATAAGAATCAGTGGCAGACAGGCATGTGCTTCGGAGGAGAGCCGTGAACTGTCTCACTATCCTGAGTTGGCAGCAAGGGGTCGCATACGAGCAAGCTTTGTACATAGTTCCCAAATTGAGCATTACAAATTCGGGTGGGATTGGAGATGCCAAATTTAAAAAAAAAAAAAAAACCTGCTCACACCTTCCCTCCTCCCTCTTTGACACTTGCGCTGGCGGAATGGACAGAGGCGGGACAGAGGAGTACTTGCGCCGGGCTGCGCCGGGCCGCGCCGGGCATGAAATTGCAAAATACGCCCGGACACACCCCATTCACTGCGCCTGGTCAACGAATTTAGAGCCCGATATCTCAAGAACAGTTTGACTGATTCCATTCCTCTTTGGTGTCAAGGTGTAATCGGGGCGGGGGACATAGTTTTCAGCTCTGTCCATCCATCCGTCATGTCCCATTTTTTGTGAATGTGATATCTCAAGAACGGTTTGACCGATTCCATTCATCGCTGGTGTCCAGGTGTATTAGGTGGGTGCTCACAGCCTACTCGATTTACTTGCCCTTGGCATTATTCTCAAGGTCATTACGACCATTTTACCACTTACAAATACCTTGTCAACATGATATCTCAAGAACGGTTTGTCTAATTCCATTAATCTTTGGTTCCAAGCTGTATTAGGGCCGGGGGACATAGTATTCAGCTCCGTCAGGCCGTCCGTCCGTCACGTCCCATTTGTTGTGAACGCGATTATCAAGAATGCTTTGACTAATTTTATTCATCTTTGGCTTCAATGTGTATTTGTGCGATACACCAACCCCTATCAATTTCCGTCACCTTTTGGGGGACATGGCCATTTTTAGTGGCAACACTTGTTTAATTATGCTTTCGCGTCAGAACACCCAACTTTCCTCTACGTGTGGCGATTAATTTAAACAGATTCCTCTCCCTGTCAACCACAGTCCCATCATCTTCTTGTCCATCCATATTGATTATCTTTCTTTTTACTCGTTTCAGGGCGCAATCAACATTTATCAAAAGTCACAGTTCATTTAAAAGGACAAAGGCTCTTGCTCTCCAAACATTTTCTAAGCACAGTGGTCCACAGTAAAACACTGTCCCACTCACGATCCTCTGATCCTCGAACAATATTCCAGACTTTGAGCTTGTCTTTTCCTGCAGTCAAAGGCTCCAAAAATCCATAATCCAAATCCTATTTTGACTTTTGTGTGACGACCATACCATTGTGTGGAAAAAGAAGGCGCTTGAATGAATGAACGCACACTCTTGAGTTAAAGTTGAGAACAAAAAATAATTTATTGAATCAAGCCCAGGAAAAAAATGAATGAGAAGTGTTTCAAAATAATAATTGAAATTAAACTTTACGAAAAACTAGTGGTTGAGTGATTTGATAACCAAGAGCATGGTCAAAATAGGGTTTTAAGCCACGCTCTCCCATTTTCCCAACCCCATGGTTCCAATGCTCCAAGTAATATAGCCTTCCCTTTGACCTCTCCCCTCAAACATGGCACCAAAGGTAACAAATGGCCATTTAACCAAAATTCAAACTACAAAATTCAAAACTACAAATTATATCTAGCCAATCCAACCATATGCAAAAAAAATATTAAATTTCATAAATTGTAAATACAAATGGCTGTAACATGTGTTAATCACAATCTGCTCATAGATAGAGCAATCAATAAAATATTTTACATAACATTAGACCACTGCGGAAAATAGGCTGCGTCTTTATTATCATCCTCATTGTTTTATAATTGTTTTTTCTATAAACGTTAGGCACTGTGTAGCCATCAGTTAGTCAACCACTCAATCAATAAATCAAAGATGCGTCCATCGTTTTTTTAATATGTGTTCATGCAATTGGCCGAAACTAGTATTGGGTGGTTTTAGATCTGAAGATCCATGGTAGTAATTCTGGAGGCCGAGTTTTTATTTCAATTCGGCTAATTGACCTATGGCTAAGCCCTGCCCCCTTCACTGACTCAGACAATCAACATTTTAGAACAGGTACTAATGGCTGGTATCACAGTCGGAGAGATTTTTCAGGATGCTGTCAAAGATTTTTGGCGATAGAAGGCTCAAATAATATCAACAAGTCTACAAAAAGGGTTACACTATGCATTGGACGGATACATTCATGAATTTAGAGTGAAGAAAGTCAACAAAAAGTTTAAATTAGAAGCAAAAATTTTTAGGTCTCAGTGCAAACACGATCAACTGCTTCTTTCTGTAACCCTCTCACACAACAAGCTGGAGGATCAGCATTGTTCGTGCACGGTAATAAATTTAATTTACGTACTATTATTGCTGCCGAATTTAAGAAATCTAACCTGACATGACTGAACTCCTTTTAAGTAAACAAGGTGACATGGTGAACAACGCGGGCAGGAGCTCATGTTAAGTCAACGTCCGTCAGCACTGAAGCTAACCATAGAGTTTACTAACTTTAGCTAACGTTAGCTATCTTAGCAATGTAAAAGATAACTTTACATTAATCCCCAGCGAAGTGACAAGATGTCACCTTAAACACAATGTTGACTTAGCTTGGAAAAAATATTGACATCCTTGTTGACCTTTGTTTGCTACGTTAAACTGATTGTGGGGTCTTTCACAAAGCTTTAGCCAGAGGATACACTTCTCTCGGTTATGATGTGGCTTTGGGAATGGTATAAAATACACCCCATCGCCAAGCCTCTCGGGATACCTTGTATCAGAGTTGCATTTACCTCAAGCACAGCGTTTGACCATTTTTTTTTAGCTATGAAACATTTTAAAACCCCATAAAAGTGAACAATTTGGAATTTCCGTAATGCATTTCAATGGAAGTTCAGGCTCAGAATGTCCGAATATATGGGGAGAGAAAACGCACTGTGATTGGCTTTTCGCATTTGGAGGCGGGGCAATCCATAGGTCAATTATTATATTGCCAAAACTATGTCCACATCCATGTCTGCCGCAGATCCTTTGTGGTAACCTGACAACTCAAAAACTATTTTATGGATCCTTTTCAAATTTTGTATGCCTTTAGATCATTTGAGTTTGGGATTTGCATTATTAATAATAATAAATTAATTAACTTGTTAATTTCCTGAAACACCTGAGTTCCATCATATTGCAAGACCTGGAAGCAATAACGCCTTTGAAATTGTCTCAGTAAATTTTTTCACCATGATAATTGCTAAATACTACAGCCAAAACATAAATAAATTTTGTAGTAAGGTAAGTAATTACATATATACTGACAACATGAAAAATAGTTATGTGTATTTTTTATTATCAATGCGAAAATCTAGGCAGTCCGATCACATATAACATAAAATTAGGTTCAGTGTGTTAAAATTTAATCAGACTATCTGGTCGAAAATTATTGCTAGGTTTTCATTTTTGTGAGTTTTTGATGTGGGTTTTCATCGAAATACGCTTTGCTGTTGGTGGAGGACAGCGTAGGCCATGTCTCGTATCACAGGTGTTTTTCTAACACAGCTTTATGACTATCAGCTGGCACATTGTCAGTGTTTCCTTGCTGACTGCGGTAAATTAAACTAGTATCTCAGCTACAGGCTCACAGCACACTTTGTAGTTATCTTCACCCAATAACACTAGTGGCATTTATCAGGAACGTGCTGTTTAGTCACTATATTATGGTAGAAATGAGATGACTAATTTACCGTGCAACTATAAAATGAACTTGAAGTGAAGTGGCCTGAGGAGTTAATGGCAAGACGTACAAATTATTTGTGAACAAAAGTATCAGGGAAGTTGTTGTTGATGTTGAGGATGCACGTAAAACACCACCAATGTCTTCCAGTGAAAGATTGCATGGATCAACATGTCAAACATGTCTTGACTTACAGGCAGCCGGCCACTGGAAGCAATGCACTGGACCTCATCAACCACTGATTAGGCTAACCAATTTGATATCATCATTCTCATTAGTATGTGAGGTTTTTGTTCTTTGTATGTGAAAATATTCACCCAAAATAAAGAATAATGTGCTATTTAAGTTCAAAGACCAATGGTTAATTTCCTGTCAGCGCTACTCGCAACTTGGCATACAGTTAAATTTGGAGGGTGAAGTTCCTCTTCCATGTGAATTCCATGGCACCAGTGGGAGTGCCATTTTAATTTGGTTGCGTGAGATGGCATTTGATATTTAACTGTAATACACGGCCGTCCATATAAGATTTAACTGTGGTGGAACCTATTTCTAATGTCCTTAGAATAACGTGTTGCGTAATTAAAGGTATTAACATAATGTATTGTGATTTTATCGTGCTTCAGTGTATCATTAGTGTAAAATTAGTTTAATGACTTTCAGGAATGCATTTGGCATTGATAATAATGTAACGTAATTGTGGAGCCTGTGAGCTATTTCTCACAGCCTGCTCGATCCTACTGCTGGTTCAAATATCATGGGTGCCAAATTGAGGGAAATTCCTTAGAACGCTTGTGTTCTTTTTCTTGGCGTGGTTTGGGTTCACTCGTTCCGTTGAACAGAAGGGTCACTTGTAGAGCAAGGCAGAGATATTCTGTATGATCACCTTTACATCCTGTCATGAAGAGTTCTCACCATGATGGCAGTGGTCTCTTCTAGGATGACAATGGCCCAAGCCCCATAGATCACAAGGGGTCTCCGAAGGGTTTTTGAGAATGAAAATGATTTGAAGCATTTGCCACTGTCTTCAGTCACCAGATCTCCAACCAAATGAACTCCTAGATTTTGGAACTTGTTAGCCAGCGCTCTCCGTCACCATCATCACATCAGAAAGTGAGGGAATATCCCAATTTGGAACAGTAATTTTTTGAATACTGAATGTGTTTTGCAGTCTTGGGTGCTGATTAGAAACAAAATTGATTGAGCCTAGTTTTACTTGTGTCCATTTGTAGCACAGTGATGAGCACCGAATGTGCGTAAGTCAGCAAAAGGGGTCCAGTGGCATGCCTACCTGGAATTTTTTTTAATGCTCCAATTGGGTAAGTTCTGGCTACGATTTTATCCCTGGTAAAGGCAAAATATTATGCATGAAAAGTATAGTATAAAACACATGGTCACATTTTTTATGAATGCCATGTCTATTATGCATCATAAGCACATTCATAACACATTTTAATACAATCATAATGCATCGTAAAACTCTTTATAGATGTTTATAATGATGCATGATGCCTTAAAACATGATTCATAACATAAGTGTGGGGCATAACGTAAGAAAATCTGCATTCATAATGATTTACAACCTTAAAGCCAGTCCTCAGTAGCACAACGCATTATACCCCATAAAATTTAGCCGATTATAAAGACAGATAGAGAAGCACTTGAAGGTAAAATTGCAAATGTTGAAACTGAGAAATTTTATCATTTTATCCACAAAATGAGCTCATTTCAAATTTGATGGCTGCTACAGGTCTCGAAAAAGTTGGGACAGGGGCCTGTTTACCATGGTGTAGTTTCCCCTCTTCTTTGTAACACAGAGTGGAGGCATCTGGGCATTGAGGGGACAAGTTTCTTGAGTTTAGTCATTGGAATTTGATCTCAGTCTTGTTTAATACAGGCTTCCAGCAGCTGGAGAGTTTTGGGTCTCTTTTGACTTTCCATTTAATTTTGTGCCAGATGTTCTCAATCGGTGAAAGATCAGGACTGCAGGCAGCCCAGTTGAGCACACGGACTCTTCTCCTACGAAGCCATGCTTTTGTACAAAAGTAATAGCTTCAGTATGTGGTTTTGCATTGTCCTGCTGAAATACACAAGGCCTTCCCTGGAATAGATGTCCTCTGGAGGGGAGAATATGTTGCTCTAAAAACTTTACATACCTTTCAGCATTCATGGTGCCTTTTAAAACATGCAAGTGTCCCACAACATATGCACTAATGCATCCCCATACCATCAGAGATACTGGCTTTTTAAATGAACGCTGATAACAGAAGGGGTGGTCTTTCTCCTCTTTAGCCCAGAGGACTCGACGCCCATGATTTCCAACAAGAATATCAAATTTCGACTCGTCTGACCACAGGACACTTTGCCACTTTGCTATAGTCCATTTTAAATGAGCTGTGGCCCACAAAACACGGCAGCGCTTCTGGATCATGCTCAACTATGGCTTCTTTCTGCATGATAGAGTTTTAGGTGGCATCTGTGGATGGCACGCTGGACTGTGTTTACAGACAGTGGTTTCTTGAAGTATTCCTGGGCCCATTTAGTAATGTCAATGACAGAATCGTGCCGGTGAGTGATGCAATGGCGTCTGAGGGCCCAAAGATCACAGGCATCCAGTAATGGTCTTTGGCCTTGTCCCTCACGCAGAGATTTTTCCAGTTTCTCTGAATCTTTTGATGATGTTCTGCAATGTCGACGATGAGACCTTCAAATCCTTTGCAATTTAACATTGAGGAATGTTGTTTTTTAAAAATATTACACAATTTTTTTACACAAGCCTGCACAGGTTGGAGAGCCTCTGGCCATCTTTACTTCTGAGAGACTCAGCCTCTCTGACAACCCTTTAAGAGCCAATCATGTTACACACCTCAGTTAATTACTTGCTAAATGTTCTTTCAGCTGATTCTCTTCTGTATAAATAGCTTTTTCAGCCCTTTTTTGCCTGTGTCCCAACTTTTTTGAGACCCGTTGCAGCCAGAAAATTTGGAATAAGCTCATTTTCTGGATAAAAAGGTAAAATGTCTCAGTTTCAACATTTGAAATGTTATCTTTGTTCCACTGTAAATAATATATTAGCTCATGTGATCTGAAAGTCATTGCATTTTGATTTTATTCACAATTTACACTTCATCCCAACTATTTTGGAATTGGGGTTTTATATATACTGTACTATTTATGCACGCAGTTACAATATTCTCTCACTAGATGGCACACCTGGACCAGTTATCGAATATTCACCAGCAAGCCGACCTCGAACACAGTTTGCCATATTGGCGAGTTCAGTCCCAACTACCAACCCTGTTTTTCTAGACTTTCATAAATGGAACTCCTCAGCTAAGCCTCCTGTGCAAACTGCTCAATATAATTGCCCATACTATCTATTCAGCAATTCCAAAAATGCTCTCTTGTTACCGAAAAATTTGTTGTCCTCTGTAGCAACCACTTAATCTATACAGAGCCAGTGGTATTCAAATTAGTAGTTAAGAAAAATCAGTGTTCTGAAGCAAATGATATTCATACTGTTATTCTTCTATCACTATCATTCATTTTCTATCGTTTCCCTTATGCAGAAGTACTTCTGGGCCAGGACGGAAAGGCGCGACCACCGCAAATGCATAGCACCTCATGACACTCCGTCTGGGGCTACAATAATGTCTTTTTGTGATTAAAAAACAGACACTATCCAGTTCTTCAAAATCATTGGTAAACCATTTGCAATCAATGATTGTCTGTAGTCTGGAACTCACAGACATCACTAGAGACTTAGGGGTCTTTTCTCCCATTGGCGCGATTCTAGTTAAGCGCTTTTGAGTTATGGGTATTCTCCCCTACTCGCTTCGATCACCCCACAGCGCTTAATTTCAGTATGTAAGCGGCCTTATGAAAGAGGTGTGACTAATCCAAAAGAGAGGCAGACTCTGCACAAAGCTCATTGATTATGGCTATCAGGAAAACATGGAGCGAGGATTTTCTGAATAACCATGAAAATGCAGTTGTGGTCCATGGAAAACGCAAACCAAACTTTCAATTTGAATATCGTGGGCCTGCTGATAGAACCTCGTATCTCCAAACTGATAAGAAACAAAAACTCATATGTCCACTATTCTTACATGCAGAATTAAACATGTTTCATTTAAATTAGATTTTAAATTATATTTATCAATTTATATATATTCTTTATTTTATATTTATTTTCCTGTGAAGTTAATCATTTTGAAGATACAAGGTTTTATCAGCAGGCCCACGATATGCGGCTGTAATAGTAGGCCTATGTATGTCTGTGCCAATTACAAGATGTAATGCAGACATCTCTTTTTTATTTCTTACTCTAGTCACCATGGCAGTAAAGCTATGCAAACAAACTAATTGCCTCGATAATGAAATAATAAAGAATTTAGCGCTTCTCAACCAGTGTAATCAGAGCATTGAAAATGTGCCTCTCCTACACTAGCCTGTTTGTTCTGTGGAAGACAGGGAAGAAGACAACGAGAACACCAAGTCACACAAAAATAACAATCAATGACAGTTTATATCAGGGGTGTCAAACTGACCCGTAAACGGGCCAAGAGGCTGCAGGTCTTCAATCCTACCAAGTAGAATCTCACCTGAAAGCACTGATTTAATCAACTGTTCTGGGCCTGCACAACTGATTAGGTGTATCAGGTGCGCTTCTGCATTGTTGGAGTGAAAACCTGCTGCCTCTTGGCCCGTTTACAGGTGAGTTTGACACCCCTGGTTTATATGATCTCATTTAGAAATTGCGTGCTTGAAATTTCAAACTACTCCGATGTCCGGTTTGCAACTTAAGGACAAGGCAACGCTTCAACAAACAAAGGATTCTTACCCCGCACGCGGAAAAATCTGCATGGCGAAAGCCAGGGTCTCTGCACACCAGAGAAGTGTGCACGCAACAGGTGTTGAGCAACCATCATCTCTGGTGCATTTCACTGCACCGAGGAGGAGGTGGCATCCACTCTTTCTGCAGTGGAAGTGCATGAAGAATAACTTGGAGTGGATACGGATGAAGGAGGGTTATGTAAAATGGTCATATTTATTTGCCTATGCCCATAGTATCACTGTGTTAGATACTTGAAACAAGCTTAACCCCTTTCCGTACAGAACTGCAAATTTAAGAACGTAGTTACAGTACTCGACCACGAGATGGCACCCCCGGATCAGTTATTGAATATTCACAAGCTGGCAGAGCTGAAACACGATTGAGAGTATGGAGAAGTTCCCTCCAATCCCTGTTTTTCAGGAGTTGCATGAATAAAACTCCTCAGCTAAGCCTGATGTGCAAATTGGTCAATATCCTTGCCCATAGTATCGATCCAGCAGTCGAAAAACATGATCTATTGCGACAGAAAAAATCATTGTCCTGTGTAGCAACCACTTTAGCTACAGTGAGCCAACGGTATTCCAATTAGTGGTTCAGAAATATCAGTTTTCTGAACAAAAAATTCTACATAATCAATACTATCTCACATTCTACTGTCAATTACAGTCATCGCATGCAAAAAATGCGTAGTTCCCTACCGTGGATTTACGTGTAGATTCCTTCATCGACAAATTCAGCGCTTCCTTATATCTACCCAAGTACTGGTGTTGATAGCCAATCACTCAAATATACACTCAGGCTCTTCTTCGTAACTGCGCAATTACACTTCATGCTCTCGTGAAACTTCTGCGGTAACAAAGTATTGACTGGCTCATTTCTTATCCAATTCCCGAGTGTTTAAACATTCTACAGTAAGCGAAACACATTGATTAGACAAACACAGAGCATACAAGCCTAGGCGTATCAGCAGGCTGGGTTGCATCCTGTCTACGTTGCGCACATTACATGGCTGACATAGACGCGACTTAGAGCAAAGAAGGCTTGCAAAACTGGCCTTGAAGTGTCCAGTTACATTTACAGGATTTAAATGAGATAAGGACATGGTCAATGGGAATTATTTTGAATGGAACAGGACTGGAGGGTTCCTTCTACTGGATACATCGGTCTCCGGAGGAGGGATTCATGAAAAAGGTTAGGCCTTTGCTTTTTACTTTTGCTTTTCGTTTTGGAATGAATACCGTATTCTACAAAGTTGAATGCCAAGGTTTTTTTCCTGTTTAAAACGTGAACTTCCCATGCATTTGGATGGACCCCCTGGTACGTTCATTGCACGGTTCTGTTGAATCCAGGGAGGAAATATATAGTTTTATCTACCCTGAAAGTGGAATGTCTATTCTGTTAAAATCAGGTATATTTCAGAATTCAGATATCACTGAGTTAGTGAGTTGTACTTGTTCCTTATAAGTGTTGAAACAAGTTTGTGTGCTCGGATGTCAGAACTGCCGGTTTCATTGCAGAGTGAATGTCCTGACCGTTTAATCAGCAGTTTATTTATTGACTGTGTGCTGGCTTGGGGGACTTAGAAGAAAAATGGACAAAACTCTAAACTTTATTATGGAGAAAAGTGATTTTTTGTGTTTGGAGAGGTTACTGGTGACCACTGATGTTCAGCTGCACTTATATTGATAAATTCATGATAAACTCAACCAGAAAATCATTAGTTCATATAAAATTTCATGCCTCAAAACTTTATTTGTGTTAAATACATGATTATTTGATGATTTGACAGTGCAGCATTTCAGACTTCGGGGAGACACTTGGGTGATGTGTAATTTGGCTAATAGCATGTAGGTAATCTAGAATGTAATGTTGAAGATGAATTCTACTTGTGGTGAAGGAGTTTTTGATCCGAGAAATGTATAGATTTGAGCCCCAGCAGTTTTTGCATTCTCAGTATGTTTTTTTTTGGCAATTTTAATGGTGAATTCTGATGAAGATTTTTTATGTTTGCAGTCCATTTTCTCTACTAAAATCTTGAAAATAAACTGAAATACGATGTCATTCTAAATGCTGTAAGTGTTTTTTCTGAGTAAAGCCACAGTTTTCCTCTTGATGAAGCTTAAATCTTGAATTATATAGCATTAAATTGGGTAACCCATAAATAGCCAAATTTGGCTTCTGAGCAAAGGGGTTAATATGGTTTCAAATATTTATTGTATTTTTTGGCATTTCAAGCAGTTGCGCAGTACGTAGACGTCTTGGGCCGAGCCAGGGAATTTGGCGCCGACCCTTATTATGCGCGTATCATGATTGCACACAACTTGAACATTAATGCTGTGCTGATGTCTTCGGTCTCTGTACTTATTCTTATTAGTGGAAGGGGTTCTGATTGCAACGTGAGTACAATCAATGGCTCACACAACACTGGGGAACCTGGCGACCCGGTAGAACCCCCACTTAACTCTCCTTCTTTCAGCTGGTGTTTCGGGGAACTTTGAAGTGGCTGATGTGGTGCAGCATAACGTCAACCAACTGTGTCAGACACCTTGACACAGACGCCTGTGATATGTGCATGACATCACCAGCCAATATCTGGAATGACCCAGATGCCAGGACCGAGAACGCAGTTGTGACCTTGATGACCACCAGTATGTTTGTAAAGCGTTTGTAATTGAACTAATTGGAAGACAGGCTGTTGCGTAATATCATATGATGATTTCATTTGATAATATATTATGGTTATGAGAAATGTAGTATAGAAATAAGGATGAACAATCGAATATTGAATGTCTCAACCTTTACCATGTTCAATGAAATAAAATTAATGTTAATATTCGGCCTATAACCGACATCAAACGCAATATTCCATTTCGCCTTATGTTGGCGCTTGACCTTAATACAGCCCTCAAAAGCGCTTAACAGAAAAAGCGCGCAAGCCAGGGGGAGAATACGCGGAAGTGTTATTTGCCTGAGAAACGCCCGAAAACGCCCTGATTTTGGCCTTGCTCCGCCCCAAGTGCATAACTGCTTTCAGGGCGCGTAATGCACAGACTTAAGTCAAGGGGAGAATACGCGTAGGCTGAAAAGCGCGTAGCTACAAGCTTTTTTCGACTTACGTGCATGGGAGAATAGACCCCTAAGTTTTTTCCCTGGTGATGCCCTTCCCGGCCCTCACAGGAGCTGTCTTCAGTTCCTGTCTTGTTTTTGGGGTGTTTTCCATCAGCAAGTGAAATATGTGCTCAATTGGATGCAGGTAATATGACTGACTTGACTATGGTTCAGCATCTTTGCCGAGTCATTCCATATCAAGTGGACCAAATTTCCAGATGGTCTGAACCTGACCCACTCAAAAAATCTGGCAAAAATATGTGCTGTACGACATGACTTAAAATTCACGCATGCTAAAATCTAGACCTCTCGGTCAATTAACCCCTGAGATATGGCCCTCGCAGTGTACAGCAACCTTGCAAGTTTCTGCATTCATTGAATTTTCACTGGTTTTCTATGGTCAATTTTGAATCTTTCCTAAAAGCTAATACTCTCCTAAATGGCGATTCTTGCAAAACATTTTACAACGTACGTATATTTCAAATCTGGCATCATTTTTGGGCTAGGGGTCACCTGAAATTTACTTCAGCCATCCCAAATCCGGGAGAAGTTCATGACGCTGAAATTTGTCAGGATTTTGGACAGCCCTAGGACTATACCTAATGACTGAAGAATATTGTACTTTGGCATGTTTTACCACAAAATGAGTAACTTTAACCCCAAATATTAAAAACAACTATGAAGTAAATTCTAAGTATTTTAAATTCACTGCAGAATATAATGTGTTTGCATGTTCATAGGCAGGATATTTGAAGAATCATTACTGCACTGATATTTTGTTTCTTATTACCCCACCCCACCCGAAGGGGGAAGGCAAGGGGTATTGTTTTTGGTTCGGTGTGTTTGTTTCTTTGTTTGATTGCTAACACTTTAGCAGCAAAACTGATGGCCAGATTCACTCCAAATTCGATTTAAAGATTGCCACTGACCAAGAATAGATCCCTATTGAATTTAGGAAAAGTAGGTCAAAATATGTGCGAGGGGCAGGGTTTGTTGTGCCTGGCACCACTTGTTTCTAATATTTTTAAAGACCGCTTGGGGGGCATAAATGGTGATCCCAGAAAAACTTTTTGCGTGGATTGCAAATTTCCCATCAGATTTGGGGTAAGAGTCGCCTAACGAATATTATCGGAGGCCCATTTTGGATGGGAAATTTGCAATCTACGCGTCCTTCTGGGATCACCATTTATGACCCCTATCAGGTCTTGAAAAATATTAGAAAATGCAGTGCAGTACTGATTCATCAAACCTCCTGCCTACAAACCCCAAAACACACCATATTCAGCAGTAAATTTAAAATACTTAGAATGAAGTCCACACATTCATACCTGGAAATGTTGAAGTAGACAGTCCAAATATTGTAATTGAGCAAGTTTCAGAATTTTTTTCTCCACTGCTTGGGTAAGAAACCAGTGTTGCCATTTGGTGAAATAATACTGCGGAATGGATTTGAGACCCCTTTAAAACCACGACAATACATGTAATAGTCGTATTTAATATTTGGGGTCAGAGTTACACATTTTATGGTTAAATATGCTGAAGCACCATATTCTGCAATCATTTGGTGTAGTCCTAGAGCTGTCCAAAATCCTGAAAAATTTCAACATCATGAATTTTTTCCTGATTTGGGATGCTCTAGTAAATTTTAGGTAACCCCTAGCCCAACAAGAAAGGCCCGCATTTGAACACCCTCGGCCCGACTTATGAAGTGTCCCAGAACAATTACACAATAACCAAAGTAGAAATCCACAGAACGTACTTTTACAAATACAAAAATGCCCGAAGTCCCACAAAAATTTTGAAAAATTCAAATTGTTTTTCACTAATCTAGAGCCCCGCATATATATGATTGTTCGCCCAGGCATAAACCCCCTAGCTCAAATGCTTCATCAAAATCAGTCCACGACAAAGTTTTTTTTTTAAAACGCCAAAAATGCAATTTTTTCCCCAAAAAATGGTCCGATCTGAAGAAGTCTTTCCTGGCCTGGATTCCCTAAATTACCGCGAATGTTTTGGCATGAGTAACTAGTTTATTGATGCTGACTTTAGAGGTGCACACACGGACAGACGGACAGACAGCTGACGAACTGATGACAATACCCTTTGGCCTGAAGTCGGGCCGAGGGTAAAAATGATGCCAGATTTTAAATCTAAGTAAAAAGTTCTTCTAGAATTTAACATTCAGGAGAGTATTACCTTTTTAGGAAAGATACAAAATCAACCACTTAACACCATTGAAAATTCAATGAATGCGGGAACTTCTAAGGTTGCTGTACACTGCAACGGCCGTATCTCAGGGGTTAATTGACCTAGTGGTCTAGATTTTGGCATGCACAAATTTTATGTTGTGTAATACAACATATATTTGCCAGATTTTTGTGAGGGTGTGAAGTTCAGACCACTAGTCTAGTTGAGATGGAATGACCCTTCCTTAAAAAAATCTTGGGTTGTTCTTGCAGTTTTTCACCATCAGTCTGCACTGTAAAGCATTTTCCAATGGGGACCCGCCCGATATCTAAAAAGAGCCTGTATGTAAGGTGAACGTCATTCTCAGAACCCGGAAGTCGGGCAAGCGAACAATAGGAGGCAATGTGCTAAGTTAGAAAAAGTAGGTTTTAAAAAGTAGGTTTTTGGGCGATTTTATCAACTTTTATTTTAGATCTTACTTGTTGACAATGGGGACCTCGGGTGCGTTTCCTAAAACCATAGTTTTTTAACAACGCTAGCAACGTACGTAGATCGTCCATTCACTGTCAATGGCTCCAACTATGTAAGTTGTCACCTGTTCTTTCGAGAAAAGTATTCCTGGCTCGGCAGAGCAGACTGAGCAATAGCAACAATGGCTCTGAAAAAAATTCACTTCACTATCGACAGCAAACGGGGATAAAGGGCCGTCCAGAAGCCGTGACAATAACAACCCTTTTTTCATTTGCGCTTAGCCAGCTACAAAAATGCAAAAGCAAGGTGTTCAATGCTCGAATCATGGCAGGATAACGGGGGAGGCTTTGTATTCATGCTTTAATTTGTGACAGGTTTATAATGGTAAGCTCACTTGGTAACAGTTCGTTAACCTACTTGAGAATACACCAGTTGCATGATTCTATGCTAGAATTTGAAGTTATTCCACCTATGTTGTTTGGATTTTCTTTCGCAGCGGCCGCGATTCATTTGTCCAGTATTGTTCATTTCGGTTCAAAAGCAGGCATTCTTGGATTGCAATTGCGATGGGATACTGCTTATTTCAAACCTCGCAGTGCATGTAAAGTCTGTTGATGTTCAAAAATAATTCTAGGTAAGGGAACAAAGCTTGTGAAGACTACAAAAGGAGTTTTTTACACCTATCACAGCTGGTGGGTCTATATAAGTATCAGAAGGCAGCAGGTTAACCAGGTTACCTGGGCGTTAAGTCGCAGCCCGAGACGGGGGAGAAAGAGAGGAGTGTGACTACATTTAGTGCTCATCATTCACCCATTCATTTAGTGTAATCAGTTAATATTCATCAATATATGCCTCTGGAGGAGTAATTCTATTTTTAAACTACCTTTAAAGCACACATTTCCGCTTCATTCCAAGGAGAAAAAACGAATAACAAGCAGCTAAGGGCATCTCCTTTTCAATGGTTCGCTATGCCAGATGCAATGCTTCCTAGACATCCGCATCACGTGACGTGATGATTATTCACGTTTTTCTTGATGTCATCTAGGGGAGTCCCCATTAATTCTGATCTATTTTGTGGAATCTAAGCAAATAATATTGCCCAGTAGAATTCAGAATTTATCCTTCTGCTTTTATCAACAGGCTCTTCACCTGTAAAAACAAGGGAAACATTCAATTAGCAGCCAATCATGCCCACTCCTAACCTCTCTTCACTGATGAGGTGATATGCCTCAGATTATGAGCCGTTTCTTCCCTCCTCCATACCCTTCTTTACCTGCCTTTTGGGTATAAGTTAAACTTCGTCTTGTTTGTCTGAAGATATTGTTCCAGAACATTGGTTGCTATTGCTGACCTCTTGGCTCTGCTGTGGCACTGTTCCTCGGTGATCATTCTGCTTTGGTTGGGACAGAGAAAGGCGTAAGGGCACTGTAGCAGAAGATTAACTCTTATTACAAGGGGTTTGCTGATAGTTTGTGTGTAAAAGCTCAAACATTAAAAGAGGAAAGACGCTTTGCTCACAAGGTATAACCTTTGTCGCCGTGTGGGCAGGGAGATACTTCCCCACCATTATTTCCCTTTGTGAAAAGGTTACTTGTCTCGGTTAGCAAATAGCAGAATTAAGTCGATAATCTGGTCATTTAAAAGCGACGGGGGTTTTTTTTGGCATGGGTTTCGGTCTCCCGGGAGCAAAGTGAAATAAACTTCATGCTAAATAACTAGCTAACTTAGTAAATTGTTTCATATACGAAATAAAATTCAAGTACTGTGCTACTCTCACTTGATTTTTCTTAAGCTAATTCGGGTAATGAACTTTAGCAAGCTTCTCAAAGCTATGAAATATTATCAAATTACTTGAATGTCCAGTTACAGATTGGGTTGGTTTCAGATGTGGGTGCTTGCCTTTCATACAGTCTTGTAGCCAATAAATATTGACTTTCACCCGGGTTTTTATTCTTTTTCGGTCTTTCTTTTTTACCACAAAAACATCTTGCCAGGTTAGCTGTTTAGTGTTCCCTTCTGGTTGCTGTGCCTGGATCAGCGTACCAAATTCAAGCCTTGTTTAATTAGCTCGCATCGTAAGGGGGCGTTCACCTGGCCCACTGGAATTAAATGTTCCTCTTAACCGGAGTTTTACTCTTTTGGCATCTCCTTTATACCGAAGGGCTCGTACACACAAACATATTGCTAATTACAATATTTTAATATTTTCCTGTGGTCGCTGTGCCTTGAATAGCTCCTCAAAGTTTGTTTGCGGGTTTGAGTGCTTAGCTACATCCTGTTAGATCCTGTTTTTTATATATCGAGTTTGTATCTATTTGGTATTTCATGTTTGATAACTGGAACTAAGCCCCTGCTAAAAGAGGCTAATTATCCATTTACTTTGCGTTTCCACAGTTTCTTCCTTGAGTGCTGCTTAGGGCTTCTCAGGTTAAGAATTGTGGGTCCTGTGCTTGGTAATAATAATTTTCTTTGCTGTCTAGGGTGAGCTACGTCAATAGTAAGGGGATCCAAAATGTGGCCAAAACTGTGTGACGGTTGCAGAATGATCGCACTTCAGGAAAGTGATTTCCAGGGCGGGTTTGTCTGCCGCCGGTGCCAGCTCATTGAGCATCTTGAGAGCAAGATCCTTGATCTTCAGGGCCATTTAGCAGCACAACATGGTTTGCAATCGGTAGAGTTCCTAGAGGAACTGAGCAGGATTTCGTTTCGAAAAATTGTGTGTACACCACAGCAGGGTAAGGGGGAGACCCCAGATCAGGCAGGGAGAGAAAATTGGGTGACTGCAGGACATCAGTGCAGGAAAGGGCATGCACATTGTACAGCAACAGCTTCTCCAGTGGTTGAAGTGTCCAACCGATTCCAGCCTTTGCAGGAACTCGATCTGGCCCCTGACCCTGAGAGGGGGGGACTGATGAGCCACTGGGCACCCTGCTGGCCTCTTTCCCTCAGAAAAGAGAGTTAGTGATAGTGGGGGACTCAATTATGAGAAGGATAGACAGCAGAGTTTATTTGCCTGACAAGGAGTCTCGTACAGTGTGTTGCCTGCCTGGTGCCCTGGAAGCATGCGGACAAGCTCTTAGCCAGAGCAGGGAGGGATCCAGCAGTCATGGTCCATGTTGGGACAAATGACATTGATTAGGGTAAGGTTGAGGTTCTGCAAGACAAATTTGTGGAATTAGCGGAAAAGCTGGGGGGCAGATCCTCCACAGTGGTGTTTTCCGGATTCTACCAGTACCACATGCAAGCAGAGGGAAGCAGAATCTTATCTGGAGGTTTAACACGTGGCTATGAACCTGGTGTAGGAAAGAGGGGTACAGGTTTATGGGGCACTGGAACTTCTTCTTGGACAGGGGTGATTTGTACAAGCTAGACTGGCTACACCTGAACCGGAGGAGTACCTTTGCAGTGGGTCATATATTGAGAGTAGCACAGGGTTATTTGAACAAGGGACTTTGGGGGGGGACCAAAGGGTAAGTGCAGTCATAATTGCCTGAAATGTTATTTAAATGCTAGAAGTATAAAAAATGAATTTCCAGAACTTCAGGCGGGTAGGATTAGTGAGGGCTGTGACCTAGTTGGGATTACAGAATCTTGGCTTTGTGAAGAGGATGGAGACAAATATAATATTGAAGGTCATATGCTCTTAAGGAAGGATAGATCTAATCAGAGAGGTGGGGGTGTAGCACTCTATGTGAATGAAAACATTTGTGTTTCAGGAAATTCCTGAAATCAAACATTCCCTGCCCTGTGAAGATATCTGGGTCAGACTCATTGGCAAACACGAGACAGATTCAAACATAGGAATATGCTATCGACCACCAGCTTTGGACAGTGTTGTCAATTAAATGCTCATTTAAGAGGATTAGGCAAGCTTGTAGAAGATTACGAACTAGTACAATGGGAGATTTCAATTATCCTGGTATCGATGGGGCAATGATGAAAGGACAGGGTAAAGGGGATGAAGAATTTCAAGATGTTATACATGACAATTTATTGGTGCTGTGCGTTCATAAACCTACAAGACAGAAGGTAATTTTAGATTTAGTGCTCTGTTATGACCCTGATAGAATTTGCAATGTAGATGTACTGGAGCCTCTTGGGACTAGTGATCATTCTAATGTTAGCTTTGACGTTTCATTGCAAGTTAAAAAGTTATCTTTGAAAACCAAAATTTTCAATTTTAGGCAAGCAAACTTTGACAGGATGCGCTCATATTCAAGCGAAATATGTTGTAAAATGGGAAACTCTCGTGGATGGTATGTCTGTAAATGAGATGTGGGATAGATTCAAAGGAGTTTTACTTGACTCACAATCCAGATTCATTCCAAAGGTGTCCACAAGTAAGCTGAAGAAGTTGAATCCTCAGTGGATGACTGCAGCTATTCGTAGGATTTTGAGGGGAAAGGAATCTTTAGAAGATCTACATAAAGGACAGAAATGAGAACACTAAGGCCAAATACTGTAAAATCTGGGGTGTTGTCTAAAAAGAACTGAGGAATGCTAGAAGACTATGAAAGGCTAATTGCAGAAAGGGCAAAAACTTATCCCAAGCGCTTTTTTCAGCACTGTAGTAGAAAAAGGAAAGTCAAAGAGGAGGATATGTGTATGAAGAACAAAGATGGATCACTGCTGTATGAGAATAAGGATATTGCTGATACCTTAAATAGTGACATTGTTTTACCTTGGAGCGGGTTTTTATTGGGCATGTCCAATGCTCAGGATTATTGAGCAGGATTGAGGTTAGGGATAATTATGTATTTGACAAGTTGACAAAACTATATATCAATACATCGGCCGGCCCTGATGGCTCATTCCCTAGAGTGCTCAGGGAAGTTAGTGAGATCATCTCTAAACTACTCTGTTATTTTCAGACGGTCTTTAGAAACAGGAGAAATACCAAATGATTGGAAACAGGGCAATATAATACCAATATATAAGAAAGGGGACCGTACAGAGCCAGGAAATTACAGGCCAGTCAGTTTAACTTGTATTGCATGCAAAATACTGAAATTTATCATAAAAGATGAGCTGGAATTATTTCTTGAATGTAATAATATTTTGAGGGATAACCAACATGGTGTCCGTAAGGGAAGGTCAAGCCTAACAAACCGTCTGGAAGTTGTTGAAGAGGCCACCAAGACTTATGATCAGAGCAGGGCTTATGATATCATATACTTGGATTTTCATAAAGCATTAGATACAGTACTGCATGAGAGACTCATTTTTAAAATGAGCTCCTTTGGAGTTGCAAGAGGTATTCCGGAGTGGAATCGAAACTGGTTACAGGACAGAACACAAACTGTGATTAGTGGAATCTTATCTGAGCTAGGTGTGCTGGGGAGTGGAGTCCCTCAGGGAATAGTGTTTGGTCCCCTGCTCTTCCTCATCTACATTCCTTGATAGGAATACTGGAAGAAAATAAAAATTAAATTTGCGGATGATAGTGCCGGTAAATTGTGAGGCTTGGCAAAAAGTTTAGAGTGTACTGATGATTTAGATATAATCCAGAATTGGGCCGAAATGTGGCAAATGAAATTTAATGTAGCTAAATGGGAAGTCCTACATGTAGGTAATAAAAAAATTAGACAGGATTACTTCATGGGAGGTTTAAAACTGGAATATGCTCCACATTAAATACCTCACAATACCACACCTAGACAGTTCTGGGGACCATACTTTAAGGAAGATAAAACTCTAGAAAAAGCTCAGAGAAGAGCCAGTAAGCTTATACCAGGTATAAAGGATGAAAGCTATGAGAAGAGGCTCATGATCCTTAATCTCTTTTAGTCTTAGGAAAAGGAGACTAAGAGTTGATCTGATTGAGGTGTTTAAATATGTTAAAGGGATTAACAAAGTGAATTATATAAGATTTCCTTGACCAAGTTTTGTTAGTAGAACTCGGGGTCACAAATAGAACTTAGCCAAGGATACATTTTGCACTGATATTAGGAAATATTTTTTCACCCAGAGAGTAATCTCAGTGTGGAATAGCTTGCCTGACAATATTGTTTAGGCAGAAACCTTGGGAATTTTCAAGAGCAGGCTTGATTTAGCGCTGGATACCACTGAGTCATTGAGTGTCTGAAGTGATAGATTCACTATTGAAATAAGAAACTGGCGACCCTAGTTAGGCTGAACGGCCTGTTCTCACCACTCATGTTATGTCAACCATGCAGGCACTGGAGATTTTTTGGGCAAGATTCCTGTTTTTGAGCCTTACAGATAATTAATATGTTATTACCAAACATCCATATTTACACCAGTGGAGTCTCCTTGTGATTGCTGACTTTGGCACTGATACTCTCTTTGACCATAGAAACATCTCTGCTTCTGGGGCTGGGCAATTATGTATTCTATACTCTGTCAAGGTGGCTGTACACATGCTAAAAATTCAGAGGGCAAAATTAGATAACTACAACCCCTATTCCAAAATAGTTGGGAGGAAGTGTAAACTGTGAATAAAATCAAAATGCAATGACTTTCAGATCACGAGCCAATATATTATTTACAATAGAACATAGATAACATTTCAATTGTTGAAACTGAGACATTTTACATTTTTATTCACAAAATGAGCTTAATTCAAAATTTCTGGCTGCAACAGGTCTCGAAAAAGTTCAAACACTGGCAAAAAAAGGTCTGAAAAAGCAATTAATATATAACAGAATCAGCTGAAAGAATATTTTGCAAGTAATTAAGTTAACTGGCATCAGGTGTATAACATGATTGGCTATAAAAGGGATGTCTTAGAGAGGCTGAGTCTCTCTGAAGTAAAGATGGCCAGAGACTCTCCAATCTGTGAAGGCTTGCGTAAAAAAAATTGTGGAATACTTTAAAACAATGTTCCTCAGCGTCAAATTGCAAAGGCTTTGAAGGGCTCATCATCAACTATGCATTACGTCATCAAAAGATTCAGATAAACTGGAAAAATCTCTGTAAGGGACAAGGCCGAAGAACTTTACTGGATGCCCGTGATCTTCAGGCCCTCAGATGCCACTGCATCACTCACCGGCATGATTCTGTCATTGACATTACTAAATGGGCCCAGGAATACTTTAAGAAGCACTGTCTGTAAACATAGTCCTCTGTGCCATCCACAGATGCCATCTAAAACTGTCATGCAAAAAAGAAGCCATTGTTGAGCATGATCCAGAAGCGCTCCATGTTCTGTCGGCCAAGGCTCATTTAATATGGACTGTAGTAAAGTGGCAAAGTGTCTTTTGGTCAGACAAGTCCAAATTTGGCATTCTTGTAGGACATCACGGGCGTTGTGTCCTCTGGGCTAAAGAGGAGAAAGACCACCCCTCCTGTTATCTGCATTCAGTTCAAAAGCCAGCATCTCTGATGGTATGGGGATGCATAAGTGCATACGGTGTGGGACACTTGCATGTTTTAAAAAGCACCATGAATGCTGAAAGGTATATAAAGGTTTTAGGCAACATATGCTCCCCTACAGATGACATCTATTCCAGGGAAGGCCTTGTGTGTTTCAGCAGGACAATGCAAAACCACATACTGCAGCTATTACGACAGCATGGCTACGTAGTAGAGGAGTCCGTGTGCTGAACTGGCCTGCCTGCAGTCCTGATCTTTCACTGATTAAGAACTTTTGGCACATAATGAAAAGAAAAGTCCATCAAAGGAGACTCAAAACTCTCCAGCAGGTGGAAGCCTGTATTAAACAAGAGAGGGATCGAAGTCCAATGGCCAAACTCAAGAAACTCATCTCCTTCATGCCCAGACGCCTCCACTTTGTGTTAAAAAGAGGGGATGCTACACCATGGTAAACAGGCCCCTGTTCCAACTTTTTCGAGACTTGTAGCAGCCATCAAATTTGAAATGAGCTCATTTTGTCGATAACATTGTAAAATTTCTCAGTTTCAACATTGGCAATTTAATCTCTGTTCTATTATAAAATATATAATATATGAATAAAATACTGACTGGTGTGATTTGAAAGTCATGATTTTGCGTTTTTGATTTTATTCACAGTTTACACTTTGTCCCAACTATTACGGAATTGCGGTTGTAGTAAATTAATAACTTTTGAGTCTCACTGTCTTTGTTGCGTATGATTTGTAGTGTTGTTCTCTGCTGGCTGTAAGACAAATTGCCCCTGATGGGAATAATAAAGTTTACCTTGACCTTGCTTTGTATTCTTCAGTTGTGGTAGGATGAAGCTAGTCGCAAGAAATGGCACACAGGCTCCATAGTTTATTTACATTATAATCAAAGCGACCTTAATCTGTTGGCGCTTTCTATTGAAATAAGAAATAAGTTGCACTTCAGTTAAGTCACGTCACTTTGCATGATCTCATTTAAATGACACTCCCTTTGGTGCCATTCCCTTTGCATGAATGACACCCTCTGAGTACTACACCCTTAATATTCATCCCTCCACCAGATGCAGTGTTTCACTGACTTAAAATAACCATTTAGTCCTTGGTGCTGGAAGAAAATAAAGATAGAAGGATCAATCTGCATGTGCTCGTATTATCACACGTAGGGCCTACAGAAAAATCAGGCTTGTTTGGTTCGATGCATAGTATCCTGCTTACATTTCACATTTTCATTTTGTTATTGCATTTTTATTATGAATTGCCTTTTTTTTTGGAAGTAAGTGGGTTAAAATGATAAAGAAACCTAGTTCAGGCTTTGACTGCATTAGTTGAACATGGCAGTATCGCACGGGAGCATTGCTGGTTTATTGTCAGGATTGTCAAATATTTAATTTATTAATGGTCTACAACCCTTAAGAGTCACAACTTCCTAATATCGCATGGTTTTAATTGAGGTCATTACAGGCCATTACATCTTTCTCTATTCAGCCAGATTGGGCGAAGTGACTTGGAGAGAATTCCAACTAAGTTACATTAACAGAATCTTATTCAATGGAATACTAATAACATACTTGTGTGCTACTCATAATTTTTTAAACGTCATTTCAAATTGTGAGGGTCCTTGAAAGGAGACATTAAAGGAAAAATGGCCCACCACTCAGGCACCATATTTAGTCTAGCATGTCATGTTGGAATGTGTTTGCAGCAGTGTCTCCAAACCACATCATTTTGGTGTGTTCAGGATCATTAGTGAAGCCATGCATATTAATGGAGGTGCAGCAGACTGAGGACTTCGCCTGTGAGCACAGTGTGGGGTACCAGAGGAGTTCTAGCTTTTTAAAAAATCTCTCATTGCAGTTAGGAAGTAGCCACTGAATGATACTGAATATTTGTCAATATTAGAGACCAATTTACTAGCTGTTAAGTGGGACATATAATCAGCTTTGCCCAATTCAACTCATTCAGCTCATATTTTCGACTCCTTTTGCCAATCAATTTTCAAATCATTGTGCCGAATATATATACATTTATATAAATTACATAAACATAATTCTCTATGAGTACTGTTACGTCACCCCCTGACTTATGATCATGAACAAAACTCAAAAACACTGGAAACATTGCCATGAAGGCCATCTTAGTTTGGGTTTGGCATGCATTGTCACCCTACTTGGTGCCACCTTTTGGCTGCCTTTGGGCGCCCATTCCTGTAAATTGGACAACTTTTCTGCCCATCGGAACTCTGTTAGCTTCATATATTTTTTGGAGACTTAGCTGCTGCTTAGACCTTAGGTCTTGCACGTGCTGCAAATCATTATTTAAATGTAGAAAAATAACCTGCATGGATGCATTTTGACTTGAGCTTGAGACACTTATAAGTTAAAGCCATTTTTCAGGGGTGATATATTTTGTTTTTCTCCCCCCACCCCCCAATATGGAAACTTTTTTTGCTATACCAAATCTATTCAACACAGTAAAGCATGTTTGCTCTTCGAGATTGATTTGAATGTAATAGAGGCAACTGCAACTGATGTGTAGAGCCATATTTGGATCGACATATTTCAAACAAAATGCTTCGTCCCTCTGCAAGGAAGGTGAAACTGGGTCATTGACATATTTTCCAAGTGAAAATGACACAAAATATTTTGCCAAATCCAGAAAAATTGATAAAAGGCCATGGAATGAAGATTTTTGAAGATTTTTGTGGAAATTCTCTCTTGAGAATCTGTTTTGATTTTAACCAGAGGGCAGTCAAATGAAAATTATCATTTTAAAGGGCACCACTTCTGATTCCAAAATGGTCACACTCAGATTGAGAAACATTGCTCATCACACATCCCTGGCTGGATTCCCACACAAATTGGAGCTTCGCAGTGTCATTCCCTTTGACCTGAATTGCATGGTGAATCTCTTGCTCCATTTCAGCCTTGTCTTTGTGGCCAGCAAACAAAGTGGTCCTTCATGGTATTTCAGAGAGGTAAATGCTTCGTCACTTGTAGAATGCTTAATAGAACTGTGTCCAGGTTACTTAAGGAAATGGGCCATGTTTGTGGCCTAGGCCTCTTGTATTGCCTGATATGCAATCAATTTTGTCAAACTTGGGCAGTGGACAGCCTTAGCTGATAAAAAGGGAATATGATGTCACAAAAATTGACCTTGTTCCTGTCTTGCTTGTAAAAATGTGTTTGTGATTAATCACGGTACACAAATGACTGAGCGATTTCAGCAAACTTGATGAAAAATTTCTTCGCAACTACTAGAAACACATGACAATTTCTTGTAATTATTTGTATTAATTACTTGGTAATTTCTTCAGTCATAACTCGGGTTACTTCGTCAGTGATATTGAGATTTCTTTATTTAGTTTCCCCTCTTGCTTTATCTACAGTATGCTTACTCCGAAAAAGGTCATAGAAAATGTTATTGAACAGTACTACCACCTATAGTCATATTTTTCACCCCATTTTTACTATTTTTTTCCAAGTATATTTTATTTATTGGGTCTGTGGTTTGATGGGCATCTTCTAATAGTCTTATTCAGTATCTAATGCTGATAATTCCGGATAAAGTCATTGAAACTCTTCTGTCAAATTCTAAGCTTGCACATGTTCGGGTATCATCTGCCCTCATCCTGAGTTTCGAGCTATGAGTGTAAAAAGAGTCAGCGGCTGACAGGTGTGCGCTTCTGAGAAGCTGTGAGCTGTCCTGCTCTCCCGAGATTGCAACAGAAGTTTGTGTATAAGCATGCTTGCGTACATAATTCTGCATTTTTTTTTTTCTTTATGGGGATTTTCTCCTTCACTAGACAGCTACACAGTAGAGAGTGACAGGAAAGCTGGGGAGAAGAATGGGGAAGACACGCAGCACGAGACCCAAGCCGGAGCTGAACCCAGCTCGCCACAGGAAGGACAGAGCATTCATGGCACGCGCACCCAGACCGATGTATCACTGGGGCACCCCCATAATTTGGAATTTTGGATTGATTTTGACACAAATTGGGCATTTTGAATTCGGGTTGGAGTGGAGATGCCAAATTTTAGAAAAAAGGATAAAAAGAAACTACCCTGTCATGTTTGTTATGAACTAACTTTCTATAATACTATACTATATGTATTCCATCCATTGGGTCTGTATCTGTTATAGTAATTCTAATCCACGGTCCAGTATTTACCCGACCCATTTATCCGTCTGCCTATTTTATTTGGTCATATTAGTCAACCATAGATGTGCATTGGCGTATATGTTGTCAATATGCATCAATATGAGAACGTTTTCACAGAGCACAATGGGGAAAAAGATGCTTGGAGTGATTTAGAAATGGTGTCATCACATAGTTTGTCCTGCAGAGGGTGCTCCAACTCCATTGTGAACAATGTTCTTTAGCTCTGTGCTGTGCATGAGGCAGAGAAGTCTCAGCAGTGACCTGCAGTTAGGAGAGGCTGGGTGGGCAGTGCCTCACCATTCTGAAAAGTAGTGTTACAATTGCATCATAATTATACAATTTGACATTTCTTTATGTCCATTATTCATAATTTTATTAACTTTTCATGATTCTGAATTTGTCTCTAGACAATGCAAAATCTAGTTAAACTAGTCGGAATAGTTCTTAAAAAAGTATAGTATGCTTCTTTAGGCACAGCTTGCACAGAAAATCTATGTTCCTGAATGAAGCACTACGGCCTGAGGAAGAGACTATCTGGGCCTCTGTCTGCCGATATCAAACAAAATCAGTATGTTTTCTGCTTACTTTGATATTTGGATACCCAGAGAAAGATTTGAGTGTGTAAAAACATCAGGCGTACACCCAGTCAAGAAAATTTAGGGCTCTATTTTACACGTGGTGCATAGTGGCACAAAGAGTGATACAAGTGCCTTTGCTAGTTTATGCACCAGCGCAGATGCCATAATCCTGTCCAGCTCCCAGTTTGCATTAGCAGGAAGTGTAATTGTGCCGAACTGAGTGCCCACAGGCGTGCTAGTCTTAAAATGAAGTGTGGTTAGGCGCATTGCTATCTTGAGAATGAAAAAAGCAATTGCCCTATTGACCAACAAAAACCTGGTTTAAAGTCAATGGTCAGTTTTTGACTTCATTTCAGGGCGCATAGACAGATTGTATTATGCATCTTTGTAGGTGAGTGCACAACGCATGTGCACTCTGCTTGTTACATACTACCCATGCAGGGACGACCAGCAGCACAAGCAACTGAATAAGAGATAAAATAAGAGATTCCGATGTGAGACATTTTTGTCAAGATATTTAAAAAATGCATGTTTATAACAGCACCATCACAGACCCTGAAAGATGATACCTCATCAGTGCTTCCATCAACAGCATTAATATCACAATTGCAATCATATATGGCCCCAATGTAGATGTTGGAATTTCTTTCATCACTTTTTTCCTCTCTCAATAACTCCACTAACTCAGAAAACATAATTGGACACTGTCATCAACCCCATCTTGGGTAGGTCAAGAACCACTGCCAATTCCAGAAAATGTCACTCCACTGAAATTCGAAAGCAGTTCATGAATGATTCTTGGTCTTGGCAATAGCTGCCGTTTTAAAATCAATTTAATACAGTGTTCATTTTTTTTCTCTCCAGTTCATAGATCATTTTCTCGCATTGACTTTTTTCTTATCAGTAACGCAATCATGTCCAATATTTCTGACTGCAAAATCCACCCCATTACAATGAGTGACCATGCACCTGTGCCCCTCTGTCATAACAATGTACAAATCAAACAACCCATGACAAGATGGCGTTTCAATTTATTATTGCTGAAAGATGCAGATTTCAACACTTCACAGAAGAGTGGGCATCCTTCATAGAAATAAACGATTCTTTAGAAAACTCACCATATTTACTTTGGGAAACTTTGGGAAAGGCCATACTAACAAGAAAATAATGTCATATTCATCACACAAGGAATGGAGAACAAAGGTTAAAAGAACTTGATGACCAGTGTGCCAACACCCCTACTGAGCAAACCCTAAATGAAATTGCAGCAACCAACTTCCTATTCAACAGCATCATAAACAACAACAAAAAAAAAACTCAGAAACGTATACAAAGACTGAGACATGATAACTTCAAACACAGTAACAAATCTGGTAAATATTTTGCGAATCAACACAAACAAAACCAAGACAAATTCATTATTGCAGTCTTTAAGAACTCAGCAAGGGGGAGCATGTATACATCTAAAGGAATAAATAGAACATTTCAAGAATTTTACGTGAATTTATAGACAAATTATGAACCACTACAATCTGACATCCACTCTTTTCTTAACAGTATAGACCTCCCGCTTAACAAAGAAGTACTAAATACACTTGTAGCACTGGACAAACTCTATAAAGCATTAGAACTAATGCCAAATAATAAAGCTCCAGGACCTGATAGCTTCCCTGCTGAGTTTTATAAGCACTTCCAGAACAATCTCACCACTTTTTTTTTCTGAATGACAGCAGATAAAGAAAAATTCAAGAATTCCCCCACACCTGAACACAGCCCTCCTCTTGGTAATACTTAAGCCTGACAAAGCCCCAACTTATGTTGGAGCCACTGTCCAATATAAGTCATTAACAGAGATCTCAAAATGAAGTTGTTAAAAAAAAGTAAGGCGCTAGCCAATCGCATCGAAAAAGTAATCCCATATCTAATCCACTGGGATCAAACTGGTTTTATCAAAGGAAGAGACTCATCCTACAGCATGTGCAGACTGTTTTACTAAATTACTGTATCAAAACTAAGCTAAATCAACTCAATAATCGCTTCATTAGATGCAGAAAAGGCTTTTGACAAGGTAAATTGGAAATTCTTGTTTAAAGCACTGCACAGATTTGGCTTCGGAGAATTGTTTATTCACCGGACAAGATATTTAATAATTTAGTAATGTTCACAGTCTTTACTGATGGACTAACATCACTGACTTTCACATTGCACGGAGGATTGTTATGTCTGGTGAAAGGAACCAACTGCAAGTAGCCCAAAGTGTCAAAATCCTGGTCTTCATTCGGTCTGAGTCCAATGCCAGGTAAACACAGTGACGGTACAGAAGGGCAATCCAAAAAACAGAGTGCAAAGACAGGCAGGGGTTCAAAATCTAAAAGCACAGGTGACAGTACCAAATCATTTGGCAGTAGGAGAGTAGAGTGTCCAAAATCCACATTCAACAACCAGATCAGCAAAACGCAGAAATCGTGGTCGGGCAGAAAATGCATCGTAAAGAGAGAGCAAACAAATCCAGGCAGGCACAGACAGAAATCGGAATCGGGCAAAAGGATGTCACAGAATGACATACAGATCACTGGTGTAGATGGGGCTTGGCGCAAAGAGAAAAGTTGATCAATAGTCTGACAAAGTTAAGCAGAAGTGATGGACTATATATAAACAAGGGAGGTAACTAGCTAGGTGGGGCAACTGGTGTGAGGAATAATCTAAACATTAAATGAGAGGAGAAAACACGAAGTAATTAAACAATACAAAAATGGGAAACCATGTCAGCGACTATTTTTCAAGCGACATCCTTAAACAATAACAGCTCCATTCAAAGATGGCCTAAGTGGGGAGAGATTGAAAAAACAGATTAGTAGAAGGGATAGTTGCAAGGTTTCTGCAGAAAGTCAGGCAAGGATAGCAAAGAGGAGGGCAGAGTTACAGATTAGTGTGGAAAGCAAGAGATTCAATTAGTAACGTTTATTGTAAGTGCTGTAATAATTTAATAATTAAAATAATTCAGGGGAAAAAGGATGTGCACAAACTGGATATTGATATTGAAATCATAAACTAAAACTTGATAATGATACTGAAATCATAAACTAAATAAACCAAGTGGAAATAAACAAAAACCATAAGAGGCAGAAATTGCAGATCATAACAAGGATGCCCACTGTTACCATCACTATTTGCCCTGTTTATTGAGCCCCTTGCTGCTGCAATACGTCAAAGCATCAGCGTAACAGGAATTCAGACCCTCTCCATTCACCACAAAATCAGCTTCTATGCTGATAATATATTACTCTACCTTCAAAACCCATCAAAGTCCTTCCCAGAGGCTGTCAGGCTCATCAGTTCTTTTTCTGAGATATCACAATATGCCTTAAACTGGACAAAATCAAAAATCTTATCATTATATGGGGATGACTGGCACCCTGCAGCTCATAATTCACAGCTTATGTCCACTGACACTATGAAGCATCTGGGCATAAATATTTCCACCAAGCTGTGAGAGTTATTCCACCTAAACTTCATCTCATAAACAAAATCAATAGAAGATGACTTAAACCTCTGGATAAACTTAGCACTTTCCCTAATTGGCGGTATTGCAACAGTAAAAATGGCTATCCTACCTAAAATGAATCACCTTTTTAAATGATTCCGATATACCCTTCCGCTAAATAATTTAACTCACTGAATTCCATTATCAATTAATTTTACTGGAAAAACAAAACACCCCAGATAAAACTCTACTTTGCAGAAATGTAAAAATCGAGGAGGACTAGTTGGCTAACCAATTATATATACGTTATGATTCTGTTTTTGCTAGGCCATGTTTTCGTTATGACTCTGTTTTCACCAAGCCATGTTTTTGATTTAGTCCATGTCATGTTTTGTATATTGCCTGCCTTGCCATGCCATGTCCTTTTCCTGCCAGTACTCATATTCACTGTTTATGTGTTTCTCCATGCCATGCATTACACATTTTCTCCCGTGTCTGGTCATATGTGTTGAGACTGTTATTTCCCCAGTTTTGCGTGCCACGTTTTCAGGTGATTTCATGGTTTCTGGGTTTCCAATTATTCCTTCCAATCTCGTTTGCTTCCTTCGCCTTGCTGTTCTGTCTTTACCAACAAATACTAACAGTTTATTATTTTAATTTACTAACAATAACTAACATTGTTTATAGTGCTAACTTACTAATGAGCACTAAGGGATTGGATAGCTGCACATTACTAATTAACTAATGAGCTCTCAACACTCGCTCTGCTCTTTTCTCCGCCCCTTGACTTCACACACTTTGCTGCAATTCGGCGGATTCTCTGCACCTTGTTAAACACTGTTCTGCCTCTCACTCTCTGTGCACTTTAGAACTCCCTAACCGTAGCCAATTGTTTGTCATAGGCTGTCTGTGTCATCCCCGTCCACGTTTTGGCTTTCGCTAATTTTATGTGGTTAGGAACTTCCTCTTGTTCATTCCTTTGTTAATTAGTCTGATCCAGCTCACCTGTTCCCTATTATAGCATGTGACTTCCCGTATGTGTATTTAAGCAGTCAGATCACAGCCAGCTCTTGTCAGAATGTTTTCTCTTGTCTGCTCGTGCTACTCTGTTCATGCCCTGTATTCATAGCGTTACACTTCTGACTGGAACGTCCTGGATTTTAATTCTGCTTCTGCCTATGATTATACTTTGCCTGTGCACCGAACCTGTTTTGCCTGACTTCGAGATTTGTGATTGCACTTCCTGGTACTCGCGTGTGGTTCCAGAACGCACCCTCACAATATGGCTACTAGTTGGCTAACCAGTTATAGTAAATCACAAACTGGATTCACCCCAATCAACTAAACAACTCATGGATAGAAAGAGAACAACCAAGAACTACCATTTTTCTCAACTTCTATAAAACATCACAACTGTTTCAAAAATGCTGTAATTTCAACAACCCTGACAACTTGGTGGAAACTGAACAAAATTGTCAATTTCATTATGACACCATGTAACTTACACCAATATGGCACAACCCCACCTTCTCCCTCAAGAAAACACCCCTTTGCTTTTATCTCTGGAAAGAAAGTGGCATAACTCATCTCCAACACATCTTTCTAAGTGACTCTTTCATCACATTTCAAAATTTGACCTAGAAGTATAACATCAGGAACAAACTATATTTTCAATACCGTCAATTCAAATCTATCCTGAAATCTAAAATGAAGGACAATAAATTACTATCTCCCCCAAGAATAGATGAAATAAGAAAATTTCCAACCCCAAGAAAATTCTTTCTAAATCTTACAAATTAATATTAAATCAGATTTGTCCCTTCCCATCCAAGCCTGGGAAAAAGACCGATCACTTTCCCCCAATTTATGCTTTTGTAAGAACAACTTCACAATGACCAAAAATACTGCAACAACCAATACAGCGTAAGGTAGTTCACAGAACACGCATCACACAGCACAATATGTGTAAAATCAGATTAGTAGATTCTGACACATGCTCACATTGCACAAATATCTCCCCAGAAAAGTATTTCCATTTCTCTGGCTCTGCCCTCTAACCCATCATTTTTGGAAATAAGACACTGATAGAATATCAGTCATTATGGGCTGTGTCCCTCTCTCCTAATCTGTCACCTCTCTGAAATCAACCCACCAATCCAACACAACAAACCCATACTCATTGCTCTAGCTATCGCAAAGAAGGCTCTTTTTCTGAAGTGGAAAAGTAGAAAAAGACAAACATAACTCAATGTTTAAGTCTCCTGAAAGAACACATATCCATAGAAATTAAAACACATGAGCAACAATCATCACTATCTGAAAAAATGTGGGGACCTTTCATAAAATCTTTAAATCAGCCTGTTAACTAATTCCAGTACCTCAAAATAATGACCTCATACGCTAACCTCAGGAGCACTCAAAAGCTTTTCTACCCTCTGAAAACACCTGTCTATTTTCATTTTCACAGTCTGTGATTTCTGAAAATTTTCTGTGCGACATTGTTATTATTATTATTATTATTATTAGTAGCATTATTTTCTTGTTGCTTTACTGGCTTCTTTTCCACCATATTGCATGTAGTACTTCCATTTGATACATGTCTTATTTCATATGCTTTTTTTTTATCCTATTGCTGTATTTTTCTTTCATATTTCTCTCTTTTTGTTTTTTTTTCCTCGCTTAATTTATCCTTGCTGCATTGACCCGACCAGCACATCTGGGTACTTTGCAAAACATCAATCCCCCTTTGTGGGATTGAAAATTGAAAAGAAATTGAAAGATTCCATTGATTTTAATGTAATTTGATGCGCGTTTAGCCGTGGAATTTCTCAGATTTCTTCAACTCAATTTCCTGTTTGCATTCATTTATTGATTTATTGATATGTCTGGTGATTATTTTGCTACCTTGACCGAACCTGAGCGTTTGCGTTATCTTAAGTTGATCGGTCAAACCTCTTGCCCTTTCAGCATTGCTTTGTCCAAGCGGATTCCTAGTTAATTCTGTTTAATGGTAATTGAAAATATGCTACTGGACTCTTGGACTCATTTTACGACAAGATTACTTGTCCATCATAAATTTTAGTCGAGTGTGGACTAGCGGAATACCGCGAATTTCGAACCTTGTTTCAGTTTGGGGTTAAGTATAAACAACAAATCCACATAATGTTTGACCGTAAACCTAACTCGCTTGGTTGACGTTACTTAATGTGAGCTAGTTAAGCAACTAAAGAACAAATAATGACACAACAGAAAAACCGCAACGAACAACCCTATTAAAGTACAGTACCAAGTCTTACATATTAAAGGCTACTTATGTTACTTTCCAAGTTTAAAAAAAGAGTGGCATTACCTGTTATGAAGTATTTCCCACACACATTAACATGGGAAGATACTGGATCCTACGAAGCTCGGGATGTGCAATGACACAAAGAAAATTGACAAAGCTACAAGATATAAGTCGTTCTCTCGATTTAGCTATCTTGTTCTCACAACTTAGTTATTTTGTGGCCATAAAATACTAATAGATCCCACAACTTAGCAATTTTGTGGCCAAAAGATACAAGTCATTACCACGATTTAGCAAATTGGTGGCCACGAAATACAACTCTTTCCCACGATTTAGGTAACTCGTGGCCACAACATATACTTAGTGCCATGTTACGGGCAGATCCCAACCGCCGAGGTGGTGTGTCATTTGCACTGTCACCATTCAACAATCAGTCGGCTGTCTCTCCAAGAATGGAACACAGGCACTGTCACTGACCTGTCACTTAGGGCAGCTGTCTGGAATCTGTCACGTATGGGCTGTAACCAGATGTGGCGCTCTTGAGCTACCATAGTCACTTGTGGCTGCCTTAAGCGAGGACTGTCAGTGACGGTGCCTGTGTTCCATTCTCGGATAGATAGCTGACTGATTGTAGAACGGTGATAGTGAAAATGGCGCACCACCACTCGGCAGCTGAGACCTGCCCGTAACATGCCAATGTTTCTTTTTCCCTCTTCTGTGCTACAAGTCATTTAATTTTCTTTATGCAGCAGCATTTTTTTTTTTTTTTGTTGGCTTTATGCAGGCTATTGTTCACACCCAAAAGAACAATTCAGGTGTCACTGTACACATTACAAACTGCTCAATTTTTGTTTTTGCTGAAAAGCTTAGCGCATTCACATGGTGCATGTCAGGATTACAATACCACACGCTTTTCTTTATTTCCACTCCTGCCTCACTGGAAAAGCAATGAAAATCAATCAATTCTTCAATTTTCCGCAAATACAGTACATACCTCACCATTGCGTTTTTAATGGCGCCAAGTATATAATTCGTTCCCTCCATTTTGTTAATTGAAATTGAGGGAATGACTTGTACAAAGGGTACCTTGTGGCCACAAAATTAGTTCTGGGAATGAGAGAACTAAATCAAGAGAACGACTTTTATCTTGTGGCCAGGTCTTATATTTTTTTTCGTGTCATTACACTTCTCGGGCTCCGTAGGATCTCAAAGCTTCTCCTCTTCATCTTTTCTTAGGATAGCTTGAAATTATAACTCATTTTTGGATTCTTCTCTTTTCCAGGTTGGATGAGGAACCTGAGATCCGGAGTGGTGTTTTTATTGGCTTACCGGTATAACAAACAATTTCTCTGCATTGCCGTCGATTGAATATTAAATCGGCAATTGAATATTACATTCTGTCCTATAAAAGTTATCGCTTCGCTAGCTCAACATAAGCAACGGTTCATGCAAACGGAACTTAGGGTCTGTAAAACCTGTATTATGTTCATGACATAACCGCAGCTCAGCTCTCGCGCATTATCCATATTGCGCCCATTCTCTGCGAGGAAATGCTGATCATTCCGACGCGATGAGTAAACCATTACCACATGCATTTCCGAAAAGGTCGTTTAGTCTGGAGCTTTCGCCCCTCCGTCACATACCAGTGCAGAAGCTGTTTGTTACTCCACACTAACGACACACCACAGTTATTCAGACGAACCAGCAGGTCCTAATACCATAGACAGATAAAGAAGTGGACGGCGGGATGGCGCTATTTTCTACGGGAGTGTGAGAAGCACAATTGAACGAGTTTTCACTTGGCACCACGCCTACTGCGCAGGCTCGAAGTCAGCTTGCTGACATAAACCAACGTCCTGAGAAGCGTTAACTCCTCTGGTAAATGTAAGTGGTGGTGATTGATACTGCAAGATTTTGTATCGATATGATACCAAGTAAATACAGGGCCAGAATTGCCAATACCAATACTTTTTAATTTCTAAGGTTGATGTGTCATCAAACTACTGACTTTTAAGTGTTTCTGTGATTTTTCCTTTGGATTATTTTGTAAAAACCTAGGACAGAATATGGACAAAGTTTACAGGTGACTACAAAATACTTTATTATCATGATAAACCTTTTTGTTCAGAACCACAGAGGAAGCCTTGATTTTTGGCTATTTGAGCTGTGCCATTTTGTCATTTTGAAACCGGATGTGATTACTATTGGACGAGAGCGTGAACTGAATATCCGGGTAGAAGCAAGGAGTGGATCTACGGTTGGATCTGACCGTATCAGACAAGGACCAGAGGATAGCCACGTTTATTCTTTATTATTATCCCCCCGGCATAGAATGCGGGGGGATATAGGCATCGCCTCGTCCGTCTGTCCGTTTGTCCCTCTGTCCGTCTATAATCATTTTGTTTCCGGAGCAGAACTCGGAAACTATGCAAGAAATTAGCACCAAACTCGGTACACGTATTCTTTGTATAGTCTAAATGTGCCTTTTGCTACTTTGGAAATTTCGGGATTCCTATATTTGTTTCCATGGAAACAAATCTGGACTTGATGCACATCAGGCCTAGTTCGTTTCTGGAGCAAAACTCAAAAACCATTCAATATATCTCACTGAAACTTTGCATGTGTATTACTCACATACTGAAGTGGTGCCTTTTGATATTTTCAGATTTCTGACAATGTTATTTTTTTCATGTCCATGGAAACCAGTTGCATTTGGACTCTGTACAGAGATGGGTTCGTTTCTGGAGCAGAACTGAAAAACTGTTCATTATATCTTTCTGAAACTTTGTATGTGCATTACCCAAGTACTGAAGAGGCGCCTTTTCATATTATCAAATTTCTGAAATTATTTCTTTTTTCCTTTCGATAGAAGTGACATGGATTTGGACTCAGTCGCAGGGCTGGGTTTGTTTCCGGAGCAGAACTAAAAGACTGTTCGTTAATGACCCCTGTTATCCCCCGGCATATAATGTGGGGGGATATAGCGATCCGTGTTTCCGTCTGTCCGTGCGACCGTCTGTCCCTCCGTCTGTAATAAAATTGTTTCCGGACCAGAACTCAAACTATACCACTTACAAACGCCAAATTTGGAATGGAGCTTCTCCTTATGGTCTAGTTGTGCCTTTTGGGGGTTTCGATCCGTCCATTTGTCCACACAACCTGTAGGTTACACAAGAAGAAAGTGAGCACATGCAGAGTAGGGGCCATAGCAGAAGAGCTACCCCAATGAGGCATTTCAGGCAGAGACTACAATGGACTACAAATGTGTAGTGGGTGCAATGCGCTTCCTCCACTAAGGAAAGTGTATATGGGTGTGTGTGTGTGTGTGACAATACTGGGAAAAATAAAGAGGAATCTACGTCCCGGATCTGACTTACCTTACTATTACAGTATACATTAACAACACACAGGGGTTCAATATTTAACCATTTATTATTTTAGTAATAATGATATTAATAATAAAACAAGTATCTAATAAAGGGATATGAACAGGGGTTAATACATATATATTGAATTGGTCCTTAACCATAAAGGATGAAATTACAGGGGAAGTATTAAATAAGCAACTGATTCAATTAACCAAAAATTTATCAAATTGGTGGCCTAGAGCCCAATCACACTCTCATTCACACGTCCTATTAAACACATTAATCAGCAGACTTTAGATTCACAGATAATTGGAGATTATACTAGGCTATTTAAGTTCATTGGAATCTGATATTAACAATAACACATTACATCTTCTGATAATCATACAATACAGTAATGCAGGGATATATTCAGCAATCACAGTCACAAATGTCCCGTTGATTGTCCCGTTTAAGGCGCACTCTTCAGCCAAACGTTCCAAGTAGGCTACAGTTTGAATCGGAGTAGCGCCGTTTTCCGTTGGGCCAGCTGGGTAAGGACAACAGCGTAACCGGCTTGGCTATCAGTGTAAGAGTGTGTGTGCAAAACTGTTGATCTCTCACAAGGAAAATTGGAACCCAGTACCTTAGCCGGTGAGGAGGGAAGATTAGGGGTCCGGTGGGCAGGAAAGGGTAAATAAATTCAGCCGGCGTTTTAAACGTTGCCCGAGCAACGAAGGCTTCTTGGCTGTTTCTGTCCGTCTTCCTTGAAACACGGGAAACAATGAAACACGGGACGGGAAACAAGCGAAGCACGGTACGACCGAAACACAGCGACTCCCCTAAAACAATAAGCCTACGCCTCCGAAACGTAGCACTTCAACATCAAACTATTTTTCTTTCTTTTTCTCCTTCGTCGCCCGGTCGCTCCGTCTGCCCCTTTTCGCCGTTCAGTCTCGCCCAAGCTACTTCTCCCGTAACCCCGGTTACCAATCTTCATAAAAAAATCTAAGAACCCTCGCGTGCGTTATTATGCCTCTGTAATGCCCCCATTACATTCCCCCCTGCTAAACCCTGCCATATCATCCGGACCTCTGCATCTCCACCTCTGTAGCAAACAATTGAAACAAAAGAACAGAAACAAGACAAGAACATGGTGTACAGTACAAGTATCTTAAAGTGGCTGCAAAGCAGAGTGTCCAGCATTTAAGTTTTACAGTAGATTACATGACATAGTCTGTCTGAAACCTTTGTGGAAGTACACCTCTATTCTGCCTTATTGGATATCGAGGTGTTGGTTCTACCTCTAAATCAGATACATCTGCTTCATCAGCATCATCACTCAGGGCTGACCCTGCATTCCCTATTGGATTACCATCATCTTGTTCCATTTCATTTAAGACCTCACAGTAAACTCTGTCTTCACCGGGAGTAGGTGTATGGGGTGTGGGAGTAAAAGTGGAAATATAAGTCAGGCCTATGTGATCACTGTCTGACAGGTCTTCTTCAGTACGCCTATGTGTTTGCTGTCTATTTGGTGGTGTTTCTAAGGTGCATAATTTCAGCTGATCTCTGTGAACTACTTTGGATGGACCCCCCATCTCTGGTCTGAGTGTGAATACCGGGATATCAGGGTGATTTTGCTTGACAACTATGTATGTGGTGGATTCCCATATGTCCTGTATTTTGTGCCTACCCCTGTAGTGGTGGTTACGCAGCAACACTCGGTCACCGGGCCTGATAAGGGCCCCTCGGGAGCTGCGGTCGTAGATTCTCTTCCGCCTCCTGGATGCTTCCTGGTTTACAGCATTAGCAACTTCCACAGCTGTCTTCAACCGATCATGGTGGCTTCGCACCCATTCATCCAGGTCTTCAGCTTCATCACCCTCAACGTCTTTGCCTCCCAGGAGATCCGTGGGCAGCCTGGCATCTCGCCCGAACATCAGGTAGAATGGAGAGTAACCTGTCGTGGAGTGTACACGGTTGTTGTAAGCAAGGACCAACTCAGGTAAGTACTCTTTCCAATTCCTCTTCTTTCCAGGCGGTAGGGTTTTTAACATGTCTTGCATTGTCCGGTTAAATCTCTCACATTGTGCATTGCCCTGGGGGTGGTAAGGAGTGGTTCGACTCTTTCCTATGCCATAGATCCTGCAAAGTTCCTTTATCACCTTGGCCTCAAAGCATCTACCCTGATCAGACTGCAGGCGAGCTGGACAGCCGTAGGAGACAAACCAATGCTTCAGGAGAGCTCTGGCAGTTGTGCTAGCCGTCTGGTCTTTGGTGGGAACTGCGACGGTGAATCTGGTAAACATGTCCGTCAGCACCAAGACATTCTCATATTCCCCAGCTGATCGTTCCAGCACAGTGTAATCCATGGCAAGGACCTCTAGTGGGGTGGTGACGTTAGTGCAGGTCATGAGTGCAGATGATGGGGAAACACATCTTTGGCGAGTGTGCATCGGCTGCATTGCTGGATCCAGTTCTGCACATCCTCCTCCATTCTTGGCCAGTAGTATTCTCGCCGGAGGAGCTCCACAGTGCTCCGAACCCCAAAGTGCCCTCCATGTTCATGTCGGCTCTCAAACACTCTGCGCCGCAGGGATCCAGGGACTACCATCTGATGCATCTCTTTTCCATCTCGGGGGCTGAGAATGCATCGGAAGAGAACACCCCGCTGTAATTTTAAGCGCTTAAACTGTCGAGCCAGCTGCTTTCCCTCTGTTTCCATGGCGCGTCGCTCATTGAGCGTGGGTCGGGTTCCCATAGCCACTGCACGATAGATGGGCTTTAGAAGTGGATCAGCCTGCTGCTGCTCTTCCACATCACTCCAGGTTTGACCTCTGATGGTCCGTCTGGTCGCCTGTACTCTGGCTTTCCGCACAGGTGAACTTAGGTGATTTGCTTCAGTGGGCCATAAGCATGCGCGAACTTCCTCAGAGGTGACCTGGATGAAGTCTTTGCCTCCATCTTCGCGTTCTGGCTCCTCCTCTCGAGGGATTCTGGAGAGGACATCAGCATTCACGTTCTGCCGACCAGGTTTATAACTGACCTCGAAGTTGTACTCCGCCAGCTGTGCTACCCATCGCTGTTCAACGGCCCCCAAGTTGGCTGTTTCGAGATAGCGCAGTGGGTTGTGGTCAGTGACAACGGTGAACTTGGCGAATCTCAGGTACTCTTTAAACTTTTCGGTGACACCCCATTTCAGTGCTAACAACTCCAGCTTAAAAGCACTGTAGTGTTTGTCGTTTTTCTCTGATCCTCGTAAGCCTCGGCTGGCGTAGGCCACTACTCGCTCCACACCACCTTGCTTTTGGCTGAGTACGGCTCCAAGCCCATGGAGACTGCCATCTGTGGTCAGGATAAATGGAAGGCTAAAGTCTGGGTAGGCCAATACGGGTGGTGACATCAGACAAGTCTTCAGCCCCTCGAACGCCTCCTGGCACTGCTCCGTCCAGTAAAAAGGCGTGGCTGGCTTCCCCTTTGTCTGGTGTCCTCCCTTGCCAACCAGGGCGTGTAGTGGCCTGGCCAAGTGAGCGAACTGTGGCACAAAGCGTCTGTAGTAGCTCATGAAGCCCAGGACTCGCCGCACATCTTTCACACTGGTGGGCACAGGCCAGGTCTTCAGAACTTGGATTTTCTCTTCATCCACTCGGATGCCCTCCACTGAAATTACATGGCCCAGAAACTTCACTTCAGGCTGGAGGAGGAAGCATTTGCTGGGCTTTAATTTTAAGCCATGTTGCCTCAACCGTCGGAACACCATTTCCAGTCGTTCACAGTGGGAGTCAAAGTCTGGTGAGAAAAGGATGATGTCGTCTAGGTACACCAGCAGCATTTCGAAAGCCATGTCACCCAAGACCACCCCCATCAGGCGCTGGAAAGTGGCCGGCCCATTGCAGAGGCCAAACGGCATCCGGGTCCACTCAAACAGACCGAATGGGGTGGTGACGGCCGTCTTCTCTTGATCTTGTTCCGTCATCGCTACTTGGAAGTAACCAGCCGTGAGGTCCAGGGTGGAGAAAAGCTGAGCTTTTTCCAGGGCGTCGAGTGACTCTTCCACTCGGGGAAGAGGATATGCGTCCTTGCATGTGACTGTATTCAGCTTTCGGTAGTCACAGCAGAACCGCACACCACCATCCTTCTTTCGGACAATGACTGCTGGTGATGCCCAGGGGCTGTTACTCTCCTTGAGGATCCCCTGCCCCACCAGATCTTGCACATGTCTTTTAAATTCTTGATAGATTTGAGGCGGAACTCTACGATGTCTCTGTTTGATAGGTGGGGTGTCACCAGTCGGAATACTGTGCGTCACGGTGGTAGTGTATCCATAATCACTGTCGTGACTGGAGAAGACATCCCTGTAGCTGTTAAGCAGAGTGTTAAGCTTTGTGCACTGATCCATGGTGAGTTTCTCTGCAGCTACTTGTACTGGAACTGGCATGAGTGGAGCTTTGTCTTCGGCTGTTCGGATGCTGTTAACTTTGAGCTCAGTGACATGCAATACCCCATCCTTTTCTTCAAACCTCACTAGCTCTTTGGGGTAGATCTGCTGTGGCTTGGATACTGCAGCCACCCGGGCTCTGGGTCTCAGCTTTATGGCTTTCTCACTGGTGTTCATTACTCTGACTGGTACTTTCCCACCAGTGGCTCTGGCAAGCGCATTGGCAACGAACAGCCCCTTTGGAATGCTGGTCTTTGGAGTGGCTTCCACTAAGACATGGCATTCTACTTTTGGTGGTACCCTACACCAGCCCTCAATCACCTTCTCGCTGTGGGGTGGGATGGTGACAGGCTCTTTTCCAGCAACCTTGACAAATCCAATAGCTCCATTTGGTCCAGCAAAATCCACCTCCTTCTTGACCCTCGCCAGTACTCGTCTGATGTTTGCTTCTGGGGGTGTACCCTGTCTCGTCATCCTTTGTGCTTCCACTCCTGGTAGTGCTGATGCCAAATCTTTAATGACGTTCATCCCCATGATCCCTGGGAGGCCATTTGTCTTCTGAACATCTGGATGGGTATCTTTAAGGACGAAGATGCACCGTCGCTCCAAAATGGTTCCAAAACACTCCACATCGGCCTCCAGACAACCCAGCACGGGGATATTCAGTCCATTGGCTGCGGTGAGTTCCACCCAGTTCCCTGGCTTAAGCAGTTCCTCTCCAAAATGTTCTCTGAAGTAGGATTCCCTGATGGTCGTCACTTCAGATCCTGTGTCCCACAGGCAGTTCGTCTTCACGCCTGAGATGATCAGTTCAACTGTCCAGCAGTCCCCGAAGGCACTTTCTCTGAGGGCCTGATCTACTCCACTGACTCCCCCGTCAGATGTCCCGCTTTGGGCCATTGACAGGCCAGAGGACCTTGGTTCATTTCTGGATGACACGTTTCTGGGACTGTCTGCTTCTCCGGTGGGGTGTCTTTGTTGGGTCGGCTGACATCGCTGGGCCCTAGGTTGGTTGCAGTGTCGGCTGGTGTGTCCGGCTTCTCCACACGTATAGCAGATGTATCGGCCTTCACTATCTCTCAGTGGTTCTCTCCTTGCAGCACGAGATGGCCTGTTTCGGCTGTGGAATGCTTGATACAGTTCTTCCTGCCGGGCAGCAATCTTTTGGATCTCTTCTCTCAAAGACTGCATGGAGGGCGAGGATGTCTCTTCGGCTGCTGCAGCATTCACTCCACCCCTGGGCCGAGGGTACCGTGACACCTGTATCTCTTCTTCCTCTTCAGAATAAGCAATAGCAGCCTGCAAGATATCGGCAAAGCTTTGGTTGGTGTTCTCTTTGAGCCGACGTTTCATTTCCCTTCTGAGGAAGTCGTCTCTAAGGCCCAGTACTAGCTGCTCGCTTAGTATGGCCGCAGCATTCGGGACACGGTCAGGGTTTCGCCGTTCGATCTGGTTCAGTCTCTCTTGCAGGTCATAGGCATATGTACGAATTGTTTCCCCTGGAGCCTGTCTCCTGTCATAGAATTCTTTGAGTCTGGTGCCGATGGGTACTTTGTCTCCATATGTCTCCAGGAGGACACTGAATACATCTTTTACAGAGTTCTGTTTATCAAGGGGTAACATGAGTTTCACCGTGGCTCTTGCTTCCTCTTTTAGGTGTTGTTTAATCAGTTCTGCTTGTTCTTCCTCTGAGATGCGCATCAAACGAATGGCTGATTTCATGGAGGCCACATACTCTTCGACTGTGACGTCTCCCGGCTTTTTGACGGTTCCACCAAACTCTGGTAATTTGCGCTCTCGTGGGATGTACAGTGCTGTTGTACTCCTCATTGACGTGTTCTGTTGTTCAATGACGAGCCTTGCCAGAGCCAGCGCTTCCCTCTGTTCCTCTCTGGATTGCTGTAGGGCACCAGCCTGATCTGACAGTCTTCTCTGGAGCTCCGCAAACTCTTTCCTAAGTTGTTCTAGCTCCGCCATCTTTATCTGTCCTGGTTCCAGAGTGTGCCACACAACTAAATAAACTAAAATGTATAGCTTACTTAAAGTAAGATCCTGTTCGGGGACGCCAAATGTAGTGGGTGCAATGCGCTTCCTCCACTAAGGAAAGTGTATATGGGTGTGTGTGTGTGTGTGACAATACTGGGAAAAATAAAGAGGAATCTACGTCCCGGATCTGACTTACCTTTCTATTACAGTATACATTAACAACACACAGGGGTTCAATATTTAACCATTTATTATTTTAGTAATAATGATATTAATAATAAAACAAGTATCTAATAAAGGGATATGAACAGGGGTTAATACATATATATTGAATTGGTCCTTAACCATAAAGGATGAAATTACAGGGGAAGTATTAAATAAGCAACTGATTCAATTAACCAAAAATTTATCAAATTGGTGGCCTAGAGCCCAATCACACTCTCATTCACACGTCCTATTAAACACATTAATCAGCAGACTTTAGATTCACAGATAATTGGAGATTATACTAGGATATTTAAGTTCATTGGAATCTGATATTAACAATAACACATTACATCTTCTGATAATCATACAATACAGTAATGCAGGGATATATTCAGCAATCACAGTCACAAATGTCCCGTTGATTGTCCCGTTTAAGGCGCACTCTTCAGCCAAACGTTCCAAGTAGGCTACAGTTTGAATCGGAGTAGCGCCGTTTTCCGTTGGGCCAGCTGGGTAAGGACAACAGCGTAACCGGCTTGGCTATCAGTGTAAGAGTGTGTGTGCAAAACTGTTGATCTCTCACAAGGAAAATTGGAACCCAGTACCTTAGCCGGTGAGGAGGGAAGATTAGGGGTCCGGTGGGCAGGAAAGGGTAAATAAATTCAGCCGGCGTTTTAAACGTTGCCCGAGCAACGAAGGCTTCTTGGCTGTTTCTGTCCGTCTTCCTTGAAACACGGGAAACAATGAAACACGGGACGGGAAACAAGCGAAGCACGGTACGACCGAAACACAGCGACTCCCCTAAAACAATAAGCCTACGCCTCCGAAACGTAGCACTTCAACATCAAACTATTTTTCTTTCTTTTTCTCCTTCGTCGCCCGGTCGCTCCGTCTGCCCCTTTTCGCCGTTCAGTCTCGCCCAAGCTACTTCTCCCGTAACCCCGGTTACCAATCTTCATAAAAAAATCTAAGAACCCTCGCGTGCGTTATTATGCCTCTGTAATGCCCCCATTACAAATGGATTTTTTGAGGATGGCAATATGAGCTAAATAAGGACCCTGCTTTGGACTTAGAAAGATCAGGAGTACTCTAGGAGAGTCCAAGATCAAAATATGACCTTGTACGGAGCTGCCGGATAGCTCACTCAGTTAAGGCACTGCGTTGCAATGCAGAAGTGACTGTTACTTTGTGGATATGAGCCACGGTCGTACCAGCCGTCAGTGGTCGGCAGCTTTTTTAGCGTATCGCACAATTGGCCATCGCGCTACAGGGATTCAAATTGGGAAGGGACTGCCGGGTAAGGGAAAATAAATAAACAGCTTTGTTCGTTGCCCAAGCGCCTCCTGTTGGCCAGACAGGCGCTCGTCAGGAAGATTCAAAGTCTGTTCATATCCGGGTATCCTCGTTCTGAACTTGCGAAGATTCAACCAATGAGTGTATAAGCTGACGGGCACGTGCTTCGGAGGAGAGCCGTGAACTGTCTTCACTATCCTGAGTTGGCAGCAAGGGGTCGCATATGAGCAAGCTTTGTACATAGTTCACTAATTGGGCATTCCAGATTCGGGTGGGATTGGAGATGCCAAATTTATTTAAAAAAAAAAAAAAAATGACTTTGTAAATATAGCAAAATAGGTCCTCTTTAAATGGGCATAGATTTGCAAGAACGCGTCTTTGGCGATTCATGTGAATTGAATTTGAATTGAATTGAATTTTTTTTAATTCTGTGTCATGTTCTAAAGACCCATCCCTTACGGGATTATAAGACATCAAAATCATCAGTATATAATATCACGCAATCCTTCACTTAATCAGAAGCTACACACTTTACACCTAAAATAAAATATAATCATATGTATGTTATTTTTGTTCGTTTATCCCACGCTTTCTCCAAATATTCGGCAAGTGCAAATATTTTATTATCAAAAATCCATTTCAGTCTTTTTGCATTGCTTAACCACATCAAATCAGAGTTCTTACACCTCTTAAACAATTTCTGCTGCAACTTGTAATATAAAGGACAATAAAAAACAAAATGGAACTCATTTTCAATTTCATTTTTATCACAGTAAATACAAATCGGCTCTTCTTCTGGGACTCCCCGGTAACGACCTGTCTCCAGGTGTAAGGTTAAGATCCCAGAGCGGAGCTGTGCACACACTGATCGTTTTCTTTTGGTTGGTTTGGTTTGGTTGGTTTCTTTTGGTTGCGTGTAATTTCTTGAATAATACACACCGAAACATACAAAACTATTTAAAATGTCGTTGGGAAGAAGCCTGAGTTTAGATTTCACTAATTGCAGGTGCTCCACCCTTCCTTAAATCGAAAGTTACGAATGTAACTACGGTTCTATGAATCCCGAATGACCGCCAGAGGGCGGTGCTTAAAGCACTGAATATTCCCCTTCGCGCATGCGTAGTGCGAGTATGTATACCAACAATGTCACCTGTGACCTGCAGGTGACCCAAAGAAGATTATATCTTCCGGTGTCACCTGAGGATCGTTTCTTACAGAATCTTCTCGCGAGCACACGAGGATTCTGAGTGACAGAGAGCTCTGGCGGTCATTCGGGATTCATAGAACCTTAGTTACATTCGTAACTTTCGTTCTATTTCATCCCTGCTGACCGCCAGAGGGCGGTGCTTAAAGCACTGAATGACTTATACCAACAAGGTCACGAAGAATCCGAATCACGGACCTTCAGTGTGCAAAAAGTCAGAAGACCCCGGCCGCAGAACCACGGCTAAGGGGTGGGGTGTGGCGACGTTCACCCTGTAGAACCTGTCCGGTGACAGCCATGAAGCTGCGGCACAAATGTCCTCCAAGGACACTCCCCTCAGGGCAGCCCATGAAGTAGCAACACTCCTGGTAGAGTGGCACCTCACGCCAGGTGGAAGGGGACGGTTACTCGTCCGATAGGCATGGGTGATGACATTAATAATCCAGTGGGACACACGCTGCTTGGAGATGGCGCAACTCCTGTTAGGGCCACCGTAGCAGAGAAAAAGTTGTTCAGACCTTCGAATGCATACAGTAGCTGCAGTGTAGGCCTTCAGAGCCCGCACTGGACATAACAGTTCAGGCTCATCCCCACTCTCCCTTGGAGAAGGGTCAAACCGAGCCAGCCGAATAGGCTGGTTGCGGTGAGCGTGAGCCAACACTTTAGGGAGAAACGCTGTGTTCGGCCACAGAGTGACCCCTGAGCCATCAGAGTTCCACCTCAAACACGAGTCACTGACAGACAGGGCATGCAGCTCGCTGACACGCTTTGCAGAGCAAATGGCCAGAAGGAACGCAGTCTTACAAGACACCACTTCAGCTCCACTTGTGTCAAGGGTTCAAATGGGGGCCGGCTTAGTGCATCCAGTACCTGGGGAGATCCCATGCTGGAGCTCTTGGGGCACTCAGAGGATGTAATCTCTGAGCCCCCTTCAAGAAGAGGAACACCAAACTATGGCTCCCCACAGTGCCATTGTCAATCCTCACATGACCACAAGATATTACCGCTACGTACACTTTCAACGTCGAATGAGACCGACCTTCATCCAGAAGAGACTGAAGAGGTCAAAAATAGTTGGCACAGAGCAGCGCACAGGGTCCTCATCCCGACTTGTACACCAGTCGGAAACCAGTTTCCATCTATTCTCATATTGAAGACGAGTGGACGGCGCTCTAGCATTCAATATGGTGTATTCGACAGGGTCCGCACAGGAGCTAAACAGCAACTCGGGCCCTCCAGCAGCCAAACAGACAGTTGGAGGCATCGTGGATTGGGGTGCCAGATCCGCCCCGCCAGCTGGGACAGGAGATCCCTCCTGTCGGGAAGGCGCTACGGTACACCGCGACAGAGTCCGTGCAGCAGTGGGAACCAGCTCCTCCCTGGCCAGAAGGGAGCCACAAGGAGGACACTGCGACCCCCTTGAAGGATCCTCTGAAGTACCGACCGAATCAGAGGAAGCGGGGGAAAGGCATACAGGAGGCCGTCCGGCCAAGGGTGGGCCAATGCGTCCTGGCCCGAGGGACTGGTTGTCTCGGCTAAGGAGAACCACAGAGGACAGTGGGTAGAGACTTCTGAAGCGAAGAGGTCCACGTCCACTCTGCCGAAGAGGCTCCAAATAGTGCTGACCATTTCCGGGTGGAGGCGCCACACTCCTGACGGAGTTTTTGACGGGAGAGGGAGTCTGTCAGGTTGCTCCGCTCTCCCGAGAGATACAGTGCCCGAAGGCTGATCAGACAGGGGGGCCGCCCACATGAGGAGCTCTTCTGTCAGTCGCAGCGACCGCGCAGACTTGGTCCTGCCCTGATGATTTATATGATATACGGTTGATGTGTCTGACCTTACGAGGACATGCTTGCCCCTCAGGTGTGGCAGAAAGTGCCTGAGTGCCGGGTGAGCCAAGGCAAGGAGACACCTTTGTGACACCCTGAGCTTCCTGTGCCAGTGTCGCTTGGCATCCAAGTGGAAGCTGTTCAGCCACCTCAGCAGGGGGCGTAGTGCCAGCAAGCTCAGCGGAACCACAGCTGAAATGGACGTTAGTTCGCCCACGAGGCGAGAAAATGCAAGGAAGGTCAGCCAACGGCCCTCTTGGAACAGGGCAAGAAGGTGAAGGATGTCGCCCACACAGAGGGGGGCGGTCTGGCTATCATGGCTACACTGTCCAATGCAATCCCAATGAAAGTTGTAGCCTGAGATGGCACCAGGCAACTCTTTCCCATATTCACCTCGAGTCCGAGGCAGGCCACGTGGGACAGGAGACATGCTGTATCACTGGACACCTGAGCACGGGATGGTGGACAGACCAGCCAGTCATCCAGTTATGGGAGAATTTTCAAGCCTTGAGACTGTAGAGGCGCAAGGGCTGCGGCAACACACCTCGTGAAGACCCTTGGAGAGAGGGAGAGCCCAAAGGGTAGCAACCTGAACTGCCAGTGGCGGTCTCGGTAGGCAAAGCGGAGAAACCGCCGATGTTTTTGAGTGATGGGGACACGGAAGTAAGCGTCCTTGAGGTCAATGGACGTAAACCATTCTCCCTGTGCCACAGTTTGCAGGACATCTGCAGTGGTCAACATGTGGAAAGGGATGACCTTCATAAATATGTTCAGCCCTCTGAGGTCCAAGATTGGGCGAAATCCGCCAGTCTGTTTCGTCACTAGGAAGTATGTTGAATAGTACCCCCGGGGACGCGACAGAGGGTCCACGGGCTCGATGGCGCCTTTGGCCAGGAGGGTGGATAACTCCTGGCCCAACACGCGAGCCTTTGCCGGGTCGCTGATAGAGGCCATTTTGACCCGCCCAGAAGTGAGGGGCCGGCGGCGGAATTGAAGCTTGTACCCGTGGGTCAAGGTGGCAACCACCCACGGGTCTGAAGTATGAGCAGCCCACTGTTGGAGCTGATGTGAAAAATATCCGACCGCCGGCCCCACGGCCTCAATGTCTGGCCCCCCGGCCCCTAGGGACGCTGGGCAACACGACGGCCAGTGGAGTGGGTCGGCCGTGGTAAGCGGGTGTGAGAAGCAGCCGAGGAACCCCTCGTTCTGCTGGCAGGAGGCCTATCAAGAAGAGGCATCCGCCTAAGGCCCGCAAGCCGCTGCCTGGTTTGCACAGCCTGGATGGTCCTTTCCAGTGCTTCCTGGGCTGCAGGACCAAATATCTCTCCCGGTTCCATGGGGAGACTGCGAAGGAGTCTCCTGGATGCCTCTGTCAAGTTTGACTGAGATAGCCAAACCTGGCGACGAGCCTGAACCAGGATGGACATCATCCGTCCAAGTTCCCTGGACAGAAGGCCGAATGCCTCCAGTGAGGCATCACAAAAAGTGACAGAATCAGCAGCCACGTTGCCCTCCTGCAGTGAAGCTGAGAGCGCCAACGTGAGATTCGACAAAGAGCTCCCCATGCGGCAAGCACGTGCTCCAGCATCATAAGGCCTTGTGAGAAGGTCTCCAACAGGCCTGCAGCTCCTTCAGATAGTCCTTAGAGTGGGGAATAACGAAGGTAGTGGGGGCTGGCCTGCGCCTGAAGAGGGCACTAGCAGGTGCAGCTTCTGCCTGCTGTGGTACATGCATGTGCAGTCGATCTAAAGCCATGCGCATGATTGCCCGCATGGAGCCATCCCCCAACTCAGCCACTGAACTCGGAGCCGAGGAGTGGGCGCCCCGCTCAGATGCCTGGGAACCCCCATTTTACGAATCTCTCCCATAACCGTGGAAGTAGGTAGCCGAAGCTGCCAGGGAAAATGTATCCTCCTCAGGTACCAGCACTGGCATTGGAGGAGAGGGTGTCAAATCACCTTGCAATGGGGCATCAGGCTGGCAGTCTCTGAGCATGGGCCTGACCTGGGCCAGCTCAGCAGACAGCTGATCGACTTTAGATGAGAGCCTGCTTTCTTGTCTCTTTTTGAGCAGATTTCGCCCTCTTCTTGGAGGGTGCGACTGCTGTAGCCGCAGCCCACCGCTTAGAGCGTCTCTAACAGGCCGGGGGAGACTGGCCTGATGGGGGGAGTTCACTTTCATCCCCTTGATGTTCCACCTGCGCCCGACTGGCAGCCCTCACCGCCCAAGGCAAGTAACTGCAGTTCATGCAGGGGTTGTCTGACGGCGCCTCCCGCAGGTGCTCAGGACCGAGGCATGCGGGGCATAGGTCATGGCCGTCCTCTGGCTGTAGAGGAGCCTCACATGACGTACAGAAATGGGAGTCATCCATTGTGGTGGCGCTGGAGGCTTACACGACACTCACCTGTCCAAATAAGCCCAGACGCTCCCGCTAGTATGCTACAGGGGCTTGCACTGGAGGGAGGGAGCGCGTACGCTGCCTATACCGAGTAAGGAACCCAGCTGGTATTTAATGAATATTTCTCGGATAACCTGAGCGCGAACGCTAAGGACAAACCGAGTATGGACACCGTAAGCCGGAGGGAGGGAGCGCGTACGCTGCCTATACCGAGTAAGGAACCCAGCTGGTATTTAATGAATACTCCTCGGGTAACCTGAGCGCGAACGCTATGGACAAACAGAGTATGGACACCGTAAGCCGGAGGGAGGGAGCGCGTACGCTACCTATACCGGGTAAGGAACCCAGCTGGTATTTTAATGAATACTCCTCGGATAACCTGAGCGCGAACGCTATGGACAAACCGAGTATGGACGCCGTAAGCTGGAGGGAGGGAGCGCGTACGCTGCCTATACCAGCAGGGGCTCAGTAACAAATCCAAATCGGGACACAGCACAAAGCAAAACACAAACCATATGCTGGGAGGAGGCAGCGCGCACGCAGCCTCTACCAACAGAGGTTAATGCAAACTCACCAGCAGGTGTAGCTATGCAAGCGTTACCGCTAATAATTACTCACGCTGGACACCGGGAAACGCTTACGCAACCCGCCAGCCAGCAAACAAAGTCAGCTTGACCGACTAATTAAACGTCGGGACACAGCACAAACACAAAAACAGACCATATGCTGGGGGGAAGCAGCGCGCACGCAGCCTGTACCAACAGAGGTTAATGCAAACTCACCAGCAAGTGTAGCTATGCAAGCGTTACCGCTAATAATTACTCACGCTGGACACCGGGAAACGCTTACGCAACCCGCCAGCCAGCAAACAAAGTCAGCTTGACCGACTAATTAAACGTCGGGACACAGCACAAACACAAAAACAGACCATATGCTGGGGGGAAGCAGCGCGCACGCAGCCTGTACCAACAGAGGTTAATGCAAACTCACCAGCAGGTGTAGCTATGCAAGCGTTACTGATAATAATTATTCACGCTGGACACCGGGAAACGCTCACGCAACCCGCCAGCCAGCAAAGTCAGCTTGACCGACTAAATTAAACGTCGGCACACAGCACAAACACAAAAACAGGCCATATGCTGGGGGGAGGCAGCGCCCACGCAGCCTGAACCAGCAGAGGCTAATGCAAACTCACCTGAAGGTGTAGCCATGCAAGCGTTACTGCTAATAATTATTCACGCTGGACACCGGGAAACGCTCACGCAACCCGCCAGCCAGCAAACAAAGTCAGCTCGACCGACTAAATTAAACGTCGGGGCGCAGCACAAACATATAAACAAACCATATGCTGGGGGAAAGCAGCGCGCACGCAGCCTGTCCCAACAGAGGCTAATGCAAACTCACCTGAAGGTGTAGCTATGCAAGCGCTACCGCTAATAATTATCCGCTGGACACCGGGAAACGCTCACGCAACCCGCCAGCCAGCAAACGAAGTCAGCTCGACCGACTAAATTAAACGTCGGGACACAGCACAAACACAAAACAGACCATATGCTGGGGGGAGGCAGCGCCTACGCAGCCTGGACCAGCAGAGGTTAATGCAAGCTCACCAGCAGGTGTAGCTATGCAAGCGCTCCCGCTAATAATTATCCGCTGGACACCGGGAAACGCCCACGCAACCCGCCAGCCAGCAAACAAAGTCAGCTCAACCAACTAAATTAAGCGTCGGGGCGCAGCACAAACATATAAACAGACCATATGCTGGGGGGAAGCAGCGCGCACGCAGCCTGTCCCAACAGAGGCTAATGCAAACTCACTTGAAGGTGTAGCTATGCAAGCGTTACCGCTAATAATTATCCACGCTGGACACCGGGAAACGCTGACGCAACCCGCCAGCCAGCTAACGAAGTCAGCTCGACCGACTAAATTAAAACGTCGGGATAAGGATGCGCGAACGCAACCGTCACCGATAAGTAATTAACAAACGCAGCAAAGTAACGTAAAGTCTCTCTCAACCAGAGAAAGATCGCCGTCGCAGTTCCTGGAGGGCGAACAATCGCTGCTCCGACCGACAATGGTCGCGGAACTACTAGCAACGGAATTTAGTAGTAAAGCAATAGACTCATTGCTTTCCAAGCAAGCAAACTACGCGCGAGAAGAAAATAAGAAACGATCCTCAGGTGACACCGGAAGATATAATCTTCTTTGGGTCACCTGCAGGTCACAGGTGACATTGTTGGTATACATACTCGCACTACGCATGCGCGAAGGGGAATATTCAGTGCTTTAAGCACCGCCCTCTGGCGGTCAGCAGGGATGAAATAGAACTGCTCCCGAGTACTTGGCCTAAATAATGATCAAGAAATTTAGCCAGTAGCCTATAACGATTAAGATGAGATGGTGAAAAGGAGACAAACCTAACTGGGCTACGATGTTAGATTGAAAGAATGCCAATTTGAATAATTAGGAAAAAATCCTCTGAATTACATCTCTCATTGTAGCAGTTTAGGACATAATTCAAATTTAATTTAAAACAGAGTTGTTGAAGGATCGCTCTGGAGTTAAAGCGTCTAAAAATACACAAAGTGGAAAACATTCTGAAAAGCGGATGAAACATGAATGTGAGATATAAATTATCGCAGTCGCATGACATGCCGTAGCAATGGCAATCGTGTTCAGTGCTGTTTTATGCCCATTTCAATTTCAAATTGTGACCTGAAATTAGTCGATAAGTCTTACTGTCATCAGTAAACAAATCCATGAAGGTATTCTAATCAATAACAGAGGGTAAATCACTTATAATCAATACAATAATAAGGGACCAAGAATAAACCCTTTCGATACGCCGGATGTGACATCACAAATGGACGAATCAATCCCCTCGACAACAACCCATTGTTCTCAAGATAGGAGGTAAGCCACTGTAAGAGGCAACCTTTCATCCCAAAAGATTGGAGCTTCTCAAGAAGTACAGTGCTGTGAGAAAGTATTTGCCCCCTTCCTGATTTCTTATTTTTTGCATATTCGTCATGCTTAAATGTTTCAGATCATTAATTTTTCTTTTAAATTTAATTTTAGACAAAGACAACCCAAGTAAGTACCGAATGCAGTTTTTAAATGATGAGTTCATTTATTAAGGGTAAAAATCTATCCAAACCTACCTGGCCCTGTGTGAAAAAGTAATTTCCCCTTAAATCCTTATAACTCGGCGACAACAACTGCAATCAAATGTTTGCAATAACTGGCAATGAGTCTTTCACATCTCTGGAGAAGAATTTTAGCCCACTCTTCTTTGCAGGATTATTTTAATTCAGCCACATTGGAGGGGTTTTGAGCATGAACGGCCTGTTTAAGGTCATGCAACTGGCATCTCAATAGGATTTAAGCCCGGACTTTGATGAGGCTATTCCAAAATCTTCATTTTGTTTTTTTTTTTTAAGCTATTCAGAAGTGGACTTGATGGTGGGTTTCAGATCATTGTCCTGCTGCACAACCCAAGTGCATTTGAGCTCGAGATCACAATCTGAGGGTTGGACATTCTCCTTCAGGATTTTCCAGCAGCGAGCAGAATTCATGGTTCCATCAATTATGACACGTCGTCCAGGTCCTGAAGCAGCAAAGCAGCCCCAAACCATCACACTACCACCACCATGTTTCACTTTTGGTATGATGGTATCAGGTTTATGCCTGATGTAATGGGATGCACACCTTTAAAAAATTCAGCTTATGTCTCGTCAATCCACAGAATATTTTCCTAAAAGTCTTGGGGATCATCAAGATGTATTTTGGCAAATTTGTAACGAGCCTTCGTGTTCTTTTTGGTCAGCAGTGGTTTTCGCCTTGGAACTCTCCCATGGATGTCTTTTTTTTTGTCCAGTCTGTCTTATTGTTGAATTATGAACACTGACTTTAACTGAGGCAAGTGAGGCCTGCAGTTCTTCAGATGTTGTTTTGGGTTTTTTATGACCTCCTGGATGCGCTCTTGGAGTAATTTTGGTAGGTTGGCCACTCCTGGGAAAGTTCACCACTGTTCCAAGTTTTCTCCATTTGTGGATAATGGCTCTCACCACGATTCGCTGGAGTTCCAAAGCCTTAGAAAGGGCTTAGCAACCCTTTCCAGACTGATAGATGTCAATTTATTTGTCTCTCATCTGTTCTTGAATTTCTTTAGTTCGCGGCATGACATGTTGCTTTTTGAGATCTTTTAGCCTACTTCACTTTGTCTCAGGTTCTATTTAAGTGATTTTGTGATTCAACGGGTCAGGCAATAACTGGACTCAAAAAATGTGACAAATCACAGTTAATTCATGATTTAACAAGGGGAGGCAATTACTTTTTCACATAGGGCCAGGTAGGTTTGGATTGCTTTATCCCCTTAATAAATGAAATAATCATTTAAAAACTGCATTTTGTATTTACTTGGGTTTTTTCTTACATTAAAATTGTAATGTAATCAGATCATCAAATTGTTTGATGTTCTGAAACATTTAATTGTGAAAAATATGCAAAAAAGTAAAAAATCAAATACTTTTTCACAGTACTGTAAATCATGGGACACTGTGTTGAATGCTTTACTAAAATCCAAATAAACCATGTCAACTTGACCACCCGAGTCCAAGACTTGACTCAGAAGATGCTAAGTTGGAGTCAACTGCATGGACGTCAAGTATTTGTGTATGAAACCATGCTGGCATGAGGAGATCAAAGCACGCAGAACAGAAAAGATTTTATTATAGACACAGCGCTCCATGACCTTAGACACAATTGATCATAAAGACACTGGCCGATAGTTAGCAACACTCTGCATATCTCCCTTCTTAAATACAGGGACCACATTAGCTGATCTCCAGCCAACTGGTAACTTACCTAAAGGAGATCTTAAATAGGAGCGATAATGAAAAACTAAGCTCTTCAGAACAAGGCTTCAATTCATGCGGTGATATTCCATCAGGGCCACAGGCTTTGACTAAACCAATCCTTTTAATTGTGGAACAAACATCATCAGGTAGAATATTTAAGTATTCCAATTCATGATTTACATTACGAGGGATGTCTGGAAAAATCATCAGAGTTTCAACTTTAGAAAAGTTAGAAGAGAAATACTTATTAAAGGCGTCAGCCTTTGACCAACTGTCGTCAAAATAGTTATTATCAACAAAGACCGTCTTTGGTAATGACTTACACTTTGTTTTGGATTTTAAAAAATTCCAAAACTGTTTTGCGCTTTTAGTCACAACACATCCAAGCCCATTAACATAAATAAGGTATGTATCACGTGTCAACTTCCGTAACTGATTTCGTAACGAATGATATTTATGCCGGTTTGAGACTATATTTCTGGACTTAAAAATTTCGGCGAGCAGAGTGAACTTTGTTTGAAAGGTGTTTAACATCTCCATCAATCCATCGAGGTCGACAATGGTCACTGATGGCCTTGGAGGGGATAAACCTATCCTGGTGCTCATAAAATATGGCTAACCACTCTGACCACATCAAATCAATGTCGTGAATCTTTCAGAGCCTTTGAATGACGTGAAACAAAATTAGATAACCCTCATACTACAAACAACTGGTAAATGGTGAAATGGTAAAAAGAATCAAAATGATCAAGTCATGTATCTATGTTAGACATCATCTCTGATTGGTTTGTAAGAATGAGATCAAGAGTGTTCCCACTAACCTGTTTCACCCCGAACAAGTTGTGATGGATTAAAATCATTTACTAGATCAAAAAATTCATTGGCAACACGATTACTACAGCCCTGTCTGCTACAACAAAGATCCAAATCAATATTGGGTACATTAAAATCACTCACTAAACACATTCTACAATAAATTTTATAACACTTTGTCAAGATATCCCTGAGCACACCAAAAACTCTGAAATGTATCAGGGGGGTTGTAGCATATTAGAACAATCATTTTCTCACCAATATCTGGACGAATTTCACAAGCAAGAATTTCAAAATCATCATACTCTAAATCCTTTTTCCTTACTAAATGAATAGCTGAATTATACACAAACAATACCACCTTGTCAGTGTTCTCCATCTTTACGGTACACAGTAAACGACTCAGGAAGGATTTCACTATCACCAATATCATTTGTCAACTACGTTTCAGAAACTTCCACTAAATCAAAGAAATTACACAAAACCAACCGCTGAAACTCTTTGATCTTTCACTAAGCAAGGAGGACATGATAATTTAGCACCTAATAAACGAGACCCATTCAGTGAGTTCAAGGGAGCTACTACGTCAGAGTTAACCTGTAGCTGTGAACCGTAAGTGGTAACCCTCATGTGTTTTGACTGTACTGCATGGCATAGTCATTTGCGTATGAGGTCCATTGTGAATAAAATGTTCCCAGCTAGCTTCAGTGAACCAAACGGAGTGAGCGCAAAATTTCCCCCCAAAAGGGGTGCGGCATTGGCGCTGAATGTTTAATGACGTTGAACCCATGGAGGTAATATAATAGAACTGGAGAGAGCGAGGAAGTACCACCCCTATTACTTTCAATGGGAGATGCTAGGCTAGCTACCTCAGCCCAGGAAGTACGAAATTGACCAATGCCATCTCTAAAAATGGCGTTCCATGGGTGCTTATTTCCAGCGCCAATCTGATTACACAGTACTAATGGCCAAGAAAGTCTATTGGTTGTGCGGATTGGCAAATGTTTCTGAGGGGAAATGACAATGCTGTTAATCTGGAACACCTATGCACTTTTCACTCTTTTCGTCGAATTTCTGGAGTCAGAGCAACAACTGGACAACCAAACTTGTGCACGAGCAGTCATCATGCTCTAAGTATTAGTTCTTATTTTACAGGCCCGCTTGAAAACATTGAACAGCTGCATCAGACAAAGAGCAAAATTATGAAGGATTGCCGAATACATTTTCTATTGTTTTTGCTTCATTGTTTTCGCTTCAATGCTTCTGCTAAAAAAACGACATTACCCAAACTACATTGTGCGCACTGTCAAACACGGATGTGGCAGATATTTCATCTCAAATGAAAATGAAATGGGTATTTTTTTGGTTGCTAGTAGATCATCAAGCAGCTAATTACTACTGCTAAAACCTCTGCAAATTTACCCCAGGTCAGCTGCAGGGGGAGACAAAGGGCTTCTTTCCTTTTAACCATTCACACTCCAACACTCCAACCCACTCCAACATTTTTCCCTGATTGAAAGCCAAAATGTTGCCAAATGTGCTAGCTCGCATTCTTCTTTGCGACTAAATCTGCCAATGCCGAATGGCATTTCGGGGATATTATGTTTTTGGTCCGGCCGCCGCCGCGCCGCCCTACATGTTAATGCGATAACTTCAGTAATATTCCAATTAGAAATTTCATCTTTTGCATATAAGTAAGTATCATTAAGAGGAAGAACTGATTCGATTTTGGACAATTTACAATTTCTACATTGGCCACCAGGGGCCAAAAACTGAAAAATCACTGTTATTATCATATCTCTGGAAATATTTGTCCGATTGACCTCAAGTCAAGTGCAAATGAAAGGCAATGACCTGAGAATGTGTCCCAAGATGACATACCCGTTTGGTTCAAAATTTTGACACACAGTGGAGCTTTGTCACATAAAATTCACCATGTTTGCCATATCTTTGGAACCATTTGTCCAATTAACATGAAAGTATATGCAACTGCAAGGTCATGACCTCACAATGTGTCACATGATGACATCATACCTGTATGGTTCAATATTTTGCCACTAGGTGGCGCCTTGTGATGGGAAAATTACCATTTTGGCCATATGTTCAGAACCATTTGTCCAATTAACCTGAAATTAGGTTCAAATAAAAGTCTATTCAAGGATTGGGGAATTGGAGGATTGGGGGCGTTCGGGGATATACCCCAAGCCGTCGCCTCTGACAGCATAAGCCTAGTTTCTCACAAAGTCGCATAAATTTTTTGGCCAAGATCTTGTATTGACGACAGATCTAACCAATCCATAAAGCCTTCTTTAGCGCATCCCAAGGATTTTCAGTTGGAGAAGGTCAGGACTTTACAGCAGTTAATTTGTCTGTGGAAATGATTCCTCTTGCTTGCTGAAAACAGTGGACTATGGCAAGGTAATAAGCTGCTGTGAATTTCAGTGAGAGAGCACCATTACTGAAATATTTATGCAATGTTGTATTTACGCGATAACCAAGTCTTTCTGGTAAAAATATTAAGTTATCAAAATTGGATGTCTCGGAAGGATTCTGCATGACGATATTGATGTGTTTTGCAAAATATATTTTAGTAGTATTTTAAAATCGTTAAAAATCGGTAACCTATGTTAATTCACTTGCACTTTGGTACTGCCCGCGTTAGCGCTAGAGGGTGTTGAGTCTGAAGAGATTTGTAATTTTTAATATTTTCAATTTTTAAAATAGCAAATGACTGTGATTGCCGCAAGGAATGAACAAATAACTCAAAACAGATGCTTATAAAAGTCGACAATGCTGATCCAAGGTAACAGTCAACCGTCAACAGTCAAAGGCAGGATGGAAGTGGTGTACTGTGAGAGTTCGGTCCTCTCATGTAGTAGTGATTAATGTCTTGCGAAGAAAAGTGCCGCTTGGTCTCACTTCAACCAGAGAAAAGTTAGACTCTGCAATAGACTATGTTTAGGGGTCATCACAACCCGAGCTATTCGCCGTTTTTCCTCAAGATACCCTTCTAAACGGGTTTGCTCCACGCTTACTTTCCCCGTACCTTGCAGCACGGAAGCAATTCAAGAAATTCCATTCAGCCCTCCGACTGCCATCCCCGGTGCTCAACGTCATTTCCCTTACCAGCTTCATTTCATACATTCACTCCATAAACCACGTTCGACCAGCCCCAATACAAGTCTTCCTAAGTGGCATCAACTTCTTTGTGAAATTGGCCACTGGTTATCCATGCTCGTCTTCTTACCACTCTCACATGTAAAGACTGCTGAAAGGTTTACATAAACAAGAACCTCCCGCCCCAACGAAACATTTACCCCTAACGGTTGACCTAGCTAGCATAGAATCCATCTTGAGGATAAGGTATTTCCAGTTGGTTTGGCAACCTGACAGTTAAATATAAATTTCAAATAGCTAATCGGGCAAAAATGGCTGGAAAAATCATGGGCATATCCACGCCCCTGATTACCCCCCAAGCCATTTTTGAGCAAGTAATAATAAGACAAGCTTGGAATATAATATATGATCCCTTCCATATTCTAAATCCAGAGTATGAGTTACTGAAATCTGGTCGAAGATACAGAACTCCAAAATGTAGATATAATAGGTAGAAACACTCATTTGTTCCTCTCTCAATCAAATTCCTTAATGAGAACTAGATGCACTTTGACACGGCGCGGAGATGTATGAGGGTGTATAAGTTTTCTTTTTTTTTTTTTTTTGTTATTGTGGATGTATGTGTGCAGCTGGTCCTATCTCCAACACAAATTTCTCCCAAGGGAGACAAATAAAGTAGACCTTGACCTTGACCTCCTCTCTCACTGCATCCAGACGCTGCGTTCAGGGTACCATTCTCCTTCCCGGATTCCGCTCTAGAAGCAATTTGTCTATTAGCCTTCTTTGGTTTTTAAGATGTGCCAAGTTTGCTCCGCTCTCCGCTAATTTTTATCCTTTCCGTTACGCTATCCAAAACGGCATCTCATTCCACTCCACCGACTGCCTCATATTCAAGATAGAGTAGTAAACTGATGGAAACGCAACCTAGCTTAATTAACACAACTGAACCTGTGATGCAAACTAACGACTTCACATCTTTCTCAGCCAACCACAAACTGAATTTTCATGAAGATTTTTTCAGTTTGGGGCCCTTTTTCTCTGCCAAAATCATGCAAATAAGCTACAATACGATGTAATTCTAAATGCTCCAAGTGTCTTGACTCAGTCGAGCCATTCTCTTCCACTCTGAGCTCCAGTCTTGAATTATAAAGCCTTGAATTAGGTAACACATAAAAAGCTAGATTTGGCTTCTGCACAAAGAGGTTAAAAACACATTTCAGGGACTGAGGTTACAATATAAAATCCATGAATCAGTGGTAAGCCAGAGTTTGGGAAAGGCTATTGTAGTTTTTGAAAGACAGAAAGACAGTTGTAACTTGCAGTTGATTATTCTCTGATGCTCTCTATTGGTGGATGCAGACGGGGGCAGGACCCCTCAAGGGATCGGGGGCCTCCCGCAATGTATGGGCTGCAGGCCTGTCCCGTATGCCAGTGGCTGTAATCAGAAAAATTCTAAAATTATACCTGCAGTAGAGTAATATATTCCCTATTCACTCTTTGCAGGATTCGTTCAAATAAACGAATGTTGCTGTTGGTTGGTGGTCTGCCCCCCGGACCTGATCGCCTTCCAAGTAACTTGGTGCAATACTATGATGATGAAAAGAAGACTTGGAAGATCCTTACAAGTAAGTACCTTGCTCTTGGTCTTGGTTTAGCCTTTCAATTTATTACTGCTACAGTGTCATCTCCAACATATCCCAGAGACTCAACCATAACTGGTTATGGTCAAGACTCTGTCATGGCCAAATTATGTATGAAAATGCTTCCATGCTGGTTTAACCACTCTTTCACAATTTGAGCCCGATTAATCTTAGAAATGTCATTTTGCACTATGCCTGTGGGGTCAGAGATAAAAAAAAATCTAGTTAATTAGTACGTTCAGGTAATCTGCTTACTTCATTTTATTGCTGCATCATGATGCTGAGCCTTGATTTGACCAACTGGAGCAACCTAAGATCAAAGCACTGCTTTCAGTGGACTAAAGAAGACTGGAGCACACTTATTTATTGCCTTTATGATGCAAATAGACTAACGTTTTGACACTACTGTGTTTTCATCAGAGTCAGAACATCAGAGTCAAACATAGCCAAGATTTTTACTGTCAATTTTTTACAATAAGACTTCATCAAGCATTTAGGTGTTTTGATAATGAACATTCATGATTTTTTCAGACCCATTTCTTCTGCAAAATTGGTGGTTCATCGCCGTCCTTTGAAGTTTTAGTACATTGGACAGTTCTTTTCCCAATGTTAGCAATTTCAGCTATTTTCTTAATATTTGATTGAATTTTTTGCTTGATGCAGGCCAATAATTTTCTCATCTTCAAACAGAAGCATCTTTTCATTGAGTATTGGATACATCTTCAGACATGGTTGTTATATAATGAGAAGCTATACTCTGGATCAGTCAAGGTTAGAGGAACTGTTGCGTGCCGAAACATATTAATCACTGCAATAATGACTCAAACATAGGCTCTTAATCCCTTTGCACAGAAGGCAAATTAGACAATTTATGTGTTCCCCAATTTAAAGCTTTATAATTCAATCAAGATTTTAACACCACAGAAAATAACTTAAATGAAACAAGTCACTTGTAGCATTTAGAATACTAGTTTGAGTTAATTTTTAGCTTACTGGCCCTATGGGCCGATAAGCAATTGTTGTAGTTAAGTGTCAGTCATCCGTCGTCTTGAACATTTTTTATCTTCTTTTTTTGCCTGATGAATTTCCCTGTACCTTTGCCATAGCATATTACCAGACCAAATCTCCTGATGGTTTTTTAAAATTTTTTTTTCCAGATTTTTGATTGAATCATTTTTATGGGCCCTTGAAATTCTGGCCCCAATGTTAAAAGATAGGACTTGGAATGGACATTAAAAAATATATTCTTAGAAATATCCTAAATCATTATTTTCTAAATTCGGCAATCAACTTAGCTTGGTACCCTCAATGTACAGTGCGAGTGCCATTTACGAAAGTAGATTGAATCCACAGAAGTGGTTGTCTTAGGGGCGCTGTACTATGACATTGGAAATTTCTGTAGCCAGCTAATTACATTTGCACATACTGTTGTTTGAGAATGGGAGGGAAGTGAACCACAGGAGACTTCTGCTACGGAGGTTAACCAACATCCACATGTTGGAGGAATTTTTCAGGGTTTTCTTAGTGTTTAAGTTTTCCCGACCACAAGTTTTTTAGCTGCAGAGCGGTGCACTTCGATTGGCGCTTTGGTAAGTAGACTGTTGGCGGGGGGACTGTTTGCTATCATTGTATAGTCGCTTGATTTCCTTCATGGTCTCATCCAATTGATAACTTCTAATGAACAGCAGCCTGCCATAAAGCACACAATCAGTTCGTTTAAAGCTAGAGTATGCAATCTTGGAATAGCGAGCAAGATTTGAATGTAGCCTCACCTCTAAACCCACCCCCAACCCCTCAAATTTCTGACCAAAGCCACGCCCCCTGATTCATTGCAAAACTCCAAGTAAAAAACAAGTAAAACTCCAAAGGCAGGACGTAGACACAGGTTAAAAGCGAAAGGGAGGGGGCGGCCCGCTGCATGTGCAGAGAAAAGATTGACATCGTCAGTCACTCCTCCTGGCTGATTGGTTGTTTTGTCCTGGTCGCGGTGAAATCTTGCAGAAGGCATTAGAAGCACTAGATGGAGTCATTTTCTCAAAGATCATCAGACTCACATCCCAGTGTCAGGTCATTGTAACAGTTTTAACAAAAATGACAAAAAGTGATTTTTAAAAAAAATTGCAAACTCCAGATTTAAGGAATACACAGCGGTATTTACAGAGATTTAAAATATATTTGAAGGAACGTCAAGTAGGAATTTCAGTATGCATGTATTTTCTCTTTCTTTAATCCTACCGATTCTTATTACAGATATCAGCAAATGTCATTATCAACTAATTTTTTAGGGATTTCTGTACCTGCAAATTTTGTTATTAATATTAAAGAGGGAAAACACTAAAGGACTATCATACAACCCCAATTCTGAAGTAGCTGGGATGAAGTGTGAATAGATAACATTTCAAATATTGAAATTGAGACATTTTACATTTTATCCACAAAATGAGCTTATTTCAAATTTTCTTGCTGCAACAGGGCTCAAAAAAGTTGTGAAACAGGCATAAAGGGGCTGAAAAAGCAATCAATATATAAGAGAATTGGCTGAAAGAACATTTAGTGAGCAATTCAGTTAACTGGCATCTGGTGTGTAACATGATTGGCTATAAAAGGGATGTCTAGGAGAGGCTGAGTCTCTCAGAAATAAATATGGCCAGAGGCTCTCCAACCTGTGAAGGCTTGCGTAAATGAATTGTGGAATACTTTAAAAACCAATGGGGTCATTCCAAGTGAAAGGACCAGATATTCCTTGGGAGTGTTGCTGCACCATTCTCAAATTAGTCTTAAATTTACATGCCACTAGATAGTCACAAAAGTACTTTCTATGCAAAATTGTAGGCCTTTAGCTCATATAGTTACTGAGTTATGGGGGTCTGAAATTTTCAGAATTTGGGCTATAAATAGCCAAGAAAAGCCTCGCCAAGGTTTTTTGCATCTTTAAGTGGTTAATTCTCAGCCTCTAGACATATCAGAGAGCTGTAAGTTGGTATACAAGGCCTCCGCATGTAGCTAGTGCTCCACAAACATCCCCGGGTGTTTCCCTACACTCTGCAGGCCATGGGGGCTTGCTAAAAATGCCAAAAATTTAGAAAAACCTACTCGAGAGTGGGGTATGGGGCCTTAAAGGTACTAGAAATACTGCACAGAAGTGTTCTGATACCCCTGGGTTCCATTCTACACAAACTTGTGTAATAACTGAGCAAACTGGAGCTTTCTCGGTACCTCAGTTTGGAAAATTTGAGCTCCCAAAGTTGGACGAGATTTTTAATTGGCTGTTTTTGGTGGCAAAAATCTCCATGTGGGACAGGTGCCAGAGACCCCAACTTTTTCTAAAAGACAGTTCCATCTGTTTTCTATCACTGTACAAAAAAGCAGCAGGGTTATATTTGTAGGTACTGAGATATTCTTATTCAAAATGGCATGGGTGATGCCAAAATCGTTTTTTGCTTTTCTGTACTTTAAATTGGGATACAAGTATTAGTAGTCATTCCAATGGCAGTATTATGTATATTTTGTTCTTTTTGAAATGTTAATTGTTAAAGATGACTACTTTCAAAAAGTATAATGCCCTTTTTGTGTCACAAGGGCTAGCTTAGAGGCATCCCTGTAGATATGTTGACACCGATTTGCAATGCATACATGTACATGTACATACATGTAATTATAACATACACATACATGTACAAATTTCATGTACTAACTTGAATTTTCATGATTGATTAATTTTAAAATAGCAACAATAATTTTGAATTTTACAGTATCAGTGCAGTGGGATTAAACATGTTAAATTTAATTGTACAATGTCTTCTTACTAGCAAAATAACCTGTTCCTAAGTTATGTTAGTCTGTTAGATAAGAAGCTCTGAAAGGACTTTTCAACTTCTTTTCTTGCTTTTGAGTCAAGCTAGTACATGTTCATGTATGCATTGCAAATCGGTGTCAACATATCTACAGGGATGCCCCTAAGCTAGACCTTGTGACACAAAAAGGGCATTATACTTTTTGAAAGTAGTCATCTTTAACAATTAACATTTCAAAAAGAACAAAATATACATAATACTGCCATTGGAATGACCACTAATACTTGTATCCCAATTTAAAGCACTGAAAAGCAAAAAACGATTTTGGCATCACCCATGCCATTTTGAATAAGAATATCTCAGTAACTACAAATATAGCCCTGCTGCTTTTTTGTACAGTGATAGAAGACAGATGGAACTGTCTTTTAGAAAAAGTTGGGGTCTCTGGCACCTGTCCCACATGAAGATTTTTGCCACCAAAAACAGCTAATTAAAAATCTCGTCCAACTTTGGGAGCTCATATTTATCAAACTGAAGTATCTAGAAAGCTCCAGTTTGCTAAGTTATCACACATGTTTGTGTAGAATGGAACCCAGGGGTATCAAAACACTTCTGTGCAGTATTTCTACACTCAACAAAAATATAAACGCAAAACTTTTGTTTTTGCTCCCATTTGTCATGAGATGGACTCAAAGATCTAAAATTCATTCCAGATACACAATATTACCATTTCTCTCCAACATTGTTCACAAATCTGTCTAAATGTGTGATAGTGAGCACTTTTGCTTTGCTGAGACAATCCATCCCACCTCACAGGTGTGCCACATCAAGATGCTCATCAGACACCATGATTAGTGCACAGGTGTACCTTAGACTGTCCACAATAAAAGGCCACTCTGAAATGTGCAGTTTTGTCTCACAACAAAATGCCACAGATGGCGCAAGCATTGAGGGAGCGTGGAATTGGCATGCTGACAGCAGGAATGTCAACCAGATCTGTTGCTCGGGCATTGAATGTTCATTTTTCCACCATAAGCCGTCTCCAAAGGCGTTTCAGAGAATATGGCAGTACATCCAACCGGCCTCACAACCGCAGACCACGTGTAACCACACCAGCCCAGGACCTCCACATCCAGCAGGTTCACCTCCAAGATCGTCTGAGACCAGCTACTCAGACAGCTGCTGAAACAATTGGTTTGCATAACCAAAGGATTTCTACACAAACTGTCAGAAACCGTCTCAGGGAAGCTCAACTGCATGCTCGTCGTCCTCATCGGGGTCTTAACCTGACTCCAGATCGTCGCCATAACAGGCTTGAGTGGGCAAATGCTCACATTCGATTGCGTCTGGCACGTTGGAGAGGTGTTCTCTTCACGGATGAATCTCGGTTTACATTGTTCAGGGCAGATGGCAGACAGCGTGTGTGGCGTCGTGTGGGTGAGCGCTTTGCTGATGTCAATGTTGTGGATCGAGTGGCCCATGGTGGTGGTGGGGTTATGGTATGGGCAGGCATCTGTTATGGACGAAGAACACAGGTGCATTTTATTGATGGCATTTTGAATGCACAGAGATACCGTGATGAGATCCTGAGGCCGACTGTTGTGCCATACATCCATGAACATCACCTCATGTTTCAGCAAGATAATGCACGGCCCCATGTTGCAAGGATCTGTACACAATTCTTGGAAGCTGAAAATGTCCCAGTTCTTGCATGGTCAGCATACTCACCGGACGTGTCACCCATTGAGCATGTTTGGGATGTGCTTGACCGGCGTATACGACAGCGCGTACCAGTTCCCACTAATATCCGGCAACTTCGCACAGCCGTTGAAGAGGAGTGGACCAACATTCCACAGGCCACAATCTGATAAACTCTATGCGAAGATGTGTTGCACTGCAAGAGGCAAATGGTGGTCACACCAGATACTGACTAGTTCTGAGTCCCCAGACCCCCAATAAAGCAAAAACTGCACATTTCAGGGTGGCCTTTTATTGTGGACAGTCTAAGGTACACCTGTGCAGTAATCATGGTTTCTGATGAGCATCTTGATGTGGCACACCTGTGAGGTGGGATGGATTGTCTCAGCAAAGAAAAAGTGCTCACTATCACACATTTAGACAAATTTGTGAACAATGTTTGAGAGAAATGGTAATATTGTGTATCTGGAATGAATTTTAGATCTTTGAGTCCATCTCATGACAAATGGGAGCAAAAACAAAAGTGTTGCGTTTATATTTTTGTTGAGTGTAGTACCTTTAAGGCCCCAAACCCCACTCGCGAGTAGGTTTTTCTTAATTTTTGGCTTCTTTAGCAAACCCCCATGGCCTGCAGAGTGTAGGGAAACACCTGGGGATGTTCGTGGAGCACTAGCTACATGCAGAGGCCTTGTATACCAACTTACAGCTCTCTGCTTTGTATAGAGGCCTAGAATTAACCACTTAAAGATGCAAAAAACCCTGGCGAGGCTTTTCTTGGCTATTTATAGCCCAATTACTGAAAATTTCAGACCCCCACAACTCAGTAACTATTTGAGCTACAGGCCTACAATTTTGCATAGAAAGTACTTTTGTGACTATCTAGTGACATGCAAATTTAAGACTAATTTGAAAATGGTGTGGCAACCACCATCTGGTGAAACCACACGGAATGACCTAATGTTCAAACGTCAAATTGCAAAGGCTTTGAAGGTTTCATCATAGACAGTGCATATCATCATCAAAAGATTCAGAGAAACTGGAAAAATCTCTGGAAAATGTGCATAAGTGACAAGGCTGAAGTGATCTTTGTTCCCTCAGACACCACTGCATCACTCACCTGCATGATTCTGTCATTGACATTACTACATGGGTCCAGGAGTACTTCAAGAAACCACTGTCTATAATCGCAGTCTGCCGTGCCATTCACAAATGCCACCAAAAACTCTATTATGCATAAAGGAAGCCATTGTTGAGCATGATCCAAAAGCGCCGTTGTGTTCTGGGGGCCAAGGCTCATGTAAAATGGACTCTAGCAAAGTGTCCTTTGGTCAGACGAGTCCAAATTTGACATTCTTGTTGGAAATCATGGGTGTCATGTCCTCCGGGCTAAAGAGAAGAAAGGCTACCCCTCCTGAAACTTCAATGAATTTTATTAGCAAAATCATTAGAGATTGAGTGTAGGTTTGTATTGGAGACCTATTGGAAGTCGTGTGTGAACTTTCATTTGGTACCTTCATATTGACCTTCGAAGGTCTAACTTGACCTTGCAAAAATTCTATGACCTCTGTCACTGAAAAGGTCACAGATGGAGCCTAGGTTGTGTTAATGACATAGCAAGTCACATATAAACTTTCATTTAGTGACATTCAGCTTGACTGTTGATGACATTTGAAGGTCAAACTTGACATAATACAATTACAATGACTTGTATTGCCAAAATGGTCACAGATGGAGTCTAGGTTCGTATTAGAGACATATAAGAAGTCATCAATGAACTTTCATTTGGTGACCTTCGTTTTGATCTTCAAAGGTCAAATGTGACCGAGTGAAAATTCAATGACTTGTATCACTAAAACGGTCACAGATGAAGCTTAGGTTTGTGTTTCTGACATCTAGGAAGTCACATATGAACGCTCATTTGGTGACATTCAACTTGACCTTTGAGGGTCAAACTCGACAGTGAAATTACAATGACTTGTATCACCAAAATGGTCACCGATTGAGCCCAGGTTTTTATAGAGATAATTAGAAAGTTCTATATGAAATCCATTTTCTGACCAAAACTTGACAATCTGTGACCTTTGAAGTTCACAATTGACATATTGAATACATATTGACATATTATTGTCACGACTACCTGGCTCAAAGCAGCGGTGACATAAAATGGGAGACCACACAATAGCTAAAGGTTCAGTGAGAAATATATTTAAACATTAAAAGATGAAGTCCCCAGGTTGTATGCAAAAAGGACGAGGTAATACAAGTTATGTCTAGAGGTAATCAAACAATAGGTTTAAAATGCAGCGTGTGTAAGGAGCGGCTTGCAACGAGCTGGAACGCAGAGAGGGCTCTCCCCAACGGAGTAGCCAAGAAGCAATTGGGAGCAGCGAGTCGAGAGGCGAGAGGATCCATTAACCCGAAAGGTCTTTATAGGAACACCCATTGCTCCGGCACCAACTTCATGCTTTGCGACTTAATACATGCAAAGAACAAAGGGGGCGGAGCCCCAACAGGCATTAGAGGAATTATACCACTGGGAATGGCCAATAGGGCCTTAACATTCCCCCTTCCTTAACACAGAGGCCCACCTAAATGGGACTCTGCAAGATAAGGCATTCAAGTTTACCCAACAATGTTACCAGAAATAATTATATGCCACACGAAAATTGGTCTACCACATTTAAACATGATACTTCTAAAATTGAACACTTTATTTCAAGTTCATTAAAACCATTGTATACAACCCACCCATTTCATGATTGGCATAACATTCCAAAAGTCATTACAATTTACTCTAAGTCTTGAATTGGCATAATTGCAAGTTAACCCACACAAGGCCATAAACCCAAATCTGCCACAATGTGCAAATCACCAAACAACAACCGTCAGTCCACAGGCATCAAGGACTGTTGCTATCAACCCCCCCCCCCCCCACCACCATCCCTTCCCAACCTCCACTCCTGCTCCACCAGCAATCCAGGTACCTTGGAAAGCAAATTAAGGAACAAACAGGTCAAAAGGAAACAAGAGGGACAGAGGACAAAGATAGAAAAATCACTCAGTGACCCAGGAACGAGACAATGCATCCGCAATCACGTTGTCCACGCCCCTGACGTGCCGGATTTACAAATGGTAGGGCTGTAAGAATAAAGCCCACCTCATAAGTCTCTGGATAGGGTTATGTAGTGTGTGCAGATATACAGGGGGATTATGGTCGGAATAGACCACCAAGGGCTGCGTGCCACCGCCCAAATAAGAGCTAATGCCTCTTATTCTATTGTAGAATAGTTTGCTTGATACTTGTTAAACTTCCTGGAGAAATAACAAACAGGACGCTGGATGTTACCGTCATCAGCTTGCAGAAGCACTCCCCCAGCATCCACCTGGCTAGCGTCCACCTGAAGTTGAAACGGCCTGTCCAGCCGGGGGGCCGCCAGCACAGGGGAAGTGCTGAGGAGTGACTTGATATTATCAGAAGCCTGTTTGCATTCTACAGCCCAAACAAATTTCACCCCTCCTTTCAGAAGGTTTGTGAGTGGACAAACCACAGTTGAAAAATTAAAACAGAAACTTCTGTAGTAGCCCACCATTCCCAAAAACTGCTGAAGTTTCTTCTTAGTAGTGGGTGGGGGGTACTGGTCAATGGCGAAGACCTTCGCCCTCACTGGAGGAACTTGCCCCTGACCCACTACTTTTCCCAGATAGACAACCGTAGCGTGCGCAAATTCGCATTTAGCCAAATTCACTATCAGCTTTGTGGCTACCAAACGCTCAAAGAGTGCCCTTATACGTACTAGGTGTTCTGACCAGGTGTTGCTTACCACCACAACATCATCCAAGTAAACTGCACACCCCTCTTGACCTGCAATAACCCGATTCATCAGTCTCTGGAATGTCGCAGGTGCGTTCCGCAATCCGAAACTCATGACACGGTACGAATACAAGCCAGAGGGAGTGATGAACGCAGACACTTCCTGAGCCCAAGGAGTAATCCTAACTTGATAGTAGCCCTTCAATAGATCGAATCTGCTAACGTAGCACGTAGCACCCACCTGATCTATACAATCGTCCATTCTTGGGAGTGGGAAAGAATCTGGCTTAATTACCTTGTTTAACCTGCGGTAATCTGTACAAAAACGAAAGGTTTTGTCTGGCTTAGCCACAAGTAAACAAGAGGACGCCTGACAGATATTGCTACCAATGATGAAAGAACGCAGAGCACAAAACCAAAAAGCACGCCTGGTATTGGATAAGCTATATGTTAATGATCAGCTGTATCGCATTTCAAAGATTACACCCTGGTTGTTCTGAATGGACTAACTATGTTGTGTTTTTGAATGTTTCTATCATCGGATTAAATGTGTAATCGTAATGGTTTAACTGTTTGCAGGTGATGGCAGTGCGCCTCTCAACACCGATGCAAATTAATTAATGCAGCCCAGGTGCGTGCGATGCACACCGGCTGTCGGCTGATCTGAATAATGGAAAGCACTTCATGTTACCACGAGTCGTTTTCGCCTTTTTCATTGTCTAAACTATAGCCTAACAACTATTGCTGAGTGTTTTCTGAGACGCAATATTGCATCCAGCGATGTCTTTCAATGTTTCTGTTTGTATCTTCTTCTTTATATATATATATTTTTTTATTTTAATATTTAATTATTTTTGTGCAACATGGTGGGTGGGTGGGTGTGGGTTTGGGGGGGATGGTGGACATGATCGAAATTTCGGAGTGCACTTATCCTCAATCTAGTTCAAAATGTAATAATTGTATTCAAGCATTCGAATCAGACCCTCCAGGAAAGGTTGATTTCAGCAGTGATGAATTTGACGACTGGTTTGTGCAAAGCCCTTTAAAAAAAAAAGAAGGAAAAAAAATATGTCAATTGAACAGATATCTTTTGCAAGTTATAACTGCAATGGTTTGGTGGATAAAAACAAAAGGAGAGAGGTTTTCACATGGCTAAGTGATAAAAAATGCAGCATTATCTGCTTGCAAGAAACACATTCTATGGAAAAGGATGAAGTGAAATGGAGAAAGGAATGGGGTGGGCATGTTATTTTTTCTCATGGTACAAGTAATTCCAAAGGTGTGATGATATTATTTAAAAATAGTTTGGATTTCATATTACATTCCTCCCAAATAGACTCAGCAGGAAGATGGATTATATTGGATATTTCATTGGATAAAAACAGAATATGTCTTGTCAACTTATATGCACCAAATAATGATGACCCGCTTTTTTTGTGGAAATTCATGCCATCATAAAAGATTTACCCAACGGTTGCGATCAAATAATAATGGTAGGAGATTTCAATACGACTTTAGATACAACAATTGACAGAAAAGGTGGACATGCCACAAACTACCATCCAAAAGCACTTCAGGCTATTCAAGATATGATGCAGGCATTTGATCTGGTAGATATATGGAGGCTAAAAAATCCAGACACTCCACGTTTTACATGGAAAAGGGCAAAACAGGCAAGTCGGATAGATTTCTTTTTAATATCCTTCTCAATAATACACAAAGTCACTGAAACAACCATTGCAGACTCTCTTAGGTCAGATCACTATCTTATAACTTTACATCTGACACTTTGCAAAATTCTTAGAGGTCCAGGATATTGGAAATTCAACCAAAGCCTTTTAAAAGACAATACATTTGTTACTCAAACAAGATTGTTTATAACAGAGTTTTTTAAATACAATGTGGGATCTGCAAAATCTGCAAATCCACATGTAGTCTGGGACTGTTTTAAATGTGCCTTCAGAGGACACGCAATTAAAATATCTTCCTACAAACATAAGCAGTATCTTTTAAAAGAGAATTCCTTGATTCAAGAAATTATAAATCTAAATGTAAAAATAGACGAATCTACAATAATACCAATGGACTGGATAGATCAACAGGATGAAAAACAAGGTGAACTTGAAGCACTTTATAAATAAAGAGCTGAGGATATTTATTTGAAGAAAATGGCTAAATGGATCGGGAATGGGGAAAAATGTTACAAGTTCTTTCTGAAACTTCTACATAGAAACTCCTCAAAGAAGAATTAATAAAAAATGATGGTGAAATTTGTATGTCAACAGCTGAAATATTGACAGAAGAAACAAAATGCTTTAAAGAAATATTCTCCTTTAAAAATAAACCAGAGGCACTATCTGATGAGCAATGTGAGGACTTTTTTCCCATTGACTACACTAACAAGCTCTCTGAGACACAGAAGTACATGTGAGGGTTTAATTTCTGAGGAAGAACTACAGGAAGCCATCTTCTCTTTTCAAAGTGATAAAACACCTGGACTTGATGGCATTCCTGTTGAAGTTTATCAAATATTTTATGAAGAGATTAAGGCCCCTTTGCTCTCATGTTTTAATTATTCCTTTAAAGACGGCTCTTCATCAGATACACCAAAAATAGGCCTCATCTCATTATTATTAAAGCAGGACCCACAAGGACAGTATAAAGACCCACCCTATCTTAAAAACTGGCGGCCATTAACGTTACAATGTTGTGATGCAAAAATACTGGCAAAATGTATTGCTCAAAGAATGAAAAGACTTTTACCGGACATAATTCATTACGACCAAATAGGCTTCCTCTACGGAAGATATATTGGAGAAAATATTCGTCAACTATTAGAAATAATGGAATATTATGATAAAACAAAAAAACCTGGCTTAGTTTTTATTGCTGATTTTGAAAAGGCCTTTGATAAGGTAAGATTAGATTTTATTTATAAATGCCTAGATTTTTTCAATTTTGGGAAGTCCCTAATAAAATGGATAAAAGTACTATATCATGAACCATGCTGTAAAATTATAAATAATGGGCATTTTTCAGACCGGATACCACTGTTCAGAGGACTTAAACAAGGTTGTCCTTTATCGCCATACCTCTTTATCATAGCAATAGAGATGTTGGGGATAAAAGTTAGAGCCAATGACGGAATAAAACGACTAGAAATTAATGGGGTGGAATTTAAGGTATCAATGTATGCAGATGATACAAATTTTCCCATAAATCCTCAAATGTCTACTCTTCAAAACCTTATTGAAGACCTAAATACTTTCTCAAAATATTCAGGCCTAAAACCAAATAATGAAAAATGTAGCTTATTGAGAATTGGATCATTAAAGGATACACACTTCAGTTTACCATGCCTCTTTCCTATACAATGGACAGATGGACGAGTAAATGTCCTTGGGATCCATATACCAAAAGACATGGAGGGATTAGTGGATACAAACTTTAAATTAAAATGTAGCAAAATGGATAAAAGGCTGCTACCTTGGAAAGGTCAACAGTTAACGTTATATGGAAAAATTGCTCTAGTTAATTCCTTGATTGTTTCTCAATTTACATATCTATTTTTGTCCTTACCTTCACCATCAGATTCTACCTTCAAATTATATGAACAGAAGATATTTAAATTCATCTGGATTAATAAACCAGAAAAAATAAAGAGGAAATATTTATACAACAACTATGAACATGGAGGATTAAGATTACTAAATTTAAAAGCATTGGATCTAACTTTAAAAGCATCGGTGATTCAAAAAATCTATCATAAGCCAAACTGGTTTTCTTACAGATTATTATGTACATTTCATCACATATTTGAAAGCCAGCTCTTTCCATTTCTGCAATTAAGATCACTCCATATTCCCCTTTTTATTCAAGAAGTCATGGCCGATTCATCAGTCTTTCTGAAAGAGTCTATAAAAGCTTGGTTGATTTTCCAGTACCATCCACCAGACCACCCGTAAGAAATCTTACAACAAATAATATGGTTTAACTCAAATATTACAATTAAAGGATATCCATTTATATGGAAACAAATGTCTGCTCGGGGCATTTATTTTCTGAATGATCTCATTGATGAAAATGGGAAACTAATGTCATACAATAGTTTTTGTCATAGGTATGGTGCCCTTTGCTCCATACAGAATTACAATCAATTGGCTGCAGCATTGCCTTCAGAATGGAAAAGAAAGACTAACAAAATAACTTCTCAGGAACTAGTATGTCGGCCCTCCATAAAAAATTTCAGTTGGGTTGCTCATAAAAAAATCAATAGGAAAATGTACGATTTTTTTATGGAGAAAAATAACTTAAAAGAAATTCCCTACAGAATTCATACATATTGGGAGGATTTAGTAGACACGCCAATCCCTTGGCTACGAGTTTTTAACTTAAATAATCAAATTTCTATTGGGACAAGGACTAGAATTTTCCAATACAAATTGTTATATAAAATCTTGGCAACAAATAAAATGTTGCAAATATGGGGGATAAAGGAATCTGATACATGTAGACTTTGTGAGGACGAGGAAGAAACCTTGGTCCACTTATTTTGGTATTGTCCATATGCTGTTGGCTTCTGGATACAAGTGCAGAAATGGCTACAAACACTTAATATTCCATTCGAGGTGACCTTGTTTACAGTTATGCTGGGGGACCTGAGAGATACTTGTATAAAATCAAATAATATAATTATAGTTCTTGGAAAAATCTTTATTTTTAATACACAAAATAAGAATGCACTAAGATTAAGTAACTTCAAAATGTTTGTTAAAAAGAGCTATAATCTGGAAGGTATAGCTATGAGAAACCTGGGCAGAGCATCTGAATTTTTAAGGGTGTGGCAGAAAATAAGTACAGGTGAGGGATGGGCATTACTCACCATATGAATGAATCTTATCTGCGTGAATAAGTTTGTGTGATCTGTTTTTTTTCTTCTTCTTCTTCTTATGGAGACATCATTGCATGTAAAAATACAATTCCAATCATGCATTGGAATGATGAGGCTTTAGGAGGTTTGGGGGGTTCACTGAAGAATTGATAGCTTTGAAAGTGGTTGGTGTGTGGTTACGTTCTTTATTTTCTAGGTTTTTTTTTCCTTTCATTTCTATATTATATATTTTTTTCTTTTCTTTCTGTTTTTTTCTTCGTTTAGTCCCTCCCTCAAGAGGTGATATATCATTTTATTTAAGTCCGGCAAAATAATAAAGTTGTCCTCCAAAGAGGGGGGGTGGTGGCGGGCAAAAAAAAAGAGGACGCCCAGCTAGAGTGAAAGGCCTAAGCCAAACCATTGTCCTACAGATACTGTACCTCAGCATCCAATACCTTACGTTTGTCAAGCCCCACACGATAAAAACGCTTGCAAATTGGCAAGGCATCTCCAACATCTATATTGTGTTCAATAAAATCCGTACCTATGAGCGTATCTGAAAAAAGAACAGAAAGTCGAAGCCTTTAGCTCATCAGCTTTATCTAATGGAAGATGGCCTATCAAGGCATCCAAGTTAGCCAACACTCCAGAATTATTAAGCCTTGGCTGCAGCACAGAGTCATCAGGGCCAAATTCCTCACCCTCTGCTGCCACCAAAGGTTGACAAGAGGGCCCAGTATCAATGACAGCCACTGCAACAGATGACGCCTCCTCACCCCCTAGACCAAGACTAGGGTTTTGCAAATAGTAAGGCTTTAACAAATTGATGTGGCACAATTGTTTAGATCGCTTCCTGTCAGGAGTATCTCATAGGTATTCATAGTCAGACACCTGCCGAGCAATAGAATAGGGGCCGACAAATTTAGGTTTAAAATGCTGTTTGTGTAAGGAGCGGCTGGCAACGAGCTGAAACGCAGGGAGAGCTCTCCCCAACGGAGTAGCCAAGAAGCAATTGGGAGCAGCGAGTCGAGAGGCGAGCGGATCCATTAACCCGAGAGGTCTTTATAGGAACACCCATTGCTCCGGCACCAATGGGCAAACTCCATGCTCTGCAACTTAAAACATGCAAAGAACAAAGGTGGCGGAGCCCCAACAGGCATTAGAGGAATTATACCCCTGGGAATGGCCAATAGGGCCTTAACATTATTATGACTTGTATCACCAAAACTGCTTCAGAGCATAGGATTGTACTACAGAAGGTCTTATAATGTATGTGAACTTTTATTTTGTGACCTTGACATTGATATTCATTGATTCATGTGTCAAACTTCACATGAAATTTTCATTACTTGTATCATTGCTGTAAGACTACTTGCCAGTAAGCTACAGGACCCTTGGTCCTATTTTTTCTTTATAAAATTAAATGATTTAATAAATGAATTAATTTCTGGTGGAATTTGGCATGAGGTCACCAATATACAGCAGGGAAAATAAGTATTGAATGTGTCAACATTTTTCTCAGTAAATATATTTCTAATAAGGCAATTGACATGAAATTTTCATCAGATGTCAGTAACAACCCAAGTAATCAACGCATACAAAGAAATCAAAACAAATAAGTCCATAAGTTATCAAGTTATGTGTAATAACGTGGAATGACACATGGAAAAAGTATAAACATGCTTACTGAAATTTATTTAATACTCACTAGAAAAGTCTTTGTTGGTAAGGACAGCTTTAAGACACCTCCTGTATGGAGAAACTAGTCGTATGCATTGGCCAGGTGTGATTTTAGCCCATTCTTCCACACAAACGGTCTTCAAATCTTTAAGGTTCCGGAAGCCTTTTCTATGAACTCTGATCTTCAGTTCTTTCCATAGATTTTCGATTGGATTGACTGGGCCATTTTAGCAGCTTTATTTTCTTTCTGTGTAACCAGTTGAGAGTTTCTTTGGCTGTGTGTTTGAGTTCATCTTGCTGAAATATCCACCCTCGTTTCATCTTCAGCATCCTGGTAGATGGTAGCAGATTCTTATCAAGAATGTCTCGGTACATTTCTCGATATATAATTACCGGGTTATAGTTCAGGTGGGCGTAAACACTAACTCGGCTTTACGCAGATAAGCCTGAGCAAGCATTAGAGATACTGGATTTCATTTAGGGATTGTATGAGGTTGTAAGAAACTACTAAATTTGCCATGAGACGAATCTATGTGTAATAATGGTAGGGAATCCCAGGTTTTTAATATCTGATGACTACAATTTATTGCAAAATATCGCAGATATCTTATCAATACCTCGTAGAATTTTTGTTTCAGAAAACTGTTTTTTTTTTTTTTCACTACTCAGTTGAGATACCTTTGACCAATTACTGCTGAACTAGTTGCAACAAAGGTCAATGATTTTTTTCTGATAGGTGCTGTGGGCAGGTATAGTAGGCAGTTTGCACATCCGGCTTGGCAAGGAGTTAAATTCATACAATTCCTCGGAAACAGGGATGGAACTTAACTCGTCTATATTCTAAATCGTATTCGAGCTCGGCTTGCTAGTGAATATTCAATAACTGATCTGGGTCTACCATTTAGTGATAGAATAGTGTAACTGCATACATAAATAGAGCAGCTCCATGTCCGCTGGCGTCTACATCTGCGCGGACAGGTTAATCGGGAACAGGTTGAGAGTTAATCTGCATTATGGTAATGTCACTGGTTGAAAAGAGTTTTATTTTTACATGCGCAAACTGCTTGCATTAACTCCATGTCATTTATTAGGAAACATAAATGGGAACGGGTTTGGAGAAATGGCAGGGCTATGATCCCTCCGACGGTGAGTGCAAGGTGGAAGTAGTTAAATAAAAACATTACGCAAAGGTCTACAAAGGTTTTTTATTTGTTTCTGCGATGATATAAATGAGTCAAAATGATCAATAAACTGCAAACAGCAGACCTGAGGTACCGTTCCCAAAAGCTTAGTTGCTATTTTTGTTTGCTTTGCTTCAAACTTTGTAGCCAAGTTGGTGACAGTAGCTCTTGTGTAGCATACCCCTGAAGAATGGTGGTGGATTCTCAAGATCTGGCTTTTGCACTGGTCCGGTAACATATGGTGAAGTGAATCTGAGTGATTTGCATTTTCAGATAGTTGATGTGACCTCACTCAGGAAAGCGTCGTTTATTTTTGAAATAAACGCGGGTGCCATAAACATTTCTGTGGGATTTCTGACACTTCAAGGATTGAAAAATGTTGATCATTTAGCCTTACTGTCAACTTCACCCTATGTTATCTAATGTCAGCCTTTTATTGTGCTAACTGTGGCGTCATACTGACGAGGCTGGTATTTGTTTGCGCTCATGTGTTTCACCCACTAATGGCCTCATTGCTATTCAATTGCTAAGCTTGCGTAACAACTTCCGGCTGTCCCTCACTGGGGGAGGAGGGGGGTGGGGGTACTTGGAGCTGTCATATTTAGTTCTGGCTGACATTGAGTGTTTAAAGCCGTACTCTTTTGGTTCAAACATGGACCGAACAGAACGTCCTGTACCAAAGGTTTCACTATGAATACGAGTACCGGTACCGTTACATCATTATAACACAAACTTATAGATTTACTTTGACCTAATGCCTACAAATTAGGAGACGATTTCAGTCACCAAGATAATATTACTTTAGCGAACTTGCATCTCCTGCAAGTTTGAATGCACTTGCTCTAGAAAGAGTACAGGACAAAACAATCGGGGATGCCCGTGTAAAGGAAAAAATATTGAGTGTTGCTCTGTGCTGTTGTGGTAAAACTTCAAAACTGTGCAAAAATGAATCTCAGACTAGCTGAGTTTTACTTAATAGAATGCAAAATTATAAATCATAAGAGACTGCGAACGCTAAGGACTCCAAAACAAAAATAACTACTCAAAAATATGAAATCAATCTAGAAATCAATCTAAATTGCAAAACAGCTGAAATATCTAATGTTGCAAGGATTGCAATTAGAACACTCTTTCTTGAAGATTCACAAAATTTTGTGCCTCTCTTTAAAATGTTGGTTGAGCAATTTCAAGATTGGAGCAAAGATTAACGCGCACGCATGTTGTGATAGCGCCCCTTTAAATCGGGCTGTCCATCAAGCAAGAGAGGCATGTATGGAGCATCCTCTGAAACCACTTCTACATTTGTCCATGCAGTTTATCATGTGAGGGAATGTTTAGTTATGCATTATAAGTTTGCAATTTGAAGATCAAAATGGATGCATTTGCAAGTCTAATCATATGCTCTACACTTAAGTGACAGTGCTGTTGCTTGAAGACGCAGAGCATTCTTTTTCAGTTGGAATTAGTGAATGGATGAAATAAAAACCTTCCTGTCAATATGGATGTATCAACAAATCAACCATGACCAATACCTCAAAACGTACTTTAAAAAAACTAAATTTAGTATTCAATTAGTATCCACATTGCATATTGCTGAACGTTGAATTATTTAACTACAAATTCACCCACCGGTCCGCAGATGTTACACTTCACTACGATGGTTCCTGCCATTCCATTTTATATGCTTGGTGCTCTGCTGCTTTGTCTCCCAAGAAAAAATGACCAGAGTACGCTCTGCTGTTCCCGGAGAGTGCTGCTCTGAATAACCAAAAGTTATATTCCGACAGGGCTCCAAATTTATGAATGGTCCACTTTTGTGTCACAGTGCACTCTGGACCGCGGCGTGACTATTACCGAATTCACTAAGTGTAACATGTAATGTATGTCAGTATGTCATCGATTTAAAATTTCGAATCTTGGTTCTCTTTCTGTTTTTTGTACTTCAAATCACTGTCTGCTGCCCAGAGAGCCTTGGTAATGCCAAATACACTACAGAACGGAAGTTTGGAAGCAAAGCCAATACAGGTAAAAAATTTGGAAGCAACTTCAAGTTTCTGTTCACAATGCTTTTCTTGAAAACTAGAATGAAACTGATGGATTTTGGGATGTATTTACTGCATGATTAGACTTTTCTTTCATTGATATGCACAATTTTTCTCTATTTACCTTTAGGTTCTGAATACATTGATGTTGCCAGACTGTTGCTGAATAAATGTTAACAAAAGAAAGGAGGGGCTTAGTTTTTGGGTTGAGAAGATTTGCTAGAGTCACAACTTCAGTGAGAAAGTAAAAAACAAATCACAGTTTGCATTATTCACTTTATGTCATTGTTTGCAGCCCACCGGATGCCAACGGCAATCCGGCGGGCACTAGGACCAACGGGCCTAGTAATATGGGCCTGATAATTTGAGTAAAAATGTTTTCTGATAAGTGACACTTTATATAATAATCATGTTTAATTTGTTGCAAAGTATGCCAATGAAACTATTTTTTTTTTTTGTACAAATTTGATCTTGCTTCCAAACTTCAGGCCTGTAGTATAAAATGTAGTTATAAAATGTTTTTCAAAATAATGGTGGTGATCTGCATTACCTATTCTAATTTCAAAGGGGCTTTAATATTAAAAGTCATTAAAAGTTATTTCATGAGTGACAACTGTTTATATTTATCCATTCCAGAAGCACTTTCAATAATGAACACAGAATGGTCTTTATAAAATTATTTCCATAAAAAGTAAAATCTGTGACTTAGGAATTTCCTCATCTTTTAGGAGGTACAGGTACAGTGCTTAAATTTTCAATGTAATGGTCCAGAAAAGTCCCCGGAAGTGACGATTTGAAGAGTTCTGGGGAAAAAAGCATACCCTCATCGATAGTCTTGGCCCTTGTCGCAGTGGAAAATACTTTCAAATAATCACCAGCTGCCACTGGTGGAGAAGCCCATCTGTAACCTCACATTTTAACGCATGGTTGCTCTTAAGTTGTCCTGGTTTAAAATCACCTGATTAACAACAAGCAATTTATTTACTGAAAATCAATATCAATACCAAGACATATGCCAAAAATTATTGAGAATTTTTGTTTCAAGCAATGACAGAGAGGTGTACGTAAATGTACAGGAAATACATGTGATATTAAAAGGATGGGAATAATTCAAATTATTAGCTAATCCAAAACCTTTCTGAATTCCTGCTCCTCTTTGAGCTTTTTTTTTGGCAGTGTAATTTATTTTAAGATGGCTTTTAACTTAATAAAAATAAATGTTTTCAGTGTATTGAAACATATTGTGTATTGGCACAAATTGGTGTCACTTAAATGCCTAGCTAATAAAGATGTGTCATTTTCTGAGCTACTTGAGTTCAGAATCTTCCCAAGACATATTGGTATTTCTATGTTATCATTACTGTGGATATGAGAATGTCTGATAACTTTATAATGCAAATACAGATATCCATGCACAGCCTCGAAACGGGTGCCGGTAGGTCGCAAGAATATCTATAGAATCATAAAATTGAATAACAGGCTACTGCACACCGTGACTAAGTAAAGTCAACACGGAGTGCAGTAGCCTGTTATTCATTTTTATAACTTCATAATGCAATTTACAGTTTGCCAGCTGAAAAAAATTCCAGCCATTCTAGCGATTTGTCTTTGCAAGTGAACAAATAAAAGTTTGGTTGTTAATTAGATGTGAAGAGGGGCATTCACTCACTCATAGCCGTGATGTGATAATAAGTAATTTATTTAATTACCAATGTTCCAACATAAGTTTTCGTCAGGGGTTTGAGGGATGATTTAATACCCTGAAAAAGACAAATGTTGAATCATTAGTAATTTATTAAATTAAATATTATGGTAGCCTGGCTACGAGTGAGCAACTATCCTTCACATTTGTATATTCACCACTGTCAGCAGCTCTCTGGCATTGATGTGCTTTCCTCTTCCCTCTGATTTTGATTGCTAATTTGGAGAAGTAAATGGGAACTGGTTTGGAGCAATAATGCGTCATAAGGTGAGGTCACTGGAGGGCTTTTAACGCATTTAAACCGGGACAGCATTTGTGCATTTTAACCTTTAAAACCGGGGACGCTGTTAAGCATTTCTACCCTTCAGGCCTGGAAAGCGGATGCATCATTTTGTTGACGTCAGGATTTATAATTGTTTTAAATGGCTGCTTTGTGCAACCCAATTCTCTGTTCCTCCACTGTGCCGAATTTAACCCGCGATTTAATCGCTGTAAGATCGAAAAGACGTCAATAAAGGAAAATGATTGAGATCTAGCCAGGGCTAAAAGGGACGTGTCTTCAAATCTCCCCCCCCCCCCCCCCCCGTTGCTCTGCCTATTCTGCCACCTGTTCCAGAGAAAGAAAAAATTTTTGTTATTCTCTAGTGCAGAGCTTATACTTTAATTTATTAGGCCTCTTTATGCCATTTGAGTTCTGCATGTTATGTAGATAGAGATTTATTTATTTTATTGGTTTAATTATATTTTATAGTTTGTTATAGTTTGTTCAGTGTTTTAAATATTGTGATGAAGACTTGCACTAATAAAAAACATAGTTCTTATGAAAGCCATTGGTGTAGGCTCTCAAATTCTTTTTGAATATTGTTTCTATCTGCTACTGAGGCTGAGATGTCAGCTTTTTACGAGACATTGACACCTGGGTGCTGTTTTCCAAAAAACCTCAGGTTTTAGGGGTTCTTTTCCACATCGCCCATAGGTTTTCTTAGGCATTTTTCAATAGGCCCCTGGCCTAAATGGGTTAATTAATTCTGCATCATCCAGGTTGAAGAGTTTGAAAAAGGAATAGGTACAGAGGTCATTTTACAATAGGCAAATATTATATATACTTCACTTGCAGTCGCAGGAAAGATGGTTGATCTGTTCAAGGGCCCATGCAAGCAAAGCTGATTTGGCAAGGAATGACGCCATACCATCATTGCATCACAATACAGCAGGCGAGAACAGGCCATTCAGCCTAACTAGGCTCGCCCGTTTCTTTATACTATTGTGAATATATCACTTCAGATACTCCATGACTCAATGGTATCTAGCTTTAAGTTTAGCCTGTTCTTGAAAACTCCCAAGGTCTCTGCCTCAACAATATGGTCAGGCAAGCTGTTCCACATCGAAATTACTCTTTGAGTAAAGAAATATTTCTGAATATTAGTACTAAATTTAGCTTTGGTCAGCTTCCATTTGTGACCCCGAGTTCTACTAACAACACTTGGTTGAAGGAATCCTGCATAATTGATTTTGTTAATACCTTTAACATATTTTAAGACCTCAATCAAATCACCCCTATGTCTCCTTTTCCTAATACTAAAGAGATTAAGGATCTTCAGCCTTTTCTCATAGCTGTCATCTTTTATACCCGGAATTAGCTTAGTGGCCCTTCTCTGAACTTTTTCTTGAGCCTCTTTTTTAAAGTATGGTCCCTAGAACTGCACACAGTATTTTAGATGTGGTCTGATGAATGTGTTGAACAAAAGAAGCATCACCTCCTTGGATTTGAACTCAATACTTTTGGCAATGTATCCCAGCAACCGATTGGCTTTTTAACTGCTGAATGGCACAATGGCTAGAGCCTTTGAGGGTTTGGTCAACAATCACTCCCACATCTTTTTCGTGTGCAGCATATTCCAGTTTAAAACCTCCCATGAAGTAATCCTGTCTAATGTTCTTATTATCTACATGTACAACTGTACACTTCGCTACATTAAATTTCATTTGCCGCATTTCTGCCCAATTCTGGATTCTGTCCAAATCATCCCGAATGACTTTAATAGACTCTAAACTGCCAAACCTACCAATTTAGTATCATTTGCAAATGTAGATAATCTGCTGTCAAGATTCCTATCAAGGTCATTACTGTAGATGAGGAACAGCAAGGGGCCCAACACCGTTCCCTGGGTGTCAAAAGGAAGTTGAGGATACTCTGAAGAATTTAATTTTCTGTTGTGACAAGCAGATGATAAAGTCAGAATTAACAGCCTTCTAACCATGGTTGAATTCTGTCCTTTGTCAAATGACATTGGTCATCGGTGGTTAATTGGTGTATGCAGTGCTTTGGGGTCCCTTCAGGACAATTAAAACCAATCAAGTACAATTTGCAAGAGAAAACATGCATCTCAAATTGGTTCCAGTTCAGTCTCCTGATCTCAATTCAAAACCTTTCAGTTGAGGTGGAACAGGAGGTTTGGAGCATGCATGTATGTTATGATGCTAGTATGAAAAGGAATCTTAAGGATTGCACCAAATTTTCACTACCAATCCCTACAGCTAGTTCATGAAGCAAAATGGTGTACTTTCCTGGTGCCTTGTAGGTGACAAAATAAGGCATCCCCTGATTATACAATTTTGACACAGCAACATATAAATTTTTTTTTCTCGTTACCAGTGATGATAAGATAATGATATGCACCCCTTGATATTAACGACGAGCATAAAAACTTAATTGCTACATTCCGGAAACGAAAGTATTGTGTTACTGTGTCGCATCCAAAATTAAAGTTATTGTATTATACTTTGTGTTATTAATTGTTTTGTCAGGTGTTGGACTTAATGTTGCCAGTAAACCCCAGAATTCTTAGAATAAAAATGACTTTGGCTTGACACAGCCTAAATATTTCATCATCAGGCATTCCCATTATGATCATTATCTTCCATTTAATGACAAATTCATATATTCACAATCTATGAAAACTTATACAATGCTTTGCAGTCTCGTATTTAGTCACTAATTGTTGGCTGGAGGGGCCTCTTTCTCACCCACTTTTCTAGCAGTAAATGATTGAATGGTGAATGCTGCCACCTCGTGTTTGCAGTATGCGGGTGCAACCAAACAAAACGGTGCGCAAGAAAAACAAAATCAAACAAAAAAGCAGCGGGTGTCCTGATTCTGTGACTAATTACACAGTTGATAACTGAATTAAAGAAGGCATGCCCCTCTGTAATGTAGCACTTAGACTGAATAACATGATGAATGTAATAAATCATTAAACAGTCATGTGTTTCATCCGAAGAGCCAGTGCTATTATTTGAGAAGTAGTTTCAGGTATGTTTTTGACTTGGGAGGTATTGATTGCATACTGCGTTCTTCTTATTTCCCCGCACCCCAAAAACCAAGATCTGGCTAAATTAGATATATCTACTGCCATGAGGCTTCTCTTAAAAAGTAAGAAATTATTGTCATCAAATTTCTATATTGATTTTGCGTTTACATATGCTTGTTTTTATGCTCAAGTTTCATGAAACAAATAAGCAGGCACGTCTGGGCTGTCTTGATCCCTTTTGGTGCTGAAGTTGACTTCTCTGGTTATGTGGTGACACTTTTCCTGAGTAGGCTGCAGCGAGGCTAAAACATAACATTTGCTCATAGGGAGGAGGGAAGAAGACAGAGATATGGGAGGATAGTTTTTTCGCTGACCGATCTCATGCTGAAACTATTTTATCAATGCGAATACCAAATAGCCCTGACTCTGTGCTTGATGTCATCATAAACACATAGCTTACCTGTTAGAATATATGTTTACACGAACAACTAAAGTGCGTGTGACAAACATAACCTCTATTAAAAGCTTGCTAAAGTAAATTTCTTTGGCTTAAAAATTGATGAAAGGATAAAACGGGGAAAATAATTTGGGTCACATTTAAAAAAGGAAACTAAAAAGGACATTTTGTGTAATAGAATGTAATTAAGTCTTGTTTGCACTGTCCCATAACATGGGTAGAAATGGAACGCTAACATTATATAGGGGTTTACAAAGATGTTACTATCTGTGTACATCAGCGTGCCTAGACATTTTTGCCACCTACCAAAACCTCTGCACAGAGCCAAAACAGCTCTGACCCTCCATGTCATGGATTCTTCAAGACCTTGGAAAGTTTTCACGTCCTAGGATTGTCTTAATTGTTTCCCGCAACCCGGCCTCTTGTGTCTCTTAATCGTATTGTTTTCCTAAATTGATTAACCCCTTTGCACCGAAGCCAAATCTGGCTTTTTAGGTGTCACCTGATTCAAGGCTTTATAATTCAAGATTACAGCTTCACAGACAGAAAAACTTTGGCTCAATTGAGTCTACACACTTGAAGAATTTAGACTCCCATTGTATTTCAGTTTATTTTTATGATTTTGGTGGAGAAAAGGGGCTGCAAACATAAAAAATCTTCATGAGAATTCACCATTGAAATAGCAAAATAATAATAATAATACTGATAAATGAAAAACTGCTGGTGCTTAAATCCATACATGTCTGGGATCATGTACTTCTTGACCACAAGTACAATTCATCTTGGACATTACATTCTAGATAACCCACTTGCTATGAGCTAAATTAGATAGCTATCCAGGTGTCTCCCCAAAGTCTGAGATCTATCAAAATGGTTCACTGTCAAATTATACATTAATCATATATTTAACACAAAAAAACTTTTGGGGCATGAAATTCAGCATGAACTAATTATTTTCTGGTTGAGTATAGCATGAATTTATTAATATCAGTGCAGTTGAACATGATTGGTCGCGAGTAACCTCTCCAAACACAAAACCTGCCTTATCTCCATAATAAAGTTAACAATATTGTCAGTTTTTCTTCAAAGTCACCCAAGCATTAAATAAAGTGCTGATTAAACAGCTATAACATTCACGCTGCAATGAAAAGCTAACCGCTCTCACATCCGAGCTCATAACCTTACACCTTATAGGGTAAAAACTAACTAACTCCGTAATATCTGAATTCTGAAATACACTTCATTTTAACAGAACAGAAATGTCACTTTCAGGAAAAATCAGACGACATATGCCACCATATTCAACAGAATGGTGTAATGAACGTACTGAGGGATCTACCGACGTGCGTGGGCTGCATGCATTTGGAGAAACGAAAACCTCGGAATTCGATGTCTTTAAACGGGGTATAAATTATACAGCAAAAAGTCATATTGAGCAAAATGCAAACAGAGTAAAAGTGTAACCTAAGATTTCATTGCTTAATGTAAAATATTTTTAAGCGCATCCCTCGCGGTTCTCGAATGAAGAATCACGGGTTTCGTTTATTTTATCACTGTTGACCTGCACTGCTCTCACTTGGCCACTTATTCAAGCTAGATCACCGGTAGTAAATTCAGTGGAAACTCTCGTGAGAGAAATGATTAATGTTTTTGATCAGGATGTTTATGGTCAGGACGCAGCTACGTATCTAATGCATTTGAAGCAGGGCGCTGAGGGCGTCGCTGATTTTTACCCTCAGCCCGACTTCAGGCCGAAGGGTATTGTTATCAGTTCGTCGTCTGTCTGTCTGTCTGTCCGTGTGTGCACCATCAGGCCGAGGGTGTTCAAACGCGGGCATTTCTGGTTCTATCTCATTCCGCTCCATAGCCAAAGAGGCAGGGTGGCGAGAAGCACCTCTTATGACGGTGTTTGTTCAGGCTTTGGCTGAGGAGGTTAAGGACGCTCTGGCTACACTAGAGCCTTGCGTTTTTTTAGATTTGTTAGTTCGTACAGTACGAGTTGATAATCGCATTCAAGAACAAAACAAGGAGAAACGTACTGCATTGGCTCTTGATAGCAACGGGGTTAATGTTCCTTACAACACGCATACAGCCCTGACTCCGCCCACTGAAATGCCCAATTCTAGTGAGCCCATGCTGAAAACCGGGCTCATATGAGAACCGGGCTTGTAAGCCTATTCACAGACAAATAATTTGTCATCATTGTAGCGAACTGGGACATATCCGTCCAAGTTGCACCATGCTTAAAGGGAGGCTGGAAGCCCCTCTGGCGGTAGGGGGGGGGCGCTACAGGGACAGACCCAATCTCCCTTTCAAACTCTTATTTCAGGAAAGTTGACAATGGGGAAAAGGAGAATAATGGTTAAAGCCTTTTTGGATTCTGGGGCTGTTGATTGTTTTATGGATGCGGAGTGGGCTAGAAAACATTCTATTCCCATCCGCCCTCTCACATTCGCATTCAGTCAAAGCTTTGGATGGTCGACCGCTAGGAGATGGGCTTATAACTGAGGTCTCTGATTTTTTTACGATGTTTATCCCTTTTGGTGGTCATTCAGAGAAAATTAGTTTATTCTTAATCAATTCCCTGGTTTGTCCTGTGGTTTTAGGTCATTCGTGGCTGCTTAAGCATAAGCCACAGATCTTTTGGGGCAGTCAAAATAACCCAATCGTCCAGTGGGGCTCTGACGTAGGTCTTACTGTAGTGAGATTCTGGCAATTTGCCCCAAATTTCAACTCATGGGCGAGGCATCGGCTTCTGAACAAGATTGGTGTGGAGGAGCCACGCTGAACCCTGGTTTACCTCCTGTTTAAGTTGATTATGTTGATCTCGCTGAGGATTTTGGCAAACAACGAGTTTCGTCTTTGCCTCCGCATTATGATTACAGTTGTGAGATCAAACTATTCCCTGACAAGGTGGCAGCGGTTAGGAATTGGCCTGCCCCTCAGAATGTTAAAGAGGTTCAACGATTTTTGGGTTTTGCTCATTTTTATCGGAGGTTAATTCTCAATTTTAGCGCTGTGGCTGCCCCCATCATTGCACTTTCTAAGCGAAATTCCTCCTCATCATTTGCTGCTTTTCAGGAGTTGAAAAAACAACTTAGCTCTGAACCGATTGTCATTTTGCATGATCCCTCCCTCCCATTTGGGGTAGAGGTTGATGCTTCGAAAGTCTGGGTGGGTGCCATTTTGTCCCAGCGCCCCCTTCGGGACTATAAGTTGCACCCATATGCTACTTCTCCTGGTCGTTGTCACCGGTTGCACAGAATTACAGTATTGGTGACCGGGAGTTGTTAGCTGTTAAATTGGCGTTAGAAGAGTGGCGCCATTAGTTGGAGGGGGCTGAACATTTGTTTGTGGTTTGGAAGGATCACAGGAATCTCCAGTGTGTCCAGCAGACTAGGCGACGTGGGCATTGTTTCAATTGCTTCGACTTTATTGTACTTATTGCCTCGGCTACAAAAACATCAAGCCTTGTGCCGTGTGACAGATTTATGACCGCTTGGGCCATGATTCCATTTCTGGGCCAGTTATCCCAGCGGCTCGGATTGTGGCTCCCATTCAGTGGGATACTGAATCTGTTGTGTAGGAAGCCTTGCGGCCCCACCCTGGTTCTGGCCTGCTATTTGTCCCCATGGTGGTGCATAAATGGAGGGCTGCTGCTGATAGGAGGCGCCATTTTGCACCGGCTTATCAGGTTAGCCAGAGGGTTTGGTGTCCTGGGAAGCGGTGCTAGGCTCCTTCTCGGGATATCTTGGGTCTCACCCTTAATTCGGAGTTCCGTGCTCGGGATTCTTTGGGAACATCAGGAGCCATCCCTTAGGGGGGTCCTGTCTTGGTTCTGGATGTTGGTGCGTCTGTTTCAGACTTTTCTTTTGGGCTCTCGTCCCATGACAATATTGCATTCCATTTCAATCGGATTCAAAACCAAAGGAAATTTTCTCTGTGTTTATGATGATAAGCAGTGGATAAAGCTTCTGTCTGCCACATAGTGACAAGGGTTTACCCTGGGAGCAATCGTCCTCACAAAAGCCGCACTGTCACACTGCTTTTAGATGAGAAATCTGTAGTCCAGAGTAGGAACAGATAACACCTTTGTGTGTTATCATTCATGCACAGGAAGATTAATTATAAATTCAACTGAAGTCATATCATGATAACAATAAAGCTTCAAATGACTCCCGATTTGGCAGCATGGTTAGACAACACGCGTTCCTTCGCCTCTCTGGTATTTCCGAATTTTGGTATTCCTGAGAGAGAATTCCACAATTGGTGACATCAAGGTGAAAAGTTTTCACTCATAACAGGTGAGATTTATCTGTTGGATTGGCCATTTGTGGCAATTCTACACCTACAGCAGACATGGTATAGTGGCTGAGTGTAAGGAGCAGTAGCGGTACATCGGCGATAACAAAGGCCATTGGTATCCTCGTATTTCAATGCTTAATTACCTATTCTCCTTGGAATTTACCTTATCTGATTAGCAACAGTTGCTAAGACTATTTTTCAGGATGACTATTAAATTTATTTTTGATAGCATTGTTGTAAATTTGATCGCAAAGTTGTGAGGTGGGATCATAGACTGTATCAAAAGATGGAGGCAGCACCTGGGTCTGAAAAGTAAGGCAAATGCGAAAATCTGTAAAGATTGTATTCTATTAAATGGTCAGCAGATGGCGACGTCGGTGGTTGCAGAAAGAAGATCAATGCTATAGAAGTCTATAAGGAAAATGACCTGACTTTCCCATCTGATGTATTATTTCAATAATGATTTCCCACATTATTTTAACATAACATAACATAAATGGCAAGAACAGCTCTTCAGCCCAACTAAGCTCAGCAGTTTCTTTATACTATTGTGAATATATCCCATCAGATACTCAATGACTCGATGGTATCTAGCTTTAAGTCAAGCCTGCTCTTGAAAACCCCCAAGGTCTCTGCCTCAACAATATAGTTAATAATAATGCATCAATTTTATATAGCGCTTTTCTGCTTTCTGGGCACTCAAAGACGCTTCATATTATTCATTCACTCACACATTCATGCTCTGATGGTAGTAAACTACGTTTTTGTAGCCACAGCTGCCCTGGGGCAGACTGACGGAAGCGTGGCTGCCAGTATGCGCCTACGGCCCCTCCGACCACCACCAAACATTCACACACAGCCATACAGTATTTCCTATATTGCATGTTTTGTGGGTGGGGGAAACCGGAGTACCCGGAGAAAACCCACGCGAACACGGGGAGAACATGCAAACTCCACACAGAAAGGCCCCAGGCCAGATTCGAACCCACGACCTTCTTGCTGTGAGGCAGTAGTGCTAACCACTGTGCCACCGTGCCAAATTGAAAATGTCTTCCTTGGGTGAAGACATTTTTCAGAATATCAGTGCTAAATTTACCTTTGGTCAACTTCCATTTGTGACCTCGAGTTCTACTCACAACACTTGGTCGAAGGAATCCTACATAATTCATTTTGTTAATTCCTATTAAACATATTGAAAGACCTCAATCAAATCACCCCTGACTCTCTTTTTCCTAAGACTAAAGAGATTAAGGATCTTCAGCCTCTTCTTGTAACTTTCATCTTTTATACCTGGAATAAGCTCTTCTCTGCACTTTTTCTAGAGCCTCTATATCTTTCTTAAAATATGGTCCCCAGAACTGTACACAATACTCCAGACGTGGTCTAACGAATGTGTTGTTCAAAAGAAGCATCACCTCCTTAGATTTGTACTCAATACTTTGAGCAATGTATCCCAGCATCCGATTGTCTTTTTTAACTGCTACGGCACAATGGCTTGAGCCTGTGAGGGTTTGGTCAACAATCACTCCCAGATCTTTCTTGTGTGCAGCACATTCCAGTTTAAACCTCCCATTAAGTAATCCCGTCTAATGTTATTATTACCTACATGTACAACTTTACAATTTGCTAGATTAAATTTCATTTGCCACATTTCTGCCCAATTCTGGATTCTATCCAAATCATCCTGAATCACTTTAGTGGCCCCTAAACTATTTGCCAAACCCACCAATTTAGTATAATCTACAAATTTAACCAATCTGCTCTCAATATTCCAATCAAGGTCATTAATGTAGATGAGGAACAGCAGGGGTCCCAACACCGATCCCTGGGGGACGCCACTCTCCACCATACCTACCTCAGATGAGATACCACTGACCACCACTCTTTGTGTTCTGTCCTGTAACCAGTTTTTAATCCACTCCAGAATACCTCCTGTAACTCCAATGGAGCTCATTTTGAAAATTAGTCTCTTATGCGGTACTGTATCAAATGCTTTCTGGAAATCCAAGTATATGATGTCATAAGCCCTGCTCTGGTCATAAGTCTTGGTGGCCTCTTCAAAAAATTCCAGAAGGTTTGTCAGACATGACCTTCCCTCACGAAAACCATGTTGGCTATCCCTCAAGATACTGTTACGTTCATGAAACTAGTCCAGCCCATCTTTTATGATAGATTTCAATATTTTGCACACAATGCAAGTTAAACTGACTGGCCTGTAATTTCCTGGCCCGGTGCGGTCCCCTTTCTTATATATTAGTATTATATTGCCCTGTTTCCAATCATTTGGTATTTCTCCAGTTTCTAAAGACCGTCTGAAGAGGCGGATAGCGGCTTAAAGATGGTCTCACCAACTTCCCTGAGCACTCTAGGATATAAGCCATCAGGACCCGCCGCCTTATCTGCCTTTAGTTTATGCGACTTGTCTAATACTTTGTTGTCCCGAACCTCAATTTCCGCTAAATAATCTTGAGCATTCAACATGCCCTCTGGCCAAATAAAGACCCCCTCTGAGGTAAAATTCTCAACAAAGTAACTGTTTAAGGCACCCGCAATATCCTTGTTATCATATAGCAGCGATCTGTTTTTATTCTTTATGCACTTAGAGCAGGTTAACTTTCCTTTTTCTGCTACAGTACTGAAAGAAGCGCTCAGGGTTAGTTTTTGCCCCCTCTGCAATTTGTCTTTCATTTGTCTTCTAACATTCCACAGCTCTTTTTTGACCACAGCCCGCATTTTACTGTATTCAGCCTTAGTGTTCTCATTGTTATCCTTTATGTACATCTTATAAAGATTCCTCTTTTTCCCTCAAAGTCCTACGAATACTTTTGGTCATTCACTGAGGATTCTGCTTTTTCAGCTTACTTTTGGACATCTTTCGAATGAATCTGCATTGTGATTCAAGTAAAACCACCCTAAATCTTTCCCACATCTCATTTACGGACTCAGTCCAGGAGTGTCTCCCATTTTATTTCACTTAGATATGAGCGCATCCTGTCTGCTCGCCTAAAATTAAAAATTTTTGTTTTTGGATACACCTTTTTAACTTCCCATGAAACATCAAAATTAACAGCAGAGTGATCACTTGTCCCAAGTGGCTCCAGTATATCAACATTGCTAATTCTATCTAGGTCATTACAGGGCACTAAGTCTAAAATTGCCTTCTCTCTTGTAGGTTTATTAACATAGTGCACCAAGAAATTATCATTTATAACATCTAGAAATTCTTCCTCCCCGCTACCCTGTCCTTTCACCATTTCCCAATTGATACCAGGATAATTTAAGTCTCCCATAATAATAGTCCCTCCACCTCTACAAGCTTGTGTAATCCTCCTAAAAAGCATTTCATTGACTGTACTATCCAAAGCTGGTGGTCGATAGCATACTTCTATGTTTAAACCTGTCTCGTGTTTGCCAATGAGCCTGACCCAGATATCTTCACAGGGCAAGGAATGTTCAATTTCTGGAATTTCCTGTGCATTTTTGTTTTCGTTCACATAGATTGCTACGCCCCCTCCTCGCCTATTACATCTGTCCTTCCTATAGAGCTTATAACCTTCTATATTATATTAATCTCCATCCTCTTCACTTAGCCATGTCTCTGTAATCCCAACTATGTCATAGCCCTCCCTAATCATAACAGCCTCAAGCTCTGGAATTATTTTTTTTTGCTTCTTGCATTTAAATAAAAACATTTCAGGTTATTACTAATGCTCTTCCCCCTTGATTTCCCATGTGGCCGCTGATTCAAGCCCCCCCCTATGCTTTGTTGCTTTGAAAGTATATCATCAATAGTGCATGTAATGCCGTCAGCTTCCATCGGGGCAGTCTGCACTTACCTATGTGTAAAACTCACTACCCACTAACGAATATTCATGAATGTTATTTGACATTAGCTTAAAAATTAGATTGTGACTTGCTTGCGTTTACGCTTGGAGTAGTTGTTAGGTTTTGAACAGGATAATGTTTGGCCATTTGTTTATTTCAGTGGGATTCCCAGTTTAATAAAGGCTAAATTAAATAATACTCAAATTACATAACGTATTTCACTGTAATTGGCATTAGCTATAGCTCGAAGGGCATGATTCCATCAGCTAGATGGATGTTTTGAACGGACAAAGTTGTTCTTCACCTGGCACAACTTTATGGCCACTGGAGAGTTTTGAAAAATTATCTGAATTCCTTTTTTGCTGGAAGCAAATGGGCTCACCCAGTAGCAATGGGAAAACTCTGCAAAACGTCCATTGACAAACCAATGCATCATCCAGTATCGTCCAAGTCTGCTATGTCCACTCGTATCCTTCCAACTCTAGAAACGCGGTTATTTTTCACTAAAAATAATAAAATACCTCAGTTATGCTTCAAGTAAGCTTGCGCATTCAACGAAGCCCCGGCTCTTTCATTGCCCAGAGACTCTGCTGCCACTTAGATGAATACTCGTATAAACACGAGCCGGGAGGCGGGACTTCGTTGAATGCAGAACTGTGGTATTTTATTTTTTAGTCTGTCTAAAGGGTCGGGGCACCCTTGCCACAATGAGCCACAGAATTTGCATGGATTTTGAGCGAATATTTGAAAGTCAAACGCTAGTCTACCGACTGAGGCCAGATATACAAGCAAGTGACTGTTGGGAGCGACCAAAGCTTGATATGGATGGCTAAGACAGAATAGAGTGCCTATGGAATTTCTGACAATTTTTCATTCAGGTGTCCCTGAACAATAATAATCGGTAAGTACCTTATGCCCCCTATTCTGCAAGGAGAAAAGGGGTCTAAAACTATGAATGATAGATGACCACACCCTTGTTCAGACCACGCCCATTTCCAGCTGAGTCATCACTCCCCAAAAATGTAAGTGTAATATGCAGCTCAGATGTCTTTTTCAGTTGATATTTAAAATTATGGGAAACCCATGGAGAATACAATTTTAACCTTTTTTAGAGCATTACCTTTCACCAGAGCATCTAAAATGCAAATGTGCACAAAATGTACACTGATAGTGTCTGCAATGATAGTGGGAAAAGTCTTCCTGGAATTAAATCAGAGGTGAATTTCCCGAAAGCACAGATGCTAACTTACCTCTAGTAGTTGGAACCACTGACTGTGAATGGACAAACTATGTAATTCACTAAGTCAGCAACAATGCTTTTTATTATTTTTATTATTATTATACGCCCGTCTTAAGACAAGACATATTATGTCATTACCCCCGTCCGTCCGTCTGTCCGTCCGTCCGTCTGTTGTCTGTTAGCAATTTCTTGTCCGGGGCATAACTCCTGAGCCGCTTGAGCTACATTCGTGATACTTCACATACACGTGCACCATCACTAGGCGCTGTGTCGCGCACCATGATTTTGTTCTCCCGGTCAAGGTCAAGGTCACTGGCAAAGGTCAAAGGTCACATGGGGCCTAGATGGGGCTTGTCCGGAGCATAACTTCTCAACCGCTTCAGATACATCCATGATATTTCGCACACACGTGTACCATCACTGAGCGGAGTGTCGCGTACCATGTTTACGGCCCTCCCTCCAAGGTCACGGACAAAGGTCAAAGCTCACATGGGGCTGTTGTCTGTTGGATATTGGTATCATGTTGCCTGTCCACTTCCTGATCCATGTTCATGGCGGGCGTATTATGCACCGTTGACGGTGCTCTTCTTGTTGGAAATGTACCCCAAATTGCTTTGCAAAATGGGAAGCTCGAAACTCTAATTGGCTGTGGTTGGACAATGCCTGGGAAGAATTAAGCTGTGGGCAACATTTATCAGGCAACTCTCATAGCTCAGTCATACAGTTTGTAAATTGCTGGGAGTCCAAAAGTATGGAAGGACTTCAGGTAACTGAGCAACTGAATATCGAATATAATTGCTTTTAGGTGTGAGTTTCTGAGGTAATTTGAGTGCATGTCCTACAATGCTTCGGTTGAAGCTTAATTCCCGCCTGGTCCATACTAAGACTGTGAATGAGGGGGTTAGATGATGAATCGGTGTGTGAGTACTTGGTTCACCTGTTTCTGCCTTGCAATGTGTGCACCTGTTTACAAGGACATCCAGCTCTTGAGTGAGTATGATGCTCCAATTAGACTTACTTAAAAATGTATTGACCAAACCTCTGTATTATTTAGAGTTGACAAAACAAAACTAGGACTGACCAGTTTTTACTGGTTTAGACTGATACTTTTACAAAGAGAACATCAATCTAAATCTTGAAATGGAAAAAATTAAAATACTTTCAAAAATGACATTTTTAGATCGGCAAAGAAAACCTAATCTTCGGACAGATTGAGTTGGTATTTATATCCCCACAACCAATTGAATGCATTTCAATAAGTATCAAGAAGTGGTGTAAAATGGTGTGATCACAGTTGCCTGGGGGTGGAGGGAGAGGGGGAGGAATGAAATCACATGGCTTGCTTATATTCTCTACCCCATCATGCACTAGTGATTCTTGTTAATTGGGTACCTGCAGCATGTGTCTAATTTTTTAAAATCCGGCACAAAGTTACTGTTGTCTAATTGAATTTGCATTTTTGCTTGCAGTAATGCCATACAACAGTGCTCATCACTGCGTTGTTGAGGTGGAAAATTTCCTCTTATTGATTGGTGGAGAGGACCAGTGGAACCCTAATGGTAAGATATTGTATCACAATTCATTACACATCTATGAGCAAAAGCCTTGTTTACTAGTTCCATAACTGCTCACAGAGGATAACTTTACTTACAGCTATTTGATGAAGTCATTGCTATCTAAAAATATAAACCAAGGTAATTTTGTTTATCGGAATTCTCCAAAACAAAATTATCATTCGGAATTACAGTACTGCTCAAAAGTTTGGGATCATTTTGGGAAATTTTCTTGTTTTCCATGGAAACACACATGAAATTAGTCTGAATAGGAAATATAGCAAGTGAACAGAACATGCTGACATTGTCTGAGTTAGAAATAATGATTTTAAAACTTTGCCTTCATCAAAAAAAAAACCCCACCTTCACTGTTGATACTGAAACTGGTGTCTGACGGGAACTATTTAGCGCAGCTGCTAGTTGACAACCTGTGAGGCATCACTCTCTCAGATATTCGTCTTCTTGCACAGTTGTGCATCGGGGCCTCCCACCCCTTTTTTCTGTCCTTGTTAGTGCCAGTTTGTGCTGCTCTCTGAAGGGAGTTGACAGGATGGTAAGAGATTTTAGGTTTTCATTTTCTCGCATTGAATAGCCTCCTTTTCTAAGCACAACAATAGACTGACAGGTCTCTAAAGGAAGTTCTTTCTTTCTGGTCATTTTGAGCCTGTAAACAAACAAACAACTGCTGATGGTTCAGGTACTAAAGCAACCTCTAGAATGCCATGCTTCCTTTTGCGCTCCCTTATTAGTTCAACGGTTTTCAGCTGTACAACACATTTGTGGAAGGGTTTTGTAATAATCAATTAGCCTTATAAAATGCTTAACTTGGATTAGCAGCCATACCAAGAGATTGATGCTGAGGACTGGCAGTTGCTGATAATCGGCCTCGACGCAAAAATGTATATCATTCTTTGAAAATCATCTGATTAATTTTAATTGTTTGTGAAATGGATAAAAATGTTTGGGAAATGTAAAAAAATGCATGAAAATGTATTTTTCTTTGGAAAACATTGAACTTTGCAAGTGATCCCAAACCTTTCAGTGGTAGTGTACATTCTGAGACTTGTGGTCAAGCCACACTTCAGTGTTTGGAGTGGTTTGGAGCAGGATCTCCACCCAATGTCACACAAATTAGCAACTTAAGGTAAGTGTCCAGAACACTGGGAAATTACTTCTGCTTTTTTGTAAAATTTGGCAATGCTTTTGTCTTGAAGACTAAGTAAAATTTGCCCAAATTGGGTAAACACAAATAAAGTCGCCAATACACAGAACCAAGAAATCACTTCATTTCCTGGCCTGGTCTAGCAGGACACTCTTGATTTCTTGTTTAAAAAAAGATTTCTTGTTTCTTGGAAAAGAAAACCCTTAGTACGGCTTTTACCCGATTAAAGTAAACTGCTCCGACTATTCAAAAATGTTATTGGGTATTTTTTGCAAAACGTTTTTAGCAACTAAATCAGCTCGAGATTAGATTTATACATTGTGTGTGGTGCGCCAAGTTTGTTGGAATCGGGGTAGCTTGCTGCGTCACCCGGACCCCTGAAATCTTGAGTTTGCAGAGGTCATAAATTAAAACCAGAGGCGTTGCGAGAACTGAAAATTTGGTGAGGCACAGGACACCCCTTTAAAATAGTTATCTCTCGCCATGAAGTGGATCGGGGGATATTGGAATGAAGCTTGTCCGTCTGTCCGGGTCAATGGGGACAAGTTTTCTTGGAAACTATTGCACCTACGTGAATAAAATTTTGTATGTGGCCAGCACTGATGACCCTACTGAATGAGTTCGACAATTGATTCCGAGAAATTTATTTTTACAGAGTTATGGCCCTTGACTCTGTTCGTGGACTTAAGTGTATGGGTGTTGCAATGGGGACAAGTTCTCTCAGCAACTATTGCACCTACATAGATGAAATTTTGTGGGTGACTAGTACAAATGATCCTTTTGAATGAGTTCGACAGTTGATTTTGAGAAATTTAGTCCTTGTCTCTGTTTGTCGACTTGGTGTATGGGATGTGCAATGGGGACAAGTTCTCTCTGCAACTATTGCACCTACATAGATGAAATTTTGTGGGTGACCAGTACAAATGATCCTTTTGAATGAGTTCGACAGTTGATTTTGAGAAATTTAGTCCTTGTCTCTGTTTGTCAACTTAGTGTATGGCAGTGGTTCTCAAATTCGGTCCTGGCGCCCCCCTGTGTATGCTGGTTTTTGTTCCAGCCGCAACTGCAATTCTAGGATTTTAACAAGCTGTTGATTTGTTTTAATTAGGTGCATTTATGCAAATATCCACAGGTTCCTCATTGGTGAAACTCTTAACACATGGAGCTAAAACCCGACAATTTACTTGGCAAACAATGGAGTCACACCTGTTGTGTTTTCTGTTGATTTTATTTGGTTCAGGCAGGCTATTTGGGAAAAACTCAAAACACCTGCATTCAGAAACCTAATTGGGAGCTTATTGATTTTCTCAGAGTCTAATTTGATCTGTTTAAAAAAGTTTTCACCTGAAAATCCCAGCAATATTGAAAATTAAGCACAAGATGTTCAAGGGTTTTTATTCTCCATAGCAGAATGGATGTGTCCATCCAAATGTGACTTAAGATGGTAAATAACTACTCTAAACATGGAATTGATATGGGATCAGTAAGACACCAGATGCGGGGAGAAGGGAATGAGGATTTATTTCCAAACAAAACAAAACAGGCACGAGGGCCAACAAAAAACTTGGCCCAAAGGGTTGCAAAAAACAAACTGAGGTAAGCTACACAGAGCTATAAACAATAAATGCAAAAGGCAAAAAACAAAAAGGCACTGGAAACTCCAGGCAAGAAGCACAAGAAAAATAAATAACCAGACTATGTATATATTCGAAAAACAAGAGGCTGGGACAAGACTTGAAACTAGAAAAGCTGGAGAATCCTGACAACAAGAACTTGGCTACACTTGCACATGCAATGAGACGCGAGACACTGTCTGCCAGCCAACTTCCACCGCATCCAGATAAAGGCATGGAAATCATGACATGAGGGGTAACACCTGGAGAGAGAGAAACAAGAGGCATGGCAAGATCAAGACATGGACAGAGATTGGATGACATGACCTGCTCATTAAGAGAATGAGCGTGCTCAGCTTAAGTACCAATTAAGTATGCAGCTTGGAAGCAAGCATGAATGTTAAGAACAGAAAAGCACAGCAAGATCTTGAAATAGCAAAGCAGGAATCATGACAATAAACTCCCTGTCTCAATTAGTAATATTAGTAATGTGCCTGTCTAAGAATTACACCAACCCAGTGAGTGTTAGTAAATGTTAGTAACTTAAAAACAGTAAATTGCCAATTAAGCTTAGACAGCCCCAAATCAGCACAGCACAGAAGGAAGGGAGAAACCACAAAGCCAACCAGAGCTCAGAAATGTGCAGCAACGAAGGCACGGGGCGGAACGCAGACAAGCGGTGGAGTGGCATGGCAGACCTGGCGAAAACAAAAACATGGAAAAGTAAAAACATGGACATGGAACATGGATAATGAAATACTATGACTATGAACATGAACTATGAAATCTTGAAACATGAAACTGTTAAAACCATTAATAATACTGTTCTGGCCAAAGGCCAGAACCCTGGAACACAACAGGAATGCTGCTAATTAAGACAAAGTAACAGCTTATTAAGATCTTAGAATTGCAGTTGTGGCTGGAACAAAAACCAGCATACACAGGGGGGCGCCAGGACCGAATTTGAGAACCACTGGTGTATGGGATGTGCATTGGGAACAATTTCTCGGCAACTATTGCATCTTCATGGGTGAAATTTTATGGGTGGCCAGTACTGATGATCCTATTGAATGAGTTCGACAATCGATTACGAGAAATTTATTGTTACGGAGTTATGGCCCTTGACTCTGAACTTGATTTATGAGTGTTCAACCCCTTAAGAACTACGCTCCAGTACTACGCCCGGTACCGGGGAGTAGTATTACGCATTATAAATACAGCATTTTTTCAAATCGCGACACTGTCAAGCGCCATATCTACATTTCGCGAAGAAACTCGATCAAAAGCTCACATAAAACATTTTTACGTCAACCAAACACAATTCAAGCACCGAGCAAGCAAATAAGCATGCAGCAGAACATAGGATAAAATCATATCAGGGCTGAATCGTCAGGATTTCTGCTGAATTTGTGCTATGCATGAAAACGATACCTCAAATAAAAGAGCAGAGTCCACAGAATGCAACGTTATGAGCCCTGTCATTTTAAACCGACACCACATTGAAAGAACAGCAGGCATACACTTTACAGTCTACAGAGATGAGCAGAAAAAAATTCTTACCTTTGATATTTTGCAATAAAAAAACTGCTCGAGGGTAAATCCGCGCTTGCTATTGTTAGCCCAATGTGTTCGTGTTATAACGAAACTAGATCTGCCGGGATCCTTTTCTTTCCCAGGGCGTTGCTTCAAATATCTCAGCTCCGTAGCATTCAGCTTCCTTGCAATGTACTTTCCTATCTGCTTTCGGCTTGTGATGCCGTCAGTAAGACTATGCCGGTAGGAATTTGATTGTATGAGTCCTGATGATTCTAACGAACTCTAAACCACCTTAATGGCAGAAACCTAGCCTGAGCTACAGCCTTGCGTTCCGAGTCCGTCAAGCTGAGTCCATGTGACGTATGCATGTTCTTGAATAGCGCGACAATATAAACGCATCACTAGTTTGTTTGAGGTATTGTCCGAATAATTATCCGCTAAATATTTAACATTCATTTTCAAAGTCGTTTTCTGAGAGAATCTTTGCACTATTCTGCACAAATACTGAGCCTACAACAGTACAATACGTATTTTCCTTACCTATTCGTTGAATTGGCAATTTGACCGTAGACTGTTGTCGATTGGCGCAGCTTATTGGATAAAATGCCGCGCTGCTGGAAGGAAATTGTGAAGGTACGATTCCTGATCAGGGTACCTTTTTTAAATTATTATTATTATTATTATTATTATTATTATTGGAAATAATCGCAGTTGCCTTCTACAAATAATCGCTGAGGTTTTTGTTATTCTTACTTTTCTTTAACATATTATCACATTGCCTTTGTAATTATCATTTTTCTTATTTGTTTTGTTTTTTGATAAATATGCTCCAGTGGAGTCAAACTTAATTTTCATTGTATGTATTATCTTTGAATGGGAAATTGTATGGGCAACAAAACTGGCAGAACTAATAATTTTTTTTTAATTCTAAAAATTAAAAAATGTTGTATTTGGATGGAATGGATGCCTTTAGTGATATATAAGTGAAATTTCATGGGTTTTACAGCTTGGTGTCTAAGAAATCTGAAATGTAACACAAGGTGTGATGGTCTAGGTTGTAGGATGACAAGTGCAGGGGCTCGAAATGAAAGAGAAAATCAGCAACGTGCTGAGAGATAAAATCAGATAGAAATCACGAGCCTCGCACTACCAACGGACCAGACTCAGTCCGTGGTAGCAGACAGGCGAGCTCGAACCAAAGATCAAAGTAAGGGAAATAAAAACCAAATTAAACCCTTACTCGCTAACACTTCTCCTTAAATGCAGCTAAGATCCTGCTAATACTCTAACTTCTGAAAATACCTTACCGGCTAAAGCGACAAGAGCAAAATGAAACTCCAGCAACACAAACGAGGAAGGACAGGAGCTTAAATAGAGTCCGGGCAATGCCCCCAATCAATGCCAGCTGGCTAAGGAATCCGACGGTGAGCAAAACTATATCGTCCCGGATGAGAGTAACAAAAAGGAGCTAACAAAGCTCCCAAACTATGACACAAGGTACCTAAATTGCCAAAATGGAGAAGCCACCTCGACATTCCTCTCTAATTTTGCTCTGATTGACCTGATCAGAATAAACTTTGGCACAGATAATAATGACATTCTGTGCTGTAATTATTTTAGAGGTTACAGGCCGCAACTCAATAAATTTCCAAGAGATCGAAGTAAAACTTTGTTAGGTGCAAAATGAGATCTTTCATTCACACTGTGTTCCATCTTCATTTACTTTGACTCAGTGACATATATATTGATTTTTACACCAGGTATGAAATCCCAAATGGTTTTACCTTTATTACGATACCAAGATTATTCAAATGGTCCAAGCAGTCGCAGAGATATACTCATTTCATTTTGGGCTTGCCATTTTCCAAAAAGAGGCTCAGGGCTTAAGTTTTCTTGGCAACCTGGATGTAATTTTGTGGGTGGCCAGTACAGATGACCCTATTGAATGAGTTCGACAATTGATTCCGAGAAATTTGTTTCTATGGAGTTATGGTCCTTGTTTCTGTTCATCAGCTTACTGTATGGGATTTGCAATGGAGACAAGTTTTCTTGGCAACTATTCTTTCATTTTATTATCTCCTTGCATATGTTTCAGTGGATAATGTCATTTCTCTTTGTTTTTTTTTTTTTGTATGAATATGGAATCTCCCCTGACTACTCTTACTGTGGCGAGCGATATTGGTCTCAATGTTGCCTTGATTGTCCTGACTTGTTCTATGTCATTTTCATAATTATCAGAAATTTCACTCCGAGAACACCCCACATTATCAGGTGTTGCTAATTCTCCCCGTTGACAACAATCATTCAAGGGACATGTAATCTGATGCATTTAAATCAGGGTAATTAAAAATTGCATACCTGCCAACTCTCACACATGTGGCTTGAGTCTCACGCTTTTAAGTGGCATATCACGTTCTCACTCAGTACTCAGCAATCTTACACTTTATGATTTTATTTCGGAAAACAAAATTATCTTTAATTGCCGAGTACCACGTTTTAACCAATCCACTCTGTGCCTAGAGTGAAAAACGAAATTTAGTCGGAATCCGTCGTGGATCAGTCATTATTCAATCAATGTGTATTTAAGAGATTATCACGTGGAAATGAAGTCCTTGGTAGATTTCTCCTCTAATAACATGAAAACCTATTATGACTCCGGAATTCTCACGCTTCTCTTTTCTCAGGGGCCGGAAGCTATGAAATTGCATAAAGACTTTTCAAATGGTCTTTTATTTCATTTAAATCATCATGAAGCACAAGTTCCATCACCTGATGTGTGGAAAAGGTAGCGCAGAAGCTACAGAGCAGTTTGTCTTTCGTAAAGTATGGGCCTATTTTTGAGTTGTTAAGGCCCCAATTTGTTATGACATATTGGACAGCAAGGGATGACAGACAAAATTGTAAAACTTTAACAGATTTAATAAAACAAAGACTTACCAAGATTGAAATATTAAAAAATATGAGATAGTTACAGTCCCTTGGAAATTGTGATGGCGTTACTTTGTTGCGATGTCCTGGGAGAGGAAAATGCTCCAAAACAGGCAAAAATCCACAAAACGAGCTTCACAGGTCTTGTAAAGAGTGACAGTTCTGGTCAAATGTATCCTTCTCCTTGCGATTTCTCCTACTACTTTACTCTGTGATGTGAATATAGGCCACTAGATGGCAGTATTTACCTTTTTTTTTATTCAGCTCAGACTGGAGCTATGTTTAGACATGTCCTGGGCATGTCTGGGGAAAGTCCCAGAAATTAAAAAAAAAAAGGTCTAAATGTGGGTGGGGTCTGCAAAAGAGTATATAAGAAAAAGAATTGAGGCAGTAAAGTAGTAGGAGAAATTGCAAGAAGAAGGATACGTGTGACCAGACCTGTCATTTCTGTTCAAGACCTGTTAAGTTTCTTTTGTGGATTTTTCTCACCCAGCACATCACCAGGGAACCCACCAAAGGGACTGTAAATATTTCTGTTTTTTTTTTTATTCAATCTTGGTCTGTAGTCGTAAATAGTAGTTTAGTCTTTGTTGGTTAATTAAATGTGTTGAGGTTTTTAAAACTGTGTCTGTCATCCCTTGCTGTTGCTGTTGCGTTGTAAATCTAATAACAAATTGGGGCCATAACAACTCTCTCAATTTTTCTCCTTATACTCTTTTCCAGCCCCCTCCTCAGCCCCCTTAAAAACTCAGGTCTGAGTTTCCCGTTTTGTTGGCACAATCAACAGCTGCACACAGAGGCATTGGCACTGATGTCGCTCAGGTTCTCATAATGATTGGTAATATTGGTAATATGATCATTTGACGTAAAATGAGGCTGCAGCATGAGAGATGATGATGACCAATTTGAATAGACTTTACATAGATCAGCTGATTTCTTGGAGGCCAAGTGTGTCAAAACATCTGGTACATTACAACGCAAGGCATTTTTTGGATTGGCTGAAAACCAGGAATGGCAGCATTCATGAACTTGTGCTAATAAGTTGTATTTCAAAGGTTTGAGGTTTGATTACTCGGTACTTTAAAATCTCAAAAATCTGATTTACATTACATTACAGGTGCTTAGCAGACGCTCTTATCCAGAGCGACGTACAAAAGTGCACAGGATCAGTACAAAAGTGCTGAGCTCCTAGCAGGCAAGTACAAGTGCTAACAGTAAGTGACAGAACACTTTCCATTGTTACAGATTGTTACAGATCTATACCAATAACAAAAGGACAAGGGCAAGTGAGCAAAATGGCAACAAGGTCAAGTGTAAAGTCAAGTGCAAGAAGGGCAGTAAAATGAAATAAGTGCAACAAAAGGGGTAACAGGTCAACTGTAACAAAGGGGCAGGAACATGAAGTAAACCAACAACAAAATGGGGTGCAACAAAGTGAAGGGCAACCAAATTAAGCGGAAACAAAATCAGGAAATAAGTAAACAAAATTAAGTGCAACAAGATCATGAAAGGGTAACAAATCAAGAAGGGACAGGATTCAGGGCAGTGGAGTAGGGGAAAGGTGGAGCCTGAAGAGGTAGGTTTTCAGGCGGCGCTTGAAGGTGCTCAAGGATTCTGCTGTTCTGACCTCAATAGGGAGATCATTCCACCAATGAGGTACCAGGACAGACAACAGCCTTGAGCGGGGAGGGGAGGATCGGAGAGGGGTACGAGCCAGGCGACCAGAAGTAGCAGAGCGGAGGGCTCTGGCAGGAGTGTGAGCTCTGAACAGTCTCTGGATGTATGCTGGAGCTGTTTTGTTGACTCCCTGGTAGGCTAGCACCAGTATTTTCAGTATTATATGAGATATATGCAAGGAGTTGTGCGATCCCTGAGCACTTCATTAGTGGGAGCAATTGTTCCTTGCAGGTTTACACACATGCATGCGTTATGTGATAGCTGAAAGTTGTTGTGATACAAAGAGGGACGATTGGTCTCTAGAGCTTAGGTCAAGTTCACTATCAATCCAGTGACACTGTGTTGGGTCTCTGATGTACAGGAGGAAGTCGCTCAGATACAGTAAACAACTTCTTTTTGATTGTTATTGCACTTAGCTTTATTTAGTAGATGTTAGAAAATCATTTTACAAATATTTTATGTATTATTTTACAGAAAATTATTTGGTGCATTTACAGGGGAACAATATCTCCACAAATCTCTCTCTCGACTCCAGTCTGAACCAATGCAAATGATACATGCAGTTCTTTACAATACATCATCCTGGATCATTATCAAAAGTGCAACACGTTACAAAAAATATATAATTTAGAGGACAGCATTGTGTAATGCCTGACTTATTTGGGTACCCAAAATAGATTTTCATCAAGGAAAATGCTTGCTCAGTCGCAGGTCTAGCTTTCATCGCCATAATGTTGCCCCTGGGTTGAAGTAATACATGTTTGCAATGTACAACTCCAATTCCGATGTCCAATAATAGGACAAAGTGTAAATTGTGAATAAAATCAAAATGCAATTACTGTCAAATCACACCAGCCAGTATTCACTATAAAACAGAGATAACATAGAAAATGTTGAAAATGAGAAATTTTACAATTTTATCCACATAATGAGCTCATTTCAAATTTGATGGCTGCTACAGGTCTCAAAGAAGTTGGGAAGGGGCCTGTTTATTTTTTATTTTTTTATTTTGGGTCTCCTTTGACGGCTTTTCGTTTAATTACCGGTATGCGCCAATTATTCACAATCTGTGAAAGATCAGGACTGCAGGCAGGTCAGTTCAGCACACGGATTCTTCTACTACGAAGCCATGCTGTTGTAATAGTTGCAGTGTGTGGTTTTGCATTGTCCTGCTGAAATACACAAGGCCTTCCCTGGAGTAGATGTTGTCTGGAGGGGAGCATATGTAGCTCTGAAACCTTTATATACCTTTCAGCAGTCATGGTGCTTTTTAAAATATGCAAGTGTCCCCCACCATGTGCAATAATGCATCCCCATATCATCAGAAGTGCTGACTTTTAAACTGAACGCTGATAACAAGAGGGATGGCCTTTCTCCTCTTTAACCTGGAGGACACGACACCCATGATTTCCAACAAGAATATCAAATTTGGACTCGTCTGACCACAGGACACTTTGCCACTTTGCTACAGTCCATTTCAAATGAGCCATGGCCCACAGAACACGGCGGAGCTTCTGGATCATGCTCAACAATGGCTTCCTTTTTACATTTAAGAGTTTTTGGTGGCATCTGTGGATGGCACGGCGGACTGTGGCTACCGACATAGGTTTCTTGAAGTATTCCTGGGCCCATTTAGAAATATATAAATGACAGAATCATGCCGTTGAGTGATGCAGTGGCGTCTCAGGACCCGAAGATCACGGGCATCCAGTAAAGGTCTTCGGCCTTGTCCCTTATGCACAGAGATTTTTCCAGTTTCTCTGAATATTTTGATGATGTTATGAACTGTCGATGATGAGACCTTCAAAGCCTTTGCAATTTGACATTGAGGAACATTGTTTTTAAACTATTCCACAATTTTTTTACGCAAGCCTTCACAGATTGGAGAGCCTCTGGCCATCTTTACTTCTGAGAGTCTTGGCGTCTCTAAGACATCCCTTTTATAGCAAATCATGTTACACACCTGATGCCAGTTAATGTAATTACTTGTTAAATGTTCTTTCAGCTCATTCTCTTACTATTAATTGCTTTTTCAGCCCTTTTTGCCTGTGTTCCAACTTTTTTGAGACCTGTTGCAGCCAGAAAATTTGAAATAAGCTCATTTTGTGGATAAAAATGTAAAATGTCTGTTTCACCATTTGAAATGTTATGTTCTATTGTAAATAACATATTGGCTCATGTGATCTGAAAATCATTGAATTTTGGTTTTATTCACAATTTACACTTTGTCCCAGCTACTTCGGAATCGGGGTTGTACAATGAAATGCCGGTCATTGTATGAAATAATTAAGTTAAAATAAAGGTGTCACTAAAAAATGAAGTGATTGAGTTAATTTTTCAAATGTAATCAACAGTGAGCTTATTAGTTTGTTACTTGTGTCTAAAAATGTGATTGTGTAACCCCCAACTCAGAAAAAGTTGGGTGGAAGTGTGTAGAAAATGCAGATGAAAACAGAGGTCAGAAATTTCTAATTTAATTTTGACTTGTTTTTCATTGATGACAGTGTAAAGACAAGATATTTAATGTTTTTTTTTTTTTTTTTTTGCTGGTCACTTAATTTTATTGGTAAATGTACATCCATACCTGCCATTCATGCCAGCAAGGAATTCCAAAAAAAGTTTGAATGGGAGCCACTTAGGAGTAGTAGTGACCTGAAAAATTGAATGTTATTTGAAATGGCTGATTTCAGCAAGTGATTGTGATCATGATTTGGTCTTTGGTAGAGCCAACGGCAGGATGGAAGATGAGCCACTAGGGTGCATTAATAATGTTGGAGGAGATGATGAATAAACAGGTAAACTGGAAGGCTGCATGGGTGAAGCCACAGTATCTCAAAATTAGCTCCCTGAACGGAACACAAGGGAGGAGAGTAAGAGTTCACAGTATGCCATAAGAGTAAACCTACTGATCTATATAGAACAGAGGTGGGCAACGAGGTCCGCATCTGTCCCTGGTTTTCACACCAGCTTTTGGCTTTTAATTAGTTAACTGTCTAAATTAGCCAAAAAATTTATGAAATCTGACATATCAGGCGCATTTTGTAAAATTATCATGAATGACCACAAAAGACTGTTCTTGTCTCCCTTCATAAAACATTTTTCTTTGATCTAATCATTGGACAAATCCATATTAGTTTACGCAACCAATTTAAGTCAATTAGTTAGGGCAATTGATAAAAATAAAAACCTGCATACACACCGGCCCTCCAGGACAGGAATTGCCCACCCAGATGTAGAATAACTGCATTGCTGACGGGATAGAGGACTGCGTTGGGAGGTTGAAGCAAGCAGAAGTAGTTGAGTGGCCATATTTCTATGCCTGGTAGTAAGCAACCGTTTTGTAGTATTCTGTGGCAGAGATGCATCGATGTGCAGCTTTTCAATGAAAAGCGAGCATTTTTGGGGCACGTGGCGAGACAGTACACTGATTATAGTAAAGAGAGATACACATAAATCAATTTCAAAGAATATATTGCTTATTATAAGTCATTGGCGATCTACCTTTACGGCAGATAACGGAGAGTCAACAGTACCCCAGCTAATGGTTATTATTAGAATACTTCAAATTAATGTTAGCCAACGTGACCCATCACGTTAGCCTCAAGCTATTTAGATTACTGAAGTTAACAATATCAATCCATTTCACTTACGAATACGATAAATTAGATAATCCAGTGATACTGATGTGCAGCGCTGTCTATAATATTGGACCAGACTAGCTAGCCAACAAAACCAGGCATTGACTGGTCAAATCATTAAGGCTACTTTAAGTCAGCAATAAAAAGGCTAACATTCAGTGGACACTAAATTACCGTTGACAAACAAGTTCAACTTTGCCAGGTTATTAATGAGGATGTAACGTTAGAGCTACATAAATAGATATAGATAAGAAAGATATAGATAGATAAGTTAATAAGTTAAGGGGGCCACGCCTCAACTCCACCCTCAATCGCCTGGCAAGCCTAAACCTATTCAGCGCCTTCCTCTCTGTTTGGCTCAGATCTCTGGATCAAGGTGATCAGCATTCTCCACAACCAACATTCTATCGACCCGCATTCTCCAAACCAGCATTCTAAACAGACCCACATTCTCCCCGACCAGCATTCTATCGTACCTGTGTTCTCCAAACCAGAATTCTACCAGACCCGTATTCGCCATTGCCAGCTTCTCGCTAAGTTAACGTTTTTTTCTGCTATCCTATGTTTCTACTTACCAAGCAACATGGATTCCAGAGTCCAAACTCTAGCTCAACCATCAAACGTCGATTTCCACTCAAATTCAATCGTTCAACCGAACTGAAGTATTCTGACAAATTCTCTTACGCCTTCGGTTCAGATGTTGCCTTTGTTCCAGATTAGACAGACTTTCTTCCAAGATGGCGGATCAAAAACAGCTGTTCGCCGCAACTTCACCGCCTCCAGTCGCTACGGCGACTCCGAGGTTCACAAATAAAACCACTTGGCAAGAGTACCATACACAACCTCCACTTTTTTGGGGTTTTTTTTTTGGCCAGAATGATTGTAAAAAGGGGCACAAATATTTTTGGGGGAGTTTTTATGAGTGAGCAGGGGGTTTAGAATGATGGCGGAAAAATTTTAAAAGGAAGGGGTAGATGCGGCGCGAGTGAAAAAAATAATAAATTGCGGAAATTCCGCTTTCCACATCTTTATTGTTACCTCGTGTCATTCACTCTATGTCCTCTCTCTTGAACTACTTATGTTCTTTATCTTTTTTTTTCTTTTCCTTCGTCGATGTGTCGCTTTGAACAATGGTAAACATGTTAAGTTAGACATTACATTAGAGTCTGCAGCAGGATTCGAACCAGGAAACCTGTGGAGAAAGCAATGTTAATCACACCACACACTATGGCCTTAACCACTACACCAACACAGTTTATTGCCAGCTCAGCACCATCGCTGAAGGGTGAAAGACAACCGAAAGTGTGTATATATATATATATATATATATATATATATATATATATATATATATATATATATATTTACCATCTTAACACACGTTTTTATGGACATATCCATTGTGCCACGAAGAATTAAAGCCCTTGAACATATTGTGCTTATTTTCTATATTGTGAGGACTTTCAGGTGAAAACATTATTAAACAAATCAAATTAGACTGACTAAATCAGTAATCTCCAAGTTAGGTTGCTGACAATGGTTTTTTCAGTTATCTCAAAATAATTTGCCTGAACTTAATAAATATGACACAAAAGTGGTCCAACTCTATTGTTTGCTAATAAATAATTTGTGTTTGCAACCATTTGTCAACATCTTCACCAATGAGAACCGACAGAGACATACCTACGTGAGACATATGAAACTTCATAATTACTACAAAGAAAAACACAGCTTACCTCTCCAGTGGCTGCAAGGCCAGCTGCCCATCGCTTTTTTGACACCTCAAAATCTTCTCACAAGTTTGTCAACCTGCTGAAAGCGGCACCGATATGTACAAGGCTCTTCGCCATCTCCCGTTATTTCCTCCTTGACTCTTTTCTGTTCCTCTACCGGTTCTTGCCACTTTGGCTGTTTAATTGTCTACGCTGTCTCTCGTAGTGCTGGGAGCGAAACCCTCCTCTGTTCAGCCATTGTCAACAACACAGATTCTTCTGCTTCTTCTTGTGATTTTTCTGGCAGGAAGTGCACTAACAACACAGATTCAGCTCTCTGCGCGTTCACAGGCTGAAGATATTCAATCACTGATTAACAATAATGTGAATAACTGTATGATTGCTGATAAGTAATACAAAATAATATTGATATCTGATTGATTGATGATGTCATCCCTAATTGACTTATCGATTGATTGATGGCGTCACTTTCAACAACATTGGTTCATCTCTTTTTTGAGATGTCGGAGGGTAACTGCACAAGTGACCAACAAAAACCTTGTCAAAAGACAAAGGACAGTATCTTACTGCTATTTTGAGTGCTTAAGTGCAAAAAAAAAACAAAACATGGAAATACCTCACGCAAAAGGGAAAAAGATGAAAAGATATTGACTATAAGAGATCAGGTAATGCAATTGAAAATAAAAAGAAAAAGAAAAGATAATTTAAAAGGTAACTGTGGAATTACCTTGGGACACTATTCACTGGCACTTGACGAAGGAGACACTAATCAAAGGCAAGTGAATAGAGGTGGGTCTTTAAATGGGACTTAAAAATATTCAGAGTCTGGGCTGCACGGATGTGGAGGGGAAGGCAGTTCCAGAGTCTGGGGGCTGCTACTGCAAAGGCTCTGTCCCCCCTGGTTTTTAGCCTGGACCTGGGCACTTCCAACAGCAGATGGTCAGCTGACCGTAGTGCTCTGGAGGGGGTGGTAACATAAAAGATCAGCCAGGTAGGTGGGGACCAGACCATGGAGGGATTTATAAACAGACAGTAGAAGTTTAAAATCAATGCAATAACAGATGGGGAGCCAGTGGAGTGATGCGAGGACCAAGGTGATGTGTTCGTGCTGTTTAGTGCAAGTGAGGAGTCGGGCAGCTGAGTTCTGAACCAACTGCAGGCGGCGAAGCTGTGATTGGTCAATCCTGGTGTATACAGCATTCCAATAATCCAGTTCTGATGTTATAAAGGCATGGATAACTCTCTCTAGATCACTCTGAGGCAGGTAGGCTTTGGTCTTAGCTATGGTTCTCAGGTGGAAAAAGCTTTTCCCAACTACTGCACTGACCTGCTTCTCGAACTTGAAGGCGCTGTCAAAAATCACACCAAGATTCCTGACTGAAGACCAGATTGTTAGAGGCGAGAGGGCCTAAGGCATTGGTGGAAAAGGCTGGAGAGGTTTTGCCAAATACAGTGATCTTTGTCTTACTCTTATTGAGGTTGAGGAAGTTTGCACCTATCCATGCCTTGATGTCGACCAGACAGTCAAGCAATGGGTGGAGTGCAGCCTGTCCATCAACCTTTAGGGGGAGATACAGCTGGATATCATTGGCAAAGCAGTGGAAGGAGATGTTATGATTGACCAGGAATTCCCCAAGGGGTAAGATGTACAGCAGAAAAAGGATGGGACCTAGTATAAAGCTTACAGGGACCCTGCAGGTGAGGGGGGCAACAGAAGAGAAGTAGTATTATGCGCCTGTATTATGGAAGCATATAAGTAACCATATTAAAATGAAAATGCATTCTCAGAAATGTGTTTTCATTTTCAAGATTCAAGAGCATTACTTGCATTATAATGAAAATGAAAAAATAATCCTCCACTTTGCATTTTCATTTTCAAGCCCATGTATGCAATTTTGATAACAAATTGAAAATTAAAATGCATTCCTCATTTGCACTGTCGTTTTCAAAAAGTGCCCCACAATATCGCTAATAAAACAAACACGCGAACTTTATCATCCAAATACATTCTCGGAAATGCTTTATCTTCTTTGAGAAGTAAGCACGTTATTTGCATCATCATGAAAATACACTACCCGGCCAAAAAAAAAGTCACTGAAATATTTAGTTGGAACCCCTGTAGCTTTGATTACAGTGCATATTCTTCTTGTCATTGTTTTAACATCTATATGCAATGCCAAAGCATTTATTTTTGATCAGAAATGCCATAATTTTTGGCCGAGATCTAGTCTTCTCGACATAAAGGTTGAACCACTTGGTGGTCTTTCTTGAGCACATCCCAATAACTTTTAATGTGTTTAAGGTCAGGATTTTGTGGTGGCAAATTTGTTTGTGAAAATGATTCCTCATACTTGTTTTTGTCAGTCATGGTTTTCTTTGCTAAATACAGGCCAATAATTTGCCCGTTCTGAAATATTGTAACATCTTTTCCACCATCAGGGGATGCGTCTTCCAACATGATTTTTTAAGAAATGAGTAGCGACGCGCTTCATCAGTCAGGGTAAAATGATTATTGCCAGCTGAAACAAATTAATAACCACAATAATGATCCAATTATAGAATTTGTTCGTTAATTTCCAAATGGTGACTTTGTTTTTGGCCGGGCAGTGTAATAACGTAATCATCCACTCTGAGTTTTCTTTTTCAAGTCCATGTACACACTGTTCACATTTGCAAGAAGTGCTCCTCCATATTGCTCACAAAATTAGAAGGATAACGCTAATCTTATAATGCAAATACATTCTCCGAAATTCCTTTTCTCTTTCAAGAAACAAAGGCGATATCTGCCACATAATTAAAACAATAAATAATAATAATAATAATGCATCAATTTTATATAGCGCTTTTTTGGACACTCAAAGACGCTTTACAATGGAGGCATTATTCATTCACTCACACATTCACACAGTTTGTCACTTTTTCAGAGTGAAAGGCTGCTGTGCCTAGCTTTGCTTTTTCATTTTGTGGTCCTACATGCTTTTACAAACATTTATTAAACTAAAATACATACCCTTGCTGCCTGTGTGAGAAGGCAGTTTTTCGCTCATGCACCAAACAAAGTGTGTATACTCCTGATCAGCGTCATTCGATAACATGACAACTAATATGGTGGCAAGATTTCGAAATGAATGGGTCTCCTTGATTTGATGCGGACATTTAATGACTTTTATACTGTGTTTTCAGGTCGATATCAATAGGTTTACGCGGGAGTGCGCACCGGATTGCGATCGGGTGTGTAGGTATGAATGTGGTATAGCATAATGGGTAGTAATGAGGAGGCGTCAGACTGCCTTGGACAGCACCCACAATTATGGCCATCGCAGGATCAGTACTTTGACAATGGTTATGACACTTGATTGTTTGTTGTCTTTAAAAGCCCCAATAGTTTAAAATATAAGCTGCATAAAACAGTTAACTGTATAATCTTTGCGCAGTGTTCTAAAGTGGTCTCTTTGTGCTTTTAAAACATTTTAAAACAAACTGGCCAGCTCCGTGCTGCAGCAATGGGACCCACTAAGGGTAAGCTGCGGGGAGGGGGGCCCCACATGCTGGCGTTACGGTGCTGGGCCTAGGCTAATAAAATTTACTGTGGGAGCAGACACCAACATTCTGCTTATGAGACATTTTACTTAAAGCCAACTTACCGAGAGAGTGGGGGGTTTCCACAGTTTAGTTTTTTTCTCTACGTCATTATTTGCTAGTATTACCGAACCGAAGGAACAAAGCTACTATTCTAATATCCCAACCCGGCAGTCCCTTCCAATTTATTTTCTTGCAGTCCAAAGCCAATTTTGCGCTGCTCTGAAAAAGCTACTGACCACTACCAGCTGTTTGACCACACGACGAGGAATCATACCTTCGTCATGATGCTCACTACTGCTCCGCAATGTGGCACCTTAACGGAGTGAGCCAGCCTTGTATTTATTTTAGTGATTTTATCAAGCCTTTCTTCTTTAAATGTAAAATTGCCCTTTATTCTAGAATAACTGCAAAGGTAATGCTCCTTCTTTTCATTTAGCCATTGCTTCTCAACAATTGTGGCCATCTAAATGTTTAAACATAATTAGCTCCGAACCTTAGATTGTCATTCTTTGAAAAGTATATATGGAGCCAACATTAAATTCGTACTTCCGCAAATTTTGCCCATCAAAGAAACATTAGTGTTTCTAAAATAAAACAAAATGTATATTTTGTGCTTGATCAGAAAAATCTATGCGTGGGTCCTCCAACTGCTCTGCATGTACAGGAAAAATTGGTCTTCAGTGAAAAGAGCATTGACATGTTTTGTTGGAATGTAATTTCTTCTCTATTCATAGTTGGGCGACTCCCTCACTCATCAGATTTTTCCAGAATGTTCTGGATGAGAGGCAGAAATAACCTGTGGACAGTTTGCCAGTCTTACGATGCACATTAATCATTTGCTCACACACTCAATGATGCTTTCATTTCAACTCCTCCCACTGCTACCCAGTATCTCCAGATGCATCACCCCTTCTTAGTATGTATATTGTTCTCTGACCCACATGAGTATCAGTCTTATCTCTGCCAAGTGTCACAAACAACTTCTCAAAATATGACCTTACATGTTTTCGTTTCCAGGTAAGCACAGTACAAACTTTGTGAGCCGTTATGATCCAAGATTCAACAGTTGGATACAGCTTCCTCCAATGCAAGAAAGGTACAGTATAAAATACACATTTAAATTACTTAGCACATTTTAAAGAAGTATATTCACCTGAGATATTTTAAAATATATATTGGCCTACTTTAAACACAGTAACATTATTTTGAAAGAAAATATTCCTGCTGTTTGAGTAATCCTCATTGGTCACATCAATTTTATAGCTACTACTTTCTACATTTCTTTTTTTTTTTTTTGCTGTTTGTAACCGAATTTCCCCAAGCTTATGAATAGCTTTATCACCAGACTGTGGAATGTTTGCACCCAGAGCCATCATGTGACCCTAAACCTCTTTGCACAGAAGCCAAATTTGGCTATTTATGGGTTACCCAATTTGATGCTTTATAATTCAAGATTTAAGCTTCATAAAGAGGAAGAATGTGGCTCAACTCAGAAAAGATGCTTAGAGCATTTAGAATTACATCGTATTTCAGTTTATTTTCATTTTTGGTCGAGAAAATGGGCTGCAAACATAGAAAAAACTTCATGAGAATTCATCATTGAAACTGTAAAGAAAAACTATTCCGAGGATTGAAAAATGGCTTGGGGTTAAAACAATACATTTCTGGGATAATGAACTGCTAGACCTCAAGTACTCCTCATCTAAACGTGAAATATTAAATTATCCACTTTTTATAAGCCAAATAAGATAGCTATCCAGGTGGCTCCCCAAACTCTCAGAGCCTTGAAAATGGCAAACTTTCAATTAATAAAATAATCATATTTGTAACACAAATCAACTTTGTACTCATGAAGTTCAATATGAATGGATGCTTTTTTGGTTGAATTTGGCATGGGTTTATCAAAATATATGTGTATTTTGCAATTCATGCCCGGCGCAAATACTCCTCTGTCCTGCCTCTGTCCCTCCTGTCAGCGCAAGTGGCAAAGAGGGAGGAGAGAAGGCCTGAGTGGGTTTAACACAGCCGAGTCAAATCTTCACCAATCAAATGAGCTCTTCTGCTCAGCTTTAAATATTGGAAATAAGAAGCCTCTGGCATATATTTGCATGATATGTTAATGTTGCATGATACTTTGCTGCATGTTTTCTGCCCCGTTACGTCTATATTAAGCCATTACAAATGTGAGTTAGCTGGCTAGCAAGGGCATTCGCAAATTTTTACCATTAGCGAACTTGAATGGAATTTCAAAACGAAACTACATCAGATCATTCAAACTTATGAAGTTGGAACGAAATACAATTTATTTCTTCTGCCTGTATCATTAGGAAAAGAAAAGATGGATAGCGTGTTCCTATTATAACACTCTGTTGCTGCTTAAAATTTTGGATCACATCACATAAGCCAAAATGTTATTTACAATAGAACATAGATCACACTTGTTGAAATAATGAAACTGAGACATTTTACATTTTTATCCACAAAATGAGCTAATTTCAAATTTTCTGGCTGCAACAGGTCTCAAAAAAGGGACACAGGCAAAAAAGGGCTGAAAAAGCAATTAATATATGAGAATCAGCTGAAAGAACATTAAGCAAGTGATTACATTAACTGGCATCAATTGTGTAACATGATTGGCTATTAAAGGGATATCTGAGAGAGGCTGAGTCTCCCTGAAGTAAAGGTGGCCGAAGGCTCTCCAACCTGTGAAGGCTTACGTGAAAAAATCGTGGAATACTTTAAAAACAATTTTCCTCAACGTAAAATTGCAAAGCCTTTGAAAGTCTCATCATCGACAGTGCATAACAACATTAAAAGATTCAGAGAAACTTTTTTCAGAAAAATCTCTGTGCGTAAGGGACAAGGCCGAAGACCTTTACTGGATGTTTGCGATCTTCGGGCCCTCAGACGCCACTGCATCATTCACCGGCATGATTCTGTCGTTTACATTACTAAATGGGCCCAGGAATACTTCAAGAAACCAATGTCGGTAGCCACAGTCTGCCGTGCCATCCACAGATGCCACCTAAATCTCTATAATGTAAAAAGGAAGCCATTCTTGAGCATGATCCAGAAGCCTTGCCTTGTTCTGTGGGCCATGGCTCATGTAAAATGGACTGTAACAAAATGGCAAACTGTCTTGTGGTCAGACGAGTCAAAATTTGACATTCTTGTTGGAAATCATGGGCGTGGTGTCTTCCGGACTACAGAGGAGAATGACCACCCCTCCTGTTACCAGCGTCCAGTTCAAAAGTCACATCTCTTATGGTATGGGGATGCATTAGTGCATATGATGTGGGACACTTGTATGTTTTAAAAAGCACCATGAATGCTGAAAGGTATACAAAGGTTTGAGAGCAACATATGCTCCCCTCCAGGGAAGACCTTGTGTATTTCAGCAGGACAATGCAAAACTACATACTGCAGCTATTACAACTGCATGGCTTCATAGCAGAAGGGTCCGTGTCCAGAACTGGCCTGCCTGCAGTCCTGATCTTTCACCGATTGAGAATATTTGGCACATAATTAAACGAAAAGTCCATCAAAGGAGACCCAAAACTCTCCAGCAGCTGGAAGCCTATATTAAACAAGAGTGGGATCAAATTCCAATGGCTAAACTCAAGAAACTTACCGTCTCAATGCCCAGATGCCTCCACTCTGTGTTTAAAAAAGAGGGGATGCTACACCATAGTAAACAGACCCCTGCCGCAACTTTTTTGAGACCTGTAGCAGCCATCAAATTTGAAATGAGCTCATTTTAAGGATAAAACTGTAAAATTTCTGTTATGTTATCTCTGTTCTATTGTGAGTAAAATACTGGCTGGTGTGATTTGAAAGTCGTTGCGTTTTGATTTTACTCACAATTTATATTTTGTCCCAACTATTTCAGAATTGGGGTTGTGTGTGTATAAACACGCACTGCCTGATGCCGAGGCAGTTTGTGGTTGGCTGAGAAAGACGTGAATTCGTTAGTTTGCATCACTAATTCAGCTGCGTTGATTAAGCCAGGTCGAGTTTCCATTACGCGTGCCAACCACCTTTGATCTGACATCAGGACAATTTATATAGATACTATAATTTATGTCCTGATTCAGATAGTTACATTAAATACTGGTTGCTGTAATTATCGATTGCATCGAAATGTGCCTGACATTCTGGAAACCTGCCTGTGAGGTTTCGGTGATGTGTGCGCACTGTGTGCCGGTCAGCCAAATTACCATTGCACAGAAAGTAAACCAGGTTGGAGCTGGTGAGCTCTCTGCGCACTTTCGAGGGAGACTTTATCTTCGAAATTGTCACTTTGTCATGATGAATATGTGACACCTCCCCCTGCTACGCCGCCACACCCGTCTCTGTGCACGTCCGTCTACCAAACTGCCAAAGTGGCTCCGCACGATGTCACTGCGTGTGCTGCACCGGACGAAATTACCACTGCGTGGGCTGCGCCACCCTGCTCTGCGCCAAGAAGTTAGAGCCCGATGTCTTTCACTTTCTGAGGAAAACTTATACTGTCTGCAATTGGATAAAAATCGTGTCAACCAACTGGTAATTACCAGAAGAATTTCACATGGGCGTGAACTACAGCTGGGATTTCACACAGATACCATTGAATCACCATTAAAGTGATTTGATATCCGTGAGAGCTTGTATGAGGCTTTCAAAGACAGCTAAATTCTTCAACCGACATATCTACGCGTTAATCCACACTAGGAAATTGCGCATTTTTAATATGTGATTACTCAGGAAACCTGAGACCTTTGCCTCATTTTTTTTAACTACTTGGAATACCATTGAGTCACTGTAACTGAAGTGGTCACTACAGAGGACAACAATTTAATCTGTCGCAAGAGATCATTTTTTTTAACTACTGGATAGATACTATGGGCAAGGATATTGAGCAGTTTGCGCATCAGGCTTAGCTGAGGAGTTTAATTCATGCAACTCCTAGAAAACAAGGGATAAGAATGAACTTGTCAATATTTTAGACTGTGTTCCAGCTCTGGTGGCTTGTGAATATTCAATTACTGATCTGGGGGTGCCATCTCGTGATAGAGTAGAGCAACTGCTTCCATAAAAAGAGCTGCTCTATATCTGCAGGTGTCTACGAGTGCAGAAAAGTGTAGTTGTACGGCCTTTTGTTTTTTCATCATTTGAATCAAAAAAGAATTTTCCTTGGCACTGCTATAATTTAATTTATCAGTATTCAAGTAGAGGATTCATAGTATAAATCACCAATTTGATCAGAATTTGCGCTGCATATAAAGATATTTATCTTTTGAACAGATGTGGGTGGAAAAACAACCGGCTTGAAGAACGTGAAACACATCGTGTGGCGACATCATAGATCACGTGGAGGCTTCCCTGAAGTTGCCCCACATTCTGGGAATGAAATTCAAACTGGACTGATGGAATGTCCGATTGAATCAACAGAAAATTTTGCGAAAGATGCCAAGTTACAGCATAGCACGTTGTAGGCAATACTAAAGAGTTGTATATATTTGTTTTAAAACCAACGTACCTCAGTCTGTTGTGCCGAATGCATAAGTTCAGCGATAATTTAAGGCTATAGTTCTGAGAGTGTGTAGATCAAGTGTGCTGAATCAACAGAAATAGGTCTGGTCACAGGTCAGCTTTGAACTTCACACATGCATACACACGCTTCCTCCTGGAGTTCATCTGTACAATATGAACCGTTAAAGACAGAATATTTGCCATGGAATCCCCCCAGCTAAGTATGTTAACGGGATTAAAAAGGGCTGTAATTTTGTCACGTTACAAAAATAAATGTAAATTATAATGCCTGTCTTTCAAGAATCAGTTTTGTGAAATGTGTTCAGGCATACAGCTTTAATACCCATAACTGGGAACCATTTAATTACAATTAATTACTTTACAAAACATTATTTTACAAATACAAATACATTATTTTACTATATAATTGATTTTATCTTTCTGCCATGAACATCTTTTTTTTTTTTTTTAACCAATGGATACTCATGTATTTGCATGTTCATCTGCAATAAACAATAAACTCTCTCAATATTAGCTGGTGTTCCTTGTGAAGTAAACAAGGCCAATGTTCTAAGCTGTGTTGTGTAGTAACACAGGGGATGGTTCTGCAAGCATGAGTGCTTGTATCCAAGAATGTCTACTTGATGGGGTTGTGTGTTATAAAATCGCCGAAATTTCCAGGATTTGGTTTAATTGTTTCGGTTTTATAGTGAATCTACTTTGACATTTTCTGAAGCAACTACCTAGCTAGTTCTGCTTCATCATTATGGTTTTCTCAGACGTACTCAGCTAACCATAGCTACAGAAGTGATGGTCCTGAGAGTGCAACTGACGCTGATTGGGAAGGTAAAAGAAGTATAGACAATATTAAAATATGCATCGATCGAATGTTAGATATATGAAACAGCATTTCGACGTTATGGAATATTTAAACATTGATTACCAGATATTTTCACATTTGTTGTCTGTGGCTTAAAGGCAGTTCATCTCTCATCAGTGAGAATGGCTGGAAATGTGATGCTAGTTGAAAACCCTCTCGTTTCTCGTTGGAGCAGATGATGTCTCATTAAGAGTGCCAAAAAACAAACATCAGTCACGGTTAATCAAGACAAATCTTGCGAACATCAATCATGGCTAATTAAGCCAAATCCTGGGAATATTGGCGATCCCTAAAATCACACATCCGGGATGATATACCTGTCATCTGCTCAGCATCTGATATAGACTGATAACTGACAGAAGCAAACCGTTAATGTTGAAGCAACCCTGCGTTTTTCAGAAAGTGTTTAACACCGTCTTGTACAACAAGCCAATGGGCCATATTGAACGATCTTTTGTGATAAAATAATGGACTGGGACAAACACACTATCCAGCACAATAACAATGCATACCAGTGGGCGAAGGGCGACAGTTCGTCATTCTTGGGCGACGTTATGTCATTATCACGCGACCGTTGAAGCAGACGACAACTAATTTGAGGGGATAAAACTTCATTTATCTTGTCATTGAAAACAAAAATTCCACATTTTTATATTTTACAATTTTTATTTACTAATTATTTTTGTATAAAACAGCATTATGATTTAGTCCTGAGTTCCCCTTTAAACAGGTTTGGGGCAACATTATTTTGCAAATTACCTCTGATGTTCTGTTGTTCCGGTATATGAGGTGATATGAAGTTTGAGAAGTGACACAGTGTTCAACACGATGACACAATGAAAGGAGCACTGTGAGATTGTTCATAGTCGCACTGTGACCGTAAATGATTCTGAAGACACTGTGAAAAACACCATCAAGTGTTTCAAAGAGACTCGTTAGCTGAAAACTAGAGGCAATAGAGGTGCTGAATGGAAGTTAAGTGCCATTGATGTTCGTGGTCTGTTTGACAAATAAAAAATCCGTGATTGACAGCACAACAACTCCATGATGATATTAATTGCATCAGAAGTGAAGAGATAAAAGTTTCAAGATGTATTATTTCCAGACCCTTGTGTGAAAATGGTCTGATTGGCTGTGTTGCTGCCAACATAAAAAAAGACTTCAGTTCACCAAGAAATTCAAGGATTGGACATCAATGGACTGGCTACAAGTCTTTTGGACCGATGATTAAAAATATGGAATTTTCTCACCCAAATGCAGAACTTATGGGCGCTGTAGAGTTGGATAACATTTCAAAAATGACTGTGTAACCCCCACAGTCGGTAATATTCTGGTAATATTGGTGGTAATATTATGGTTTTGCCTTCTGTCTGCTTGAAAGGAGCCAGTGATCTCATAAAAATCGATGGAATCATAGATCAAAAGAAGTATCACAGCATCCTTGCGAGGCTGGCATTGCCATCTGGAAAGAGACTGATTTTATATTCAGCAAGATAACGACCCTAAACACACTTCTAAGTTGGGCGAGAATTATCTCATTCAGAAAGAAATATCTGGGGATATTGAGTTATGAGTTGGCCTGCTCAAGGTTCAAAGTTCCCTTAAGTTCAATACCAAATAAGCCTTCCAAACTACATTTATCATCATGTAAGGCCGACCAGGCCAATGATCAGGCCCAAACTTCTTCCGCAAACTCACAATTCGCCTTTCCATCTCACTGTTCTTATGTGGATTTTGAAAATGTCCTTTGGAAAAAGCAGATGGAACCGGCAAAATGCGAATAAACCTCCAGTATGTTGCATGAAAGTTTATATGCTCACTTGAAGTGGTTTTTGCCATGTGCAATTAAGAGTTAATGTGCATAATATGGGATGGAAACTGCTTAGCTGTCTAAGCTCTGACGTAGTTGCCTTGCTGCAGCTGTGTGCATTTGCATTCGACTCCTGTCCAGACAGCATCAAACATTGCAGTCATTAACTGAAAGAAAAGCCTGATATGACGATTTGCTAAATTGCAGGTAACTCCTGTGGACCTCTTTTGTTTTATGCAGTGTCTTGTTTCTCCTCCAGTTGTTTTCACTCTTCCACTTGTTTTGCTTCAGTTTGTTTCTTTTCTATTTTGTGACCTCTTCTTCTTCTGCTGTTCTATACATGTTACAAGTGTCCTCTATCGCTAACTTGTGACGAAACTGGCCTTAATTATCAGTTTATTTGCTTCAAGCCCCTTGATGGAAACGAGGTAATACAAATTTTCTAAAATGGAGCTTTGATGGAAATTCAAGCTTGCTTCACGTAGGAGTGCATTTGACTGTCATCTGACTTTGCTGTCACATGATTGCTTGGCCTGTAATCCCACTGGGTTTAAAGTACTTGAAAGTCTGAAAAAAAGATACTGAAACAAGGCCTGTGTTATTTTGTAGGCCTTAGTGAGCCTAGTGAGGATAAAGAAAATGCAAAAATAAAAAAAATCTGTTGGGAATTTATGGAGAAAAATCCATTTTTTATGTGGCAGTCATCTTATGTCACCAGATGTTTCTTTTTGACTGAGATAAGTCTTGCCCTTCTTAGAAGTGTCTTTAGGGTCATTATCTTGTTGAAAATCTAATATCCAATCAATCAGTCTCTCTCCAGATGGCAGTTCCTCACATGCCTCAAAAGGATGCTGTGATACTTCTTATGATCCATGATGATTTTTATGAGATCACGGGCTCCTTTCGAGCAGACTGACAGTCATTTTTGAAATGTTCTCCAACTCTACAGAGTACCGAAGCTCTGCATTTGGGCAAGAAAACATCTAATTTAGATTCATTGCTCCAGTCCACTTATGTTCAATCCTTGCATTTCTTGGCAAATGCAAAACTTTTTTTTTTTGATGTTGGCAGCTCTTCGGCAGACCATTGTCACACAGGAGTATGGAGATCGTAGATCTTGATAAACTTCTTGCTGTAATAATGTCATCAAGGAGTTGTCGTGCTGTCAACCATCAGTTTTCTTTTACTTGTCATACACAGGTAAGGAATATCAGAGGCACGTAACTTCTTTTTTTGCACCTCTATTGCCACTACTTTTCAGGGAATCGGTCTCTTTGAAACGCTCGATGGTGTTCCTTACAGTGCCATGGCAGCATTTATTGTCTTCAGAATCATCTAAGGCCTCAATACAGGTATGAACAATCTCAGAGAGCTCCTTCCGTCTTGCCATTGTGTTTAACACTGTGACACCGCTCAGAGTTCATGTCCCCTTACATACTGGAACAACTGACCATCAGAGGTAATTCTGCAGAATAACGTTGCCTCAAACTCAGTTTGAACACAGCTTATAGCATCAGTAATCAGTAAATAAGCCTTCAAATGGCTTGGCGGCACAGTGATTAGTACTGCCCCCTCACAGCAAGAAGGTTGTGGGTTCAAATCTGCCCTGGGGCCTTTCTGTGTGGAGTTTGAATGTTCTCCTCGTGTTCGCCTGCATTTCCTCTGGGTATTCCAGTTTTCCCCACCCACAAAAACATCTATCTAGTGATAGAATATTGTAACTGCGTACATAAATTTGCAGCTCCATGTCCGCTGGCGAACACATCTGCTCAAAGATACCCTGCCAAGCACCGTTGTTCTTATCGATTATGCCAAATCCAGATAATCCTTAAATGATGAATTACATTCATATTTTAATTTGTAACGAAGTGGCCAGTGTCAAAGTAACAAAGTATACTTTATGTTCTAAATGTAGTAGAGTAGAAGTCCTCGTTAAAAAAAAAAAACTCAAGTATAAATTCTCAAAATAACTAAACCCTTTCAATTCATCGTAATGTTGCTTTTATTCCGTGATGAAGTCTTTTTTCAGCAGTGATGGCTGAGGTGAAGGCCCAGCTGTAGGGCTTAGCATCCCCTCTTTTTGAGCACAGAGTGGAGGCATCTGGGCAGGTTTCTTGAGTTTAGCCATTGGAATTGATCCCACTCTTGTTTAATACAGGCTTCCAGCTTCTGGAGAGTTTGGGGTCTCCTTTGAAAGACATTTAATTTAGTTATGCGCCGAATGTCTTCAATTGGTAAAAGATCAGGACTGCAGGCAGGCCAGTTCTGCACACAGACTCTTCTACTACAAAGTCATGCTGTTGTAATAGCTGCAGTATATGGTTTTGCATTGTCCTGCTGAAATACACAAGGCCTTCCCTGGAATAGATGTTGTCTAGAGGGGAGCATATGTTGGAGCATATATAACCTTTACATACCTTTCAGCATTCATGGTGCTTTTTGAAACATGCAAGTGTCCCACACCATATCCACTAATGCATTCCTATACCATCAGAGATGCTGGCTTTTGAATTGAACGCTGATAAAAGGAGGGGTGGTCTTTCTCCTTTTTAGCCCGGAGGACACAACGCCCATGATTTCCAACAAGAATGTTAAATTTGGACTCGTCTGACCTCAGGACAATTTATGACTTTCTACAGTCCATTTTAAATGAGCCTTGGCCCACAGAACATGGTGGCGCTTCTGGATCATGCACAACAGTGGCGTCCTTTTTGCATGATAGAGTTTTAGGTGGCATCTGTGGATTGTACGGTGGACTGTGTTTACAGACAGTGATTTCTTGAAGTATTCCTGGTCCCATTTAGTACTGTCAATGAAAGAATCATGCCGGTGAGTGATGCAGTGGTATCTGAGGGCCCGAAGATCACAAACATCCAGTAAAGGTCTTCGGCCTTGTCCCTTATGGACAGAGATTTTTGCTGTTTCTCTGAACCTTTTCATGATGTTATGCACTGTCAATGATGAGACCTTCAAAGGAAATTTGAAATTTGACACTGAGCAACTTTGTTTTTAAAGTACACTGCCCACCATAATTATTGGGCCCCCTGGTTAAGATGTGTTATTTAGCCTCTTATAAATTCAGTTTTTTTCTCAATAATATAGGACCACAAATAAAAAAGAGGAAAATCCAACCTTTCATTCATGTGCATTTATTCAGTGGGAAAAAAAATCCCATATTAAGAAATAACTCTTTTACATTAAATCATGTGTGCCACAATTATTAGCATCCTTGATGTTAATACTTTGTACAACTCCCTTTTGTCAACAAAACAGCACCTAATCTTCTCCAATAATGTTTCACAAGATGGGAGAATACAGAAAGAGGGATCTTCGACCATTCCTCTTTGCGCAATCTCTCTAAATTATCCAGCGACCTGGGTCCTCTCCTCTGCACTCTCCTCTTCAGCTCACTCCACAGGTTTTCAATGGGGTTGAGGTCTGGGGACTGAGAAGGCCATGGGAGGAGCTTGATTCTGTGTTTGGTGAACCATTTCTGTGTAGATTTGACCACATGTTTCGGGTCATTATCTTGTTGAAAGGCCGAGTGACAACCCATCTTCAGTTTTTGGGCAGAGGCCACCAGATTTTTATTTAAAATGTCCTGGTATTTCAAAGCGTTCATGATTCCATGCACCCTAACAAGGTTCCCAGGGCCTCTGGAAGAGAAACAGGCCCACAGCATCACCGATCCTCCCCCATACTTCACAGTGGGCATGAGGTGCTTTTCTGCATACTCATCTTTTGTGTTCCGCCAGACTCACTTAGAGTGTTTTTTGCCAAAAAGCTCTATCTTGGTCTCATCTGACCAAAGCACACGGCCCCAGTTGAAGTCCCAGTACCTCTTAGCGAACTCCAGACGTTTGCGTTTATGATTCTGAGTGAGAAAAGGTTTTTTACGTGCATGCCTCCCAAACAGCTTGTTGGCATGTAGATTGTGCCTGATGGTTATTTTGGAGACTTTGTGACCCCAAGATGCTACCATTTGTTGAAATTCTTTAACAGTGAGCTTTGGACTTTTTATTTCTTTTACCATACTCCTCATAGGGCGTGGTGGCAAAATAACCTTGCGTCATCGTCTAGGCTTGTTTACCACTGTTCCAGTTGTTTTAAACTTCTTAATGATTTCTCTGACAGTAGATATGGGCAGGTGCAGGCGAGTGGCTATTTTCTTGTAGCCATTCCCTGACTTGTGAAGGTTGTCACACATCTGCCTTACTTGAATGGTGTGTTCCTTTGTCTTTCCCATGTTGAAGAGTTGATAAGAGAAATGGCCTCAGTCATGTCATATTTATACCCCAGGGAAACAGGAAGTGATGAATTAGTTATTACATGTTCCTAGATACTCTGATCAACTTTGTAAACTACTGTAGAAATAACAGAAATAATTCAATTACATTTATTTCCTAGTAATTGTTAAGTGTGCTAATAATTGTGGAACAGGTGATTTTATGAAAAATAATTATTTCTTAGTCAGGATTTTTTTCCCCTTAAAATTCACTTCAGTTGAAGGTTACATTTTTCTACAATTTTCAGTGTGAGAGTATGGTTCTGCAATAAAAATTGAATAAATTTTAAGGCTTTTAACACAGCTTAACCAGGTGTGCCAATAATTAGGAGGGCGCTGTATTCCACAATTTCTTTATGCAAGCCTTCACAGGTAGGAGAGCCTCTGGCCATCTTTTCATCTGAGAGACTCAGCCTCTCTAAGACATCCGTTTTATAGCCAATCATGTTACACACCTGATGCCAGTTAATTACTTGCTAATTATACCATGGTCTGGGTGAATACTTTTTTCTGATTGGCTAGCAGGTATGCATTAAAACTGTAACCGCACAGGTAGTTCGGGTACGGTCGTTTCACCATTCGAAATTCATCCACTAGCCAACTTGTGACCCTCGCAACGTTAAACGTGGTATTTGGCTGGGTACAACGGAAACCTAGCTGCTAATTTATCTCCAGTAAGTTTAGTGGTGTCATACAAGTTGCGTCATGCGGGGCGGTTAACTATAGGTACTCAAGCGATAATGACCGTAAATATTATAGCAGCGAAGTAATCAGGCTTTATTCAATAAACGATTGTAATTGTGTATGGTTACAAAGGAAGCTTACGTGTCCACTTCATGTGTCAGCAACTGCTGACAGTTCCCTAGCTACGTGCTATGCTCGATTTCAGCTCGTTGACTGCGGAAACCGTCAAAAGTTCATTGTAATTGTGGGTAGCAAGTTAGCTACAGTCTGCATAATTGCACATAATGTTGCGTTATGCATAATCTGCATTTCAGCTGGAATCCTTTATCAAGTCAGCTGGTAAACGGATGTAAGTGTGTGCAAAAAAAATCTTTCTCCATTAACGTAAGATGAACTAAGATAGCTGGTTCATTTTAACTTGGCCTATAGTAGGCTATTGGGTGTGAGAAGGCGCGGCGCCTCTTCAATGATTACCAGCTCGTTTTGTTTTTTAGTGCAAAACTTTCACCAAAATTTCTGAATGCTGCGATTTGATATTGCTGGCAAATGACTATGGTATAAGCGGGATAATCAACGAGAAGGTGAGTATTCCACGGTTTTAATGCACTTCGCGGAGGCAACCACCCTCCGTGAGCCTCCGCGTCATGCATTAAAACCGTGGAATGCACACCTTCTCGTTAATTATCCCTTACATGTTCTTTCAGCTGATTCGCTTATATATTAATGGCTTTTTCAGCACTATTTGCCAGTGTCCCAACTTTTTTGAGACCCATTGCAGCCAAAAAATTTGAAATAAGCTCATTTTGAGGATAAAGATATAAAATGTCTCAGTTTCAACATTTGAAATGTTTTCTATAATTCTATTGTAAATAACATTAGCTCATGTGATCTGAAAGTCATTGCATTCTGATTTTATTTACAATTTACACCTCGTTCCAACTATTTCGGAATTGGGGTTGTAGTACTGGTTTGAGTAGTTAATTCGTCCTCAATTATATTGAAAACGGTACAACACATTATTTGATCTTTAAACCAGAAAATTTAACTGCTTATCAAAAATATACTGTTCAATGTTATGATTGCAGCAAACTCCAAAAAAGTTGGGGCTCTCATGACAGCAGTTTGTCATGTTTAGCAGGTAAAATTTTTTCCCCATTCCTCCGTTGTCCTGGTAGTCAGCTGTGCCAATGTACAAGGGAAGTGCCGCCGTGTATTATTTTTCGACATAATGTGCCATACATTATCCTTCAGAAACTGTCCAGTGTATCACCTCCACTCTGCTTATGCAGCCATGCATAATCCATGCAGAAAATGGTTTTGACTCGGGCACGAGGGGTATTTTCGTCCCTTCGGCGGGTGGCCGTTCGGGCGGGTGGGCGGGCGGCTGGCTGCCAATTTTGTCTGGGCTATTTCTCTGTAACCTCTTGGGTTAGGAACTTCATATTGCGTATGTGGACTCTCCACAGGGGGGTAGGTATGCCTTTTTTTGAGGTTTTGTCCCAGTTTGACTTTTGACCTTGCAGCAGTGACCTTCGGGCCTGAGGGGTATTGCCCGCTTCAGCGAGGTCCATTTTGCTGGAAAATGGGTAGACATCCCTTGGGTAGACAATGTTTGGATGGCTGTATATGTTGCTCCTAAATTTGTTCACATCTTTCTGCATTAATACTGCCCTTGCAGATGTGTCACTGAACCTCGCCATGTGAACACCCCATACCATGACAGATACTGACTTTTGAACCCAACACTGATAACCGTTTGGGTTGTCCTTGTCGACTTTGGTCCAGAAACCAGCAGCTGGGTTTTTCCAAAAACCACTGAAATGTTGACTCTTTGAATTTGTTTGGCTTGTTTGTCATGACTGACAGGAGAAAGCCTCTTCTCTCCAAAAAGAACACGGCAGCACCGCTTAGGTTTGCAAATCTGCATCTGAATAAACCAGAAGCCTTCTAGATAAAAAAGTCCTTTGAACAGATGAGACCGAAGTGGAGTTATTTAGCTGTAATGCACAGTGCCACATTTGCCGCAAACCAAACAGAACGTCAAAAACACTGTCACTGAGTCGACCATGAACTCCTCTGTACCGAAGTATTCGAGAGGCAAATGTGCAACCGTCTGTTTGACAGCTAAACCTTGTCGAAGCACACCAGCAAATCTACGACAGAATAGCTAGAAAAGGAAAAAAATAAAGGGATTACTTTGTAAAATGGCTAAGGCAAAGTCCAGACCTCAAGCTGATTGAAATGCTGTGGTGGGACCTTAAGAGAGCTATTCATAAACTAAAGCCCCCAAACATCAATGAACTGAAGCAATTCTGTAAGTAAGTGTGGGCAAAAATTCCTCCACCACTAATTGAGAGACTGATTAAAGTTCAAGTTATTGCTGTTAAACACAGTTCTACAAGCTATTGAATCATGGGGTGTATTCAGTTTTTCACTGATGATTTATGCATTTTGGCTGAATTTTGCTTTAATCCTTTAAGGTCTAACTCAAAAATCTTTGGAGGGTGCCATGCTGCCATGTTCACCGTAGTAACCTGTGTATTGGCTGAAGCACAACTTCTCAGCTTTCAGGAACAGCTTGAATCTTTTGATTGCGCAAACTTTACGGACATTACGATACTTACAACATTTGTGCGCATTTGTGTCAGCGATGACACATTTGAATTAGAAGGGTTAATAAATAATGGCACGGTGGAATCTGTTGTGTGTTGTTTTACACCTGAGGTTAGATTTGGCAGTTTTTTAGGACCTGATTAGGACCAGATTATTTTTAAAGTGTCCTAATATGTTGTTCATAAAACTATAGAATTGAAAGAGAGTGACTTTCTTTTCTCAATGTTCTGGTAGATAGTCACAGTTCAGAACCCTTGTTGGCTAAGAGTGGGGTCCCACAAGGTTCGATTCTCGGTTAAGTTTACATCATAATTTATATTAACGCTGTTGGTTAATATAAACCTAACCTTGTCATGAAATACACACATTAATAGCCAGAGACATATCACTGTGTCAACATCTGACTACTGCTGGACATTACAGTTGAAAATAAATGGAAATTATTGAGCTAGAGTTTCGTAAGTCTTTTTTATGTAGCTAGCAGCACAATGCTAGCAACCGGTTACATCTTTCCCTTCTCAGTGAACCTCTGTGATTCATCCACAAATTCACATTGTGGACTGGAGGGAGATGTGTTATATGTTTACTAGTATGTGTACCTATTATGGTGAGAGAAAAGTATGGTGTGTAAATATATAAACAGTCCTTTTTCTCCAAAGTCATAAAGAAAGCAATAGAAGAACATGCGTAGCCCAGAAGGGCAGGTGCATATGAACTAATAACTGAATTAGGAGCACTCAAAGGGTCTCATTCATATGAGCAGAAAGAATTTGTGCGTAATCTGTTCACAGACGGAAATTAACGTGCATCTCCGCATTCATCATTATCTTAGTAGCTCCGATCTTTTTGTAGTTACTAAAAAAATCTACACATTCCTTTGAAGCACGTGATATAGCCTAAACATGACAAATGATTAAAAATATAACACATTTAGTTAAAATTAGTTGGCAATTGGCAGGTTTAAGATCCAGATTAGGTTCATGATTGTGAATTAACTATGTGAATCGACTCAATAGATTACATGTTCTTTCTACATGTTGAATAAAAAATAAAAGTGGAGGCATGTCGCTGTCTCCGTCAGGTATAATTCCTGACAGAGAGGTCTCCCCAATTACGCCAGGGATTTGCTCATTTGCAGTTGATAGTTGTGACTGTGAGCCTCCTCCTCCTGTGGCTGATGTATTTTTGTATGCGTGTGTGTGTGTGTGTGTGTGTGTGTGTACGCTTATGCGTTTGTTTGCCTCCAGTTTCATGTCAAACCATTTACGCTTCACCTCGGACATGGTTCTTAGGACTACAGAGACAACATTAACGGCATCTGTCACCTCCCTCCAGGCCTTCGCTTTGCCTGTCCCTGTCACACCACTGCTAACAGATGAAAATAAAATGTTTTTTCTTTACTCAACTTCACCCCAAATTATTTCTATCTCCGCTTCGTAAAAATTCTTTTTTTCTTTCTCTTTCTCTCTTTCTTTGCGCCATGACAAACAGGTCGACTGGATGCATCTACAGGTGCTGGTCAACGAATTAGAATAATTTGAAATAGTGCAATCGTAAAATTTTTAAATGCCTTTTTTGTGCAGAAAGCAAATCAGGTGTTCACCGTGCCTGTCCTACTTGTTAGAGTAATCGCAGAACTCTCTACCTGTAAAAAATTTGCTCAGCTGAGCTTTCCAAAAGGCCCATTTAGTCCATTTAACTGTGACACTGTTGTTTTATTGAATTAGAATAATGGAGAAACCGTTTCACTGAATTAGAATAATTTTTATTATAATTAGAATCATCACTTTCTCAGTATTTTGTGGCTGCCCCCTTGGCTTGTATGACTGCCTGAAGTCTCTGCGGCATTGATTTGACCAGCTTGTTGCAAGTTTCTGCACTCACTGCTTCCCAGGCTGTTGCGATGTTCTGCTTCAGTTGGTCCAGCGTAGTTGGCCTTCTGTCGCGAATTTTCCGCTTGAGGATGGCCCAAAGGTTTTCAATGACATTGAGGTCAGGCTAGTTGGCTGGCCATACCAAAAGTTCTAGCTGTTTTTCGGCGAACCAATCTTTGGTAGACTTTGGCGCATGAGCCGGTGCAAGATCCTGTTGAAATATGAGGTCTTCTTCGCCGAAATGTTCCTCAACAATCGGAATCAGGAACATTTCCAGAACATGTTGGTATACGACAGCATTGACAGTCTTCTTGAGGAAGCAGAGTTTCCCTACACCCTGAACGGACATGCATACCCAGACCATAACGCTTTGGGGAAACTGGACGGATCTTTTCACGGCCTCGTGGTCGTAGGTTTCGCCACCACGACGCCAGACACGAGGTCCTTGGTCACCGAAGGAGATGCAAAAGCGTAATTCGTCACTGAAGACCACTTTCTGTCAGTCTTCAGCAGTCCATTCGCCGTGTTCTTTGGCCCACTTCAGCCGTTTCTCCATTTGTTTCTTGTTCTGCATTGGTTTTACTGCTGGAACGCGAGATTTGAAGCCGAGTTCGCGCAGACAACGGTAAGTGCTTGATCTCGAGACGTTAGCGCCGGTCTGCTCGTTCCACAAGTCGCTGAGCTCGGAAGTGGACTTGAACCAGTTGCTGACTGCGATCTTTCTCAGCTGCTTGTTGTCGCAAGCAGTCGGACGCCGGAACAGTTGGTGCGCTTGCTCCAGTCTTTCTTGAGAGCTTTGCAGACGGAAGACTGGCTGATGCCGAGCTGATCAGCAATTTTAGTTTGGGTCAAGCCTTGTTGGCGAAGGGTTGAATTTGAGCCACTATTCCGGTTGAGAGGTCACGCTGCTGACCCATGCTTGATTTTACAACTTATAAATTCTACTCAACCCTGACTTTATACTGCACAGTGAACACTCTTCACAGAAAGCAAAAATTCAAGCACTTATTCTAATTCAATGAAACAACAGTGTCACAGTTAAATGGCCTAAATGGGCCTTTTGGAAAGCTTAGCTGAGCAAATTGTTGACAGGTAGCGAGTTCTGTGAATACTCTAACAAGTAGGACAGGCGCGGTGAACACCTGATTTGCTTTCTGCACAAAAAATCCATTTAAAAATTTTACGATTGCACTATTTCAAATTATTCTAATTCGTTGACCAGCACCTGTACACCTCCTTATGTGATGGTCATTGGCAATTCATGGGTGGGGATTTATGCTAATAGCTGATTACCGGGAGTGCGCTGTCAGTTTAAGATGGATTGGCATTCACAATCACACGTTTTTACGATAAGATCTGAGTTTCCTGCGGTGTTTATGAATCTGGAGTAGGTTTTTAGTAGCGTAGGCTTTTATGTGTAAATCTACGCACAAATTTACTTATGTTTCATGAATGAGATCCAAAGAGCGCAAACCTCTGCCAAGCCTATCCCACACTGGTAAAGAATCCTTTAAAAATTCCTGGATCCAGATTCACCACCAAAATTTATTTGATTGTTCCTAGTACCATCCTTGACTTCTCCAGAAAATTTCAAAGAAATCTGTTGATCACTGTTTGAGTAATCAACAGTAACAAAAACATAACCTCCTCGGCAGAGGTAATAGAGTGTAAAATAGACAAGCCTGCAAGGAAGCACGGACAATTTCATTGGTAGACATGGACCTGGCATTCTATCGGTGGCTATTTCCAACAGGAGTATATTACAAAAAAATCCAAGCACAAGCAGAAATGTTCCAAGTGCAAGCAGAAATGTTTCAAGCTCACAGAGGCACTTTTTAGTGTGAAGACAAAAGACTGCAGTTGACACGCAAAAAATCGATCTAAGCAGCAGCAGATCCAAGTGTCAGCAGGGGCTATTTGAGCGCGAGAGCAGATTTTTGGGGGAAAACTTTGCAAAGTCTACTCATGAAATTGATATGTCCGCTCTCAAATCGAAATACCTCTCTTGAATAAAGATAGGAATTTACCTCAATAATCACTGGCTATGTTTTTTCACGTATGTGGCGGAGTGGGAAATGTCACCGAATCAAATAGTTTTGGACAATGAATCATGATGAACCAAGAATCGAATCAATCACGATTAACTAGAATCGCAATGAATCGTTGCAGCCCAAATGATTGATTTTAGAGATGAGTTTTGCGTGCATGCCTCTTCAATCATTTTGCAAGCCTTCGATACTCTGTATCACGGTGCTATACGTTTCACCACAAATGCTAGATCCCTTACTCATCACTGTGATCTTTGAGAGGGCTGGTTTATCTTCCCTTGGTCTCCGTAGATGGTCTCACTGGTACTTATTTATTGATAAAGCCATTATTGGTACACTTCCTTGTTACCTTTACAGTCTTTTAAATTTGAATTTTAGGACATACATTTCGCGTTCGAAGGACTCATTCCTGCTTGCCTTTCCACGCCCATCCACTGAATTTGGAACGATGCCATTTAGTTACTATGTCCTATGTTACTTGAATCTCCTTCAGAAGAGTGCCAAGTTAGATGTTTTCATTCTCTTAGGTGGCTTTAACCCTCCTATTATGTTCTGGGTCAATTTGACCCAACTCAATGTTCAATGTCTCTAAAAACATTGTGAACATACTTTTTTTCAGCTAGATTTTTTTCCCTTAACTTGGGTAAAACATGAATTTAAATATTTCATGTTCTGTGCCCATGTTAGAAGCATCGGTGTTGTTTGGGTCATTTTGACCCCAGGATCAATCATTACATAAAGCCATCATTTTGATCTTGTTGCTGTATTGTTGCCTAAGTCTGAGGGCATGCTCAAATTAATTTCTCCTCCATTTCACATTTGGTCTCATTCATTTTGCTATAATCATGAAAGTTGCTCACATTCCAATATTCCTCATCCCTAGTTTTCCATTTTGTTCTTTGTCTGGCCCTAGCTCTTTTAATTGCGAGTCAGATGAAGGGTTAATGATAATTTTTACTCCTTCCCCTGACCCAAGCTTTCATTCTTCCCTTCCCTTCATTTTACAGTACTGGTTTATCACCAAATGGATATTGAATTTGTGATGCAGTTTTGTACTTACTGTATGTATTTTAATTAAGGTATTTATTGTTGTGTCCTTGAATTGTCACTCTTTGTTATTGTGTTGTATTGGCGGCTGTTTTAGCCTTGCCCCAGCACTCTCTTGAAGAAGAGGTTTTGATCTCAACGGGACTTCCCTGGTTAAATAAATAAATGGATAAAATGAATAATTGTATAATCCATAATGTTTCAACCTTTCTCCGAATTGAAGAATTTGAATTTGCGAGATTACCAGATTCACTCCTGTTGTTAAACTAAGCAAGGGAGTGGATTGCATTCTTGGGGGAGCGTTGTCACCCATTGTTTCCACACACTGCAGCAAATGCACTTACTGTGCTTACAAACCCCTATTCTCACAGATCTTTTCATGATAGAATTTTGAGATAATGGAGATGAATAAACTTGTTTTTCTCCCTGAAACCTGATTTCATTTTTACATTTTTTCCTTTAGGAGAGCCAGTTTCTTTGCCTGTTGCTTGGACAAAAACCTCTATGTGATTGGAGGAAGGAACGAGTCTGGATACTTGTCCAGTGTGGAGTCTTACAATCTGGAGACCAACGAATGGAACTATGTGTCATCTCTGCCCCAGCCCCTGGCTGCTCATGCAGGCGCTGTACACAATGGGAAGATATACATTTCAGGTCAGCCGTCAATATGGTCGTATTCAATGAGATTAGCTTATTCAACTTTATCACTATCAATTTAATTCAACTTAAATATATTATCCCCTTTAATAATAATAATAATAATGCATCAATTTTATATAGCGCTTTTCTGCTTTCTGGGCACTCAAAGACGCTTCACAAGGATACATTATTCATTCACTCACACATTCACGCTCTTATGGCTTTAAACTACGTTTTTGTAGCCACAGCTGCCCTGGGGCAGACTGACGGAAGCGTGGCTGCCAGTATGCGCCTACGGCCCCTCCGACCACCACCAAACATTCACACACAGCCATACAGTATTCCTGTATTGCATGTTTTGTGGGTGGGGGAAACCGGAGTACTAGGAGAAAATCCATTATATAATCCATTAGCAGCATTGTAATTTTTCATTGTTTGCAAGAAAGGTTATCCCTTGAAACATAAGTTTTTCTTGATGCTCTGTTTAATGCCTTGTCTGCTTCAAGTCCACTGCATCCAAGGTATATACTTATTATGCATCTTGGAGTACAAATGATGAATCGTTTTTGCAATTTGATTCATTATGTGCAGATTAACACATGACCAAGTAACCCAGCTCTGAGATCACCACTCCTTGGGCCCTGTTTTAACGATCTAAGCACTTGGTCTGAAATGTGTGGCGCAAGTGCATTTCAGGCGTGTCCAAATCCATTTTTGCTATTTAAACGGCGGGTTGTCTTGGCGCATTTTGGGGCATTCAGTGCATAGGGGTTGGATTTAAACTCCTAATTAATCATTTGTGTGTTTTAGGCGTTACGTAGAATAAACCACTTAGGAGTGCATTTCACAAAAGCGTAGTTGCTTACAAAATTAGCAAGTGAAAGCGTGCGAGCAAACCATTGCTTTAAATATGGAAACCTGATCAAAGTGATCTCCAGAAATGTAAAAAAAATTTTTTTTAAATATTGCTCATATTCATTTTCGGATGTTGAAAATCATAACAGTGAATCCCCAAGGCCGCAGTTGAACTCTACATTACATTATAACTTGTGCATTAAAACAAGCAAATGAAAAAAAGGTTTTAGATCAGGGTTATCAGTAAAAATAAATACAACGTTGTAAATGAATAGATAATTACCTGCTGGTGGGAAATTTTGCTTGCTTTGGAGTGCACTGAATGGTAATCAGGTCCCAACACTGTTCTTGGCACTTTTTTGGACTCAGTTGACCATTTATAGGGACAATAATAGGCCTATGATCAGTTAATTATCCAGTCAGTAAGCTCCAAGGACCTTGTGCTCAGATCAGTGCAGTAATTTCATAAATAATGAGAGCTCAAGTGGCCAGAAAGTACATGAAATATTTAAGTCAACATGGTCAATGACATTAAGCCTACATAAAGTGGTTTAAAAAGTCAAAATGTATATTTAGTCACCCGAATAGTCCATTCAAATATACACTACCTGGTGACATTGTCAAATGTCAGAACCAGCGAAGTAATAGAAAATATAGGTAGTTATCAAGAAGAGAAGGTTTGGCGATCTACCGCATACAGGAGGTAAGTAAGGGAACACCGGTCATTTTTGTCACGCCGTCTGGCAGCCGTACTGGATGACCAGTCATGCTGAAGTTGTGTGACCTACAAACGATACCCAGATGTCAAGTTTCAGCACTCTGACTCAGAAAGTAAGTCATAGGACACTGGTGATTGCCAGTTCATGCCCCCTGACAGCCGTATTAGATCACGTCTGATCATGTTGAAACTTGGTATGTAGCCTCTAAAGTTAAATATGTACCAAGATATCTAGTTTCAGGACTCTACCTTTAACAGTAAACAAGTAAAAAGACATAGGTCATTATCAGGTCATGGCCCCTGGTGGCCAAGTTGGATGTACGATCGGACCAAAACTTGGTGCTTTGCCTCCACAGTTAGAGATGTACTCAAATATCAAGTTTCAGGACTCTAGCTTATACCATAAGTAAGTAATAGGACATTGGTCATTTTAAGGTCATGCTCCCTGGTGGCCATGTTGGATGTCCAATTGAACCGAAACTTGGTGTGTTGCCTACAGTTTGAGATGTATCTTTATCTTAAGTTTCATCACTTGGGCTAGCCAAGTTGGGGAGTAATTGGATATTGGTGATTTTAAGGTCACGCCCTCTGGGTGCCATATTGGAAGTCCGATTAGACTGAAATTGAGTGTTTAGGTAGAGGTCTCCTTACGGAAGGTAGCTTTTTACAGATTGACCTCTGTGACCTTCAAAATAGGTCGAATGCTTCAAAGATCTCAGTTCTGCTGCATTCAGCTTCAGTAGCGGCTCTAGACCCGGGAATGGCGGGGCGCAGACACGTCCCTTTATGACAATTAGTCCTGGGTAGTTCGCAATCATTTTCCTTTACTAACGTGTTTTCCAATTATCGTACTTGGCAACTTAAGACACGGTCTCTCCATATGTGATGAAACAGCGATGAAATCATGGGCGAAATTCAGCTCAGTGGCGGAACCTGAACTGAGAATTGTGACAAAACATCCGTTTTTAAACAGTCATTAGTCCTGACCTGATCACAGTCATTTTCATGAGTAACCGAAAGTTCGCTCCGAGAGCGCTCCACTGTTAACAGCTGCTGCTTGTTCTCCCCGATTACGTAAGACAATCATTCATCTAGACGCTTATTTGCCGCATTTAAATCAACGTTAGTCAAACTTGCATACCTGTCGCCTCTCACGCAAACAGCTTGAGCAGCACACTGCCTATTTAACTGCCAAGTGCCACTTTTTTTTATCAACCCACACAATACCGAGAGTGAAAGGCGATATTTCACTGGAACACGGACCTGATCAATCAACGCGAAGCACTGGCCTATTAATAAGTAAATTTTTTTCCTGTACTGAATTTCGCCCATGATTTCATCGCTGTTCGATCACATATGGAGAGACCGTGTCTTAAGTTGCCAAGTACGATAATTGGAAAACGCGTCAGTAAAGGAAAATGATTGCGAACTACCCAGGACTAATTGTCATAAAGGGACGTGTCAGCGCCCCGCCATTCCCGGTTTTCGAGCCGCTACTGTTCAGCTTGCTTGCAATGTATTTTCCTCTCTGTGATCGGCTTGTGATGCTGTCAGTAAGACTTTACTGGTAGCTATTTGATTCTATGGCTTCTGACGTTTCCAACGAGCCCTGAACCAGCTTTATCGTATAAAGCTAGTCTGAGCTAGAGCCATGCAATCCCAGTGCATCAAACCAAGTCCATGGGCCATTGGAATGTTCTTAAATAGTGCAACAATATAAACGCTTAACAAGTTTGTTTGTGATATTTTCTGTATAATTAATCGCTAAATATTCAACGGTCATTTTCAAAGTCATTTCCCCGACATTTCCTTTATATTGGCAATTTGTCAAAAGTGCTTGCGTCAGCTGACGTACCGTAGTGGTTGAGAAGACGGACAGCAACGCCGGCGACCAGAGTTCGATGCCCGGTCAGTAGTGCTTTTAGGGAGCAACGGTAGCATTTTTCATGAATAAATAATTGATGGAGTTTTTGTTCTTTTGACTTTTTTCCATTTTTTAAGATTTCCGTTGTATTTATAATCGTATTAATTTGCTTTTTTGAGCTCATTTCAAATTTTATGGCTGCTACAGGTCTCAAAAAAGTTGGGACAGGGGCCTGTTTACCATGGTGTAGCATGCCCTCTTCTTTTTTACACAGAGTGAGGAGACCAGTTTCTAGAGTTTAGCCATTGGAATTTGATCCAACTCTTGTTTAATACAGGCCTCCAGCTGCTGGAGAGTTTTGGGTCTCCTTTGACGGGCTTTTCATTTAATTATGCGCCAAACATTCTCAATCAGTGAAAGATCAGGTCTCCATGCAGGCCACTTGAGCACAGGGACTATTCTACTACGAAGCCATGCTGTTGTAGTAGCTGCAGTATGTGGTTTTGCATTGTCTTGCTGAAATACACAAGGCCTTCCCTGGAATAGATGTCATCTGGAGGGGAGCATATGTTGTGCTAAAACCTTTATATACCTTTCAGCATTCATGGTGCTTTTTAAAACATACAAATGTCCTACACCATATGCACTAATGCATCCCCATACCATGAGAGATGCTGGCTTTTGAACTGAATGCTGATAATAGGAGGGGTGGTCTTTCTCCTCTTTAGCCCGGAGGACGCGACGCCCATGATTTCAAACAAGAATGTCAAATTTGGACTCGTCTGACCACAGGACACTTCGCCACTTTTCTACTTCCCATTTTAAATGAGCCTTGGTCCACAGAACACGGCGACGCTTCTGGATCATGCTCAACAATGGCTTCCTTTCTGCTTGATAGAGTTTTAGGTTAATCTGTGGGTGCAGTGGTTTCTTGAAGTATTCCTGGGCCCATTTAGTACTGTCAATGAAAGAATCATGCCGGTGAGTGATGCAGTGGTGTCTGAGGGCCCGAAGATGACAGGCATTCAGTAAAGGTCTTCGGCTTTGTCCCTTATGCACAGAGATTTTTCCAGTTTCTCTGAATCTTTTGATGATGTTTTGCACTGCCGATAATGAGACCTTCCAAGGCTTTGCAATTTGACGTTGAGAAACATTGTTTTTAAAGTATTCCACAATTTTTTTTACACAAGCCTTCACAAGTTTGAGAGCCTCTGGCCATCTTTACTTCTGAGAGACTCAGCCTCTCTAAGAGATCCCTTTTATAGCCAATAAATGTTACACTCCTGATGCCAGTTAACTTAATTACTTGCTAAATGTTCTTTTAGCTGATTCTCTCATATATTAATTGTTTTTCAGCCCTTTTTTTGCCTGTGTCCCAACTTTCTTGAGACCTGTTGCAGCCAGAGAATTTGAAATAAGCTCATATTGTGGATAGAAATGTAAAATGTCTCAGTTACAACATTTGAAATGTTATCCTTGTTCCATTGAAAATAACATTTTGGCTTGAGTGATCTGAAAGTCATTGCATTTTGATTTTATTCACAATTTACTCTTTGTCCCAACTATTTTGGAATTGGGGTTGTGTTGTGATTAGAAGAAACTTTGGCACAGATCAATGGTGGGATTCTGTGCTGTAATTTTTTAGAGGTTTCAGACTGCAACTAATTAAGTTTACAAGGGATAGAAGTAAAACTTTGTTGGGTGCAAAATGAGGTCTTTGATTTTTACTGTGTACCATCTGCTTTTACTCAGACTCAGTGACATATATACTGATTTTTACACCATGGCAGAAATCCCAAATGGTTTTACCTTTATTATGATTCCAAGATTACTCAAATGGACCAAATAGGTGCAGACATATACTCATTTCATTTTGAGCTTGCCATTTTTGAAAAAGAGGCTCAGGGCTTAAGGGGTTAAAGTATGGAAACCTGACCTTCATGATCTTCAAAAATGTAATAAAAAATATTTTTTAAATATTTCTCAAAATTATTTGAATCATATCCAGGTGTTAAAAATTATGACGGTGAATCCCCAGGGCCGCATTCAAACTTTATATTTTTTCACAATTTAATTTAAACAAGCAAACAAAAAAAAGGTTTTACTTCAGGGTCACCGGTAAAAATTAATGCATAAATATTTACGCACTGGTGAGGAATGACAAAGAGAAATTAAAATGAGTGAGAAAAATAGCAAAAAGAAACTAATTTTTTATTTTGTCAGGTATAGTAACCCCTTGAATAATATGCAACAGGAGTGACAAGAACTTGTTTCATCTTATTTTTTAAGGCTACCTCGTTCGTCAGCCAAACTGTAAACAATGAACCCATTTCCAAATGAAATGAGGGATTTTGCATTTGATAATTGAAACGGGACAGCAGGCACCATATAAATGGATCAGGTCAGTTTTAATAGTTTTTTTCTCGTAATTGCAAATAACGAGTCTTGCCATGCATCCAAACTTCTGCTGCATATTTTTGTCAGAACTTCAAATACTCGTGCAGTTACAGTTTGTGCTTCTTGTGACAGACCGAAAATTCATGCACTTTCCAGACATTATATGCCATGTAGCCTATTTGATATTTGGGCGAACCATTGTCGCTGAACAGCCAGGGGGATCCTCTGGAAGACCGCATGAATTGCAAAGTTCGCCAATATTAAAGAGTTGTGGCTTTATCCAGTATAATTTGCGTGCGTGCATAACTTCACATGTTAAATCGCAAATTATCAGATGGAATAGGTTCCCTTACGATTAAACTAGCCTGCATCAAAAGCATGCTATGATGTTTGTACGTGGAGCAATCGCACTCACCATTCTGACATTGTTTGACATATTTTGTTTTTTAAAATATCTTGAAAATAATCTTTCACATCATCATTTTTTTTTCAATTGTTTGGTTTTGTTCATCAATGTATAGGCCTCATATGTAACAAGAAGGGGGTACGCGTGTTAGGCACTTGCTGACAGAATTGCATAATACTCATAAATGTGCGCCCTTAAAATTGCAGTGAAAAACTGACAATTGACTGTCGACCGGGTTTTTGGTAGTCAATCGCGTAAGAGCTTTGCGCTGCCGCTTGGTAGGAACAGGGCAGCATTGACCACAGCTCATTTAATGACTAAGACGCCCATGGGCGCTCAATTTGGCGCAGGTGAATTGGCAATTTATGCAGCAAGGGTGCTGGACGGGAAATAACGGTTTGCGCCCCACTGTGTTGGGTGCCAGATAGAGGCCCATGAATTGATTTTTCACATTATGTATTAAAAGTTTTTACAACATGCATTAACTGAAAACCTTTTCACATTATGCGTCTTTTTTACATTATGAGTTGCAACAGGCGATGCAGTTCATCCCTTTGTAGAATATAACAAGCTGTGGGTACGTGCGTTATGCACTTGCTGACAAAAGTGTATAATAATATCATAATAGTGCGCCCTTAAAATTGGTTTCTGTCGGTCCATTCTGCAAGACCATTGTGCTCCCTCAACATAGCAACAGGCCAGCATTGCACCTAAACACACCTCATTTTATGACCAACATGCCCATGGACGCTCAATTTGGCGTAAATGAATTGGCAATTTATGCAGCGTGGACACTGGACGAGGAATTGGTTTTTTCATCGGTAGTAAAGTAGCAAAGACACTTGTATTACAGTACCAGCGTGGATAGAGGTTCCACTTTCGCCAACGTGCTGTTGGCCATGTGTCAGCTGAAAGTCAGGTGGACATGCCCTACTCACTGAATCGAGAAGTAGAGTGAGTTAGAAGGCATGCTGGCTGGCCGTTTCACACATATCTTTGTGTGAATCCCCATCGCAAAGAAGTCCAAATAAGTTCAGCGTTGAAATTTTTTTGTCGGACAACATGACACCCATTAGCCTATATTTGTTGTATAGTATAAACACCTGAAGTAATTTTTGCTACAGATTTTCTTTCGCGCAGTTGGCAATATATTTTTTTCCAGAAAAGTTAATGTCTGCTAATTCATGTATTTTTGCCATGATATTTTTGTCATGATGTTTGCCGATATGAATTAGGAAATGAAACCTTTAGTTCTAAAACGCCGTTATCAGAGAAAGCAAAACAACAACATCATGTTTTGCCACCTCTCTAATATTATTTCAATTATGAGCAATTATTATGAACCTGCACTTCTGAAAATAGAAATAAAATACGCAAATATCTATGTAGTTGTAACTTACAATAATGGTGCCACTTTTTTCTAAGTCCGCAAGAAATGTTTCGGCCTTAAGAAATCCAGATGTTTTAATAGTCGTTGTGTATAAACCGAAACACTCTTAGTCAAGAAAGCTGTGACTTGTTCAGTCGGATCAAACGGTTGAACGTAAAGTGTGCTAACTTTTGTCACCTTTTACTCATAAATTGAGAGCTAATCTCAAGAATAAACTTTGGCTGTTGCCGACAAATTAACTCAATTAAGCCATACTCAGTTGCAAATGTCACGGGGTAGCATAGATTAAAAAGTGCTCTCAGAGCGGGACTGATTATGTTTTCACATTTGTGAGAAATTATCACTTATCTGCATTAGGTATACTGTGTAAAACATTTATATTCAGATATAATGGTATAGTTATCAATTTGCGAACTGTGTGCAAGCCAGTGTCTTACATTATTAAGACCAATATTTCACCACGGCAAATTATCTACATTTACAGTGACACGAGCATTTAAAATTTTGGGCATCCAATGAGAAATTATAAATGTATTAATAAATATTATGTGACAATAAATGCGTAAGTTCCACTCAGTTGGAGTTGGAGTATCTATTCAGCCTACCATGAGTGACACGGGGCTGTAGTAGTAGAAAGGGTGCAATAGGTGCCTGGAGAGGACTCTCGCAAGCGTGAGGTGAGCATACAAGCTCCCCAGTGAGCTGCGAATGAGCTGAGGTTCTCCACATGGGCTGGGTGCGAACCCCGCAACCCTCTTGCTCTATATATATATGTATATATATAAGATATTAGAACTCTTACAACAAAAACATTAATTGACTTGTAAATTAGTTGTACCCGAAACAGCGGTAGTTTACTCCTGCCAAAATTCAAGGCCTGCAATAACATCCGGTACACACCAGTCATACCCAAAAATCACTCCCCCCTATCGACAGTCCCGTCAAGTTCTGCCTACCGGGACTACATCGACCCCTGTTGTAATTCTACGCCACCCGCCAGGCCGATCAGAGAAAGATGGACGAAAACGCGAAGCCAATTTCTAGTTAACTTTAGCAGTACCTTTATCCACGCAGGTACTGTATGTTTTGCTCCCTACTGTGTTGGGTATAAGATACAGGCCCCTATCTCAGTCACTTTATTGACTTACAGGCTCCTGATTAATCAGAGCCAACCCCTAGACCCCAAAATCTGTTAATTTATATCCAGGAAGTATACTTTTTGTACAAAAGTATAAGTAATTCTTATGCTGTTTTAGATTAATGCCATTAATTTTATTGTCAAGGGGCTAGGCCAGTTGTGTTAATAAGAGAACATTTTTTAAAAAGTGGACAAAGCAGTGCTTTCCTCTGAAGTACGTATGAGGTATCGCAGCACAGTTCTCGACAGAGGCTCACAGAGGTATGAGTTGGATGAAATATCTTCTCCATCTCATGCTGTAGAGAACCTGATTGAATTGCTGAAATGGAAGATAATGCATGCTTATCTGTGACCTCATGAAGCAAACCAGTAATTCTTTTGTCCTGTGCTTGTGCTTTGGCTTTCATAATTAGCTCACTTGGTCCAACAGACCAAAGGGAGCTTATGGGATAACGCGATGACGTCAGCGTCCGTGTTAATTTTGATGTTCTTCTGCCAAACCACTGAAGGGATCAATGTCTAATTTGGTGGGGAGGTACTTATGGATGTACAGATTAAAATTTGTTTGAAGCGTTGAAACTTGACATCAAAAATGGCCACCAGTCGGCCATGTTTAAAATTGCACTATATCACGCTGGAGAATGTTTGAAAGCAGCTTGAATGCTGAAAGTTTGTACACACGTCACGTACTTTTGAGGACATAAAAATATAAAGGTTAGCTCTGAATGTGCTACAATATTAGTCTCTTGGGCAACACACTTAAGCCCAATAGTCAACTGGTTATCTCCTCAGTATATAATGCTGGAAACAATGATCTGGTGTCTGGGGCTCGATATTTCAGTGGAGCCGACTATGAATAGAGCACTGAGCTGCCAAAAATGACACAATGAAATCCCAAACATTATGCTGAATTTTGCTTGAAATTTTTGGTTTTTTGTTCCTAGACACAAAAGATGTGATCATTTTCTCAATGTTGGTCCCAAGCATAAAAAAATACTACCAATTGTGAGCAAACATAACACTAAAGCCTGAATAAACCAAGTGAGCTACAGAGCCCATAGCACTATTTTTTTTAATTATTATTTTTTGGCTGTTTCAGTGTGGCTTTTCCAGCAAATCTGGTCAAATGTATGGTTTATGTTATACTGCTGTACTTGTAGGAATGACCACAGGAGGGCAAAGAATGAATTTCATCGACTTACATTGTGGATGTGCTCTTTTCCCTTGTTTAGAGGTTTGGCCTTCCTATGCACTTTCCCAAGCTAAGATACACAGTTTTAGTAGCCAGCTATCATCATCAAAAGAAGATTGAATTATCTTTGGTTTAGGACCATATTCAAAGACGGTGAAAAGACCCTTTAATTCAACAGAGTTTTTTAAAAATTTGTTTGCCGCTTTCCACAAAAGAGATTGACCTAAAGGGCTTTCCGTTGGATAGGGCTTGTACCCCCTGACAGTAAGCCAGGGATGACAGTGGCAAGCAAACATTCCCACAAAGAAGGAAACTTTGGGCAGAACCTGACTAGAAAAAGAGGGGACCCAACTGCCTGAGGCAATCAGGAAGCAAAGCCTTCCATTGTCTCGAATGACATAAATGGATGCAAGCTTAACATAGCTGACAAAGTTAGAAATGCATTATGTGATAGGCTTTGCAGTGCCATTATTTGCTGTTCAGATTCTCCTTTCACTCTGATTTATCTAGTATTTTATACATATCTAGAGGGATGTGATCTCTAAACATCAAGTTCATTTGTCGATTTGTTTCTGTTTTAGGGGGTGTACATAATGGAGAATATGTATCCTGGCTGTACTGCTATGACCCAGTGATGGACGTGTGGGCCAGGAAACAGGATATGAACACAAAACGTGCCATCCATGTTCTTGCAGGAATGAATGATCGTCTTTACGCTATTGGTGGAAACCATTTGAAAGGTAAAGAGTGTCTTTCATGTTGACTCTTCTGGGAGAATACTTAGATTTTCTGTATAACAAGCATGGACTGAAACTGATGATTGGCAGATGCTCAAAAATTTTGCTGAGGATGGGTGGGTTGCAGTCGGGTCATAACAGGTGTACCCATGCTTTACCTATCCAAACTTCTGAGGCACATTTTCAGCACCTCAAACATTCATTCAGTTACAGTCTTTGCGGGCTTACGTAAGGCCATTTTGTGCGATTACAATAATTTATATCTGACATTCACGTTTCACCCGCTTTACAGAATGTTTTCCACCTTCTGTATTTTTTATTGAATGACCTCTTATTGGTAAACTTGCAGATGCAAGCTGGCTAAAATAAACCATTTATTAGATAATGAATAATTCAAAGACAAAGAAAATTATAATGAGCCAATCCTGGTTTGTGTTATTTTGGCAACATTCACATTACAGCAGTACAAAAAATCAATTTAGAATTTTGCTCCAATAAGATTTGTCTTGTCTTCACGTTTCACATTTAAAATTGTACAAACCTCAATTCCAATGAAGTTGGGACATTGTGTAAAACCTGAATATAAACAGAATACAATGATTGGCAAATCCTTTTCGACTTTTATCTAATTGAGTACATGACATAGAAAAGATATTTAATGTTCAAACTGATAAACTGTATTGTTTTTTTGGAAATATTCACTCATTTTAAATTTGATGCCAGCAACACGTTCCAAAAAAGCTGGGACAGGGGCATATTTCCCACTGTGTTATATCACCTTTCCTTTTTTTTTAAAAAATGAATTTCGCATCTCCAATCCCACCCGAATCTGGAATGCCCAACTGGTGAACTATGTACAAAGCTTGCTCATTTGCGACCCCTTGCTGCCAACTCAGTAGAGTGAAGACAGTTCACGGCTCTCCTCCGAAGCACGCGCCTGTCAGCCACTGCTTCTTATACACTCATTGGTTGAATCTTCGCAAGTTCAGAACGAGGGCAGAGGATACCCCGACATGAACAGGCTAAGAATCTTCTGACGGGCGCCCATCTGGCCAACAGGAGGCGCTTGAGCAAGGAACAAAGCTGTTTATTTCTTTCGCTTTTTCTGGCAGTCCCTTCCCAATTTGAAACCGTGTAGCGCGATGGCCAATTGTGCGCTATCCAGAAAAAGCTGCCAACCACTGCCGGTTGGTACGACCAGGGCTCTAACCCGCGACGTGATATTACCTTTCCTTTTAACAATACTCAATAATAGTTTGGGAACTGAAGACACTAATAGTAGAAGCTTTGTAGACGGAATTCTTTTCCATTCTTGCATGATGTACGAGTTCAGTTGCTCAACAGTCCGGGGTCTCTCTTGCTGTATTTTACGACAAGATAAAATTCACTAAATATTCAAAATATAACATATGATTAAATGGATATTGATTTTTTTTAGGTGGGCCTTCTTTTATGCGGCTATCTTACGTTTTGCTGCTGACTCTGTCCCCAAAGCCGCATATCGCTTTCCTTCGATGCTAGGATTATGCTCTGCCTTTACAATCTCGGTGTTATGTCTGGTGGAAGTTCAAACGTGCAAAAGTTATGGTCTTTTTTCAGAGTCCAAAGCCAGGTAAACACAGCGATGATACGGAAGGGCATTCCAAAAGACAGTGTCCAAAGACAGACAGGGGTTCAAAAAGCACAGAGGACAGCATCAAATCGCAAAACAGTGGATGACTCGAGAGTCCGAAATCCGAGTTCATGAACCAGGGCATTAACACACAGAAAATGTGGTCGGGCAGAAAAAGGGGTGTAATCAGGAGGCAAACAAATCCAGGCAGGCACAGACAGAAATCGGAATCAGGCAGAAGGGTATCACAGAATCTCAATCAAATGACTGGCATACTAGGAGCTCGACGCTGGAAAAGACAAGGGTTAAGCAGAAATGAGGGACTATATAAATGCAAGGGAGGTAACGAGCTAGGTGGGGCAACAGGCGTGTGGGATAATCTAAACATTAACTGAGTGGGGAAAACACAAGAGGTAATAAAACAGAACATAATGGGAAACAATGACAAAGACCAGATTTCGCAGGACATCCTTCAACAATAACAGCTCCACTCAAGGAGTGCGTAAGTGGGGGGAGATATTAGAAACAGATTAAAATAAGAGATAGTTGCATAGTCTCTGCAGAAACAAAGGAAAGGGATTGGGAGAGCAAAGAGAGTGGAGTTACAGAATTGTGTGGAAAGTGGAGAGAATCAATTAGTAGAGTTAGTAGTCTGTGCAGAATTAATTTTACCCAAATGTGAAAGTTACTATGTTAGTTATTTGCAGGATTAGTATGTTCGTATGGGTTTAATACAGTGGTTCCCAAACTTTCTCTGCTGGGCCCCCCTTTGGTACATGGTACAGTTTATTACACACATTGTAATTAATTTAAAGTTCAACCATTTTTGAAGAAAAATAAAGAAGAAAACTGCTATAAACTGTAGGTTGTCATCAACTACATCCAGGCTACTTTCAGAATGAGAAATGAATAACAAAATAACGAACCGCCTTTTTTTTAATACTCAACAACATTGCTATTAATGCATTTTCCGGACACCAACAGAAACTTACTAGCATACAGCCAATCAGCGACCTTGTGCCGGACCTCTGAAGGAGTGTGTCTTGACAGTTAAATTTTTCTCGTTTTACTGGCCTTGCACGTTAGAAGTAAAAATAACTGAGACTGCGTCAGCTTATTATAGAAAATATAAAAGCTGTGGAAAGATGATTTTTGTCTAGCCTAGCTGGAAACATTAAAAATGATCAGCAGGTTTGGAAACGGCCACTGTAATTTTAAAATGAAGGACACGAAGATTTAATTATTCTAAACCTCTTTTAAAGTATAAAGTCATTAGGTTGTATCACTCCCCTCTGCCTGAGTATAGCCGTCTTCTTAAAATTATGTTTCTATGATGCAGAAAGAAAGCACCATAATCAACCAATATTAACAGCCGACAGCGAAGTGCGAAAAAAATTCACGAAGACCACTTGCCAAACCTCCAGATATGTTTGTAACGTTCAGTAGCTAGGCTAGATAAAAATAATCTCTCGGCCTACAGAGCATTCATATTATCGAGAATAAGATGACGCAATCTTGGTTACTTCTGCTTTATATTCATCGGATTTTGTTTGGTGTCTCTTACCAGTTATTGTTAATGTGGCAGATCAGTGCCGGTTAATAAAGCGGCGAGTTGGGTATCGCTAGACTACATTGATTGTAACCAGCTCATTTTACCAGCTTCAAATATTTGAACAACTACAAAACCCAAAACCGGTGAAGTTGGCACGTTATGTAAATCGTAGATAAAAACAAAAACAATGATTTGTAAATCCTTTTCAAATTATATTCAATTGAATACACTGCAAAGACAAGATGTTTAATGTTCAAACTGAGAAACGTTTTTTTTTTTTTTGCAAATAATCATTAACTTAGAATTTAAAGGCAGCAACACATTACAAAAAAGTTGGCACAGGGGCCTTTTTAACACTGTGTTACATCGCCTTTCCTTTTAACGACACTCAGTAAACGTTTGGGAACTGAGGAGACCAATTTTTGAAGCTTTTCAGGTGGAACTCTTTCCCATTCTTGCTTGATGTACAGCTTAAGTTGTTCAACAGTCCGGGGTCTCCGTTGTCGCATTCTACGCTTCATAATGCGCCACACATTTTTAATGGGTGACAGGTCTGGACTACAGGCAGGCCAGTCTAGTACCCGCACTCTTTTACTCTGTAGCCATGCTGTTGTAACACGTGCAGAATGTGGCTTGGCATTGTCTTGCTGAAATAAGCAGGGGCGTCCATGAAAAAGATGTTGCTTGGATGGCAACATATGTTGCTCCAAAACCTGTATGTACCTTTCAGCATTAATGCTGCCTTCACATATGTCTAAGTTGCCCATGCCTTGGGCACTAATACACCCCCATATCATAACAGATGCTGGCTTTTGAACTTTGCGCCTATAACAGTCCGGATGGTTCTTTTCCTCTTTGGTCCGGAGAACACAACGTCCACAGTTTCCAAAAGCAATTTGAAACGTGGACTCGTCAGACCACAGAACACTTTTCCACTTTGCATCGGTCCATCTTTGATGAGCTTGGGCCCAGCGAAGCCGGCGGCGTTTCTGGGTGCTGTTGATAAATGGCTTTCACTTTGGATTGTAGAGTTTTAACTTGCACTTGCAGATGTAGAGACCAACTGAAATTACAGACAGTTTTTGGGGTAATGGCCTCGCACAGAACACCAATGTTGGGGAAATTTGCCAAATGATATTATTAATTTGACTATCAAAAACATATGATATTGTAATATTAATATTATATTTTAATATGAATACCTCGGGGCACCACCCTTGTTTAGTGAAGGGAAAACGATAGCCAATTAATGAAACCTCAGTCTCAATATACACTAAGCTATTAATTTGGAAATTGATTCATAATTAAATTAATAATTGTAACCAACTTACCCAATCAATAGTTAGATTGAAGGATTTGGAATTCTATATCGAAGAGGTTGGCAGTTTCGTTCACTCTTGTACAACATTAATAACCACAGCATATGTCTTTAAAGGATATTATTTCAATAAAACAAATGAAACACACAATCTAGGCTACACTAAACACTAACACTATATGCACAATGAAGGAGGTGTGTGTGTGAGTGCGTGCGGGTGTGGGTGAGAGAGAACAAAGGGATGATCTAAGGTGTGAGTGGAGGAGCCTTGCTGACCATGTGGAGTGGGGGAAGGCAACCCTACTGTAACAGAGGCCAAGTCTTTGTAGCATTGGAAAGTTTCAAGAATTATAAAGTCAGTTAAATGACTTAAAACACTCAGTGTTGTGTTTGTGTGTGTGTATTACATTAAAATGAAGAGGTCTGTGTGTGTTTTGCACAGGACAGATGACTTGTTAGTCTACAGGTTGTTATTTGCATGCAAGACCTTGTCTGCTACACATTAATACCATCCTGTCCTACTAAAACACAATCCTAAAAACAATCACAGCAACTGTCATTTTAAAAATACACACAGTCAGTTTTAGTCTTAAAAGAAGGTTTCAATGCCCAGTCGTAACCAGTCCTTAGTAGAGGAAGGAGGTTTGGAGGTTGCTGGAGGATCCGATCGTGGACGATGCTGATCCGACTGAAAGAGCGGTTCTGGTGCTGCAAAAGTCTGTGTCTTTGCTGTGGGAAGAGGAGGGAGGCTCGTTGCTCCTCAATAGCAAGCTGTTAGTTCCAAGGCTTGCTCTACTCCTGGTAGCCTGGCAGATTCTTCAGCATGGCCAGTCTATGCTGGGCCTAAGAGGTGGGGGGAGGAGCACCCCAGCCTGAGCAGTCCCCAGGAGTCCAGGAGCCTCTCCAGGGGAGAAAGAGAGAGACCAGAGCCAAGAGTCCAGGAGCCAAGAGAAGAGATAAAATGGTTGACCACTGCTTTTATGTGCCTGGCCTGCTGGCGGGAGGGGCTTGCAAGCAGCAAGTGGTCATGGGAAATCCAGGGATCCATTTTGAATTTCCTCACGTATGAAAGTTTTCCTCCATGTGATCCTAACACAGTGGTTTTCTGAAGTGTTCCTGAGCCCATGTGGTGATGTCCTTTACACACTGATGTCGGTTTTTGATGCAGTACCGCCTGAGGGATCGAAGGTCACGGCATTCAATGTTGGTTTTCGGCCTTGTTGCTTACGTGCAGTGATTTCTACAGATTCTCTGAACCTTTTGACGATATTACGGACCGTAGATGATGAAATCCCTAAATTTCTTGCAATAGCTCGTTGAGGAATGTTGTTTTTGAACTGTTCGACAATCAGCTCAGGCATTTGTTCACTAAGTGGTGACCCTCGCCCCATCCTTGTTTGTGAATGACTGAGCATTTCAGGGAAGCTGCGTTTATTCCCAATCATGGCACCCACCTGTTCCCAATTAGCCCGTTCACCTGTGGGATGTTCCAAATAAGTGTTTGATGAGCATTCCTCAACTCTCTCAGTCTTTTTTGCCACTTGTGCCAGCTTTTTTGAAACATGCCTATCAAATTCCAAATGAGCTAATATTTGCAAAATATTAAAGTTTACCTGTTCGAATATTAAGTAACTTGTCTTTGCAGTGTATTCAATTGAATATAGGTTGAAAAGGATTTGCAAATCATTGTATTCTGTTTTTATTTACGATTTACACAATGTGCCAACTTCACTGGTTTTGGGTTTTGTACATTCATAAATTATTTATGAAAATGGCAGGCTAGATGAACGATTTGGCTAACAGTTATGTTGAGAGTAAGGCAGGCATTTACGATGTAATCGCAGAATTCTTGGCAGTGAATGGACTGTGCAGTCAGTGGTTCTGAGACCGTGTCTCGGTGCAAGTCCAGTAAAGACAGAAAAAGTGAAACTGTCTCGAGACACTCTTTCAGTGGTCCAGAACAAGGTTGCCGATTTGCTGTATGCAAATAATTTTCTGTTGGTGTCCGGAACTCTAATCGGGGAGAAAGAAATCGCTTCCCGCACCCCGCGCCCTCCCTGCAATTGCTCTGCGCCTCCCACTTTGGGAACCACTGAGTTGATAGATAAACTAGACAAAACATGGTGTTAGTGGGATTAGTACTTAATTAGTAATTAGTGTTGAAGGAAGTAAACGCGATGTGACAGCTCGCAGACAGGTGCGTGCGCTGGCAATGAACATAGAAAACACAAGACATCACAGGGGAAAACAATGCATGAGACTGGCAAATCAGAAGGCCCATAATACAAAAATGTATGAGGTCATAACCCAAGTGGTAAATACATAAACCAGAATATGCAGAATCACAGATCATATTACTGGGAGCTTGCTGACTGCTATCTACTGCTGGGTACTACCTTGACTTGGTCTACGTACCTAATCAATATCCATTTCAAAAAACTTAAAGCTGCAGTTGGCAACGATGAGGAGAGAGGACTTAGCATGAAAATTTGAAAAAATGCTATTTTCAAATCCCCCTCCCTCTCCACTACACTCCTGCCCTCCCTCCTAAGACTCTCCCCCAGAGGAGGCTGCCGTGCACGTGAAGGCACGCGACCTGTTATGCACGCGACCTGTTATGCATGAGACTGTGGCAGGGGTGTTACCAAAGGGGGCAGAAAAGCTCTGCCCATCCAATGAAAACTCAAGATACAGGTGAACTCAGGTGAACACGTGTCGCCTGCGAAGCACTTATGTGAAAGTGTAACTACCAACTGAAAGTGTGACTACCGGACAGACAGATGGACAGACAGACGCCGGACAAAGTGATCCCTATGTGCCGCTATGCTTCGCAGGCGACAAAAAACTGATTTACTACTATTTGACAGCAAACACGCGATATCCAACTGATTCACAGCCGGAGATAGTCAGCCATTTAGAGTGAGCTTTACGTATGCTTGATTTATCTGTCTCTATGTGTGATTGGTGGATTCCTTTGCCAGTCTATTCTGCTCTGAAACCATGTGGCACTCATGCCTGCGGCCCTGCACTTCTCTCTGGGAATTAAAACTTCGCCCATATCTCTTTTGTTGCTACTTCTGCCACCGCTTATTTTGTCAGTCTTGTTGTTTGACATTAAGGTAATTTGTGTACTAGTTTGTCATCTGTGTTGACTTGTGTGGTTATAACCTGAGTTGGCTACCGAGTGAGCCCAGGCAGCTAGCCAGCACCTCATCTGGAGCTTCCGGAAAAAACTTGAGTGGCATAAGTTTTTTTTCGGCGACATGCTGCACGGAGTCAAGTAAAGGACTACAGAAGGCAACTCTAAAAAAAAGTAAACGTGTTCCCATTTACTTTGCTTGATTGGATTCATTTACTCTCTAAGTTGAATGAGTAGAGCTGTTTATTAAGACAGCATGTTTGATTGATGCATTTTGAAATTTAAATAGCCGTAGAACAGCAGATTTTCACGAACACGATGTCATTGCCACATCATTTCGTGCGACTGATCATTTATATCTCACATTAATGTTTCATCGGCTTTTCAAAATGCTTTCCACCTTGTGTATTTTCTTAGACGCTTAAAATCCAGGGCGGTCTTATAACAAATCTCTTTATTTTTATTTTATCATTATAGATCTCCTAAAAATACTACAACAAGAGATGAAATGCTGAGTAGGGATGTGGCGATGTTGAACAAGGATTTTTGTTGTCATGGGTGTGTAGGCAGTCACGTGTAATTGAAGCACTGATTACTAAAACCCCACAAGTCAAGTCAAGTGTGACTTATGGGGATTTAGTAATAGGTGCTTCAATTTCTTAAAGCCTCTTCAGGTGTGTATATTTTATCTATTTAAAATGCCGCCGGGAAGAAGCCTAAGTTTAGATTTTGCTAATTGCAGGTGGTCCGCCCTTCCATAAATCTGCTCCAGTGTACTTGGCCTAAATAACAATCAAGCAATTTCAGTGGCCTATAACGATTAAGATGTGATGGTGAAAAGCAGACAAACCTAACTGGGCTACGGTGTTAGATTGAAAGAATGGCAGTTTGAATAATTATTAAAAAATCTACCTCTTCCCCAAAAGCGGACAAAACGTGAATGTGAGATATAAATGATCGGTCGCACGAAATCGAGTGCCAATGAAAATCGTGTTCATGCAAATCTGCTGTTCTATGGCTATATAAATTTCGAAATGCATCAATCAATCATTTTGTCTAAACAGCTCTACTCATTCAACTAGAGAGTTAACAAATCCAACATTTGATTGCCAATCAAGCAAAGTAAATGGGAATAGGATTCCTTTTCTTAGAGTTGCCTAATTGGTTAATAGGAGGCGATTCTGTAGTCCTTTACTTGGCTCCGTGCAGCATGTAGCCCAAAAAATACTGATGTCAGTCAAGTTTTTTCCGGAAGCATTTCACATGCCCTTTGATGTTTCGCACTTTCGTTGGGTTTAATGAAGGAAAAGGGAAAGCTCTAATGTTCGCCCCATGGCAGCAGGTGATGGTGCTACGCCTTAAAAAAATTGCGGTTCACGATCGGCACAACCCTAGTGTGCATAATTAATGAAAACTGACCACAACTGTTAATTTCCCTTCCCTATCGCCATTTCACCAGCCGCCAATGATTACACACACGCGCACACACACACACACACACACACACACACACATATATATATATATATATGTATGTGTGTATACTTTTTTTGTAAATTTTACCGTGATTTAGAGGTTCTTTTTTTGCCACCCCCCCCCAAAGAGGACAAATTCCCACCCAAGCTTGGCATCCCAGTAACGCCTCTGGACTGTGGAGAGTTGATGTACACTACGGAGTAGTTTAACAATTACAAGACGCTGTCTATTCGAACAGTGACTGTGCTTGTAAGTGACATTCACTCACTTATTTGCAGAGTGAAAATAAATTGATGCCGGTTAGGGCTGGGGCTAATAGCAGCTGTGCATGTAAGCGACGTCAACATGCTTATTTGCAGAGCATTGTGGAGCAATAATGAACCAACGAAATGCCAGTAAGGCCTAGCATCGGAAACAAGCTAACCTTAGCCCGACTGCAACATCACAATAACATCACATGCACTATAGAGTAGTGTAACAATTACAATTAGCTCTTTAGCCCCGCCAAAAATCAATAGCATTATGTAAATAAAGCAGGGGTTTACCTGTCAAGCAGAAAAGTCGCCAACTCTGCGTCGGTTTTTAATCCATCCAGATTACAGAGTTCCCTCCACCTCTGTAAAGCCACTCCGATGTTCACTCTGGTTTTATCCCGGGCTTTGTTCTAATTCTTTTTTTTTTGTTCTTTTTTTCTTCTGCATTACTCTTCTTACTTGTCTAAGCCATGTATGCTGTTTTCGGTAACGGATGTGGGTATTTTTGTCCTCGCTGGTGGCTGTAGTTGTGCCATTAGTTTCTCTCAGCTCCTGAAGCCTCTCTCAGAGATTTGAGCTAGACTGAGCACTGGCGTGAACTGAGGAGGAAGGGGGAGGAGGCTGTCTGCAGCGTGTGCATGTGCAGTGATTTACGGCTATCAGACACTCCCTCGGACACCATCCTGGGTCTGATTGGTTCTTTTTGTTTGGTCCGATGTATTCTGCTAAATTGCAGTAGGAGCAGTAGGTGGGGCTAAAGGAGCCTTTTTTATTAAGTATTAGTTTTATGACATGCAGTCTGTACATAGTGACTGTTTTATCAAATATGACAAAAAGTTACTTTTATAAAACTTACCAACTGCAGCTTTAAAGACACTTTTGCGGGAAGAATGGGACAGAATTCTTCCTGAAACAATCACATGGTGTCTTCAGTCCCTGAACATTTACATTAATTGAGGAACAGAACCACAAAAAAGAAAACTAAGATGCAACTGAGTATCTGATCATCATAATTTTACTTTGCCATAGATGATTTATCTGCAAACATTTATAAAAAGGTAAAATAAAACACTTATAAAATGATTTTAATATTATTCTGTGTCATTAAAAGATCTATACTTTATTCATGATATGAGCCATTTGAAGTGAACCTGAAGAGAAATATGGATATTCTCAGAAAATGTTTTAGCATATGTGTTGCCTTCTTTCTGTAGGTTTTTCTCACCTTGATGTTATGCTGGTTGAATGCTATGATCCTAAAGGAGATCACTGGAACATTCTCCATACCCCTATTCTGGAGGGCCGGAGTGGGCCAGGATGTGCTGTACTTGATGATAATATTTTCCTCGTTGGTGGCTACAGTTGGAGTATGGTAATATATGGATTTCTTTCAATTTTATTTCATGAGTCAGTCATTCAATCATTATTTCAACCATGCGCATCGTATTTGCTTCAGGCTAACTGACTCTTTCTTCGCCCTTAACAGCAAAATAACAGAAATCATGATTCCAAGAAACTCCTTATTGTAACAAGCAAATATGCTGATGTTGGCCTGTGGCTTATAAATAACACTTTCTCCAAAACCATCCAAAATTCATTGACACATAATATAGTAACACATCCAATTCAGAATTAACTGCCTTGATTAATTTCAGGCTTTCTAAGACATAACTTGTTTGTCCATTTCATCTGCATAAAGAGCTGCTATAAAGAAGCACCACAAATAGTGGTGCCCTGAGCAGTAAGCCCTGAGCAGTAAGAACTGCTCAAAGAGGGTAATTCTACATGGTTCCATGCAGTGGCGGCTCGTGAACTGGCAACAGGGGAAGCTCAAAAGATCTCTTATAATTCATGATTGTCCATGACCTGTTTTCAATCATTCATTTAAATTACCATTACAGAAACTCAGAAAACTGTCAACATCATCAGGTGTGGCCAGTTTTCATTAGTAACACATACCGGTCAATTCTCACACATTTGGTGTGAGTTTAAGTGGCATATTTACGTTCCTCTGCTGTAGTCAGCATTTATTCAAACGATTCTCACGCGTTATAGAAGTCCTTGTGCATGGAGGGGTTGGAAGCAATGGCATTGCATGAAGACATTTCAAATGACCTTATTTCACTTGAACAATCATGACAGGCATGCATTGCTTCCAACCCCTGAGTAAAGAAAAGCGTGAGTCCAGAGTTGTAATCGGTATGCGTCATCAATGAAAAGTGGCCACATCTGATAATGTTGAGAGTTTTTGGAGTTTCTGTAGTGGTAATTTAAATGAATGATTGAAAACAGGTCATGACCAGTCATTAATTTTAAGGGATTGTTTGAGTTTCCACTGTTGCCAGTTCACGAGCCTGGTTCCATGTAATGAATCTTTTGAGAAATAGAGCTGTATTTAGCTCTATTTAATCAATAGTTAAGCAATGGGCTCAAGTGTATTTAGCCTGTATCCAAATCCACTTTCGCTTGTGTAATGGCACATAATCTGAGGGCAAAGTGAGGCACATGGTTCCGAGGACTTGTACTTGGTCTATTAATTAATCATAGGTATGTTTTGACATGGCATGAAATAAACCAATCAGAGTGTCATCCTCCATTTCCTTTAAAAGTCAGGTGTGCTTGTACGTTAGATTGCTATGATAACAGCAAATTATCGAAGTAGAAGGAAAGTATGTTTCTCTGCTGAGCAAACGGATCTACATGAGCGTGAATTGATCAGTGTACCTGCTAGTAGGATGAACCATGAATTATTACAATTATTAATTATAATTACAATGAATTATTTTGTTTATTGTTTTTCCTATGAATAATAAAATTGGAAATGCATCTGTTTAAAAAATTTAGATAATACCACAGAGCAATGGCCCTATGCTTCTAACACATGGTGCCAAAATCCGTTTTCAGAAATTTGTACCATCTGGTTTAATTTTTCCTGGTCCAAGTATGTGTTCTTTTCTTTAAAATGCAAAAGGCACCGACACAGAGAAAGCAGATTTTCTCAGAATGACTAAAATGGGTATACTGTATTGTGTTTTGGAAACAAACTCTTAAATTCATACCTCTGCCTTGTTGTGTTTGGTAAGGCTGTAAAGCAGTACCTGCATACTGATGCCAGTGTGATACAAGTAGACAATTTCCTCGCACATTTTGTGGTGAGATGGGTTTGCTGCCGGTCATAATTATGATTTTCTGTTTCAGGGAGCATACAAATCATCCACTATCTGTTACAGCCCAGAGAAAGGAACATGGACTGAACTGGAGGGAGATGTAGCAGAGCCCTTGGCTGGACCAGCCTGTGCCACTGTCATACTGCCAGCCTGTTTGCCATTTAACAAATAATGATAATATTGAGCACTGTGGTAACAACTTAAGTTTCCTGCTGAATCACAGCTCCTCAATAGATTAACAGGAAGGGAAATTTTTTTCAGAAAATTTGAGAAAAAGGATCACTGGCTGCAAAAGATTTTAAAACGGTTCACAGCATTACGTATTGTACTGAAAAATGGAAAAAAAAAAAAAAGCCATTTGTTTTTGCTGATCCCCTCTGTATATGGTGATTGCATTCTTCAGTCAAAGGGTCATAAGACAATGTCATGCAATTTACTGCATAAGACACATTTGCCGATTTCATTTTTATCATCTCTTCAAGGTGTTTTAAGTATTGTAAATCCAAGTTACTGCTTGTTTAAGCTTTGATGTAGACATAATTTTTTGTAAACTATCAGCTGACCTTTTCTTTTGTTAAAATCAGGATTCACTGGTAATTACTGAAAAGAGGCAGCAGACATTATTTTTGCATGTTAAGTAAAAATTAAAAAGAAAAAATGCTGCTTTTACTGGAAAAATGTTTTTAAAAAGACCAAGTGTGCTGTACACAGGGGAACCCCCCCACCCAAAAAAAAAAAAAATGTTGTTAAAAACTTATAATAATTTGCACATAAGCAGAAAATGTTAATACTGAAATATGGTATTGTTTGCTCATTCTTAGAAAACAATAGTTAAATTTACTTCAATTTCTGGTCATTGCCAGCCATACTTGTATATTGCAAAGTGTAAATAGAATGTGATCAGCTGAATATTCCTGTTGTTTTGATGAACTGTTGGTCTTTCTATGAGCATATTTTACTCACTCTGAACAATGAACTGAGACCTGGAATCCAAGACAGGGAGAATGTGCATTTTCATACATTACTACATAACCTGGTGGGCTGGAAGGTAGTTTTTTTTTTAATATAATAAAATTTGGTTATAATTCCCTCATGCAACCAAGATGGCTCACTGGTTCACAGCTTCTTTAAAGATTCTGTGGCATGAATCGTCCTCATGTAAATATTAACCTGTATGAAAATTTGATGAGGAAGATATACTTCGCGCCATTGAAAACGTACACTGAGGTATCTTGGCTTCATTCAAAACGCATGGTTGAGGGATCTTACTTGCGGCTGCCCTGGGTAGGGCTGGTCAACGACAGAGCCTGTTTCCCATCCTAGGACACACAGCTGACTGATTGTTGACAACTGTCAGAACTGACGATGCATCCCCTCTCCGTGGCCGAGTCCTGCCCCTAACATGCCAATTGCTCTTTCTCAAGCTGTGCCATTTTCTTGAAGCCGTAGCATTTTCTTTTGTTATTGACGTCATAGAGGCTATTGACCACACCCGAAACAACAACGTGGCGCACCTTGGGATTACAGTACCGCGTGCTTCTCTTTATTTCACTCATATCTCACTGGAAAAACAACAAAAACCAATTTGATTCTTCAATTAGCAACAAATATAGTACATACCTGATGCGTATGCTTTTAGTGGCACTAAGTTTATATCATTATGACACAAACTGGTACTTTGTGTTAGGCGCCCATTTCTTTACAATGTACAGAGTTTCAAGAGCCTAATTTGGTTGAATTTTTATTTTGATTGTTCCTCCTATTGGACTCTATGATACTGGGGAGATTCTAAATGATTACTTTTTATATTGATGTACAAATCAAAATGGTGACATTTTCAGAGATCAGTTTTGATTTCTGATTTTAAAAATTGCCCCTAAGTGCTGAGAGAAACGGAATTAAATTGTTTCATCCACATCTATATTTATGATGAGGATGGTATAGTTGTAGGGAAGTTGCCCTTACCTAGAGGTTGCATGCTGCACCTAAGGTGAGACTTGGAATAACCTTTCACAATGTAACTTTAACCAAAATTACTGTTCCAGAAAACACAACAGAGTTCAATCTAACTACCCACAAAAGGTAAAGGTTAGTGTAATACTAGGACTGCATTGGGGCAAGAGATGAAAATATCCTCACAAATCATGTCATACAGTATATCTGAATTAAAGCCATTAGCATCTCCATACAAGCAGTGTTCAGACCTCTTGGCCCAAATATTGATACATCTTGCACTTAATATTTGCAAACAAAATTATTACATTTGTATGTCATGAGAAATGATTTGGCCAAAACTAGGTCGTATTCCAATTCAATTCCACATATTGGCCAAATTGTTTATTATTTCCTGGTTGCGTATCTGGCCTCACCTTTGACTTGATTCAGGGTAGTCTGTGACAGATACAAAGGACTGAAGTACATTGTATCAAATGTAAAGTGTAACTTCTGCCCAGATCAATATTTTCATATACAGTCACAATGTATCCTGCCTGAACAAGAGAGAATCTGGTTAATGTATGCTACTGGGAAGTGTCTTGTATTTTGGAATATTGCCAGATGTGAAGACATTTACGCAAAACTCAACACCAGTGGACATTTTAGAGTTCAGTTTTTGACATTCTATGACCCCATTTCCAAAAAAGTTGGTATGCTGCGTAAAATGTAATCAATAATGAAATGCCATGATTTTCAAATCATTTAAACTTTATATTTGATTGATAATAGTACAAAGACAACATATCAAATGTTAAAACTGAGAATTTTGTTTCTGTAAAATATATACTAATTTTGAATAAGTTTATGGCATTATAATGGTCTCTTTTGTTAGGTGATACTCAGTATATTGCTCTTGAATACTCAGAATTACTGAGAATATTACTGAATTTGAGTAGCAGCTCTGAGAAATGTCTCTGTGTATCTCAACAAACAATTCTGTAGACCTCAAATTTTTCCGTGTTCTAGTCACAGTCGCATTCAGATTTAAAATAGTTTTACATCTTCCTTCTTTTCATGTCCTTTTTCCCTATCTGTAGCTGTATTTTCACTCTTCCAATTCTTAAAACTAGTGTGCGATTGTATGTGCATAATATTCACTCCAAAACTCAATGCTTCATTGACAAAATCCCCCCTTGTCAAAAACCATTTAAACAATTCATCTCCAAAAAAATTAATCCCATGGCTACCGTACGAATCCATCTTTTGGAGGTGCCAGGCCACTGGCTGTCGGTGTATACTCAAAGAAGTTTATATTCCTCATGTATTGGAGAGAGGTCTGATGGGCTAAAAAGCTGGTAAGACTTTACTTGAATGTATAGTCATTAGAGTGACATGACACTGTCATAACTGTTACATGACACAATCATGAACGCGTCATAAACATTCTGTCAATGTCATAAACGTTAATGACTGTTGTCATTAAGTGTCATTCGGTTTTTGTAATGAGAAGTTGACAGTGTTTGGGTTGTCTTGAGTCATAAACGTTTATGACATTGACAAAATGTTTATGACACGTTTATGACTGTCATGCAACAGTTATGACCTTCAAGTAAAGTGTACCCAAAACACTTCCTGCTCCATTACACCAGCACAAGTTAGTAAGTAGGAGAGGTTTTTTTTGTCCTTAAAGGACTGTATAATCTACAGTAGTGCATCATGAATAAAAAAGGAAAATTGCAGCGAAATTCACTGAGCTGCACGGAAGCTAACTTTATGTCAAAATAGTTATAGGAATGTTTGTCCAAGCTTCCTTGTTTTGCGTTTAAAAATATAATGAGCTTTGATGACCAAATTATGAATGTCAACATGTAAATATTTTACTGATCTGAACAATGATATACAATCAAACCCTAGAGGACTGCATAGTCAGACTGAGGGTCTTTAAGACACAATTTAAATAGTATTTTAGCTATTTTAGTTGTATTTGTCATAGAATGGCTAAAACAAAATACTGAGTCCTCACACTTTCAAACGATTTATAATAATACAATATTTTACAATATCAAAACGTGATAATGTCTAGCAGCCTGCCCTGTGCTGAAGTTCGTGAAAGGGTAAGCTTGTATCTATGGATGCGACGGTGATTGGTGCTGACTGGTAAAGATTCATGAAAGGCTTATCTCTGAGACCATGTGGTGATATTCTATACAGTCGCATGATGGTTCTTAAGACCATGACATCTGAGGGATGCACATTCAGAAGTGGTTTTCAGCATTGCCCTATACAGACCGAGATTCGTTGGGTTTCCTTTCATATATCAGTTATACTGTATTTCGCAGTGTAGTGGATGAATTGTTTTAACATCCTACCAATTTGAGTGATGGGCTATAAGATTATGCTTTTGTTGTTAAATTGGTAAGCCTCAACTCATCTATGTGCTTTTCGGCAGCAGTTCTCAAACTCGGCCCTTGCCACCACCCCCCCGTCTATGCTGGTTTTTGTTCCTACTACAATTGCAAATGCAGGATTTTAGCAAGCAGTGACTTTGTCCTAATTACCTGCATTTCATGTTTAAAACTGTTATTTTCTATCTTGAGACATATCCAGGTGTGCCATGTGAATAAGACTCAAACTAATTGCGTTTATTTTTCCATCTTGTAAGGAATTCCAACTTACATCATTTTTAAACGGATCAAATTAGACACTGAGAAATTCAGGAAGCTCAAAATTAAGTTGCTAAACATGAATTGTTAGTTTTTTCGGCCATGTGTCCACAATTTCACCACTAAGGAACCTGCTGATTGTCCATTTTGATTACATTTTTGATTTTTTTCCCCTCTTCAGTTGTTTCTAATATATTACAATGCGGAAACGAAAGATTTATGTTTGATGGCATGGATGGATACGTAAAAAAATGTGGCTTAAGACAGTAGTGAATGGCTTTTATCATAAATGCAGCGAATTAAGACAAATCAGAAGCTTGTCAAATTTTTATAAATGTGTAGCGTACACAGGGGGAGTTTGAGAACCACTGCTTTAGGTTCTTGGCCTTTTTAGGAGGGTCCTTTTGTTCTGAGAAGGTCACCTGTTTAACATCACATTATTATAATTAGTTCTACATTTCCCTGGCACCAACTTTTTTGGAGTTTGTTGCAGTCAGATTAGAAATAAACATATATTGCAATAAATAATTGTATTCACAAATGATAGTATAAATAGAGTAATGAAGTGTTTTAAATGTAGTAGATAGTGAGTGGACTTTTGAAATCACTCCTTTACGATTTTACACGCGTTTGCCATTAAATGCCAACTTTTTCGGAACTGGGGAATAAAGCTTACATGTAATAGTCATATCATACTTAAATGTCTCCAGCAGTTCAACAGTAATGATCCTAGTTACTGTCTTTGTTTATTCCAGACTCAGTCCAGCGGCCTCCCTGTGCATGTTGGTTTTTGCTACAAGAACAATGAGAATCCCAGAACATAAACAAGCTGCCATTTTTTTCTTAGTTCTATGCTCTTCATGTTCAAAGGGATTTTTGATCCTCTTTTTCCATGTTATGTCAGAAATGCAAAACATGTTCGTGTTCATATGGTGCCAACTTTGGTGCATTGCAAAATAAATAAATAAAACCAACAAATAAAAGAGGTAATTGTTTTTATCTGATCAACTTAACAACTTTGCTGAATCAATAAGCCCGAAGTTTGGGGGTCTGAGGACTCGAACTAAACTGCTGAGTTTGAAAAATGAAATGAAAAATTCATAAATTGGACCAGATGATAACAAGCCTGCATTTTGTTGTTGAATTGATATAAAGAATTCTTTTAGAAATTGTAAGCATGTGTCTGAGGAACCTATTGAATAGCCTCTGTAAGCATTTTATCAAAAGTCACCAATCTTTGTAATTGTCTTGAACAATGAGCAAATATATGAGTGATATTTTTTATTGCATGTATTGTTATTTCTCCAAAGGGTAAGTATTCCCTTGCAACAAAAAGAGCACATTCTTGATGAAAATGAACAGCTTGTTAAAGTGGTGGTATTGCAACAGAGGAAGTATAAAATATACTGGGTGGCTCAAGGACTGAGTTTGGGAAGCACTTGACATTCAGGGCACAGTCTGAAAATGTTTTGGAATTGCTCTTATTATTTTTATGATGGTGCCGATTGTGTGGAGCGCACTTGTACCCATTATCTTGTAACAATCTGATATTCGTACTTTTGATGCAGTTTGCTTTAAGTATTTTCATTTGAAATGGCTCATTCGAGTTGTACATAGTTTGTATTTTGGTATGAGGCATTGATTCAAGTTAATAACTTCCAATTTTGTACACTGAAAACACTTTTGTTGAGATGTCATGTACTTTTGTATGTATTGTATCACCCTGATTTGCATGATATTAATGATATCTAATCCCAACCCCACACCATACACAAACTTAAGCTGATTTTGGGCAGAATGTGTAATTGGAAATAAAAAATAATTCAATTGAAATTTAAAAAAAAGTTATGGGAAGTTGTTATTGACAGTACTTGACCATAAGTAATCTTGTTGCTTTGATACACATTATTTATTTTACTTTAAGACCATTTAAAGTGAAGTAAGGTATAAGCAGTTTACACTGACATGAACCATAATACCACCATCTTGAATGAAATGAAACCTGTAAGGCCATGCCACCTGCGCCAAGGGACCAAGAATGCGACTCACTATGCCCTCCACTTCCGCACCTTGGCTGCAGCCAGTGGCTGGAAAGCGCCTGCATTATTAAGCATCTTCCAGAACGGGCTGTGTCTAGAGCTCAGGGTGAAGATGGCCTGCAGGGACCTAGACCTGTCCCTGCCCTCATACATCGATGCGGCCATCAGCCTGGGCCAGCTCCTGTAGGAGAGGCGGTGGGCTCAGCCCAGAGGCCCCACCCAGCTGCCCAAGGAGTGGGTGGAGCCAATGGAGCTGGGGCTTGCCAGAACACCGAAGCATTGCCCCTAGAGGAGAGCCGGCCCCTGCACTCACTGTCAGGAACAAGCAGAAACGGTGCCCCTCACTGCCAATGCGTTAAGGTCCCAGTCAGGGTGGCCTTTCACCATGTGACCCTTAATACAGAGGCCCTGACTGACTCCAGTGTAGCGGGATCTTTATCTCCAGACAGTTGGTGCGATGCCTCAAGACCCCAGCCTATCAGTTGCACTCTCCCCTCACCGTGGCAGCTGTCAACAGGAAACCTCTGGGCAGAGGCAGCATCACCCACCAGACAGCGCCAATCTCCCTTACAATCCAAGAGCGCCATCAGGAGGAGATCCAGCTGCTGCGTCTTAATATTTCAAGCCACCCAATCATCCTCGGCCTTCCATGGCTTTTACTTCACAATCTCACCATCTCCTGGCAACCCAGACCTCTCCACTTCTGGTCCCCCACCTGTCGGTGGCACTATGGCTCCGTCACCATTGTCTCCATGACCGTAGAGAGCCCTGACCAGGGATTCCAGCCCAAGATCCCCGAAGAATACTGGAACATGCTGCTGGCATTCAGCAAACCAAAGTGACCCAGTCACCTCCTCCTCAGTGGAGTAGCTTGGGGGGGCACAGACACGTCACTTTATGACAACAATTAGTCCTGGCTAGTTCTCAATCATTTTCCTTTATTAACACGTTTTCCAATTATCGTGATTTGCAACTGAAGACAAAATTTCTCTAACAGCAATGCAATCATGGGCGAAATTCAGTACAGAAAAATAATTTACTTATTAATAGCCCAATGCTACGTGTTGCTTGAACTGGTCCTTGTTCCAATGAAATGTGGATTCACCCTCTCGGTATTGTATGGGTTGATAAAAAAAGTGGCACTCGGCAGTTCAATAGGCTATAAAAAGCATGCTGCTCCAGCTATTTGCATGAGAGTCGACAGGTAGGCAATTTTGAATAACGTTGATTTAAATACAGCAAATACGCGTGCAGATGAATGATTGTTGTCTTATCTAATCGGGGAGAACAACCAGCACCTGTAAAGTGTGGAGGGCTCTCGGAGTGAAAATTTTGTTAATTTTGAAAATGACTGAGAACAGGTTAGGACTAATAATTGTTTGGTAACACTTTACTTAACGGTATTGTCATAAGAGTGACATGACACAGTCATGAACGTGTCAAAAACATTATGTCAATGTCGTAAACGTAATTAAGTGTCATTCGGTTTTTGAGATGACAAGTTCACATTGTTTGGGTTGTCTTTATTATGACAACTTCGTCATAAGAGTGACATGACACTGTCATAACTGTTACATGACACGTATGTCATGTCACTCTTATGACGGTACCTTCAAATAAAGTGTAACCAATTGTTTTAAATGGATGTTTTGTGCAACCCTATCCTCTGTTCTTGTTCCGCCACTGTACTGAGTTTAGCCCATGATTTAATCACTGTTAGATCGCATATGGAGAGAAACCGTATCTTCAGTTACCAATTATGATAATTGGAAAATGCATCAATAAAGGAAAATGATTGATCACTAGCCAGGACTAATTGTTGTCATAAAGGGACGTGTCTTTGCCCCCCAACTAGCTACGCCACTGTTCCTCATTGTCCATGGGATTGTGCCATTGAGGTCCTGTCCGGCACTTCACATTTCCAGAAGCCATGTATACACCCTGTCAGTGGCTGGAACTCAAGCAATGGAGCAGTATGTACAAGAAGCTTTAGAACGTTCACCCTTCCACCTAAGTCCACCGGCTTCTTTTTTGTCCAGAGGAATGATGGAGGTCTTTGCCTCTGTATAGACTACAGAGGACTTCATGACATCACTAAATGATGTTAACTCCATTCTGTATCCTCCTGCTACTTCTCTTACTACTGTCTCCTCAATCGAATTCTGTGAGAAAAAGCTGATAACATTAGGTCCCAAATCTCTCATCCAGTTTCTGATCCAGCTGTGACTCCTCTCGCTGGTCCTCTCGCTGCAATTGTGCACAGCTTTGGTAAAAATGTTGGTGTTTTCTTAGACTCTTCTGTCAATTTCAATAAACAAGTCAGTAATGTTGTAAAGGACCGCTTCCTTCAGCTTAGAACCATTGCCACATTAAAGCCTATTTTATCTCCTATAGACCTGGAAAAGGGCATCCACACCTTCATCGCTTGCTGCTTGGATTACTGCAATCCCCTGTATATATGTTATATATGTATATATATATGTATGTATGTATATATGAGTACAAAGAAAAGAGAACATATTACTCTAGTTCTAGCCAAATTGCTCTGGCTACCGTTAAAGTATGGAATTGATTTTAAGATTTTACTTTTTTTTTTTTAAAGCCCTCAATGGCTTTAAAAAAATCACATCAGAAACTGCCCGTCAATTGATCATTTTAAATCAGAATTAAAGACCCATCTTTTTACCCTTGCTTTTAGCTCAGTCTGAGCCATGGTTTTCAGTCAAGTTCACTTTTACACATGAAAGTCTGCTGTTTTATTGTTCTATCTATTGATTTTTTTTTATTTTACCCTGTCTTATTATTCAATTTTCTTCATTTTATCTATGTATGATTTTTACTTTTGCTTCTTTACATGGTGTTATGTTTTTATCCGTACTTTTGTTTTATTTTATTCTTTTATTTATTTATTTATTGCCTCTATATCTTGCCTGTTGCATTTTTTCTGTGCTTCTGTAAAGCACCTTGGGTCAACTTCTGTTGTTTTTAAATGTGCTATATAAATATATGTGACTTAACACAGTGAAGTACCGATATCCACTCCCCCTGGTCTCCAGCGCTGTGGAGCAGCTTCAAGGTGCAAAGATCGTCACAAAGCTCAACCTTCACCACGCATACAACTTTGGTTAGAGGGGCCCATCATCCATTCCTCATGCTGACCGACCCCAGGAATCTGGAATTATCTGCGAAAGGCAAAATGGCTGAATCCACGTCAGGCCAGCTGGGTGCTTTTCTTGACTCAACTTTTCAATAACCTATCGCCTAGGCTCCAAGAACATCAAAACAGATGCTCTATCCTGAAGATATGAGGTGGTGAATGATCCAGAGGCAGAACAGCCAATCCTACCACCCTCTTGCATCCTTGCCTCGTTCAGGTGGCAGTTGGACTGGGAAATGGCAAAAGAGACCCCAGGAGGAGTCCTCCAACAACCTCGGTGCCAGTGGGTAGAACACACATTCCCGCTACTCTTCCAGAACTAGTTATCCTGTGGGTGCATACTTTCTTGTCTGGAGGGTTCCCCAGAGCTAAAGGAACAACACACATCATCAACAGAAAGTACTGGTGGCCCCACCTGGACATCCAGAGGACATCCTCCCGGACCGTGAGCCGCAATTCACCTCCTGAGTGTGGATAGCTATCTTTAGAAAACTGGGAGCCTCAGTAAGCCTCACCTCCGGTTACCATTTAGAGACGAATGGGCAGGCAAAATAAGGTATCCAGGATTTGGGGAAGTTCCTCCGAACCTACTGCCACCATCGCCAACGGGATTGGGTCAATTACCTGCCCTAAGCAGAGTATGCCCAGAGTTCCCTAAAGAGCTTGTCTGCTAGACTAACCTCGCTCCAGTGTGTGCCCAGATGGCAACCTCCCCTGTGCCGGTGGGAGCAGAGCCAGATGGAAGTCCTGGCGATGTACGCTTGGTTCATCACCAGCATCGAGATCTGGAGGGCGCTCTGCCACCAGAAGATCCAAGCAGAACGGAGATGTCAGGACACACCCAAATACCAGCCAGGGGACCGAGTATGGCTCTGCGCCTCCACCAGCCGTGGAAGAAACTAAGCCCACAGTTCAATGGCTCATTCTGTGTCTTCTGGAAGGTCAATGAAACAGCCTACTCACTACAGTTGCCATCATACTACCGCATTAACAATACTTTCTATGTGTCTTTGCTCAGGATGGTGATTGCTGGACCCCTGGCAGAGGCTACCCTCCCCCGAAAACCCTCCCCCTGACCTGCAGGTTGACGGAAATCCTGCCTACCGGATACGCAGCCTGTTTTGTTCCAGACATTGCAGAGGTAGGTCACCGTACCTGGAAGACTGGTAGAGCTACGGTCCGGGAGAGAGGTGCTGGGTCGATTGTAATGACATCCTGGATCCAAAGACCCTGACTAAGTTCCACCGGGCTCATCCGGACCAGCCCACTCCGCGCTCCAGAGAGCGGCCACCAGCCGAAGATCAGGCATACTAAGAGTCATACCTAAGGGCCAGTTCATACTCTACGCAAGGTACGCCAGCGAACCCGAGCTCAGGTCCGTTCCATTCCGTTCACAGAAAAGCCTGAGCGCATGTCCCTTGCTGCGCAGTGCCTCGTTAAAAAGCAGTACACTGCTCATGCAATACGGGGTAGCAAAGTCTTCTCCATCTCCTCCTCCTCCTTTTTTCTTCTTGGTGTGTTGAACACAGCATATGGTGCATTATTTGCTTTATCTCCCCTATTGGAATCTCACGGAAATACACGCATCGATGCGTTGCGTTACAAAAATTTGGACGACACACTTTGCTACGCAAGGACGCAAGATGGCTACCTTGCTTTGCTCGATGCGTTGCCTTGCATTCGCGCTCGCGTACCTTGCGTAGAGTATGAACCGGCCCTAAGGGGGTGTACTGTAAGGCCATGCCTTCAACCTCACTGGCTTATTAAGACCTGGACTGCATTCTCAGCCCTGCAATCACTGTATGCAGCTGCTGTTCATTTCCACTGTGTGGTAGTTTTGGGCTATTTAAGACCAAGTTTCGCACTTAGTCTTTGCGAAGTCTGGTAAGCCGTATGTCTGTGCCGTAAATCTAGTCTTGTTTAGACTTATTTTTCACGAATCCCATGGATGTATTCTAACTCTTGACTCTAGCGCTGTTTATTGTTGATATCAGCACTTTAACTTTATTATTAAAGAACCTTGTTTGCTATTCCCTTTTCCTATTTTAGTAAAACATTGTTACTTAAGCTGAAGCCCAGTGTTTGTATTACTAACAGCATTATTCTGGAACCTCATTTCTCATTTGTTTTGAATTGCTTTGAGTGTGCCTCCCTGCTGCGCAGAAGGCATAATATATACGTTGTACAACCAAGTCCATCCTTGCACCTGAGTCCAGTCCTCCGTGCGCATCACCAGTGTGTGAAGCACAACTCTTACAGAAACCTATATACAATCAGGTCTGGAAGTACACTAAGAGGCATTTGAAACCCAGCAATGCACAATTTCACAAATTTATTTCATGGGAAACATGAAATAGTTTCCAGGTTATACATGTAAAATTGTCAGTGAAAAAATAAAATATTTCAGGTTAAATTACTACAGATTGCTGTCATAGATATACTGTATATTTGCTGTCAACAAAGCCTGGATTCTGCATGACATAGAAGTCACCAGATCATCAAGCTTTCTTTGAGGAATATGATCTCATTCCTCCAGGAGTGCTGCCTGAAGCTCAGCTTTAGTGGTCGGTGCAGGATCTCAACAATGTGATGATCCAGAATATACCAGCGGTGTTCAACTGGGTTCATATCAGGCCATTAATGGATTCCAGGCCACTTCAAAAATTTTCTTTTACAGCCTTTATTGGATTGTATTGGTAAGGGAATCTGTATAGATGTCAGACAAGGTAGAAATGAATTAATGACAATGAGTGCTGGATTAAAGGGAGCCTCAGGCAACGAGACTCAGGGTGTACGTAGCGTCTGTTCTTGTGGTTGGTATTTTGCATGATATTAATAAAATTTTGAAATGTTTGATATTTGTTGACGTTTGGATATATATTTCTTCTTCAGGTCTGAATAATTTTCACAAATAAACAATACATGCCATTCATCTTGTAGGAATTTTGATATTATATTCTGGGTATTACCTTCACAAAAAGAAACTCAGACGACTCAGAGGAAAAAATCAGTCGGAGGCAGAGAAGTTAATATCCAAGCCAAAGTCCGTTTACTTTTTTCTGCTGAAAAAGGATCCCCACACACAGTCCAAGTCAGCAAAATCAAGGATACCGACAGTTTCTGATTCTGTGGCTGATATAGGAAAACATTGTGACGTTCTTCTCCCCCCGCGCTGATTTACACATCATGATGTAATTTGGAAGACTCTCGCAGTGGCGCGCAACCCCTGAGTTATGCGTATATGCCAAGCCGCCCCTGAGTTATGCGTATAGATCTCGTCGAGAAGACAGGTGATTCCTCCCTCCTCTCCGGCTTTTCTCGTTCACATTCCGAAGCCTCTCCCTTGTACTTCTTCTTCTATAAACACATAAACTAAGAGAGAGAAAGAACATCTTGCCCCTGTTATGGGCCCATCAGGTCCTCATGACTCCAGATTGGCTATATGCCATGACGCACTGGTCAGAATTATGGAAAGTTTCAGTTATGCAGGCCCAGGCTAATCAGAAACATGCAAGAGTGCACACTCAGGCCTAAAAGATTATGAAACAAAGCAAAGTAGGAGCAAGGAAGGATAAACAATAATGATAATTAAATGAATCAATAAAAAAATGATTCCACAATCTTCCACACATATAATATCCCTGGACTTGCAAAACATGCAGTATCTTTCATTATAATATATAGATCATATTATATATATACATATATATATTTCATATCTACCAGTCTGAGCAGCTAACTTAAAATTACAACAACGGAATCTAGAGTACACTACTTTTAAATTCTTAGGCAACTGTAAGCATAAATATTTTTCTGCATTAAGCAGTGACTTAATACAGCAGTGGCGTCAGAGCTGGAGGAACGGTAAAGAAGAATCTTTTGGAGTTTCAGGTTCTGCGAAAATCTGGTGTCCCGAGGGTGGAGTTGGACCTCGGTGTCCATGTTGCCGGTCGATGGTTCTGTTGCTTTGAGTTTTGCCTAGTCACAAGTCCGGTATGACATGAGATGCATCGAACAAGACAGACAAGGATTGTAGAAATAAAGGTGGTATAAATAGGCAGGATGTGGAAGAATAGTTATATTAACTTCATCTATGGAGGCCAGTCTAGAAAATAGGCATTGCTAGTTAGAAGATATTCTTGACTGATCATTGCTGCAAGTGGACAAGCAGAATCATGCCTGAATGTTACACCAGGATTCTGGGGGACGTAGGAGATGACATCGGGTACACGGATCTCATGCAGAAAATGTTATGCTGTTAATACACCATGAGCTACATTCAGCTGGGATCTCCAATCCTCCAACCTTCCCTAATGGTTGCCCAACCCCTTACACTTTTCCCAACGAACTGGTGTACATGGATGGCACATGGATTAACAAACTGTCCTCCACATCTGCAATAGACACGTCTTCTCCTATCATGTCTGTACAGTTGGTATCGTGCCTCGTCCCTGAAAATAACATTTCTTGTACTGTAGTTCAGCAAGTTGTTCTTAGGGTGCTTGTCCCCATTGATGATGAATGTCCCATCTGTGATCTGTTAGCACCATCCCAATGCAAGCTCTGTATGGCCTGATTCCCTCATCTCTACAGTAAGATGTTGCCTTACACTACAGACACACAATCACAATGTCTTCCTGGGACCTCACTGGCAGTCTGTGTCGCAGTATGGAAGTGGTCTCTGAGGTGCAGCACTCTGATCCGAATCTTGTGCATGTGTAGTAACCTGTAGCTGTTCAGGATATGGGTCGCCGCAGGTGCATCATGGTAGCATCTATGAATGCCAATATATGTATATGTGCATGTCTTTTCACAATACTGGGTAGCAAAAGCGTGACACAAATGAAAATTACAAAATAATTCAAAGAACAGAAAAGCAACTTTATTTGATTCTTCACTGGTATAAGACTGGCATATAACAGCAAGAAGATAGTCTGTCTCCAGCAATTACGAGAAAATGGCATCAGAATACAGCATACAGAATACAAGATCCTGTCGAAGTATTCCAAAGCAAAATTCTTCAATATTTACAAAACGGGTTAAAAAAAACAACATGTTCATTTCAAAGCCAAAATTCGACTTTTCATACTGTCATTTCATAGCTTTTACAGGCTATAGTAGGCTATATTTATATAACTGTTTTATGCATGACACAATTGATATGGAACCTGTGCAGGCTCATTCTATATACTGCGTCTGTGTGTCTGCTTGTAAATCTCTGAACGAAATTGGTGTTTTATGTTGCCATGTTTTCTTTTCATTTAAAAGCCTGAATTTTTAAAATGGCAATTTACCCGTCTTTTCTTAATTACATTTAATGATTTGTACTTCTGCGGTAGCCTAACTTAAGCAGCAAAATTTGTTTCTCTCGTGCGGTAATTCAGCTTGTATAGCAGATCATTTGCATTCTACTCTGCCTATCCAAAAGTAGTTTCCGTTTGGTTTCAAATTAACAAATATCACAACAGGATCATTATTGCAGCGCTTAAAAGCCAGTGTTTCAGCTTGCAATAATTAGGCTATTTTAAACCTGATGGATTTAGTGCGTAGTTTCTCATTTATTTAAAAAGTAGCCTAATATCGGAAGATTCAGAGGGGGCAAATTTTTGGCCCTCACCATCTTTAACCCCTTAAGCCCTGAGTCTCTTTTTCAAAAATGGCAAGCCCAAAATGAAATGAGTATATCTCTGCGACTATTTGGTATATTTGATTAATCTTGGTATCATAATAAAGGTAAAACCATTTGGGATTTCTGCCAAGCTGTAAAAATCAGTATATATGTCACTGAGTCAGAGTAAATGAAGATGGAACACAGTATAAATCAAAGACCTCATTTTGCACCAAACAAAGTTTTACTTCTATCCCTTATAAACTTAATTAGTTGCAGTCTGAAACCTCTAAAAATTTACAGCACGGAATCTCACCATTATCTGTGCCAAAGTTTATTCTAATAAAGTAAAGCAGAAAAAAATTAGAGTTGAATGTCTAGGTGGCTTCTCCAAATTGGTAATTCAGGTACCTTGTGTGCCAAATCAGATTTCTCAGATATTAAACTGTAAAACTCATCTAATTTCACTGATATGTCACTACAGGCATACAACCCACCTAAATACAACCAGTTTTTAATTATTAGAATTTATAATTTTTTTAATTATTATTTCTGCCAGTCCTATAGCCTAGACAACTTTCCATTGAAAGACAATAAATATGAAAAAAGTGAAGTTTGACAAAGAAAGAAAATTAATGTGATAATGAATCCTAAAAGGGTGAAAAAAATTGGGAAAAATTAAAAAGAATAAAAACTGCAGCAATTATTTATGCAAGCAAAACGCTACCAATGTCTTACAAAAGCACGCCTGAGCAGGGGCTGAAACTCTAGCCGCCTGAGTTGCAGCCCTACACAATAACCATTAGGCTATACCATTTCACAGTGATACAGTTTGAGTGAAAAAAACAAATCACCATGTTTGTGCAGTTGTGTCCTCAGTATTCACGCATTTCTGTCAGAAAAAGACTTTAAAAATTAATACTTAGCGGATAATCAATCTGAAAATACTACAAAAAACCTGTTCAGCGTTATATTGTCGCGCTATTTGAGTGCATTCGAATGGCCTGTGGACTCGGTTTGACGCACTGGGAACGCAAGGCTCTAGCTCAGGCTAGCTTTTTGCGATAAAGGTGCTTTAGGGCTCGTTGGAAATGTCAAAAGCCATAGAATCAAATGGCTGCCAGCAAAGTCTTATTGATAACATCACACGCCGATCACAGAAAGGAAAATACATTGCAAGCAAGTCGAATGCTGCAGAACTGAGATCTTTGAAACAATGCTCGAGAAGAAAAATATGCTTTGAGACTCGCAGATCTAGTTTCTTTTTAACATGGACACATTGAGCTTACAATAGCAAGCGTGGATTTACCCTGAAACAGATTTTTTATTTCAAAATATTAAAGGTGCAAAATTTCTTTGCTTATCTCTGTGGACTGTAAAGTGTATGCCTGCTTTTCTTTGAGTGTGGTGTCAGTTTAAAATGACAGGGCTCACATTGTTGGAGTCTGTAGACTTTCCTCTTTCATTTGAAGTATCGTTTGTATGCATTGCACAAATTCAGGAAATTCTCGCGATTCATCGCTGATATAATTTTGTCCTATGTTCATGCTTATTTACTTGCTTGGTGCTTGAATTGTGTTTGTTTGAGGTAAAAATCATCTATATGAGCTTTTTGCCAAAGTTCTTTGTGAAATATGGATATGCTGCATTACTATATATATTTCCTATATATTTTCTGTAATTTGCATTTAAAGTCACAAGTAACAATTGAAGCAGAGGAAAAATATAGATGTTTTTGGTGTTTCCTAGCATGTTGCTGCATTCCTTTATTTATTTTATGTGAAAATCAAAAATATTGAAATTTTCAAAAAAAATTGAAATCTTTACTCTGAAGACCCCTTAAGGCGAGACACGGCAGGCAAAAACATGGATTTTCCATGCAATGGTCAAATTTGAGATTTTGGGCTAGTTTACTCCTTGAATATGTATTCTTTCAAACTGCAATAAAGAAAACATAAAAATTATACATTTAGACGTTTATTTTATTACATTTTATCTGCTTGCGGCAGTGAGTTTCTTCCGAATATACCAAAAAGTTAGCATCCCAACGCAACGAACAGTACTTCGCTTCTTCACTGAAGTCTGTCATGTCCCATATCGTTGAAAAGCTCTGATTCTCCTGCACAACGCTGTGTAATCCAAATAAGGGTATTACCTTTCTGTCAGTCACGAATTGTGAAAGTTCATATGGGGATTTAAAGCTAATGACAAAATTTCATTGGCTACTGCTGGTTTCTGCTAACGGGATTCGCTCAGATGCATCACGTGGTGCGCTCTGACACTTCCGTCTTTAGCTTGCTGCGGAACCATGGCTGCGTCCGAAAAGTTAAATAATCGCGTCCTATCGTCTAATTCCGAACCAGTTTTCTTTAACCCCTGTGTAAAACCTCATGAGATAAAGGAAAGGAGTAAAGGGGACTCTTTTACAACTTAGGGCGAGAACCACGCTCATAAGAGAATCCGAATGCACTTACACTGGGCACAGTGATCACCCGCCGCCTGCGCGTCATGTTTGTTTGTTTGAGATTAGGTGGCATGCTTGTGTTCCCATGCCGTGGTCAGCAATTAGTCAATAAACGCAATGCATGTGTTCCACGATCGTTCAGGTTGTTTAAATCAAATAGGACAATTTGAAACGTTTTTATGCAATTCCATTGCTTTCAACCCATGTGTGAAGAAAAGCGTGAAAAGTCTGGAGTCATAATTATTTCCATGTCACTAGTGGTGAAATCCACCGAAACGCATGTGAAACTGATAAACCTCCATGCACAAGTAGCCTACTTCAATTCCACTTGAGAGTCTCTTACAAACGCGCTGGTTGAATGGTTGCTGACATACGGGACGGGAACGTGAATATGACACTTAAACAGCGAATGCGTGAAAGTTGATAGCCTTTTGTCCTAATTGTGCTGCGCCGGGTCAATAAACATTGATACAGAAAATCATGGGTTCTGCTGCAGTTTATTGCTCGAGTGCAGTAATTGCAAAGGGGACACTTGTGCAGACGAAGCGTCTTTACATCTACACCAGTGGTTTTCAACGTTGTTCCTGGGGACGCACTGTGTATGCTGGCTTTTGATCTAACCACAGCTGTAATCGCAGGATTTTAACGAGCTGTTCATTAGTCTTGAGTGTATTTAATGGTTAGAGTAGTTATTTGCCCTCTTAATTCACAAGATAAGAGAAATATCCGTGTCCGCAATCCAGAATAAAAAAAAATGCCATACCTACATTGCTATGCATTGGAAATTACAACATAAAATGAGAGAAAAGAATGTAACTAATCAAATTAAAGATGTACTTGGCTCCTACTTGGTGAAAACTAATTGGCACATCAAGACAAATTTATTCGACAAGCAAATGGTAAAGAGTCAAACCAGCTCTGTGTTAATCTAATTAATTCACCTAAAGTTTTTTGAAAGAACTTGAACGTGAAACAGTTGTGTCCCTCAGCCCAATTTTGGGTTTACTGAGTTCTTCAGTGTCTAATTTGATTAGTTTCAAATGTTACAATGCTGGAAATTTCTTACAGTATAGAAATAAAACCACAATCTTCTAAGATATTTTATTCTTCATAGCATGTATGGATGCTTCTATGAAACATTTGGCTAAAATAGTCAGTAACAATGCTAAATATGAAAAACAACTAATTAAGACATTAACAGCTTGTTAAAATCTTGTGATAACAATTGTGGTTGGAACAAAAATCAGCATACACACTGGGTCCCCAGGAATGACGTTGAAGACCACTGATCTACATATTGTAGAGTGAGAGTAGAAGTGTTGTTGCATTTGACATGAGTTTATCTGCAAGTTTGTGCAGTGTAGGCCAATATGTTTATTAGTTGAATAACTACAGGTGTAGGCCTTAGATGCCTGTTATGTTATTAAATTATCAATTTTCATGAGCTTAAAATATACCACATTACTATTTTTAAGGGCCTGAACATTTATTCTGTTTGTGAGCAATTGTTTCCAACAGAAATGCATTACATTCCCCTATGTAAATCTTTGAATGCCGTTTTCTCAAAAAAAGTTTTTTGTCATACTCCAAGTCTTACTTCTCTGCCTCTGTAGTACCTATGTATACCAAACTTTGCAGTTATACACTTAGCAATATTCTGAAGATATTTCCAGAGGGATTTGTTAATATATCATCCCTAGCCTGATTTATGAGACATTTTATTCCCAAAAATATGGCGAAAATGGATTTTTTGAGGCCATAGACAGCATATTTTGATTTTCTCAGTAATAAAAGCAGATATCTTTAAATCCCTCTGTAATTTTTTTTTCATCTTATATGTTAACAAAATGAAAAAAGAATTTTGCACCTGACTTTATCAGATGTTTAGATTGATCTTCCTAAAATATGTGCAAATTAGCACATATTTAATGAGATAATACCTGATTTGCAAATTTAAACAAAAATTTCAAAAACTTGTAATACAATTTTTTTTCATACTATTGCAAGTAATCAACTGAGGAAGTTTCATGATGATATCTACTATTTTAAATTTTTACCCTATTCACCTGTAGTGTCTCGCCTTAAATGATCAAAAACAAGACTGTGGTGAATCAAAAAGTAGCTAATTAGTCTTCTGAACACAGGCGTTTTTTCCAAATGGCTTTCCTGAACTCAATCACAAAAATAACAAACAGGTTTGACTCACCATAATTTGGTTCGTCTTTGAAATCTTAATCACCCAATAAACGTTAAGATTTATTGAACATATGTACGTAGTTTCAACAATTAAAAATCAATTGATTCTACAGTTTGAGAGTCACAATTTTGCTCTTTTAAGGCAACAAAGTTATTTGTCATATATGTTGTAATACATTAATATGCAGCTCTTCAGCAGTAGCCTTAGTAGGAGCCTGTCCTCCAATGAAATACGCCCTGAAAGGTTGTTTGTCAAGCAGTTTATTATGGCCTAAAGTTACGTTTATGAGTTAAGTGACCTCTATTAGTCATTAAAATAACTACAATCCGGTTTCCATCGTCAGTGTCACCGTCAGTAAATCCCGAACTTAAACCGAATCCTAACCCTAATCCTACTTCTAACCCTTTCGATAACCCTAGCCCCAACCCTAATCCTTTCCCAAACCATTATTTTAAGTGTAAATATGACTGAAACTGTATCTGGAACTCAAACTGTAACTCTAACAGTACCTTTCTGCTGCCAGTAGGGGCGCGATTTTTGGAAACACTCCAATGGGTCGTAAATCAGAGTAAATGAGAATAAACAGCTATTTGAGCGGATGGTTGGAGGACAGGTTGCTTAATAGCCATTTCTGACATGAATTTCTGGCTTAAAAGTGTAAATAATTCAACGGAGTATTGTTACCTCAGTTTAGAAAAAACAGAAATTCAATAAAATTTTGGGATTGTAATTGTGGCTGGAACAAAAATCAGCAGACACAGTGCAGGACTGAGTTTGGGAACTCCTGCTTTAGACGTTGGTCTCGGTTCTTTCATGACCGCCTGGATGAGTCATCAAATCACCTCTGAGGGAATTTTGGTTGGCCAGTCACTCCTAGGAAGGGTTGCCCCAGTGCCAAGTTTTCCCCATTTGTAGATGAAGGCTCTCACTGTGGTTGGCTAGAGTTCGAGAGCCTTAGAAATGGCTTTGTAACCATTTTCAGACTGATAGATGTCAACAACTTTGTTGCTCATGAGCTCTTGCATTTCTTCAGATCATGTCATCATGTGCTGCTTTTTTTTCCTAATTCACATTGCCAGACGTGTTCTTTTTAAGTGATGTTTAAATTCAACCAGGCTGGCAGTAATCAATCATGCCAGGGTTTGTCAAGTGAAATACTTTATTATATCCGGGGGATATTACGTTTTTGGTCCGGCCGCCGCCGCACTACGTGTTAGCTTAACTTCAGTAATATTTCAATTACAAATTCCAAATTTTGCATATAAGTAAGTATCATAAAGAGGAAGAACTGATTTGATTTTGAACAATTTACAATGTCTAGATTGGCTACCAGGGGCCAAAAACTGATTTCAGTGTTAACGCAATAACTGCAGTAATATTTCAATTAGAAATTCCAACTTCTGCATATAAGTAAGTATCATAAAGAGGAAGAACTGATTCGATTATTTACTATTTACTAGATTGGCCACCAGGGGCCAAAAACTGAAAAAATCACAGTTCTGCGATAACTTCAGTAATATTTTAATTAAAAATTTCAAGTTTTGCACATAAGTAAGTATCATAAAGAGGAAGAACTTATTTGATTTTGGACAATTTACAATCTCTAGATTGGCCAACAGGGGCCAAAAACCGTTTTACGGGTTAACACGATAACTGCAGTAATATTTCAATTAGAAATTCCAAGTTTAGCATATATGTAAGTAACATAAAGAGGAAGAACTGATTCAATTTTGGACAATTTACAATTTCTAGATTGGCCACCAGGGGCCAAAAACTGAAAAAAATCACTGTTTTTATCATATCTCTGGAAATATTAGTCTGATTGACCTCAAATCAAGTGCAAATGAAAGGTCATGACCTGAGGATGTGTCCTATAATGACATTATACCTGTTTGGTTCAAAATTTTGACACAGGGTGGAGCTTCGTCACATAAAATTCACCATTTTTGCTATATCTTTGGAACCATTTCTCCAATTGACATGAAACTATAGGCAACTGCAAGGTCATGACCTCACAACTTGTCACGACCTCACAACGTGTCACATGATGACATCATACCTGTATGGTTCAATATTTTGCCACCAGGTGGCGCTATGTGATGGAAAATTACCATTTTGGCCATATCTTCAGAACCATTTGACCCACTGACCTGAAATTAAGTTCAAATGAAAGTCTATTCAAAGTCTATTCAAAGATTGGGGAGTTGGAGGATTGGGGGCGTTCAGGGATATACCCCCAGCCGTTGCCTTCGACGGCATAAGCCTTGTTAGCATTTTAATTCATTTAATAGCATGATTTAGAGGCTATTGGGGCAATTACTTTTTCACATTGGGCCAGGTGGGTTTGGATAGCTTTTTCCCCTCCTAGTAAACGCAATTATCCTTAGAAAACTGCATTTTTTGTTTACTCAGGTTGTCTTGGTTAAACTCAGTTTGATGAGCTGAAACATTTAAGTGTAACGAAATTTTAAATTATAGAATAAATTAGGAAGGGGGCAAATACCATTTTACAGGATTGTATCTTGCTGCAATTATTACATTTTTGGACCAAAAAATTAACACTTAGAAAATTTGGTAGATTTCACATTGATTTTATCTGTACATTACATTAATAATTAATTTTGACACTGTATTTTATTGAAAAATGTTATAATGAAGGATTGCTCTGTCAGTCATCAACTGATAAAATTTCAGCCATGTCTGTGTTAATTTGTCTCAGTGGCCAAATAATCTGTCATGGTTCTGGGTCTGCAAGCTGCAAGTTAATACGTGAGGTGGCTGGTGCGTGGACTCAATTGTTTGCAGCAGGTGATTCCCGTGCTCATTGCAAGCTCCGCCCCAACCCTCTGCTATTTAAGCTAAGCTCTGCAGCTGCTGCACTCTGGGCTTCAGTGTCTCTCGTTAAACATTCTAGCCGGTAAGGTAAAGAATGATACGGACGGCATTTGCAGAACCTGTTGAAAAAAATTGTATTTGTTCTGCGTCCGACTTGTCATCTCATTTGCCTGGTCTAGTTTGGTGTGGGCAGTATCGCAGAACTGGGAAAAGAATTGGAAATGTTTTGCGCCCACTCAGCTTCCTTAATTTTTTTGTTCTAGTTCGGTGTGGGCGGTATCACAGAACTGGGAAAAGGATTGTAAACGTTCTGCGCCCACTTAGTTTCTTCTTTATTCTTCGGTACTCCAACAAGAGAGGGTTATCTTTTGTTATCCGCGATCGCGTCTTAAGTTCAGCAGGGATTCCCTCTGCCCTGTACTTTCTGAGCCCCCAGGTCTCTTTAAGCCCTGCGACTTTCTCCCGTTTGGCAGGGTGTCATGCCAGCAGGATTTAGTTTCAAGTCAAGCGGTTTTTTCCCTCTTTTTCTACCGGAACCGTTTTCAGTATTCACTATTGGTACCCCACAGCGTCCCCCAGAGGTCAACAGCACATTCCCAAGGGGTATCCTGTACGTTTCTTCCTGAACAGTTCTGTTTGCAGCTTCTACGCTTTGGCGGTTTTTCCAACTGTTCAGAGATATTTTCGTCACGGTATTTTTTACAATGAAACTATTCAAAATATAAGGCAGTCGCCCTCGTTATTTTAGGGCTGTTTTTGGTTCTGCTCCTAATCCCTATTTTTAGTCCTTTTGGACCTAGTGCTCAGGGGTTCCTTGACTTTTTGACATCCCCAATCTCCGTCGCAGTTGGTTCTCCAAAACCCTACAAACACCACATAATCAGTGTCCCATCTCTTCACAGGGCCAGGATGCAAGACAGGTACATTCTAGTATATGTATTAAAAGCCCACTAGAAAGCCTATAAGCAAAAACGCTTTCTTATATGGTCAAATGTTGTGCAGCTACATACTCTTAAAATGTGTGTAGACTCGAAATTCTAGCTCCACAAGTGATTTTATTATGCCAGCACCATGATGCTAATAGAATTTAAAACTATTTAACCACAAAATATATTAATATCGATGTTCTTATCTAGATAAGCATCCAACATTTAAAATCCATTATAGTTTTTAATCCAAAATAATAAGATAACATATGCAAACATCACCACAATACTGGCAAGGATTATTTTGACATATAGACAGTATCTGCTCATCTTTGTGGACTCTACTACTGTTTACCGTGTACAACTTGACCAAAAAAAAAAAAAAGCAAAGCCGAAAGGGGCAAACTACTAACCTTTTAATTGTCTTTTCAACAAATCATTGGACAGAAGATAAGCTACAACTGAAGAAATGTACTCCTGAGATTTTCACTCTAAAGCTGAATTGCTTCACTGTAAAAACTCAGTTGATGTTTTGGAGTAAAGAGGAATACTGCAGAAAGGCTTGCCACCCAAAATGAACCTTCCACAAATACAGCGCTCATTTATGCCAGGTGGCATCGTGATAGTTTTACCAATGCATGCTGGGACAGATTTTCAACACCTCATGCTGGCCAGTACTCTGGAAAAATTATGCTGCATTGTCAGATTATGCTATCGCTGTACAAAATGACCACAGACTCTTTGCTTTCACCTTAATACACAAATATGAATCAGCTTACGTTAGTAACTTTCATATTTGTTTGCTGGTTGTACAACCCCAATTCCAAAATAGATGGGACAAAGTGTAATTGGGCTCAATTGATTTCAGTCTGTCACTAATGTCTGACAAGCGTTTCAATTTTCTTTTAGAGCGACTCGCAGTATAGGAAATTATTTGCCACCTTATGAAGGCCTTAAATGATTCCCATAGAAGGGTGTAACTTATATCAGGGGAACTGTTTGTCTCAAGAAAAAAATCAATTTTTGTGTTGATGAACCGCACAAATTCCTCATCTGCCAAAAGTCTCGTGTTGAGCTGCCATAGTGGCCAAGGAGGGGCCATGTCTGGGAATCAGAGATTTAAGATTACAGGACTATGGTCTGAAATTACTATTGCCTCATAGTCTGTCGATATTAAGAAGGGGGGAAGTCTAAAGTCTCATAGAAAGTAATCAATTCCGGAATACGATTGATGTGATGGGGAGATAAGGGGAAAAAAAGAGAACTGTTTTGATGTCGGGTTTTTAAATCTCCAAGGATCCACCATCCCATAGGTCTGCGGAAATAATACACTGGGCAGAGTTATTTAACAGAGTGCCAGTGTTGTAACTTGGGTGTGAGCGGTCTAGTGTTGGATGCAGAATACAGTTGAAATCCCCTCCACGTATTAGGTTGTACCGGTCAAGGTCAGGAAGGAGTGAAAATATATTATGAAAGAACTGTCTATTATCCCGGGTGGAGCATCAATATTTCGTAGTATTACAGATGTATTACCTAGAGTTCCTTGTACAATTACATCATGTCCGCCTTTGTCTTGAATTGTATTAAGCTCCTTGAATTGTCTTGATTTGTGTAAAAGTATTGCCACACCCCTAGCTTTACAGTTAAAAGAGGAGTGATAAATTTTGGTGAAACCTGCTCTTTTAATTCTGTTATGATCCTGTTTCAATAAGTCTGTTTCCTGAAAGTACACTATATCGCCCTTTAATTTAGTAAGATGAAGGAAAACCTTATTACGTTTAATTGGATGGTTAAGCCCTCAAACACTTCAGCTCACCACTCTAACCCCAACTCCTGATACCTTGTTAACACCCGCAGTCATGTTGGGAATGACCTATTAGAGGTTGCTGATGAGCCCAAACTTCTGCCCTCCTGTATGTCCTCTGATCTGTTGTGACCCAAACAGCCAAACAGCCATCTTCCTGCAACACATACTTTGAAAAGTACGAAACCCAGCACAGTATACATGACCCAGATAAGAAAGTGTAAAGGGAAAACAAGACATAAAAAGACAAACAAACATAAAAAGGTGTGCAATACGATCATCTAACATTGTGACCTCGAACAACAAATTCGAAACCTCATATGCCATAAACAGCGGCCTCAGACACGAAACCAAACAAAAAAATTAATAATTACCAGGACTAATCCTAGTCCAAGTCCAAATCCAGCTCAATTGCCTTAAAACTTAAAGTGAATGAGCTTACCATGACAGCCTAGCTCAAATGGGAGCATAATACCCATATGTTAACATTGATAATGCAGTTTGATTTGTTCACAGATTGACCCAAAACTGAGAACGTGAGAAGGAAAAAAAAGAGTGCCTTTCACCCCACAGATTTAGCAGTGCACTCGTTCCCTAAGAACAAATTTCAAGATACCAGCACAGTCATTTTGTACAGTAGGCTATGAGCACGACTGTCCACTCCTTTTTTTTTCATTAAAAGGCATTTTCAAGTGGTTTTACCAGTCCAGTCGTCATCCGTGTCGGCCATGCCATCGTATCTTTATGTCTAGTCCATTTTTGGTGTCAGGTTTTTCACTATGAAGTCTTAAGCCTGTCCCGGGTGCTTGAAGCAACCCTCCTTCCCGTTCGGGGTGGTAATCCTCAGTGTAGCCGGGAGCAGAGGACCGTAACGGACATTCTCGTAGTTTTGCAGCAGCGCCCTTATTTCATTTTTATTTTGTAATTGGACGGCACTCTGTGGCTTTGCGAGGAATAGCTTCTTTTTCCTCAAAATAATGGCATCGAACAATTATCGCCCGAGGCGGCGCGTTCTCATCCGTGAGCTTGCTGCGGAGACTCGGTGCGCTCGGTCCAAGAGCGGTGGTTCATTCAGGGCCAGTGCCTCTTTCAGCAGACATGCTACTAAGTCGGACATTCATTCACCGTTTTCCCGTTCCTCTCTCACTCCCATGATTCGGACATCGCAGCCGCGGGACATTGCAACCTCGCTTACAGGTCCTCGCACCACTCCTTTAGAGTAGACACCTATGTCTTTTAGTGCTGCAACTAACGATTATTTTGATTGTCGATTCATTGACGATTATTGAAACGATTAATCGACTAGTCAGATGGACTCACACAGTACAACGGTTATTTAGCAATTAACTTTTCTATTTAGGTTGAGGTCAATTTAGCAATGTGCTAACTAACAATAAAAACAATAAAGATGAATACTTCTTCCAAAAATGTTTCATTAAACTTTGCTGCTCATTACGCAACTTGTGGACGAAAGATAAACAAAAATTCAAGTCAGTATTCAAGTTTTTGAACTGTTGTCAGGTAAAGTGCGAATATAAATAATTAAATAGATTCTTTCTCTGTTAACCAAGGACAGGTAGCAGCAGCAGCAGCAGCAGCAAAAAAAAAAGTTTTCCACCAATTAAAAAAATCTGAATTTTGTGAAAAATATTCTTTGGTTTAGAGTCTTAAACCAGGTATATCCAGAGATGTATAAAGCAATGGAAAAAAACAACTAAGTACAAACCCAAAACCAGTGAAGTCGGCACGTTATGTAAATCGTAGATAAAAACAGAATACAATGATTTGCAAATCCTTTTCAACTTATATTCAATTGAATACACTGCAAAGACAAGATGTTTAATGTTCAAACTGAGAAACTTTATTTTTTCTTTGCAAATAATCATTAACTTAGAATTTAAAGGCAGCAACACATTGCAAAAAAGTTGGCACAGGGGCTTTTTACCACTGTGTTACATCGCCTTTCCTTTTAACGACACTTTGTAAATGTTTGGGAACTGAGGAGACCAATTTTTGAAGCTTTTCAGGTGGAACTCTTTCCCATTCTTGCTTGATGTACAGCTTAAGTTGTTCAACAGTCCGGGGTCTCCGTTATCGCATTTTACGCTTCATAATATGCCACACATTTTCAATGGGAGACGGGTCTGGACTACGGGCAGGCCAGTCTAGTACCCGCACTCTTTTACTACGGAGCCATGCTGTTGTAACACGTGCAGAATGTGGCTTGGCATTGTCGTGCTGAAATAAGCAGGGGCGTCCATGAAAAAGACGTTGCTTGGATGGCAACATATGTTGCTCCAAAACCTGTATGTACCTTTCAGCATTAATGGTGCCTTCACATATGTGTAAGTTGCCCATGCCTTGGGCACTAATACACCCCCATACCATCACAGATGCTGGCTTTTGAACTTTGCGCCTATAACAGTCAGATGGTTCTTTTCCTCTTGGTTTGGAGGACACGACGTCCACAGTTTCCAAAAACAATTTGAAATGTGGACTCGTCAGACCACAGAACACTTTTCCACTTTGCATCAGTCCACCTTAGATGAGCTTGGGCCCAGCGAAGCCGGCGGCGTTTCTGGGTGCTGTTGATAACTGGCTTTCGCTTTGCATTGTAGAGTTTTAACTTGCACTTGCAGATGTAGCGACGAACTGTAGTTACTGACAGTGGTTTTCTGAAGTGTTCCTGCGCCCATGTGGTGATGTCCTTAACACACTGATGTCGGTTTTTGATGCAGTACCGCCTGAGGGATCGAAGGTCATGGGCATTCAATGTTGGTTTTCGGCCTTGTCGCTTATGTGCAGTGATTTCTCCTGATTCTCTGAACCTTTTGACGATATTACGGACCGTAGATGATGAAATCCCTAAATTTCTTGCAATAGCTCGTTGAGGAATGTTGTTTTTAAACTGTTCGACAATCAGCTCACGCATCAGTTCACTAAGTGGTGACCCTTGCCCCATCCTCGTTTGTGAATGACTGAGCATTTCAGGGAAGCTGCTTTTATACCCAATCATGGCACCCACTTGTTCCCAATTAGCCCGTTCACCTGTGGGATGTTCCAAATAAGTGTTTGATGAGCATTCCTCAACTCTCTCAGTCTTTTTTGCCACTTGTGCCAGCTTTTTTGAAACATGTTGCAGGCATCAAATTCCAAATGAGCAAATATTTGCATAAAATTACGAAGTTTACCTGTTCGAACATTAAGTGACTTGTCTTTGCAGTGTATTCAATTGAATATAGGTTGAAAAGGATTTGCAAATCATTGTATTCTGTTTTTATTTACAATTTACACAACGTGCCAACTTCACTGGTTTTGGGTTTTGTAGAAGTACCATGAATGAAAGTTACTTCGGTAAAAGTTGAAATCACCCATAAGAAAATGCCTTGAGTAAAAGTCTTATGTAAATGTAATGTGAGCTACTTTAAGTACAAAAAGCATTTTGTGAAAAATATACTTCAGTATCAAAAGTGCAAGTAAAAGTACAAAGTTTTTTTCATAGTATGCATAGAATGAAGAAAAGCAACCACTCTTTGTTCTCTCCTTTTTAATGTGCTTTTTAATCAATTTTCAAGTGAATGAAAAGTATGTATGTTATCTTGTCGCTTTCCTTTCTCCTCCCACCGGTCGCATTTGTGCAGGCGTGACTCAGAGTTGCGAATTAAGTCAGATGGTTCACTCTGCAGCTGCCTTTATCTCCAGGTCCTGTGAAACGACGTTTAGTCCAGTTCCAATGCGGGAAATATGTTTGCAATGACGTAAAGACAAATTATCGATGAATAAATTAGTCAACAACGAACTTTGCTATCGAACTTTGTCGACAATGTCGATGAATTGTTGCACCCCTAATGTCTTTACTGTCAGCATTTCTGCCTCCAGGCTGCTAATAGCATCAGAATGGCCACTCAGCGCTGATTCCAACTCTGTCACCCGACTCGCTGTAGCCTCCACCGTGGTGAACATCTTTTCCACGGGGTCCTGTAGACCGCAAAGTTGGTCCGAGTGGGCAGACGCAGCACTTGCAATTTTTCCCGTAACTTCATCTCAGAGTTGACTGATGGCAGCTAGTATTGATTGTTGCGCGCAAGCATTAGCGTTGTCATTAGCTTCTTGGGCTTTGACGTTCTGAGAATTTTGATTTTTAGGCATTTTTGGAAGTAGTTCGCTGATAAACAGCTATTTACCCTCTCAGTCGAGCAGAAACTGAAATTGCCTCCGGCCAGGTCAAATGTGCACTGAAGTTAAAGCTTTGATCTTGAAATTTTAATAGTTTACCGAAGAGCCGGGCTCAAACACGTCTTTACATGGCTCCGCACAGACCAGAAGTCCCCTGGTTTATTACTCATTTTGACAGCGGCAACATTCCTGCAGGTTGTTCACTGGTCTCAAATCTACGTACACCAGGTCAGACCTGGCATGAGACTTTTGCGGAACGTTCGCTCACATTCAGATTGATAAATGCCAATCTTTGCAGGAGATTAGGCGTACACCCATTTTTTGGGTGTACGCACGTTTGATAAATGAGAGCCAATGTGTCTGACAATTCACCAATTGACGCCAGTTGATTCTTCAATTTGTCAGTAATGAGTTCCCCTCTTCCAGTATGATAAAAAGGTCTTAGCAATTTGCAAAGATAACATGGATCTATTCAGTGAATTCGCAGCTATTACTGCCATAATGTAACTTAAAACAGCAAACAATCCCTAATAACATGAATAGCACAATTAAGAAAAAACAATTTGCCTACCATTATGGGATTACAGCTGCAGTTGGGAAAAAAAAAACAGCATACATAGTAGTCCTCTGGACCTAGTATTAGAAACACTGGTTTGCAGTCAAAAACAAATGTCACTAGCAGAGTGGAAGTGTGTTTTATGGTCTGGCGAGTCAACATTTAAATTTACTTTTGGAAAAAAAAAAAACAGCAGCCGTGTTCTCTGGACCAGAGACTACAAGGACGATGCAAGCTGTTATCAGCGCCAGGTCCCAAAACCAGAATCTGTGATGGTATGGGAGTGTGTCAGTGCATATGACAAGGGTGACTCCCATATTGCGGGGATACCATTATGCAGAAATTAATGAATGAATTTCAGAGCAACATATGCTGCTTCCTAAACATCATCTGTTCTTGGGATGTCTCTGCATTTTCCTGCAACACCGCAACACAGGGCCAAACCACATTCTGCAAAGATTACAAGTGCATGGCTGTGTAAGCAGAGCATGATGGGCCCCAGATTTGCCTGCTTGCAGTCCTCATCGGTCTGACTGAGTCTGTATGGTGCATTATGAAGCTAAATACAGTATAGTACAACAAAGGCCCTGTAAAAATTTGCAGCTGAAGACCTGTGCAATGAGAGGATGGGGGGAAATTTCACTTGCTTGACTAGACTAATAGGCGTCTTCAGTGAACAAACCCTTAATGAGTGTTAATAAAAGACATGGTGATGCTACAAAATGATAAGCAATTGGTATGTTTTCTGAGGACTCCGTTGCTTTAACCATATTGAACATTTTCCGTAAGCAATTAAACTCATGTTTGAACATTGAACAATCTGTTGATGCACTGTTTTTACATAGAAGGAGAGAGAACTTTTTAATTCAGCACTTTTTGATTTTATAGTGATTTTCCAAGATATGACAAATTTTTGGGTATAGAGTTTGTTTGCACAAAATATGTTGGAGTCATAATCAACAAATGTCCAAGAAGAAAAGCTCATTATCCTCATTATGACATCACCAAAATAAAACAGCCTTGACAAAAATGACCCCTTTTGCAACGTTTCTGAGTCTATCCCACCACATCATTAGAAATTTACGTTATATTCTGCTTCAAGATCTTTAATCAGCATTTGCTGCACCACTCCATCAACATGACCTTGTACTTCATGACACCAGCTACAAAACCAAATACGTACAAAACAGAAAAATATGGAGGAAATATACACCATGTATGAAAAACATACTGTAGTTAAGAGAGCATTACACGTACGTTGGAATGGTTGCAATGATTAATTGTTTTTTTTTTCTTTCCATCAAACCTTGCTAATACCCAGCCAATGGCATAAGCATAGATTTCTTCTCCTTTATGAGTCCAGTAAGGGCACAGCTCTGAAAACCACCCTTCACAACTGAAGCATATAGAGCTCTGTACCACAGCAGCAGATACAATAATTGCCCTGGCGCATTTCTACAAGACTGAAGTCAGATAGAAGTTTTGCTTTGACACATGCACAAAAAATATCTCTACAATGATTAAAGATTTTGTGCTCTAAATTGTGATACTCAACTGTGAGTACATACAGATTAAGTGCATGACATGCATCTATCAGAGTAAATATTTGAGAGTCACATCAATTTTTTTTTTTCAGATAGTATCTGCAAACAGATACTGGAGCAGTTTGCAAATACTTACCTTTACATTGTTACAAAGTGCACATTCTGCATAAGTAGGTTGGACACAAACCAAACAAGTGGCGCTAGGCAAAACAAACCTCGTCCCTCACACAAACTTTGATCTACTTATACGAAATTCAATAGGGATCTATTCTGGGTCAGTGGCAATCCCTATACCGAATTTGGGGTGAATCTGGCCATTCGTTTTGCCACTAGAGTGCTAACAAACAAACACAGAAACAAACCGAATGGAAAACAATACCCCTTCCCTCACCCTTCAGGTGGGGCGGGGTAATACATTTTCTAACAGCATCAGGAAATGTCAGCATAGTTATCTACCCCATGGCTTCTATTGGGACTTGCTGTAAAGCCAACAACTACCACTATGCATTGCTTCAGCTAACTGCTCCACAAATGCTCTCAATCCACCAGAGCGGCGTGGACCTGTGAGACTTGCAGTCCACACAGCAGATGTTGAATTGCTTGGACAGCACTATTCACACTAACACAGAGGACTAGTTGTGGTAATAACGACAGTTTGCTTTGAGTCTGGGTACTAGATTTCAAAGCCAGAGGTGTAATACCTTCCATGCCGTTTATTTTTCACAAAACTCAAAGAATTGAGACTCACCTTTGCACGAAAAAAAGCTACTGGTAAGTAAATTAGCGAGTCAGGAGAGAGGTCTTCTTACATTTCTAAGCTGAACAAAAACGGCTAGAGACTAAAATTGTACATCCATTATGTAAACCTCTTCTTCCTCACTAGGAACGCTGGGGGAGCTGGAGCCTATCCCAGTTGACTTTGGGAATAAAGTTGGAGCACACCCTAGACAGCTCCCCAATCCATCCCAAGGAGCCCACATCATTCACTCACAGGCTCATGTCTATGAACAATTCGGTATCCAATTATAGCCCATTTATACTACCAATAGTACTGGGATATCTGGAATAACGGCATGGCTTAACACTGAGATATACCGGGGCAACGCAAGTGTTCTTAAGCTGCCCTGGGTTAACGTAAAAAATTGGCTCTTATCCCAGGGTTCGTAAACCCTGCCAGTGACCAGGGTTTGGCACAAACCTGGGGCAACGTCACCCTGAGCTTTGCAAAGCTCTGGGTGAATGAGTGGTACCGGAGACACAACTCGGAGATGATGAACCCCTGGGCCAGGAGAAGCTTAACCCAGGGCGGCATACCTTTAGCCTGACAGGGTTTTAGCCTGACATGCAAATCTTTGGATTGTGGGACACAGTCAAAGTACCTGGAGAAAACAAGCACAAACATTAGGAACATGAAAACTCCATGCAGAAAGGCCCCAGGGCAGATTCAACCCGACAATCTTCTTGCAGTGAGGCAACACAGCAAACCACAGCACAACACAGCCCATTGTCCATTTTTACCTAAATTGCAACTGGCAAAATTTTCCACTTGCTAGCTAGCTCTAGCCAGCTAATATTACAACTGTAAGGTGGCATTAATATTATTTGATGGAAATTAAGATAGAAAGGTGTTCTTTTTTTACCACAATATTTTTATTTTGCTTTCAAACAACTTATAGTACAGCCTTTTATATTCACAGTAATCTATAATTTCCACATAAGATTGCTGCATAACCCCCCTTTAAAAAAATAGAGTAAGAAACACAAACATACATGCTCACAGACTCTAAACATTATTGCTCCTCCTGTTTTAAAAGATAAGCTGAAGAAAAATGAAGTATTTAAGTTGCTATAGGTGCTGTGTATCCTTAGTATTAAAAAAATAAAAACAGACATAGTAAAAGACAAGAAACGGCCCTGTCCACATCAAATAAACGTCTCAATGATCAAATAGATCAAAATCCTTTACGTAGTTGATAAAGGGGCATGTATTTGCCATGTATTCTTAAATATGAGTTCTTTACCCATTAATATGCAAATCATCCATTCCAATGGAAAGCTTGATAACACCTGTCTTATCTATTGAACGTTACTTGGTCTGTAATGTTCAATAACTGGGCGATACAGTTTTTGGCATACAACATGCTGAGGTCTTTAAATACTAGTTCACTTTTACCGTAAATATATTACTTTGGAAACGAGCCCAACAAAAAAAAATTTGGATCAAGTAAAATTTGCTTCAAAATTATCTTCTCAATTACAACTTTTACCTCTTCCAAAACATTTTCATTTTCATAATGCATTGCCAAATACAATGAAACTATGCCTGTTTAGCTTCCCTACATTTTATGCATTTGTCTAGTTTGTTTTTGTGATAATGGTTTAAATATACCGGTGTCACATATGTTCGCATTAACCATTTATACTGTATAAGATATGTATTTATAGATTGTGAATGAGCATCAGCACAAACTATTTTCCGATCTTCATCGAAAATTTCACTTTGCATGCTCTCTTTACAGGCGATTAATACTGCGAACTTTTTTTTTTTAAATTTGGCATCTCCAATCCCACCCGAATCTGGAATGTCCAATTAGGGAACTATGTACAAGGCTTTCGCATATGTGACCCCTGTTGCTAAATCAGGAGAGTGAGGACAGTTCCCGGCTCTCCTCCGAAACATGCGCCTGTCAGCCACTGCTTCTTATACACTCATTGGTTGAATCCTCAAAAGCTCAGAGCGAGGGCGGAGGATACCCGAACATGAACAAGCTTACAATCTTCCTGGCGAGCGCCCGTCTGGCCAACAGGAGGCACCTAAGCAACAAACAAAGCAACTTATATTACCCTTCCTGGCAGACCTTTCTCAATTTGCAACCCTGTGGCACCATGGCCAATTGTGCGTTACTCTGAAAAAGCTGCTGACCACTGCCAGTTGGTAAGACCAGGGCTCAAACCCGTGCTGTGATAGAGCATCGCATTGCAAAGCAGAAGTGACAAACTGATTGAGCTATCCGGCAGCTCAACACTGAACTTAGAGTCGAACTAGGTTATGTCAACCGATAGTAAAACTCTGATAAGAAACCCTTTTCCAAACTGTTGGTCCGAGTGGGCAGACGCAGCACTTGCAATTTTTCCCGTAACTTCATCTCAGAGTTGACTGATGGCAGCTAGTATTGATTGTTGCGCGCAAGCATTAGCGTTGTCATTAGCTTCTTGGGCTTTGACGTTCTGAGAATTTTGATTTTTAGGCATTTTTGGAAGTAGTTCGCTGATAAACAGCTATTTACCCTCTCAGTCGAGCAGAAACTGAAATTGCCTCCGGCCAGGTCAAATGTGCACTGAAGTTAAAGCTTTGATCTTGAAATTTTAATAGTTTACCGAAGAGCCGGGCTCAAACACGTCTTTACATGGCTCCGCACAGACCAGAAGTCCCCTGGTTTATTACTCATTTTGACAGCGGCAACATTCCTGCAGGTTGTTCACTGGTCTCAAATCTACGTACACCAGGTCAGACCTGGCATGAGACTTTTGCGGAACGTTCGCTCACATTCAGATTGATAAATGCCAATCTTTGCAGGAGATTAGGCGTACACCCATTTTTTGGGTGTACGCACGTTTGATAAATGAGAGCCAATGTGTCTGACAATTCACCAATTGACGCCAGTTGATTCTTCAATTTGTCAGTAATGAGTTCCCCTCTTCCAGTATGATAAAAAGGTCTTAGCAATTTGCAAAGATAACATGGATCTATTCAGTGAATTCGCAGCTATTACTGCCATAATGTAACTTAAAACAGCAAACAATCCCTAATAACATGAATAGCACAATTAAGAAAAAACAATTTGCCTACCATTATGGGATTACAGCTGCAGTTGGGAAAAAAAAAACAGCATACATAGTAGTCCTCTGGACCTAGTATTAGAAACACTGGTTTGCAGTCAAAAACAAATGTCACTAGCAGAGTGGAAGTGTGTTTTATGGTCTGGCGAGTCAACATTTAAATTTACTTTTGGAAAAAAAAAAAACAGCAGCCGTGTTCTCTGGACCAGAGACTACAAGGACGATGCAAGCTGTTATCAGCGCCAGGTCCCAAAACCAGAATCTGTGATGGTATGGGAGTGTGTCAGTGCATATGACAAGGGTGACTCCCATATTGCGGGGATACCATTATGCAGAAATTAATGAATGAATTTCAGAGCAACATATGCTGCTTCCTAAACATCATCTGTTCTTGGGATGTCTCTGCATTTTCCTGCAACACCGCAACACAGGGCCAAACCACATTCTGCAAAGATTACAAGTGCATGGCTGTGTAAGCAGAGCATGATGGGCCCCAGATTTGCCTGCTTGCAGTCCTCATCGGTCTGACTGAGTCTGTATGGTGCATTATGAAGCTAAATACAGTATAGTACAACAAAGGCCCTGTAAAAATTTGCAGCTGAAGACCTGTGCAATGAGAGGATGGGGGGAAATTTCACTTGCTTGACTAGACTAATAGGCGTCTTCAGTGAACAAACCCTTAATGAGTGTTAATAAAAGACATGGTGATGCTACAAAATGATAAGCAATTGGTATGTTTTCTGAGGACTCCGTTGCTTTAACCATATTGAACATTTTCCGTAAGCAATTAAACTCATGTTTGAACATTGAACAATCTGTTGATGCACTGTTTTTACATAGAAGGAGAGAGAACTTTTTAATTCAGCACTTTTTGATTTTATAGTGATTTTCCAAGATATGACAAATTTTTGGGTATAGAGTTTGTTTGCACAAAATATGTTAGAGTCATAATCAACAAATGTCCAAGAAGAAAAGCTCATTATCCTCATTATGACATCACCAAAATAAAACAGCCTTGACAAAAATGACCCCTTTTGCAACGTTTCTGAGTCTATCCCACCACATCATTAGAAATTTACGTTATATTCTGCTTCAAGATCTTTAATCAGCATTTGCTGCACCACTCCATCAACATGACCTTGTACTTCATGACACCAGCTACAAAACCAAATACGTACAAAACAGAAAAATATGGAGGAAATATACACCATGTATGAAAAACATACTGTAGTTAAGAGAGCATTACACGTACGTTGGAATGGTTGCAATGATTAATTGTTTTTTTTTTCTTTCCATCAAACCTTGCTAATACCCAGCCAATGGCATAAGCATAGATTTCTTCTCCTTTATGAGTCCAGTAAGGGCACAGCTCTGAAAACCACCCTTCACAACTGAAGCATATAGAGCTCTGTACCACAGCAGCAGATACAATAATTGCCCTGGCGCATTTCTACAAGACTGAAGTCAGATAGAAGTTTTGCTTTGACACATGCACAAAAAATATCTCTACAATGATTAAAGATTTTGTGCTCTAAATTGTGATACTCAACTGTGAGTACATACAGATTAAGTGCATGACATGCATCTATCAGAGTAAATATTTGAGAGTCACATCAATTTTTTTTTTTCAGATAGTATCTGCAAACAGATACTGGAGCAGTTTGCAAATACTTACCTTTACATTGTTACAAAGTGCACATTCTGCATAAGTAGGTTGGACACAAACCAAACAAGTGGCGCTAGGCAAAACAAACCTCGTCCCTCACACAAACTTTGATCTACTTATACGAAATTCAATAGGGATCTATTCTGGGTCAGTGGCAATCCCTATACCGAATTTGGGGTGAATCTGGCCATTCGTTTTGCCACTAGAGTGCTAACAAACAAACACAGAAACAAACCGAATGGAAAACAATACCCCTTCCCTCACCCTTCAGGTGGGGCGGGGTAATACATTTTCTAACAGCATCAGGAAATGTCAGCATAGTTATCTACCCCATGGCTTCTATTGGGACTTGCTGTAAAGCCAACAACTACCACTATGCATTGCTTCAGCTAACTGCTCCACAAATGCTCTCAATCCACCAGAGCGGCGTGGACCTGTGAGACTTGCAGTCCACACAGCAGATGTTGAATTGCTTGGACAGCACTATTCACACTAACACAGAGGACTAGTTGTGGTAATAACGACAGTTTGCTTTGAGTCTGGGTACTAGATTTCAAAGCCAGAGGTGTAATACCTTCCATGCCGTTTATTTTTCACAAAACTCAAAGAATTGAGACTCACCTTTGCACGAAAAAAAGCTACTGGTAAGTAAATTAGCGAGTCAGGAGAGAGGTCTTCTTACATTTCTAAGCTGAACAAAAACGGCTAGAGACTAAAATTGTACATCCATTATGTAAACCTCTTCTTCCTCACTAGGAACGCTGGGGGAGCTGGAGCCTATCCCAGTTGACTTTGGGAATAAAGTTGGAGCACACCCTAGACAGCTCCCCAATCCATCCCAAGGAGCCCACATCATTCACTCACAGGCTCATGTCTATGAACAATTCGGTATCCAATTATAGCCCATTTATACTACCAATAGTACTGGGATATCTGGAATAACGGCATGGCTTAACACTGAGATATACCGGGGCAACGCAAGTGTTCTTAAGCTGCCCTGGGTTAACGTAAAAAATTGGCTCTTATCCCAGGGTTCGTAAACCCTGCCAGTGACCAGGGTTTGGCACAAACCTGGGGCAACGTCACCCTGAGCTTTGCAAAGCTCTGGGTGAATGAGTGGTACCGGAGACACAACTCGGAGATGATGAACCCCTGGGCCAGGAGAAGCTTAACCCAGGGCGGCATACCTTTAGCCTGACAGGGTTTTAGCCTGACATGCAAATCTTTGGATTGTGGGACACAGTCAAAGTACCTGGAGAAAACAAGCACAAACATTAGGAACATGAAAACTCCATGCAGAAAGGCCCCAGGGCAGATTCAACCCGACAATCTTCTTGCAGTGAGGCAACACAGCAAACCACAGCACAACACAGCCCATTGTCCATTTTTACCTAAATTGCAACTGGCAAAATTTTCCACTTGCTAGCTAGCTCTAGCCAGCTAATATTATAACTGTAAGGTGGCATTAATATTATTTGATGGAAATTAAGATAGAAAGGTGTTCTTTTTTTACCACAATATTTTTATTTTGCTTTCAAACAGCTTATAGTACAGCCTTTTATATTCACAGTAATCTATAATTTCCACATAAGATTGCTGCATAACCCCCCTTTAAAAAAATAGAGTAAGAAACACAAACATACATGCTCACAGACTCTAAACATTATTGCTCCTCCTGTTTTAAAAGATAAGCTGAAGAAAAATGAAGTATTTAAGTTGCTATAGGTGCTGTGTATCCTTAGTATTAAAAAAATAAAAACAGACATAGTAAAAGACAAGAAACGGCCCTGTCCACATCAAATAAACGTCTCAATGATCAAATAGATCAAAATCCTTTACGTAGTTGATAAAGGGGCATGTATTTGCCATGTATTCTTAAATATGAGTTCTTTACCCATTAATATGCAAATCATCCATTCCAATGGAAAGCTTGATAACACCTGTCTTATCTATTGAACGTTACTTGGTCTGTAATGTTCAATAACTGGGCGATACAGTTTTTGGCATACAACATGCTGAGGTCTTTAAATACTAGTTCACTTTTACCGTAAATATATTACTTTGGAAACGAGCCCAACAAAAAAAAATTTGGATCAAGTAAAATTTGCTTCAAAATTATCTTCTCAATTACAACTTTTACCTCTTCCAAAACATTTTCATTTTCATAATGCATTGCCAAATACAATGAAACTATGCCTGTTTAGCTTCCCTACATTTTATGCATTTGTCTAGTTTGTTTTTGTGATAATGGTTTAAATATACCGGTGTCACATATGTTCGCATTAACCATTTATACTGTATAAGATATGTATTTATAGATTGTGAATGAGCATCAGCACAAACTATTTTCCGATCTTCATCGAAAATTTCACTTTGCATGCTCTCTTTACAGGCGATTAATACTGCGAACTTTTTTTTTTTAAATTTGGCATCTCCAATCCCACCCGAATCTGGAATGTCCAATTAGGGAACTATGTACAAGGCTTTCGCATATGTGACCCCTGTTGCTAAATCAGGAGAGTGAGGACAGTTCCCGGCTCTCCTCCGAAACATGCGCCTGTCAGCCACTGCTTCTTATACACTCATTGGTTGAATCCTCAAAAGCTCAGAGCGAGGGCGGAGGATACCCGAACATGAACAAGCTTACAATCTTCCTGGCGAGCGCCCGTCTGGCCAACAGGAGGCACCTAAGCAACAAACAAAGCAACTTATATTACCCTTCCTGGCAGACCTTTCTCAATTTGCATCCCTGTGGCACCATGGCCAATTGTGCGTTACTCTGAAAAAGCTGCTGACCACTGCCAGTTGGTAAGACCAGGGCTCAAACCCGTGCTGTGATAGAGCATCGCATTGCAAAGCAGAAGTGACTAACTGATTGAGCTATCCGGCAGCTCAACACTGAACTTAGAGTCGAACTAGGTTATGTCAACCGATAGTAAAACTCTGATAAGAAACCCTTTTCCAAACTGTCCTTCAACATCAATTCTTCCAACGGTGATAATTGAGGTCAGCTAAATGTATTAATTTGATTTTGATTGGCAAAACTTTGATGTTGAGGATATTTTAAAAAATTTTTCTATTGAGTCCCAGAGCAGTGACATCACATTACCATGACGCAAACATTTCAGTTCAAAACAAACCTGTATTCCATTCATGATGGTAATGCTATCTATCACTTTGCTGCTTTCTTACTTCTCGGAAGCAAAGAAATCAATCAAAATGAGAGAGAAACACTTTTGGTCAGATCATCTAGAGGCATTTACTTATCAGCAGGGTGTTTCACGTGGAGAAGTACACGCAAGCATTAAGAACAAGGTTTATAAAGTCATGGTGAGTTCAATGAAATGTCCACTCGTACACTCTGGTCAAATAAGACCACTTATGAAATCTTAATAAAGTCTAAACTCATATTTTTTCAAACTTTTATATAATATTTGTAGAGAGATTACGTCTATGCTGAAATATGGACTCTCTTTAGTGCAATAGTATGCAAGGAAAACACACAGTAAGCTTAGTTACACTGTTCTACTGTTGATATCGTAGCTCGTTCAGGTACAATTTAAGTGCTACAATGTTGAAAAATCATTTTGCTGAAAAGATGCTTACTGTGTGAGAACAAGTATTGCTCCCTGACTTATGGCTACTGGTTGAGGCAAAATATGGCACCATTTCAACCCATTTCAATCTATTTCTTTACAGTTCTAAAAGACCAGATGATTCTTTTTTTTTGTCTTTTTAGCTGTCTGTTGTAGGAATACAATGGATAATTAAAGGTTTTGACCGTTCGAACACAGACTACGAGACCCAAGCACAAGTAATTTGGCTTTTCTTTGGAACTGAGTGTTTTAAAAACATGGCAATGTGACATCTTACAAACCCTGAATCCAATGAAGTTGGGACGTTGTGTAAAACGTGAATAAAAACAGAATACAATCATTTTCAAATCTCATAAACCCACATTTTATTCACAATAGAGCAGAGACAACATATCAGATGTTTAAAAATAAATATTTTACCATTTCATGAGAAATATTAGCTCATTTTGAATTTGATGGCAGCAACACATCTCAAACAAGTTGGGACAAGGGCAACAAAAGGCTGGAAAAGTGAGTGGTACTAATAAAAAAAACAACTGAAGAAGCATTTTGAAACTATTACGGTTAGTGGCAACAGGTCAGTAACATGGCTGTGTATAAATAGAGCATTTTAGAGAGGCAGAGTCTTTCAGAAGTAAAGATGGGCAGACGTGAACCAATCTGTGAAAAATTGTGTCTAAAAATTGAGGAACAATTTCGGGAAAATGTTTCTCAATGTAAAAATGTGAAGACTTTGAATATCCCACCTCCTATAGTACATAATATCATCAAAAGATTCAGAAAATCTAGAGAAATCTCTGTGCACTAGGGACAAAGCCATAGGTCAATACTGGATGCTCGTGTCCTTTGGGCCCTCAGGCAGCACTGCATTAAAAACAGGCATGATTCTGCACTGGAGTACACTGCATGGGCTCAGGAACACTTCCAGAAATCATTGTCAGTGAACATTTTGCCGTGAATCTACAAATGCAAGCTAAGGCTTTATCATGCAAAGAAGAAGCCATACGTGAACACGATCCAGAAACGCTGCCGTCTTTTCTGGGCCAAAGTTCATTGAAAATTTACTGAGGCAGAATGGAAAGCTGCTCTGTGGTCAGATGAATCAAAATTTGAAATTCTTTTTGGGAACCGCAGACACTGTTGTGCAGTCTAAAGAGGAGAGGGATCGTCCAGCTTGTTATCAGCGTACAGGTCAAAACACTCTGCCTGATAAGGACAGTGGACTCTGGCAAGGCTGCCCTCCTGTATTTAATCCCTTCTCCACCCCACCCCCCACCCCCACCCCCCCATTCCCCTGAAAAAATACCAACGCGTTTCCTGCGTGTCGTGTCATAAACCTGATGTGTATATTATGTCTGATGTCATCAATATGGTTCTTTTCTGTAACCTTTCTGTAACCTTTAATTTTCGAAGAAGAAAGTGGAGTTGGCAGCGCGACGCACGTTGCAGCAGCCCAGAGCACTTTCTCTCCAAACGTAATTTCGTTGTTATTCTGTAACAATGACAATAAATTCATCTGAATCTGAATCTGAAAAGCCTGCATCTCTGATTGTCTGGGGTTGCATAAGGTGTGAGCAGCTTACAGATCTGGAGAGGCACTATCAATGCTGAATAATATATTGAGGTTTTACAACATATGGTCCCATCCAGACACCATGTCTTTTAGTGAAGATCTTGCATATTTCAGCAAGACAATGCTAAACTACAAACTGCATCCATCACAACAGCATGGCTTCACAGTAGAAGAGTCTGGGTGCTGAAATGGCCTGCCTGCAGTCCAGACTTTCCACCAACAGTAAACATTTGGCGCATGATAAAATGGAAAATCAGGCAAAGAAGACCCAGGACTGTTGAGCAGCTGGAATCCTACATCAGACAAGAGTAGGACAACATTCCTCTCCCAAAACTCCATCAACTGGTCTCCTCATATCCCAGACGTTTACAGACTGTTGTTAAAAGTATAGGTGATGAAACACAAATTTAAAATGAGCTAATATATATCATGAAATGGTAAAATGTCTCACTTTCAACATCTGACATGTTGTCTATGTTCCATTCTGAATAAAATATGGGTTGATGAGATTTGCACGTCATTGAATACTGTTTTTATTCACGTTTTACACAACATCCCAACTTCATTGGAATAGGGGTTTGTACTTAAGGACTCTATTATTTAGACATTGGCTCTTCAAAAAACCTTATCATACACTGCCTGGCCAAAAAAAAAGTCGCACACTCAAATATTTAGTTGGAACCCTTTGATTAGCTTTGATTACAATGCATATTTGTCTTGTCATTGTTTTGACAACTATATGCAATGCCAGAAAATTTCTTTTCGATCAGAAATGCCATGATTTTTGTCCAAGATCTTGTCTTCTCGACATAATGGTTGAACCACTCGGTGGTCTTGAGTACATCCAAATAACTTTTATTATGTTAAAGGTCAGGACTTTGTGGTGGAAAATTTGTTTGTGAAAATGATTCCTCCTGCTTGGTTTTGTCATTCATGGTTTTCTTTGCTAAATACAGGCCAATAACTTGCCCGTTCTAAAATACTGTAACATCATTTCCACCATCAGGGAATGCGTTTTCCGACATGATTTTGTAAGAAATGAATAGCGACGCACTTCATCAGTCAGGGTTAAAATGATTATTGCCATCTGAAACATATTAATAACCGCAATAATGATCCAATTTTACAATTTTTTCATTAACTTCCAAACGGTGACTTTTTTTTTGGCCGGGCAGTGTATATGAATCTGCAAAATATAGGTCCTGGATAATTTTAAGTCTCTTTGAGAACCACAATTTAAAAGTCGCATCTGCTTTTCCTGGGGCAAAGAACTAATTATCCCATACGGAAAGCAAGGTTTTCATTTGCTTACAGATGTAGCTGAGAGGAGCAAGCAAGCAAACGGAAAATGTTACCTGGCAATTTGGTAGCAGTTTCACAATCATTGTCTTTTTACTAAGTGAAAGTAGTCATCGGTTTTATTGCCAGTAACTCTCAACTTCAGGATACTCAATGGGTATTCAAATGCTTGAATTGCTCATCCATTGCGGACTTGAGCATGGAAAGGACCAAAACCAGGAACCAAAAGCCATATATTTTCAAATCCAGAGGACATATGTTGACATCACTGTAAATCCGACTTTCCCTCAAGAAAATTCTACATCTGAAACTACAAATTGTATAAAAATTGCTTTTTGGCCGACCAAGTTCCTAATCACATAAACACAGCTTTTATGGTCAAAAATCAGCAAACTGCTCATTTAAAGCTAGCTCCTTTAAAGAAAACAAAGATGGAAATCAAATGGAACACAAACAGAAAATAACATGGACTTTTGATTCTATCCAAGTATACTACCAATATGTTGCCATTATGTAAAGTGCCAGGAGGTCGTAGTTCCACTAATGCTCAATAATGCATTAGGAACATGTATCATACCATCATAAAAAATAATCCGGTACGAAAAATACGTTTTGTTGATGATTTTGGTAAAAAAGAAAAAATGTGGTTTTATTCACTGCTGCTGAGCGTTTTCTATGTCCATATTTAGTGAACCTCGATCTGGCGCTATAATTAGTATGACGTCTTCAAAGGGACTCGCGATCCAAACAAAGCCTGCTTGTGAATGGAAAACTTGGAGAGCGATTCTGATTCCTCGGAATTTTCACCGATTCCTCTGACAATGAAAATATTTTGTTTGTGCCTGGTGAAGACTGTTTAGAGGATGATTCAAATGTCCTGGAAAATTGGCAACCACCTGTTTAATTTACTCCCTAAACACAGCATAGAACAGTTCAGCTTAAGTGAGATTTGGGCCACGCGCATGCTCTTTGCAGAATATGTGGGCTAGAAGATGCACAAATCACATTAAGGGGGGGGTATAAACTCCTTTTACTTTCCTGTGGTCAAAGGCAGCTTATAGCGTGGATTCGGACAATAAACAGGAATAATTTTCACTCAGGAACATTTTAGGGTGTGCAGTGAACATTTTGTGTCAGGGTGGCGAGATTAAGAATGTAATGGCTGGTGTGCTGAGATGCCAAACGCAGCGGCTGGAATAAAAGGAAGTCTCGCAGATAGAGAGAGAGAGAGACAAATAAAATTAGAGAGAGGGACTCGCACTTCCAACGGACCTAGAACTCATCCGAGTGCAAGGAAGCAAAGCTAGCTCGACAGAACGAATAGAAAGGTAAAAATCTTGGAAACTGAGATAAAAAGAATTGGCACCAGATGGTGCCCAGAAATAGGAAAAAACTGAAAGGTTCCCTTGCTATCTAGAACTCTTCTCTATCTTTGCCATCTTTTCCTCTTTTGCAGCAAATACTTCAACAACTGTGTTACAAGAGACCTTACCGGCTAAAGTGCAAATATAACACACCCTAGCAAGAGCAGTGAGGCAGAACTAGGGCTTAAATAGAATCCGGGCAACGCCCCCAATTAATTCCAGCTGGCCCAAGAATTCGATGGTGGGCAAACCGATATCGTCCCGGACGAGTGCAACCAAGAAAGCTCTCAAAGCCTCCAAAAACCTTGACAGGACACCCCCCCCCCTCCACCTAAGGGACAGAAGTCCCCAAGAAACCCTGTGCGTCGGAACTCCGAGATTAGTGTGGGATCCAGAATATCCCAAGAGCGCTCCTTGGGATCATATCCCTCCCAGTCAACAAGGAACTGGACCCCATGACTAACACGCCTCTCGGCAAGAATGTAGCGCAGGGTGTAAACCGGCCCCCCCCAACCATTCGCGATGGCGGCGGGGGTGTGTCAGCAGGTGCCAGGACGCTAGTGCTAACTGGCTTAATCCGAGAGACATGGAATGATAGATAGATGCATAAAGATCTCGGGAGCTTTAACTGGACTGAGTGCGGAAGATCAATCCAGTCAGACCGACTCTCAGACCGACCCGATAAGATGGGGCCAAACGACGCCTTCTATCAGCGGCGGATTTGTGTTTGAGCCCCGAGCGCAACAGAGAAGAAAAGACCCTGGTCCAAACCGACCGACAACGATGAATGAAATAGTTGACCGAGGGAACCTCGGAATCATTCTGAGTCTCAGAAAACAGTGGGGGTTGGTATCCCACCTGAGCCTAAAACAGGGAAAGATGCTAAAAATCGACTCCATGAGGATGGATTATCCGCCGCCAAACATCGAAGAGTGTTTTCTAAAGACTGATTAGTACGCTCAGTCTGCTTGTTGGCCTCTTGGTGAAATCCAGAGGAGAGACTCACAGTGGCTCCCAACTGCTTGCAAAATGCACGCCAGAATTTGGCCATAACCTGAGGGCCTCGGTCTGAGATTACATCTTGCGGAAGCCCATGCAGCCCGAACACATGGTTAACCACAAGAAGGGCCGTCTACTGTGCTGAAGGTAGCGCGACAAAATGAGCAGCCTTAGAAAAACGGTCAACCACGACCAAGATGACCGTGCTGCCGTCAGATACAGGCAGCCCTGTTAAGAAGTCCAAAGCAATATGAGTCCAAGGACGCCAGGGAACAGGCAGAGGTCACTGCAGACCAGAGGGTGAGAGGTTGGACGTCTTGTTCCTGGAGCATGTGCCTCAAGCAGCAACAAATTCCCGAATGTCTCATTATACCAGGCCACCAAAAACGTCGGGCTAGGAACTGCTTGGTCCGATGGGCCCCTTGGTGCCCAGCCAAGTGGGAAGAATGTCCCCACTGGATGACCTGTGGCCTAACTGTAGGCTGGACAAACAAACAGCCAGGAGGCTCCCCCTAGGACCAGGATCAGTCTTCAAAGCCTCCTGAACAACTGCCTCAATCTCCCACTGAAGGGGTGAAACAATCTGAGCAGCCGGAATAACTGGCTCCGGGGAAGGATCGGGGTCAGAGCGGTTGTAAATCTGTGACAAGGCGTCAGGCTCAATGTTTTTAGAGCCCGGGCAATGTAAAATCAAAGCAGTTCAAGAATAATGACCACCGCGCCTGCCGGGAATTACGTCACTTGGTTTGCTGAATGTACTGGAGGTTTTTATCCCAACGAGGGCACTGGGACAAAATAGCACCCACGCCGACCTCCGTAGCATGTACCTCCACCACAAATGGGAGGGAGGGATCGGGCAAAACCAGAATGGGCTCGGAGCTAAAACGTCTCTTTAATTCCTGAAAGGCAGCATCAGCTGCTGGAGACCAAAAAACGCTGAGGAGGTATTCATTTTTGGTGAGAGCAATAATGGGAGCATCAACCGCGCTAAAATTACGGATAAACCTCCTATAAAAATTAGCAAAGCCCAGGAAGCGTTGAACCTCCTTAACACTCTGAGGAGCAGGCTGATTTCTGACCGAAGCCACCTTGTCTGAGTCCATGCGAACCGACCCCTTAGAAACAATAAAGCCCAGGAACAAGACAGTTTGGGAGTGAAAAACACATTTCTCGGATTTACCAAAAAGCCTGGCATTAAGTAGGGCCTCAAGTGCACCTCTGGCTTGCTGTTTATGCTCTGAGAGTGTTATAGAAAAAAATCTAAATGTCGTCAAGATACACACGAAGACAAATTTTTCCACTATCTCTCGGAGGACATCATTCACGAGTGCCTAAAACACCGATGGGGCGTTAACCAATCCGAACAATAAAACCAAATGTTCATAGTACCCATCTTATAAGTGTTAAATGCCGTTTTCCATTTGTCCCCCTCACTATTCAATAGTGGGCAAACCGATATCGTCCCGGATGAAAGCTCTCAAAGCCTCCAAAAACCATGACAAAGAATTCTATATTCAACCTCAGCCAATATCGATTGATGTTTGGGTACCCTGAGAAACATTAGGAAATGTAAACACGTCAAGGATATGTCCAAGTCAAGGATATTTAGACTTTAGTTTCAAGTGCTGCTAGCCATGTTATTGGCATATCCTAACAGCAGCTGTCATGTGACTGATGACCCACCTGGTTGCTAAGGCAAGAGCAGCATATGCAACCGCGATATGAAATATAAATATTAAATTCTGAACCCCCTCCCCCCTAAAATATATTGGCGCCCGCCTTTTAAAATCGTTCTGGCAAATAAAAAGCCGGAAAAGTGGAGGTTGTAGACAAAATTCTTTCCCCCTGATAGTATAGCTAGATTAAGCTCCATTAGTTTTCTCCAAAAAAGTGAAAGCATTGACTCCTTCCGCACAACGTAGACTTGAAACACTATATTGGTCAGATACTGTCAAGGTAAGTCCTCGACGTTGTTATTTTCAGCACAAATGAAAATCCCAAATCAAATGTGTGGCATTCAATCAAGCAGTAATGATATGGCCTCGTATTTTACGTGTACCTGCGCACTTATCCAGAGAAGATTAGGATCATGTGTACTTTACGCTTGTTTTGAACAAAGCAAATTCATCGCAAGAACACGGAAGCTAAAAGCTGACTTATGCCGTCAGACCCAATCATCCTAGTGTTAATGAAACTATTTCACGTTTGCAAAACTAACTGAGCAAATTCAACTTTGTTGGCTATATATAATAAGTAATTTGAAATCGAAATCACAAGGAAACCAAATGATTATTGCAAGCAGCGAACTGAAAACCACACCTACACTTAGCTCTGAGGGGCTAAGTTCTATAATGTAAGCCCCTCAGAGCTGACCAAGACTGTAAACATTAGATATGGCACTAACAGGCCCCTTTTGGCTTGATATTTGTTTGCAGAGATGCCAAGTCTTACGCATTTGGCGTAGGTCTTACGCATTTTTTAGGCTTCTTCACCTTTGTCCGTAATTATTCATTGAATGCTTAATGAGATCCTCATGTGGAATTAAAATTCTAGTGCATTGAAGTTTCCATTTCACTTGGGCAAAGGTGCACCTCATGACAAGTAACATGGAAAGCGATTATGACTCCGGACCTCCGGTGCCTCTCTTTACTCAGGGATTGGAAACAATGCATGTGTTCATGATTGTTTAAATTGTTTCAATAAATTAAGACCATTTGAAACGTTTTCATGCGATTCCATTGCTTTTAATCCCTCAGTAAAGACAAGCCTGTTAATTCCCCAGTGATAATCGATTTCCGTGTCATTAGTGGGGAAATCCACCGAAATGCACATGAAACTGATTAACTTAAAACTAAAGACTTAAATTCCGCGGGTGAATTTCTTCAGTGGGCTTTGATCCAATAATTGCTGACTACGGCACAGAAACGAGGAGAAACTCACGCCTTTGCATCTCTGTGTTTGCAATACGAAATATAAAAAATGAAAAAATATTGTTGCGCTCAAGATGTAAATTCTTTTCTTCCTGTCCATCAAAACCAGTGAATAAAACTGAGATAGAGTAATTGGTTCGCACTTGAATAAAAAAGAAAAAAAGTCTTAGCAAAAGGAGCATGAGCGTTTCAGCACATTGCTATTCTCAAAGAAGGAAAAACCACTGACAAATAATTAAGAAAGAGCAGTAGCAATCAAACAACTGACTAACAGGTGTAATGGGAGGGGCTACACCCAAGCCCAGGTAAGACTGTGGTGGACCTTAGTTGACCATGGTCAACCATGGTATTCCATTTAACAAAAAGTTTAACAAAAAACCATGGTTTGACCAGGGTTCACCACGGTTACTGGAACCAGGGTCAACCGAGGTAAACCACAGTCACGGTTCGCAGGGGTCGTTTCAGAGATATGGGATGGGCACTTGTAGCATGAAGTAGGCTATTTTTCTCTCTGTCTTTCCTGTACAAAGAGGAGACAATCTGTCCATCAGTCATACAAATATAATTGTCTAAAAATTTAAGACTAGGGGCTCTAATTTCGTAGACCAGGCGCGGCGAATGAGGGGTGCGCCGCGCCAACGGGGTGTGTCCAGGCGTATGTTGCAATTTCGTGCCCGGTGTAGCCTGGCGCAAGTACTCCTCTGTCCCACCTCTGTCCCTCCTTCCAGCGCAAGTGGGAAAGAAGGCGCGTTTGGGTATAACACAGCCGAGTCAAATATTGCTCATTGGCAAGAGAAACGATGGATAGCGTGTTCCTAATATTACAGCTTGTTGCTGCTTAAAATTTTGGGATTAACATGCATGGACAACAATGCAAGATACGTTACACATTTATTTTCAAAATGTGATCTTAACTCAGTACGAGATCATAGCAATCAGGCAGTATTCCTTTCCCCCACTAAAAACGATAAAAACCTAAGTGACAATAATAGTAGCCAAGTATAAAGCCACTTGCACACTGGACGTGAAACAAATTATTCGCAGATTGCGTTGAAAGCAGTGTTTTGTGTCCGAAATCTGACAGGGTTTTAATATATCTCCGTGTCCGACAGTCTATTATTGTTTTTAATTTCTTCAAATCTACCGGCTCTTTTAGATATTAAATGTGAATGTTTTGATAAGAGGGCTCAGTTCTTCAAGATGAGTACCGAGAATTTCAATCAATGTTTCTGGTTAAGCTCTGCTCAATAAAGTGAGTCGACATTGGCGGGAGACAATGTACAATGCCTCCTTGTCTGACAACCAAAAATAAAGAAAAAAAAGAGGACGATTAGAACAGATTGATAACGAAATAAAGAATAAAAAGAAACATTTTAACAACAGAACATCCAACGATTGCAATTAATTTATTTGCGGGTCATCTTTTTTGGATGTTCTGTTGGTTGGTGATGTATATGTATTTTTATTTTTTATTCCGTTATAAATCTGTTCTCATATCAATACTTTTATTTCTTGCTGGGTGCCGGACATGAAGTATTTTGCATTTCGCATCGGACAGTCTTGATCGTGAATGCGATAATTTATTCACACTGTCAATGGTCATGGAATTGATTTGCTCTCTGATTGCAAGCACTATTTTATCTCTGCTGTGGAAATAAAACGTGAATCTGTTCGATCCATCTGACTAATTTTCAAAAGAAAGACCGAATAAAGACTGTTGTCTATCTTCAAAAGAAGAAAACAGACAAATAAAAAGACCAAGAAAAGTCGATAGCTCTTTGCATTGACTTTGACTGTAATCAGTCGTGCAAAAAATTTGTTTCGCGTCCAGTGTGCAAGCGGCTTTACCGAGCATAGAACGCAAGCATTATATACGCACTGCCTGATGCCAAGGCAGTTTGTGGTTGGCTGAGAAAGATGTGAAGTCGTTAATTTGCATCATTGATTCAGCTGCGTTGATTAAGTCAGGTCAAGTTTCCATCACGCGTGCCAACCGCCTTTGATCTGTCATCAGGACAATCGATATAGATACTACAAAAGTACAATTTATGTGCTGATTCAGATAATTACAGCAACCACTGTTTAATGTTACTATGTACTGTATTGAAATGTGCCTGACATTCTGGAAACCTGCCTGTGAGGTTTCGGTGACGTGTGCGGTCAGCCAAATTACCACTGCACAGAAAGTGACCCAGGTCGGAGCTGGGGAGCTTTCTGCGCAACTGCAGCGATGACTTTTTCTAAGAAATTGTCACTGCGTCTTGATGAATAAGTGACACCTCCCCCTACTACGCCGCTACACCCATCTCGGCGCACGTCTGCGCACGGTGTTTCACCTCTCGAAATTACCACTGCGCGGGCTGCGCTGGACGAAATTACCACTGCGTGGGCTGCGCCACACTTCACCACCTGCGCTGCGTCATGAAATCAGAGCCCTAGAAGTACTAGCCGAGTACATAAACTTAATGGATGGTCTTAGGTAATTCATATACATGACAAACAATTCATATTCAGATAAAGAGCCATGGAAAATCAAGAAACAATCATCAATATACCTCTTGAATAGTATTATTTTATCCAGAAAAGGATTGCTATTAAAAACATATTTTTCTTCTAGAAAGCAAAGATATAAATTTACATAATCAGGGGCCATAGTTGCCCCATAGCTGTGCCACTAATCTGGAGATAATATTGTTGTTCAAACAAAAAATAGTTTTTGGTGAGTACTAACTCAGCCATCTCCACAATGAATTTAGTAGGCAGCATTGTAACCAAAGGCCTACGGATGAAATCAACAAAATTGAAGAGTGGCTCAGTGAGGCTATTATTGCAACAATTAGGTGACCAGGTGGATTGGATACATTTTTGTGAACCTTACGCAAAATATAAAAGACTGGTCTCATTGGAGTACGATTAAACAAATATTTAAATTCTTGTTCAGAAATGAAAGAGGAAGTTTACACACTGGGAGAATGACTCAATTTCCTTTCGATATTGTCTAGTAGGATCAGAGGGTTAAACTCTATAATAGGAAAGGTCTTGCAATTATCTTAAAGCCTCTTGGTCATTAAGTTTTTTAGGCATAATTACTAGCCCACCTCCTTCATCTGCTGGTTTCACCACAATGTTTTAATCTTTACATAGCTTGTCCAAAGCCTCTTTTTCAGATAGTGTCATATTAGTCATGCCATTTTTAGGAGGAGGATTGTTAAAAAGCTGATCAACATCTTGTTCTACAAGCTGACAAATAGTATCCAATGAAGGGTTAAAGATAGGGGGAGTAGAAAGTACTTCTAGGTTTAAATTTCTCTCAACCATGCTTGTTAGATCCATCAGATAGGGTGGTTGGATTGTGTTCTTATGGTAACTTTTAAATCTCAGGTTACGGAAAAATTATAACAATTCTATTTTAGTGACAAAAGAATCAGCAGGTTTACAGGGCACAAAACTTTAACACTTATTTAAAAGGCTTACTTCATCTGGATGTATACTCAAAGGCAACGAAAACGCAACACTGGTTTCTTTTTGCTCAGGACCTGAGTAGTCCAATTTGAGTTCTTAAGTGACTATTGGGATCACAATGTGTACCACGTTATACATGAATGATCATCATGTAACTCGACAGTGTGAGTTGGACTCTCATTAATCCATATTGAGTACAACATATGGGATTAGGAGTTGTGCAAGTACAGTGGTTGAAATGAAGGAGGGGTTGTCTTCCCTATAAAAAGGCATGGTAAAAGCCACACAAAAAACATTTTTAAGTGTAATAATGCCATGTCTGGCAACTGAACAACAGAACAGGGCCCTGGGTGCTAGAGGCGGGAGTAAGTGCCCGGCAAGTGGCTCACCGTTTTGGGTGTAGTACGTCCAGCATTAGTACGTTTTGGGTGTAGAACGTCCAACTGGGACGAGGTCTTTCATCAAGAGTACCCAGACCTCAAACCAGGCAGTAACTCCAGAATGCACTACAGGCAGAGTGGCAACAACTTCTCCAAGACAACCTAAGACGCCTAGTCAGTGAATTTAAAAGCCTGTTTCCTAAAGGGATGAATGAAGATATAAACTACTCATTTTTTTATAGATCTAATCATGTGTTTTGTGGTTATGTACTATATAACTAAGTGTATTTTAATACTACTATGTTTGGCCCGTTTTAAATGGAATAATTGCTTCCACTTACCTGGGCTTGGGTGTAGCCCCTCCCATGACATCTGTTTGTTAATTGTTTGTGTAATGGTTCTGCCTATTCTGTGTGCTGTCTCGTCATTGTGCTAACTACTTTTACATTTGTGCTTGTGTGTTTTCTCCCGTGCCTCACTCTCTCGACTAATTTTTCAGCTTTTTCCTCGCCGTCAGAGGATTGATTCACACTTGCCCAAACTTCTGTGATGTTGTTTGACACCCTTCATCATGCCTGCGTCTAGTTGTCCAATCATGTTACCTCATTCAGAATCAGCTGTGGTATTTCATTCATTACTTTCACCTGTGCTTAATTCTGGGTCTCGCTAAACTCTGAGTGAATGTGTTCTCTGATAGGATCGTTCCAAATCCGTTCTAACCAGCACTTATTTGAAGGTGGTTGTTTACATTTTGTCTTGTTGTATTAACCTTAATTAACTCATTAGCATGTGCGAGCGTTTCTATCTTTCGTCATTTCTTCCTAAGCTTCCCTTGTTTAACTACGTTTACGCTGTGCTTTCCTTCGCTTCTCTCATGGTGCTTTATAGTCGTCACGTTTAGATTACCTTAATCTAAACCGTCAATAGTTAGATTGTCTCAGCATCTTGTCTCGAATCATTATTGTCAACCCAGTTCTCGTGAATCTGTTGATCTATTCCCATGTGTTTCTGCTTCCTTCCGAGATTGCCTTCCAAGCCCCCGCCTCCTTTCGTGTGTGTATCTGCAGGCAGAAGAGAAGAAATCCTCAGACGGAACTTTGTTGGCTATGCACTAAAGTGTAACAGCTCAGCTCCTGTGCCCTCCCAAGTATTTCCTCTGTGCGATTCTCCAGCCCTGTGCATTTTGTTGCGCCCACGTCTTGTCTCTCTGTTGTCTAAGTCTCCCAGTGTTTCCCTCAGTAAATTAGATTAAGTTTTTGTTTTCTAGTTCAGCCACTCTTAGTTTCTCCCATTCGTTCAGTGCATGTGCACGGTGTAAATTCTGGCCTGCTTCCCTAACTTTCTCATTTAGTGTTTTGGTGTTTAATAAACACTTGTTCTTGCATATGGTGTTTTTCTCCCCTCCCCTGACCACTTCCTGACAGTTTGATTGCTACTGCTCTTTCTTAATTGTTTGTCGGTGGTTTTTCCTCCATGAGCATTGAGAGTCTCAATGTGCTGAAACGTCTGCTCAGGCTCCTTATTAAAGTTGGTCCTTTTGCAAAGACATTTTGTCTTTTTTATTCAGAGTGCGAACCAATTACTCTCTCTTGCAATATTAAATAATTCTCAGTCAATTAGTGGGCCAACTTAAATAATATCAACTAGTGCCTTTTCTATATTTCTCCAATCACATTACTCTTTCCTTTTAGCTTGTGTTGGTGTGAGCGCTTTTCGTTTGTAGGGAAGCACAGACAGAATGAAGTCAACCTCATTTGGGCCAACAAAGTCTGATCAGATATTGAGAAAAATTATTACCGCAGACTCAAGTCTGATCAAATTAAACAATGGCTGCCATTATATCTACGAGTCCCTTCGCATACATCATCACTCTAAGACTTTCGAGGATTTCCGAAGATGTTTCTTGGAAGATTTGGACTTCAAATAAAATACCAATTTCTCCAAAACGATGATGATTGATTCCTGTCAAGTAACTAACATCCCCAATAGCAGTCGGGTCTTGCCCAGATCCGGTGTCAAGCCGACACTGCTGGCACGGCAAGTTGTATGTTGACTGGATGTGGCAATGGTGGCATGCCACATGTGGGCCGATTGTGTCTGCAGCTCCGGCAAACCAGATCTGGGCTACTGAAGGGCCATTGTTCTTGCTGTGTGAGGGCCAGGCCAATAATGCTACATACTGTAGGATGAATAGCACATAGTGAGTTGTTTGAATGTATAAAACAATTTTTTTTTCAGCCTCCTGGCACTTTAAACATAGGTACTGTTGGTTTCACGACAATACGAGGATAAATTATAGTAAACAGTTGTTAGTGTGGTTAGCCATGTACAATCTGCTTTTTGGAGTTACTTGACCATATGTGTCCCGCTGTGTGGCTGTAAATATGTTACTCTGAAATGAATGAACATGCCATCTGGTGGAGTGAACCGTTCATGCTAGCAAAGCTGAGGGTATAATTTTAAGAGCAATATTCATTGGTGAGAACGTTGGTCTTGTTGATCCTCCAGTTGATGGTGCAGCTCAGCCAAAGTCATTGTCTTCACCCCTGTATTTGTGAGACACAGACAAATATCAAGCATCACATTGTGTCATGCAATGATAACAAAGCCATTGAAGCAATTTCCAAACACAGCTTGTTTCCACCAGAGGAAGCCAGAATTTTAAATATTAGAGAACTATATACCTCTTATCATTAATCAATATAAATCTGAAAGCAATGCAAAAAAATTATTTTAAAAGTTCAAATTTTTTATTGACTCTTCTCCATGCATGTTCCAACGTTGATGCCTGCAGTACATTCTAAATAGTTGGGACCAAGGGCGTAATAATGGTGTTGACATTTGTGGGGACATAATTTGCCTCCCATGCCTCCCTATGTCATGACCTGACCTACTCAAAATACAGCCTCATCAATCAGCAATACAGTGTGTTGCTTAATTTCCACATGAAATATACCTGTCTGCCTGATGGAGACTAATCTGCAGAGCTGCTGTGTTGTGGCTGTAAAACAAAATTTATGATCAAGAAACACTACCTATTTTTGTCTCTTGTTGCATAATAATAATAATAATAATAATAATAATAATACATTTTATGCTGGCTGGCTGGCTGTTTAGTGCATTAATAATACATTGTCCTTCTATATTATTATTCATCTAACCATTCCATCAAAGCCCTATTAGGAGTTTTATGGGGGGACGTGGGGTAAAAATGCATTCAGATGCATCAACATGCATTGTGGAGATGGCAGTCACGTGACAACTGTCACAACTCACAACAGTGCGTGCGTGAAGATCTACCCTTCTCACGTTCTGTTCTCTCGTCCGAATAGGGCTAAAGATGAGCAGATTCTAAAAATTATGTAAAGATTTTCTGTTATTTCACTCCACTCTAAGAGACTTTTAGCATGATTAATCTGTTTCAGAAGAATCCGGGTCAGACTGCAACGCACCACCCCCCCGCCCTCCAAAACGACAAGCATGGGAATGGGAAGCCCGGAAGTTATTAGGCTACTGCATGTTGAGGTTTATGCTGTGCTACTGGAAAAACAATGAAATCAATGAAAACAATGAAGTGCTTGGAAGAGAAAATGCGTCGCGGCCTGAACAGGTTTTTACAAAACTATTTTGTGTGAGTAACTTACCATTGACTGGGTGAAATAATGTCTAATGTCCGCCTTTTTTCTTTTCCTGCCCGAGTCAGACATGATTCCCAGAGCCAGCGACAGTAGATGCTGTTATTACGCTGTTATTTTTTATTTTCACCGCGTAGCCGACCAACTTACCAATGACAACCCAGTCATGATGATGGATACAGGAAGGGGAGCCAATCACAGATAGCAAGGCTGTCCCCACCAATGACACGTCGTCTTTGAGAGGCGGAACTAAGGAGGGGAAAATTAACCTTTTGTGTCCCGAATGCCGTGCAATGCCCTATTCAAAATTGGTATGGTAGACATTTTAAACACATCAAAATATTGGTATGGACACGTCCATAGCGTCCATACGCATTTTTACGCCCATGTTTGGGACAAGGGCAATGTCACACATGGATGTTTGACCAGTGTTAAAAACTAATCTTTTTGGAACATTCCACTGGTAACCACATTAATGGGTATCAGGTGACGAAATGGTGACTGACTATAAAATCAGCATATCTCAGCTCACTTACCAGCTGCTAAGTGGTTGTATCCTTACTTTGTTTGCTTGCATATTTTCACTACTCCTGACACACATAAAGGACGTGAGGAGGGATTCTTGGACAGAGTAAGCCATAAGCTCATTCCAATCACTTATTTTTCTCTGCTTTTACTTCATTGTACTCGCTCCAGAAATCAAGTGAAGTCCATTGTCATTACAAAGATTATGATCCAGTAATGGTGTTACGACTCGGCTCAAAAGCCGTAACAAGGAGGGAGATGCACACTGATGCATTTAAAAAGCCAAAAATCAACTGGGGTATGAAAGTTAGTATCATCAGTATGTAAGTGAGTGGACGTGTGCAAAGAGTACTGAAGCAGTGTTGCATGTAATCCAACCAAAAAAACAAAGTCAAAATGGAGAGAGAGTCACAAAACATGGCAAATGGGCTTTTTTTATTAGCTCAGCAAACAAGCCACAGGTGCTCTCTATTGTACCAATGAGCCCTGGCTCCGCCCACCAGGCACCTGCAAAATGGCCTCAACTGCAAGCAGAGTAGGGGCCGTAACACCTCCCCCCATAAAAACATGGTCCCAAAAGGATCCATGTATACATTAATGCACACATGATCCAAGGCCCCTGCTCATCTGGCCCCTCCTGCCAGCTCAGCTGCTGGTACTTGAACGCAAAACTACCAAAAAGAGACGAGACCAGTATAACAAATCAGACCAAACTGCATTCTTTAAAAATGTCCAAACATTACAACTCACATGGCATCGCTCAACCAATTTGTTAAATGCATTATATAGCAGTCCCAAGGCGCTTTCTGGCTCTGTGGAACCAACCGGAATGGAGCATTTACCATTAGAATGCAGGAAGAGGCAAAGTTTTAGCCTCAAGTGGAGCTTCCCCAATAACTAAAAACTCACCCCTAGTCTTCATGCAGGTACTTGTGGTGGGTACTTATGCACTGAAGCCCACTGGGCAGAAGAGCGACCAGCAAACTGGCAACCCTTCAGACACCATGGATGTGCCCCCGAGACAAATGCTACAATCCACGTTCACTGCAACACTACAAAAAATAAAAAACCAACGAAACCCAAAAGGGTAACGCTGCTACAGCCTACCAGGGGACAACTCCAAAACAAAGTACCAAGCGGTAAATACTCCTCTTCCCTTGGACCACTGGCCATCAGGACAAAATTGGAAGCTTAAAATCATTCTCCTCACGAAGCAAGAACCAATCAAAATACAATACATGCATACAGTGCATCTCCAAAGGAACCATTTCCAGGTAACCGACAACACATAGCTAGAATTTAAACATGCCCACAGCACACCTGAAATCATTTCCCTAATTATCTGCTCCCCTGACAAAACGTGCCATGCCAAATCAAGGAAGCCAATAGGTTAAATGCAAGCATGATTATCACCACTATAGCAAAAGTCACAACAGAACAAATCTGGATCTGCAAAAAACTGAATTCTCTAGCTAGACTGACAAAGACAAAATCCATTGCAGGGACAGGGGAAAAAGGGACACTCCGCTTTCCATGGATGGCCTAAGACATGAACAAAACACAGCACTCCATGCAAAGCTTAGAGCAAAAACCATCTATATACGGCAAGCAACAAAATCCAGATCTGGAACACCCCAAACCTAACCCCATGGAAAGCACACAGTCCAGTACCTGGACAAACAAAAGCAATCCATCAGGTGAGCAACAAAGCCCAGATCATGGACAGAACAATGCAAGTCTAGATGGTCAACAAAAATGTGAAAAATTCAGGACAAAGGAGTACGAAGTTAAACTCTAGATCTGACGACACAAAGCTAGCCCACGTGGCTAGCGAACGAATTCCGGACAGCACAAAGCTAGCCCACGTGGCTAGCGAACGAATTCCGGACGGCACAAAGCTAGCCAACGTGGCTAGCGAACGAATTCCGGACGGCACAAAGCTAGCCCACGTGGCTAGCGAACGAATTCCGGACGGCACAAAGCTTGCCCACGTGGCTAGCGAACGAATTCCGGACGGCACAAAGCTTGCCCACGTGGCTAGCGAACGAATTCCGGACAGCACAAAGCTTGCCCACATGGCGAACGAATTCCGGACGACACAAAGCTAGCCCACATGGCTAGCGAACGAATTCCAGACGACACAAAGCTAGCCCACGTGGCTAGTGAACGATTTCCAGACGACACAAAGCTAGCCCACGTGGCTAGCAAACAAAATCCGGACGACACAAAGCTAGCCCATGTGGCTAGCGAACGAAATCAAGATCTAGAGGACTCGGTCTCATTTCTTGTTTAAATGAGGACAGCAAAACACACCACATGTCCAGCAAAAAAAAATTTCAATCAAAAGTTAGAATACACAAAAGAATCAGGGCAATGCTGTTACACTGTTACAAATTCCAAAATGACAGCTTTAAACCAAGATCATTGGCCACAAGATCCAAATTAGTAACCAAATCACCAGTTTCCAATTAGGTACACATGCAATACTAAAGCATACATGGCAACCAAAGAAATCAGTCAAAATGCAATGACCAGTTAACAGTACTGCACAACTATGTAACAAGCTTAAGCTTGATGTATAAAACCAAACACACGCTATAGACACATCAACAAGCCTTAAAAGGCAGACCAGTTGCTGATTCTGGACAACTAAGGCAGTCTACAAATGGCAAACAAAGTCTCAAATCACAGACAACTCCACAAGCCTCAAATAGCATACAGCCAAAGTCCAGATCATGGTTAGCACAAACTCTGGTGCAAAAACAAGCACCAAAAAGCCAGGTCATGGAGACAAAGCAATGCAACACATGCAGTAATGCAACACATGCAGTAATCCTCACAATCAATCAAATACTGCTCCTCCCGGACGAGCCACCCAATTGTTACGACTCGGCTCAAAAGCCGTAACAAGGAGGGAGATGCACACTGATGCATTTAAAAAGCCAAAAAATCAATTTATTTTGCAGAATTGAACTTAACAACAAGACTATGCAAATATGGGGTATGAAAGTCAGTATCATCAGTAATGTAAGTGAGTGGATGTATGCAAAGAGTACTGAAGCAGTGTTGCATGTAATCCAACCAAAAAACAAAGTCAAAATGGAGAGAGAGATTCAAAACATGGCAAATGGGCTTTTTTTATTAGCTCAGCAAACAAGCCACAGGTGCTCTCTATTGTACCGCCCACCAGGCACCTGCAAAATGGCCTCAACTGCAAGCAGAGTAGGGGCCGTAACAAATGGGTAAGCGAAAATTACAATCAAACAACAAATCACTGGCAATGTATCTTTCCTTTTCTGAACCCTAATCATCAGTTGTTGAATCAATGTCATCGGCCAGATGCTGATATGCTGGTTTGTCCACCATCTTCCCCTCCCTGACCAGCAGAAAGTCTCCGTTCAACATTCAGAGGATGACAGACAGGGGGTATGATGCTGCCCAATCACAGAATTCATCACCTACGAAATGAAGTCTATGCCAAAGTATTCATTTACAGCAGGGAAAATAATTTTTGAAAGTGTCAACATTTTTCTCACTAAATATATTTCTAATGGGGCTATTGACGTGAAATTTTCACCAGATGTTGCTAACAACCCAAGTGATCCACATATACTTGGAAATGAAAAAAAATAAGTCCATAAATGATGTGTCATAAAGTGAAATGACGCAGGGAATAAGTATTGAACCTTTGAAGAAAATGATGTGCAAAAAGGCATGGAAAGCCCATAAACCAGCTGAAATCTGTCGGAATTTAAAAAGCAACCCTGACCCCCATCAGTGCAAATTAATATAAGCTGGTTTCATCCTAATTGATGGACTATAAAAAGGTTTCTCATTACCAAGGTGTCAAACACAAAGCATCTCATGATGGATCAAAGCAAAGAGCTCTCTCAAGACCTTCACAACCTTATTGTTGCAAAACATACTGATGATCTTGGTTACAGATGTATTTCTAAACTTCTGAATGTTCCAGTGAGCACCGTTGGGGCCATAATCCAGAAGTGGAAAGAACATCATTTCACCATAAACTGGCCACAACCAGGTGCTCCTTGCTAGATTTCTGACAGCAGTTAAAAGAATAATCAAAGGAGTTGTCCAAGAGCTAAGGACCAGCCGTGGAGAGCTTCAGAAACACTTGGAATTAGCAGGTACATTTGTTTCAAAGAAAACAAAAAGTAATACACTCAACCGCAATGGCCTCTATACTGCTAGCTGGGCAAGACTCCATTGCTGAACAAAAAGCATGTCGAAGCTCATTTAGAGTTTGCTGCACAACATTTGGACAAGCCTATGAAATACTGGGAGAATATAATCTGGTCAAATGGGACCAAAATGTAACTCTTTGGATGTCAAAGCACACGCCATGTTTAAAAGACAAATGATGCTGCTTATCACCCCAAAAACATCATACCAGCAGTGAAGTTCGGAGGTTGGAACATCATGGTGTGGGGTTGTTTTCCAGCATATGGAACTGGCAGACTTCATGTAATTTAAGGAGGGATAAATGGAGAAATTTATCAAGACATTGATAAGAATCTGCTGCCATCTACTAGGATGCTGAAGATGAAACGAGGGTGGGCATTTCAGCAAGACAATGATCCCAAACACACTACCAAGGAAACTCTCAATTGGTTTCAGAGAAAGAAAATAAAGCTGTTAGAATAGAATTGCCTAGTCAATCACCTGACTTGAATCCAGTTGAAAATCTGTAGAAAGAACTGAAGATCAGAGTTCATAGAAGAGGCCCCAGAACCTTCAAGATTTGAGGACAGTTTGTGAGGAGGAATTGGCCAAAATTACACCTGGGCAATGCATACAACTAGCTCTTCCACACAGGAGGCGTCTTGAAGCTGTCATTACCAACAAAGGCTTTTCTACTAAGGATTAAATAAATATCTGAAAGTGTGTTCAATACTTTTTCCCAGTGTCATTCCACTTTATTACACATAACTAAATTTCTGGACTTATTTGTTTTGATTTCTTTGTAAGTGTGGATTACTTGGGTTGTTACCGACATCTTATGAAAATTTCAGATCAATAGCCTCATTAGAAATACACTGCCCGACCAAAAAAAAAAAAGTCACCATTTGGAAATTAATAAATTCTATAAATTAATCATTATTGCAGTTATTAATATGTTTCAGCTGGCAGTAATAATTTTAATCCTGATTGATGAAGCACGTCGCTACTCATTTCTTAAAAAATCATGTCGGAAGACACATCCCTTGATGGTGGAAAAGATGTTACTGTATTTCAGGGCGAGCAAGTCATAGGCCTGTATTTAGCAAAGAAAACCATGAATGACAAAAACAAGTATGAGGAATCATTTTCACAAACAAATTTGCTACCACAAAGTCCTGACCTTAAATACATTAAAATTATTGGGATGTGCTCAAGAGAGACCACCGAGTGGTTCAACCATTATGTCGAGAAGACAAGATCTCGGCCAAAAATTATGGCATTTCTGATCGAAAATAAATGTTCTGGCATTGCATATAGTTGTCAAAACAATGACAAGACGAATATGCACTGTAATCAAAGCTACAGGGGTTCCAACTAAATATTTGAGTGTGACTTTTTTTTTTGGCCGGGCACTGTAAAATGTTCGTGTTCAAAACTTATTTTTCCCGCGGTATTTTTGGTCGACTAAGCATGTGAAGCGTAAACTAGTCTCTCCTGATTTACATGTATTTGTATGGTATTTGAACTTTATTTAGAAATGCAGTTCAAATTTACGTCATTGGCTGCCACTGGACAGAGGCTGACAGTGGCTGAGCATGTTCGATTTCTTCCTACCAAGCATTACCATTTGATACTCTTTGTTGCATTATAATGCAGTGAAATGCTCTGAATGTAGAGGGGATTGTGGGTTCACGTTGACTGTCTAGCTGGCTTTGCCTGGTCGCAAAAATATTGGATGATGATGGATTGAAATGAATAGAGATAAGAGAATAGCAATTATTTCCGAGCTACCAAGGTAGCTTGTCAGCCGGCTTGGTGCCTTGTTAGAAAGCTAGGTCAGCAACCATTTTCTACGTTTGTTGATTATTGTTGTCATCTGCAACTTTATGAATGACTTCTTTTATCGATGCTTTATGATGACGCTTTGTGATACTTTGTATCTCTATTTTTCTTGTGAGTGCTGACAGAAGACTGGCTATTGAGATACCAGACCTATCGTATAATGAACCAATGCTTTTGGGTGAAGGTGGGGTGAAGTCTTTTTATTTTCTGTATACCCTGGCCATTACTGTTTCACTCTGAGGAAGATGTTGGTATGTTGAAATGGTAGTCTTTTTTTTTGCACTATATGAAAAATTTTTGTGTGCTCCAGTTCATCCTGGGTTTACTCAAAAGAAGTGGCCCAGCCCAATTCCAAAATAGTTGGGACAAAGTGTAAATTGTGAATTAAATCAAAATGCAATGACTTTCAGATCACATGAGCCAATGTTATTTACTATAGAACATAGATAACTTTTCAAATGTTGAAAATTAGACATTTTACATTCTTATCCACAAAATGAGCTTATTTCAAATTTTCTGGCTGCAACGGGTCTCAAAAAAGTTGGGACACTGGCAAAAAAGGCTGAATAATCAATTAATAGAAAATCAACTGAAGGAAGATTTAACAAGTAATTAATTTAGCTGGCATTAGGTGTGTAACATTATTGACTATTAAAGGGATGTCTTAGAGAGGCTGAGTCTCTGAGAAGTAAAGATGGCCTGAGGCTCTCCAACCTGTGAAGGCTTGCATAAAAAAATTGTGGAATACTTTAACAATTCTCTTCAACGTCAAATCGCAAAGGCTTTGAAGGTCTCAACAGTGACAGTGCATTACATCATCAAAAGATTCAGAGAAACTCGAAAAATCTCTGTGCGTAAGGAAAAAGGCTTAAGACATTTACTGGATGCCTGTGATCTTCGGGCCCTCAGACGCCACTGCATCACTCACCGGCATGATTCTGTCAGTGACATTACTAAATGGGCCCAGGAATACTTCAATAAACCAGTGTCCATAAACAAAGTCCACCGTGCCATTCACAGATGCCACCCATAACTCTGTCATGCAAAAAATAAGCCATTGTTTGGCATGATTCAGAAACACCGCTGTGTTCTGTAGGCCTCATTTAAAATGGACTGTAGCAAAGCAGCTAAGTGTCCTGTGGTGAGGCGAGTCCAAATTTGACATTCTTGTTGGAAATCATGGGCGTTGTGTCTTCCGGGCTAAAGAGGAGAAAGACCACCCCTCCTGTTTTCAGCGTTCAATTCAAAAGCCAGCATCTCTGATGGTATGGGGATGCATTAGCGCATTGGGTGTGGGACACTTGATTGTTTTAAAAAGCACCATGAATGCTGAAAGGTATATAAAGGTTTTAGCGCAACATATGCTCCCCTCCAGAAGACATCTATTCCAAGGAAGGCCTTGTGTATTTCAGCAGGACAATGCAAAGCCACATACTGCAGCTATTACAACAGCATGGCTTCGTAGTAATAGAGTCCGTGTGCTCAACTGGCCTGCCTGCAGTCCTGATCTTTCTCCTATTGATAACATTTGGCGCATATTTAAACAAAAAGTCCGTCAAAGGAGACCCAAAACTGTCCAGCAACTGGAAGCCTGTATTAAGCAAGAGTGGGAATTAAATTCCAATGGCTAAACTCAAGAAACTTGTCTCCTCAATGCCCAGAAATGAAGTGGAGTGACAGCATGAGGATGCCTTACCATCGAACAAGGAACAGCTCAAGACTCTGTTCCAGCGAATGTGGAATGGAAAAGAGCAGGATATTTGCACCAAACTTGTTGACAGTATGCCAAGCGGACTACAAGCAGTGATTGCGGCAAAAAAAAAAAAAGCAGGCCAAAATGTGCTGAATATTGCCACAAACTTTCATTGCTTATTGTTAACAAATAATTCTTGGGTTGGTAAAAAACCCAATGTGGTACCAGAACTAAAGGGTTAATTTGTGAAGTTCAATTTTGTTACCAAATAAAGAAGGAAGTGACTAGTGTATACAATTCGTGATTTTTTTTGTGTTTCTAGTTTGTAATTTTCTTCATTCTTCAACTTTTTATTGCGTGTACAAATAATTTTTGGGGTGACTGTAATTCATATGGTTTTTAATATTCCTGCAGTCTGACTACGCCATGCAGCGCAACCAAACAACCTAAGGTTTGGCACACCGGTCATTTTCGGTCCTCAGTTTCAGGCCGTCTTCTCCTTTGCTTCTACCCAGCACCACAATCTTCATTTCTCGAAATTACAGATTTATTAGCTCCCTCTCGTACTGGGGTGTTCTCTTTGCCCATGTTGCCCATTATTAGTCAGAGGTCACATCCTATTGTTGTGATTCTGCCTCATGTGGTTGTTTGTGTTTGTATGTTTTTTCTCTCGTGTCTCTCTTGATTTGTTTTTCAGCTCCTTCCCCGCGGTCTGACCATTGAATCCTTCTTGCCCTGACTCCTGTGATGTCGTGTGACAGCCTTCAGCATGCCTGAGCCTCGTTGTCCAATCACGTTTCCTCTTTTAGTTTCGGCTCCGGTATTTCATTCATTGCTTCCACCTGTGCTTAATTCTGGGTCTTGCAAAACTCTGTGTGTAAGCGTTCTCTGATAGGGTCATAACTAACCCGTACTAACCAGCACTTATTTAAGGGTGTGTAAATATTTTGTCACGTAGTATTAACCTTTATTAACTCATTAGCAAATGCGAGTGTTTCAAGCCTTTGTATATTCCTTCCTAAGCTTTCCCTGACTAACTGCGTTTTAAAGCTATGCTTTCCTTTGCTTACTCGTCACGTTTAGATTACCTTAATCCAAACTGCCAAGATTACTTGATCGTCTCAGCATCTTGTCTCGAGTCATTATGGTTAACCCGGTCCTTGTGAAATTGTTAATTAATCCCATGTGTTTCTGTTTCCACAAGAGATTGCCTTCCGTTTCCCTGCCTCCTCCCATGTGTACTTAAGCAGGGAAGATCGAAGAGACCTTCAGACAGGACTTTGTTGCGTTGGTTTCCTGAGTTTTCCCTTTTATGATTCCCTAGCCTCGTGTGTCCCTGCACCCACGTCTTGTCTGCCCTTTGTCTAAGTCTCCCAGTACTCCCGTCAGTTTAGTTAGTTCCAGTTTTTGTTTCCTTAGTCTAGCCTCTCTAGGAGTGTGTGCTTCTGTTTCCCTCTGCCTTGGGAAGTGTATTTTAGTTCTCCCAGCTGTTCAGTGCATGTGAAAGGTGCTTTGTTTCTGGCCTGTCTGCCATCTTTTCCCAAGTGTTGTGTTCAACAAACACTTCTGGATCCTGCATCTGGTGTCCCTCCTGCCTATTTCTTTAACACCTATTGCCAGACAAATTGGTTCTTACTTTTTTCTGCTGTTCATTTTAAGTTTGAGCCTGCTAGCAACTCCCTTGTTTTGAATAATGTTGCCATAATGTTCTCTGTTGAATGTACAAACATTTGTATTAAATACATTGCTGTGTGATGATTTTATTGTACATGTTATTTTATATTGATCATATTTCAATGATGATGTGATGTGTTTCTGTTGTTAAGCCTTTTTTATTGAAGGACTTGAGCCTTGTTTATTGAAACTGAATGCTGATCTTATGGCCAAACCAATCACATTTTGTATCAGAATTTGCTGCACTCAGTACCTGTTCCTGTATGTCAGAGATGGGGGTAGCACTGTCCACAACCTGCAATGTGGCTGCAGCTAGGTCCATCAGAAGAGGGTTAGGAGGGCAGCATCCATCAGGATGGGTTGACCTCCAGTATCCCTCAAGGTAATGGGCAATATGCTCGCATGCATCATCCAACTGGTTCTCATCAAGTATTACATCATATATTTCCTAAGGAAAGGGTGAACTGAAATTAGCCTCAAGCAGTTCCATTCATGTTGCATAAATTTACTTAGTGCCATTAAAAAAACGCAACACCTGATGAAGTATGTTCAGAATTTGTTGCAAATGAAAGAATCAAACAATTGTTGTTGCTTTTTCCAGTGAGATACGAGTGGAAATAAAGAAAACTGCGTGGTGCTGTAATCCTTATATGCACCTCCTGATGTGTGCAGTGGCACTTGGCTTGTTCTTTTGGGTGTGGCCTACATAGCCTACATAAGGCCAACCTTAAAAAAAAGAAAAATGCTACGGCATCAAGAAAATGGAATAGCTTATAACATACAAAAGAGAAAAAGAGCCATTAGCATGTTTCAGGCAGGTCTCAGCCACTGAGATGTGGCACGTCATCTACTCTGTCACCACTCGACAATGAGTCGGCTGTCTGTCTGAGAATGGAAAACAGGCACTGTCGCTGACGAAACCCACGTAGAGCAGCCACGAGTGACAACAGTAGCTCAGGAGCCCTACATCTGGTTGCAGCCTGTACATGACAGATTCCTGACAGCAACACAAACTGATCATGAGATGATCAGGTCCCAGATCCCTGCGGATGAGCGCAAGTACCATTCAATGCTGTCTATGTGAGCAACACATGCGTGCACACGGCCCCTACAGAAGCCCATTTTTTGCCTATGTGTAAAAGCAATAAAAATCAATTGATTCTTTAATTTGCGACAAATACAGTACATACTTCATTGTTGTGTTTTTAATGGTGCTAAATATACATACATAATCTCAGACAGAAATCATTTGTGATAATGCTGGAAGCACACCAAAGCTTTAACTTTGAAATAGCTTTACTACCAAGCATCCCCACAGGTGATAAGCCACATTTGAATGGAAGAAAAAAAAAACTCAGGGAAAACTGCTGGGTCCAATTACTGGGTCCAAGCAACATGAGGCAATTTCCAGTATTGAAGCAGTGAAGACACATTTGTATGCATTTTTGAAGCATTTTCCAGTCCATGGCACATAATTGCACTATGTATGCCTTGCTCTGCAAGCTTCATGTGGAATGGTCACTGCAATGCCAAATACCAGATGTTACCTGATTGATTAATAGCAGCCATATACCTACATATTTCTTTTAGTCATTGGAAGGACTATTGGAAGCTATTTCAGAGATAAAGTAGGCAAAATTAGAACCATTTTAGTAAAAAAAAAAATTAAAAAGATAAAGGCAGTTTTACATTTTTGCTTCAACAAGCACCATATTTGGCCCTGATTGTGACCAAATTTTGTACACTTCAGGTCCTTGTTCTAAACATACAAATTCATGAGTTTTGTGATGATTGGATATTGCCTTTTGGAGTTACACCTCTCAACAAATCAACATAATCCATGCCCACAAACCTAATTTGCAATATTATTATTAATAAGCAATATTATTTATGCTGGGATTTAAGATCTTTGTGTGAAGAGTCTGTCTCCTAAATTTTGAGCAAATTGATTGATTTTAAAAATTTCTAAAAAAAATTCTAAATGGCAGAAAATCCCATAAGTTAAATCATTTTGATCCAAGAGGCTTCATTTAGCTGGTTCTATTCCTGATTTTGACTGATCACAGCAAACGTGAGTTCCTCAGGTCTGCTATGAAACTGAATCCCCCCAAGCTCGATAATCTCCAGTTTTCCACCGATTGAAATTCACCCCCTGTCCTACCATCCTGGGCTGAAAAATGTCAAGCCTGACGCGCAGAGATGGTCGTCCGCAATGCACAGAGTCTAGGCCCTGCTCCCAGAGCCTGCCCTGAGACATATCTCTCCATGCACTCTAATTGGCTCCCTTGCATGTCTGAAGTGGGGTCACTCCTCCCGCCTCACTGGACATCCCCGAGCAAAAAGAATGGCAGCCGTCATCAGCTAACGCTTTTGATGGGAAAACATGATGGAAGATGGCAAGGATTTTTTGAAGCCTGTCCAATCTGCGTCACACCTAAACCCTCCAATGGTTGACCTGTAGGGCCTCTACATCATCTACCTGTCTCCCAGTGCCCTTGGTCCCACATAGCATTAGATTTTGTAACTGGTCTCCCTCTCTCATATGGGAAGACTGTCATCCTGACTATTGTAGACCAGTTTTCTAAAGCTGTTCATCTTATCACACTTCCGAAGCTTCCTTGTGCTTAGGAAACAGCTGAAATTGTAATAGTTCAAGTCTTCAAAGTGCGCAATCTCTCATTGGACATCGCCTCCAACAACAGTCACCAATTCACTGCCAACTTTTATTAATAACAGGGGGCCCTTGTTAGCCTGTCCTCTAGCTATCATCCCCAATCTAATGGCCAGACAGAGGGGGCTAAGTGATTGAGGGAGACTGTGCCGGCTGCCTCACCTCCTCAGGGCCCGCCTCCTGGAGTTAGTTTCTACCATGGGTAGAATAGCCCATTAACTCTCTCCTATCCTCATCCGCAGGACTCTTCTGCTTCCAGTGCTATCACGGTTACCAACCCCTGCTGTTCCTGGCCCACTGCAAAGATCATCAACCCAGTGGCGATCCGTCTCCAGTTACCGGGAAACCTTTGAACAATTTACACCATTTTCCATATCTTCCACACTAAGCCCACTTCCTGAAGCCCTTCCCTTTATATTCCCCCATTTTAATTTAGTTCCACACAAGTTTGTCAACCAGTTTCATTGCATCTTACCCACGAAAATTTCCTGATTCATTGTACTCCTCCTCGTGATTTGGTTTGTTTTTTGGTTTACAATTCAGTTCTGTCCTTTGTGTCTGTTTGATTAACCGCGGTTTATTTCTCATTTGTTTTCTAGATTCTGATTTCTCTTTCAAATTCCGCTTTGGGGTACCTTCTATACCTCTTGATTTTTGGCTTTTTTGACTGAACTTTGATAATGATTATGGATTTGCCCCTTTGTACTGCATTCTCACTGCCTGTTACTGACCTGGATTGTACGACCTTGAGTATAAATAAAACCTGTGAACTAGATTATCGTCTGCTCCGGAGTTCTGCACCTGCCTTGTGTCAATTACAGGCATTAACTGATATTCAAGTACAACCCCAATTCCAAATAGTTGGGATGCTGTGGAAAATGTGAATAAAAACAGAATGCAATAATTTGCAAATCTCATAAACTGACATTTTATTCACAATAAAACATACACAACAAATCAGATTTTGAAAATGAGACATTTTACTATTTCATGAAAAATATTAGCTTATTTTGAATTTGATGGCAGCCATGCAACACAGAAAAGTTGGAATAGGGCCATGTTTACCATTGTTTAGTATCCCCTCTTATTTAACCAACACAACTGGTAAGTGAGGAGACCAAATGCTTTTGTTTTGGGAGAGCAATGAGGTCCCACTCTTGTTAGAAAAATCTTTTACTGCAAATCCATGCTGTTGTGATGGATGAAGTATGTGGTTTGGCATTGTCTTGCTGAAATATGCAAGGCCTTCCCTGAAAGAGACATTTTTTGTATGGGAGGATATGTAGTAGTAAAACCTCTGTATACTTTTCTGCGTTGATTATGCCTTTCCAGATGTGTAAGCTTGCCTCGCCATAGGTGCTAATGCAACCCAATACCATCAGAGATGTAGGCTTTAGAACTGTGCGCTGATAAGAAGCTGGTGGATGGTCCCTCTCCTCTTTTGACCACATGACACAGCGTCTGTGGTTTCCAAAAAGAATTTCAAAGTCTGATTCATCTGACCAAAGAACAGTTTTCCATTCTGGCTCAGTACATTTTAAATGAACTTTGTGCTCAGAGAAGATGGCGGCATTTCTGGATCGTGGATTTGCTACCAACAGCAGATGATTCTACAGCTTAACCCTATGGGCCGGATACTATGGTCACATCAAAATCGCTAGTTTTAAAATACTAAGAAGACTTGACGTAACATGAGACTTTTCTTGTAGTATTATCAGGGTCCCTATACATGAACTCAAACATTGGGAACATTGTTTGAATACAAAGAGTTTGCTTAAAAGACTTTTCTGTTAGCACGGGACCAACCTCGCGTTGTCTTCCGGGTTGTTGCCTTAGGTGAGTCCAGTGTTAAAAGCGGTATTTAAGTTAACTGCTTGTGCGCAAAAAATGTTCACAATGCTCAAGTTCATGTATAGACAGCCTGGTGATACTACGAACAAAGTTTTATGTTGCGTCAAGTCTAGGTGATTTAAAAATAGCGATTTTGATGTGATCACAGCAGTGCATGGGCGCTCCCGTTCGAAAGTCAATTGACGAAAGGTCGTGTGTATTCGTGTCTTCGCATTGACTTTGAATGTAATCTGTTGTGCGAAAAATTTGTTTCGTTTCCAGTGAGCAAGCAGCTTCAATAACATAGCTCGAGCACTTGATAAAAAAACTGCTCTGCGTTTCATCTCACTATTAATATGAAGCTGAACTGAATACCAAGTGTAATGGAGTTAGCGCAATGCTACAATGCCTGCAAATTAACCACTGTTTCCATCAAGGCACTGACGGAAATTACATTTGTCTTCTATTAAATTATGCTTCTCTGTTATGTGATAAACAGAACCTTATACTCTTTGTGTACAAGAAATTACAAGAAATTTATGGAACGAGTTGAGTAAACTTTACGTTTGTTGCAAGCTATAACTTTCATATGTCACATACTCTCTAGGAAGATCTCAGTGACGCTGGCGTTACGGTGGATGAGCAATTGCAATGTATTCTCTATTATGTCCATTTAGTTATATGGACTTCAGTATCCCCGGGTATGATCGGGTTTTTGGAGAATGCCATTTTTGCATTTGTGCATGTAAAGATCATATGCTTATTTTAGAAACCAGGATAAATAAATAATTAAATATATATGTACAAATAATTTTATAATTGAATAACTTATTGAATTTAATATCCTCATATTTGACACTTTGCTATTGGAATCGCTGGATGAATATTGATTAATGGTAGCAAACATGGCGTCCATAAAACATGTGACCAGCTCAGAACAGCAAAGTGGGATAGCTCAGACGTTTGAACCCCGAGTTGGCCAGACTCTCTCTGTATACGGATCTGATCTGCCCTACTGGCAATGCTGGATCAAAAGGGCCAACTATTTTGCTACTTTATCATTGAGACTGAGTCCTGCAACACACAATCCTGACTTCTTAAAATTAATTTTACATTTACAAAACATTTTAATTATATATTTTTTGAGTAATTCATGTTAATTAAATAATTACTGCAATAGGAATGGAATCACACTTTTTTTATAATTATAAAAAGTTATCAAAATGAATTTCTGCCATCATATGATAAATTTCAGTGTTATTAAAAAGTGATCATAGAAGCACTCACAGGCGGACACTGAGCCAGTTTTTCTGCAGCAACCATCTGGACGCTCATATGTTTGGACTGTGACTTGCCTCTCGACTTAATCAGCTGTTGTAAAACCTGAATAAAGGGATTAAAGGATGAATTTGTAAGGACACATACTTTTTTAAAAGATCCACGGAGTCTGTTTATTCAAAATTGGGAAGGCTTAACAAAAGCATTGACTATGAGAGCAAATACAGTTCATCTATTGGCAGTAAGCCACAATATTGCCTTGTGGCAGCAGGCTCGTCCAGAACATGGCTGCCCATCTCATCTATAATGAGCACATCCTTTCGCAAGATTAAATCAATATATAAATGAAATTACTGATGAAAAGCACTGATTATACTGCCGCAAGAGGTCAGCTTACATTCAATTGACAGGCAGGTATTCAATTACCATCAGAACTTAACCCCATAATAATAATAATAATAATAATAATAATAATAATAATAATATTTTATTGAGATTTGCTTCACTTGTGTCACTGGGAATAACAAATTGGATATTGGATATAAAAGGGTTTTTTGTTTCAATAATTTTGAGAATTTCATCAGTTGCCTTGCAGTGCAATTATTTATGTTTTATGTTATTCTATAATTCTATAAAGCCAGCCCACCAAGATCCATTTTCTCATAGTTTGTGCTGCCCAGGAGCAGAACTGACTAGCCGTCTCAGTTGTTGAAAAATGTTCTCAGGGTTCAGACTGTTATGATTGGTTCAATTGGCGACCAGTCAACACAGTCAGGAGGCGGGCCAAATCGAAACTTCCACTGGGCCAAGAAAGGCATAGCTGGCATTGTCAAAGGAGAGGCAAGGCAGGCAGCTGGATACAAATGCTTTTTTTTAAAAAATTCATTCATTAATATGATATGATGCCATTTAAAATATTTATTCCTGGCACAGTGGGATTAGATGCAGGACCACAGCCTTAGATGACTAAGCCAGCCCAGCACTCAAACATATGCTGGTTCGAGACAATGTCAACTCAGTCCATTGCAGTCCCTCTCAAAGTTTGCAACTGGCCCACCTCCTCCCTACTTTAGTTACCCATCTGATTTGAACCAAACATAACGGTACATTGGCCCAATCCAAAACTCAATCCTATCTGCTTACCCTTTTGACTCTCGCTCTGTTTGCCCGTTCACGCGAAGGGTTCACCATATCAAGGGTTCCACCTGATACCCTTACGTGCAGTTTTGCAGTCTGGAGTGTGTGATCATGTGGAACTGAGTAAGTGTAGGAAAAAAGTCCGATTTCTGAAAATCTCCAAGCTCTAGAGCCCTAAATCCATGATTTATGAACCTTTAACCTGATACCACTTTGAAGTGGTATAAGGGGGTACGTATATCATACTTAGTATATTGTCAGGATTTTGCATGCATTAAGTAAGGAGTGGCTGTTCAGATGACAGGCAGGAAAATTTTCCGATGTAAAGAGAGTTGCATCAGGTTTTTGAAGCTGCTGATATTTGACAATATACTCGGTGTAAATTTAGCAACTGTGATCTAATTGCTTTCTTATTAAGTGATGCCTTTATTAGCTGATTTATCACTGTATTTATGATTTTGAATGTTTTAATGTTTGTTTTTTATTTTGGATCATTAATTGGGCCTTTATGAACAAATTTATTCAGAATATGTATCCTCTTCTTGCCATTCTCAAACTGCAGCCACAACTTGAAACACTTCCGTTTTGTCTTGTGCATCCCACCCTGAAATGAAAGAACCTTGTCTGATGCCCTGCCACAAAACTCTCACGAGGGTATAACGGAGCATAACTGAGGAAGGAGTCATACCATTTTAATAAAATTGGAACAGAGAATCTTCAATGTATGACATAACATAACATAACATAAATGGCAAGAACAGGCCTTTCAGCCCAACTAAGCTCGCCAGTTTCTTTATACTATTGTGAATATATCCCTTCAGATACTAAATGACTCAATGGTACCTAGCTTTAGGTCAAGCCTGCTCTTGAAAACCCCCAAGGTCTCTGCCTCAACAATATGGTCAGTTAAGCTATTCCACATTGAAATTATTCTTTGGGTGAAGAAATATTTCCTTGGTCAACTTCCATTTGTGACCCCGAGTTCTACTCACAACACTTGGTCGAAGGAATCCTATATGATTCACTTTGTTAATCCCTTTAACATATTTAAAGACCTCAATCAAATCACCCCTGAGTCTCCTTTTCCTAAGACTAAAGAGATTAAGGATCTTCAGCCTCTTCTTGTAGCTTTCACCTTTTATACCTGGAATAAGCTTGGTGGCTCTTCTCAGAACTTTCTCTAGAGCCTCTATATCTCTCTTAAAGTATGGTCCCCAGAACTGTACACCATACTCCAGGTGTGGTCTAACGAACGTGTTGTACAAAAGAAGCATCACCTCCTTAGATTTGTACTCAATACTTTTGGCAATGTATCGTAGCATCTGATTAGCTTTTGTAACTGCTACGGCACAATGGCTAGAACCTGTGAGGGTTTGGTTAACAATCACTCCCAGATCTTTCTCTTGTGCAGCACATTCCAGTTTTAAACCTCCCATGAAGTAATCACTTTAATGTTTTTATAACCTACATGCACAACTTTACATTTTGCTAGATTAAATTTCATTTGCCACATTTCTGCCCAATTCTGGATTCTATCCAAATCATCCTGAATCACTTTAGTGGACCCTAGACTATTTGCCAAACCCCCCAATTTAGTATCATCTGCAAAATTTAACCAATCTGCTCTCAATATTCCTATCAAGGTCATTAATGTAAATGAGGAACAGCAGGGGTCCCAACACTGATCCCTGGGGGACGCCACTCCCCATCATACCCAGCTCAGATGAGATATCACCACTACTCTTTGTGCTCTGTCCTGTAACCAGTTTTGAATCCACTTCAGAATACCTCCTGTAACTCTCAATGAAGCTCATTTTAAAAATTAGTCTCTTATGCGGTACTGTATCAAATGCTTTCTGAAAGTCCAAGTATATAATGTCATAAGCCCTGCTCTGGTCGTAAGTCCTGGTGGCCTCTTCAAAAAATTCCAGAAGGTTTGTTAGGCATGACCTTCCCTTCCGAAAACCATTTTGGCTATCCCTCAAGATACTGTTACGTTCAAGAAATAAGTCCAGTTCATCTTTTATGATAGATTACAATATTTTGCACGAAATGCAAGTTAAACTCACTGGCCTGTAGTTTCCTGGCTCGGTACGGTCCCCTTACTTATATATTGGTATTATATTGCCCTGTTTCCAATCATTTGGTATTTCTCCAGTTTCTAAAGACCGTCTGAAGATGGCGGATAGCGCCTTAAAGATGAAGTCACCAGCTTCCCTGAGCACTCTAGGATATAAGCCATCAGGACCCGCCGCCTTATCTGCTTTTAGTTTATGCAACTTGCCTAATACTACGTTATCCCGAACCACAATTTCCGCTAAATAATCTTGAGCATTTGACGTGCCCTCTGGCCAAATAAAGACGCCCTCTGAGGTGAAATTCTCAACAAAGTAACTGTTTAAGGCACCCGCAATAAGCTTGTTATCATGTAGCAGCGATCCATTTTCATTCTTTAGGGTCATTCCATGTCAAATCAACCAATGGCAGAAAAGTTGATGTCTCAGAATTTCTTCAAATTTTAACCAGATGTGAAGTGACCATATTTGAGAACATCTGCAAATTTTCTAAGGGTTCTGATGTAAATTGTGACCCTGAGCCCCATAAATATGAGAGGGGGATGCATGCCCAAAATCGCACCCCTTATTCTGAACAGGTTTGCCAATAACTGGAAAGATATACAAATTAGACAACTGAAATTTGGTAATCCCACAAATATTTTTGTAAAGAATACCTGGCCAAAATTTGGCAGAGTTTGATCAAATAAATATGGTTATTTTGGCTGCCCCAAAATGGAAAAAAAGGCATTTTTACTTCTTCCAAGAAAGATTTTGTTGGTCTCTTTTGGCCTGTTATATTTTACCTACATAGTTCAAATTGTTGCCAGATATTTTCAGACACCCTGACTACCACTCTGTAGTTCATGGAGCAAGTAACTATCATACTTTGTCTATTATTGACCCTTCAAATTTCGAATTTTGCCATTTTTGCTCAATTTCGGGGGCAAAAATGAAGATGTGGGACAGGTCCTAGGATCACCAAATTTGGCCTGTACACAGATCTTAAGTGTCGAAACAACATTTTAAAATTCTAGGATGGTTTTCTGTCAAATTCAGATTTTATTGCAAGTTGAAAATAGAGGTTTTTTTCAAAAATCGGATTTGCAATATCTATCATTTTATTCACTTTTCATACATTTCAAGCCCCTGTCAACCACAGTTGACTGCAAAGAATGTCCTGAATGGGATTTGCTACCCTGACAGGGCTTCTACCATTATCATTCTTATATTAGGCCATTATGTCTTCATTGCAACACCATACAGTTTTGCACTTCTTGAAATAGCTGCTGACATCAGCACTAATCCACTGAGCAGTGTGCATAGTTCAGAGATCAGGTACATATGGTGTGGTGCTGCTGAGCAGAAAGTGTACATGTACAAATGGCATCTTTAAAACCATGTACTTTGGGATCATCCCTTGGTGAAGCTGTGAAATGCCATCAGCTGCTATTTGTGAGAAATTCTGGACTGATATTATGGACAATTTTGCCTCCAGCAGAGCAGAGTTTGATCCTGAAAAGAGTGCCCTTGACCTCTGAACTATGCACACTGCACAGTGGATTAGTGCTGATGTCAGCAGCTATTTCTAGAAGTACAAAACTGTATGGTGTTGCAATGGGGGTATAATGGCCTAATATCAGAATCATCATGGTAGAAGCCCTGCCAGGGCAGCAAATCCCATTCAGGACATTATTTGCAGTCAACTGTGGTTGACAGGGGCTTGAAATGTATGAAAAGTGAATAAAATGATAGATATTGCAAATCCGATTATTGAAAAAAAACCTCTATTTTCAACTTGCAATAAAATCTGAATGGGACAGAACACCATCCTAGAATTTTAATATGTTGTTTCGACACTTAAGATCTGTGTACAGGCAAAATTTGGTGATCCTAGGACCTGTCCCACATCTTCATTTTTGCCCCCAAAATCGAGCAAAAATGGCAAAATTCGAAATTTGAAGGGTCAATAATAGACAAATTATGACAGTTACTTGCTCCATGAACTACAGAGTGGTAGTCAGGGTGTCTGACAATATATGGCAGCAATTTGTACTATGTAGGTAAAATATAACAGGCCAAAAGAGACCAACAAAATCGTTATCGGAAAAAGTAAAAATGCCTTTTTTTCCATTTTGGGGCAGCCAAAATAACCATATTTATTTGATCAAACTCTGCCAAATTTTGGCCAGGTATTCTTTACAAAAATATCTGTGGAATTACCAAATTTCAGTCGTATAAGTAGTATATCTTTCCAGTTACAGGCATTTGAAAACCTGCTCAGAATAAGGGGTGCGATTTTGCGCATACACCCCCCTCACATATTTATGGAGCTGATGGTCACAATTTACATCAGAACCCTTAGAAAATTTGCAGATGTGCTCAAATATGGTCACTTCACAACTGGTTAAAATTTGAAGAAATTCTGAGACATCAACCTTTTCACTTTTGAGAAAATTGGTTGATTTGACATGGAATGACCCTTTATGCACTTAACCTGCTCTTAAACTTTCCTTTTTCTGCTACAGTACTGAAAGAAGCGCTTAGGGCTAGTTTTTGCCCCTCTGCAATTTGTCTTTCATACAGTCTTCTAGCATTCCTCAGCTCTTTTTTGACCACAGCCCGCATTTTACAGTATTCAGCCCTAGTATTCTCATTGTTATCCTTTATGTACATCTTATAAAGATTCCTCATTTCCCTCAACATTCTAAGAATACTTTTGGTCATCTGCTGAGGATTCTGCTTTTTCAGCTTACTTTTGGACACCTTCGGAATGAATCTGCACTGTGATTCAAGTAAAACCCCCTTAAATCTTTCCCACATCTCATTTACGGACTTACAGTCCAGGAGTGTCTCCCATTTTATTTCAGCTAGAGATGAGCGCATCCTGCCAAAGTTTGCTCGGCTAAAATTGAAAATTTTTGTTTTAGAATGCACCTTTTTAATGCACCCATGAAACATCAAAATCAACAGCAGAGTGAGCACTAGTCCCAAGTGGCTCCAGTACCTCAACATTGCTAATTCTATCGGGGTCATTACAGAGCACTAAGTCTAAAATTACCTTCTCTCTGGTAGGTTTATTAACATACTGCACCAAGATATTATCATTTATAACATCTAGAAATTCTTCCTCCCCCCTACCCTGTCCTTTCACCATTTCCCAATTGATACCAGGATAATTTAAGTCTCCCATGATAATAGTCCCACCACCACTACAAGCTTGCTTAATCCTCCTAAAAAGCATTTCATTGATTGTACTGTCCAAAGCTGGTGGTCGATAGCATACTCCTATGTTTAAACCTGTCTCGTGTTTGCCAATGAGCCTGACCCAGATATCTTTACAGGACGAGGAATGTTCAATTTCGGGAATTTCCTGTACATTAATGTTTTCGTTCACATAGAGTGCTACGCCCCCTCCTCGCCTATTACATCTATCCTTCCTAAAGAGCTTATAACCTTCTATATTATATTCATCTCCATCCTCTTCACATAGTTGGGATTACAAAGACATGGCTATGTCATAGCCCTCAGTGATCACAACAGCCTCAAGTTCTGGTAATTTGTTTTTTATGCTTCTTGCATTGAAATAAAAACATTTCAGGTTATTACTAATGCTCTTCCCTCTTGATTTCCCATGTGGCCGCTGCCTCGAGCCCCCCACTACGCTTTGTTGCTTTAAAAGTAAAACATCGTTAGTGCATGTTACACCGTCAGCTTCCATCGGGGCAGTTTGCATTTCCCTGTGTGTAACACTCACTAACCTCCCTGCCCCCCCCAAGTCCCCAGTTTAAATAATCCTGTGGTACCCTCAACATACGGTGGCCCAGTGCAAAGGTACCCCTCCGGTTTAGGTGTAGCCCGTCAGGCTTGAACAGGTCACCCCTGTCCCAGAATAAGTTCCAGTGCCCCATAAACCTATACCCCTCTTTCCTACACCAGGTTCGTAGCCACGTGTTAAACCTCCAGATAAATTTCTGCTTACCTCTGCTTGCACGTGGTACCGGTAGAATCCCGGAGAACACTACCGTTGAGGATCTGCTCCTAAGCTTCTCAGCTAATTCCACAAATTTGCCTTGCAGAACCTCAAACCTACCCTTACCCATGTCATTTGTCCCAACATGGACCATGACAACTAGATCCCTCCCCGCTCTGGCCAGGAGCTTGTCCGCATGCTCCAGGAGGTCTCCTACCTGGGCACCAGGCAGGCAACACACCGTATGAGACTCCTTATCGCGCAAACAAACTAAACTATCTATTCCTCTAAGTATTGAGTCCCCCACTATCAATAACTCTCTTTTCTGAGGGGTAGAGGCCAACAGGGTGCCCTGCTGCTCATCAGTTCCCTCACTCTCAGGGTCAGGGGCCAAGTCGAGTTTCTGCAAGGGCTGGAATCGGGGGAATCGGTAGATATGGCCTATCTACTGTAAAATTTGGAAAAAATAGGAGAATAGAAATAAAAGATATTTCATGAGATATTTACAAAAAGTTGCCTCTCAGGAAACAGATGTGGCAGGCGTGTTTGCTGTCTTCACTGCATTATTCATGAGATAATTATAATGTTGTAGGATAGAGCACGTAGAACCAGTCCGTCGCTTTCCGAAAATACCGTACCAGTTGGATATTGGAAACAAAAACTTTCTCAAATTGGGGAAAACCTGAGGGCGGTGGAGAGTCCTTGGAAGTGTGGTCATGTGATGTTATTTTTTCTGGATGGAGGAAATGCCGCATAGCCACAAATGAGAGTTCCGTGTGGCTATTTCCAAAAATATGAATAATTAAAATGCCTGACTTCAAACAGATAATTGATTGACTATTTTGTGTGCGCATCATATAGCTGTAGGTTAAATCACATTTTGGAAAAAAAATCCAGTTGTGTACCCAAGAAAATTTGGATTGAGTTAATAATAATAATAACAATATACCAAAATTATACAGTGAATTTCTAGGACTCAATACGCTGTACAGTGTCAGTAGACACAGATTTTCCAGCAGAAGTCATTGTACTCCAGTTTAAAAAGGTAGGTTTTGAGGAGCGTTTTGAAGGACGTGATAGAGTCTGGTTTCCTGACTGCTTCTGGAGGTTTATTCCATAACTCCGGTGCTGTACAGCTGAACGCCCGGCCTCCCATGGTCACAAATTTGCAACGGGGCTGCTGAAGGAGAGTAGAGTTGGATGAGCGTAGGGTACGTGTAGGACAGGTTACAGTGATCTGACAGGTAGGAGGGACTGATGGCATGGATGGCGTGATAAGTGAGCACCAGAATTCTGTCAACGACACGTTGACGGATTAGGGAGCCAGTAAAGGTGGAATAGGATGGGGGTGATATGCTCATGGGGTGAGGTGTGGGTGAGGACTGGGCTGGCACAATTTTGGACATAATGTTGACGTTTTTTGATGCTATCAGTGGATCCCACCAGGAGGGCATTACAGTAGTCCAGTCTGCTGGAAATAAAGGTGTGCGGATCTGTGCAATACTTCTCAGATGAAAAAATAAAATTTTGGTGATTTGTTTGATGTGGGCATCAAAGGACAGCTGGTTGTCCAAGATCACTCCCAGGTTACGAACCTGCTGTGAGGGAAGGACTCTGATGCCATCAGTCTGAAGGTCGGCTTCAGTAAGCTGGCTGAGCAGGGTCTTTGTGCTGAACAGGATAAATTCTGTCTTCCCAAGGTTCAGTTGGAGGAAGCTCCTCTGCATCTAGGCCTTGATGTTGTGAAGGCAAAGTAGGAGGCGAGAGGTCGCTTCATTTATGGTCTTCTGATTGGCAGAGATGTTTATTTGTGTGTTGTTTGCATAAAGATGGTAGTCAAGAACATGTTCCGTCAGGATGTCACAAAGAGGCAGCATATCAATACAGAAGAGCAACGGCCTAAGGACTGAACCCTGTGGTACATCATGGCACAGTGCCATACTGTCAGATTTACAGGACCCGAGGGCTACGTGATAGGAGCGATCTACCAGATAGGACCAGAACCATTCAAGTGCTGAACTGGAGAGACCAAGGTGATGCTAAGATTGACATTGTCAAATGCGGCACTAAGGTCCAGAAGGATGAACATCTTGCTAGCTTTTAGGTCCATAAATGATAGGAGATCATTTGTGACCCGGACAAGGGCACTCTCAGTGCTTTGCTGTGCTCTAAAGCCAGATTGAAGAAGCTCCAGTAGGTCTTTGTTAGTGAAGTGTGGGAGTAGTTGGCTGGAGACTACCCATTCAAGTATTTTGGCTAGGAATAGGAGGTTCGAAATGGGGCTGGTAGAAATAGTGACAACTGCATGTTTAAGTTCAACTGGAACAATACAGGTATTGAGGGACTTGTAGATGATGGGAGTGATTGATTGGACAAGAACAGGCAGTTATATAGTTATTATTATTGATTCAATCGATGATTGTTCCTTTTCACAATGTGCTTTGTCATTGCACATACAACTTTGTCAATTCTATGCACAACCCCAATTCTAAAATAGTTGGGACAAAGTGTAAATTGTGAATAATATCAAAATGCAATGACCTTCAAATCACACCAGCCAGTATTTTTTTCGCAATAGAACAGAGATCACATAGCAAATGTTGAAACTGATAAGTTTTTCAATTTTATCCACAAAATGAGCTCATTCCAAATTTAATGCCTGCTACAGGTCTCAAAAAAGTTGGGACAGGGACCTGTTTACCATGCTGTAGCATCCCCTCTTATTTTTAACACAGAGTGGAGGCATCTGGGCATTGAGGAGACAAGTTTCTTGAGTTTAGCCATTCAAATTTTATCCCATTCTTATTTAATACAGGCTTCCACCTGCTGGAGAGTTTTGGGTCTCCTTTTACACACTTTTTGTTTAATTATGCGCCAAATGTTCTCAATTGGTGAAAGATCAGAACTGCAGGCAGACAAGTTCAGCACACGGACTCTTCTACTACAAAGCCATGCAGTTGTAATAGCTGCAGTATGTGGTTTTGCATTGTCCAGCTGAAATACACAAGGCCTTCCCAGGAATAGATGCCGTCTGGAGGGGAGCATATGTTTCTCTAAAACCTTTATATACCTTTCAGCATTCATGGTGCTTTTTAAAACATGCAAGTGTCCCACACCATACGCACTAATGCATCCTCATACCATCAGAGATGCTGGCTTTTGAACTGAACGCAGATAACCAGAGGGGTGGTCTTTCTCCTCTTTGGCCCGGAGGACATAACGCCCATGATTTCCAACAAGAATGTCAAATTTGGACTTGTCTGACCACAGGACACTTTTTCACTTTTGCTACAGTCCATTTTAAATGAACCTTGGCCAACAGAACGCGGCGGGACTTCTGGATCATGCTCAACAATGGCTTCCTTTTTGCATGATAGAGTTTTAGGAGGCATCTGTGGATGGCACGGCGGACTGTGTTTACAGACAGTGGTTTCTTGAAGTATTCCTGGGCCCATTTAGTAATGTCAATGACAGAATCATGCCGATGAGTGATGCGGTAGCGTCCAAGGGCCCGAAGAATTTTTTTGAGACCTGTTGCAGCCAGAAAATTTGAAATAAGCTAATTTTGTGGATAAAAATGTAAAATGTCTCAGTTTCAACATTTGAAATGTTATCTATGTTCTATTCTAAATAATATATTGGCTCATGTGATCTAAAATTCATTGCATTTTGAATTTATTCACAATTTACATGTTGTTCCAATTATTTCGCAATTGGGGTTGTATAAAATATCTTTTATATAAACTTTCATTTAATTACTATTTCTCTGAAATATTTTGGGCAAATGGTGTATCATTAACAAACTGAACTGTTATTAGCAACACATCTATCGGTAGCTATGGTGACAACTGCCTCTGCTTCTCTTTGGATTAAAGGCAAGGGCATCCCAAAGTTTATAGGCATTTATACCCTCCCCCTTAAATAAAGTTCCTGCCATAACTGTGAGGGAGACTTCTCATGGGGTGACACTTGGTAGTGAAGTGCAAGTTGAAAGGGAGCGGCCTGGGAAAGGGCCCACATTTTGGCAAGCAGAACTCCAAGTACCTGGCTCCAAAGGGAGTTTGAGCTCTCTCCCCCAGGGGGTAGCTCTGGCCATATTCACGAGCAGCAGGAGTGACTTGCTGCAAACACTAACTGAAATAATATCCAAATCATTGGGCCGTAAACAACCAACAAGATCCTTTGTTTTTCTTGCCATATGTTGATGCTTGACTTTCTTTTGCAGAATTCTTTTTTTTTAACTTGAATTATATTTTATGCTTTTGGCTCCTCAGTTTCTGCTTTAGGCAGCACAATTCTCTGTTTTGGATCCAGTTTTGATAAGAAAACAAGGTGACTAACCATTGGGCTCTAATTTCTTGGCGCAGCGCAGGGTGGCACAGCGTGGCGTAGTGTGGCACAGCCCACGCAGTGGTAATTTCGCCTGGCGCAGCCCGCGCAGTGGTAATTTCGTGAGGTGCAACACCGTGCGCAGCCACTTTGGCAATTTGGTAGAAGGACGTGCGCGGAGATGGGTGTGGCGGCGTAGTAGGGGGAGGTGTCACATATTCATCAAGACGCACTCACAATTTCGTAGAAAAAGTCTCCGCTGGAGTTGCGCAGAAAGCTCGCCAGCTCCAGCCTGGTTTACTTTATGTGCAATCGTAATTTAGTTGACCGGCGCACAGTGCGCACACATCACCAAGATCTCACAGGCAGGTTTCCAGAATGTCAGGCACATTTCAATGCAATAAATAATTAAAGGAAGCACTATTTAATGTAACTATCTGAATAAGGACATATATTATAGTATCTATATCGATTGTCCTGATGTCAGATTAAAGGCGGTTGGCACGTGTAATACGAACCTGACCTGGCTTAATCAACGCAGCTGAATCTGTGATGCAAACTAACGACTTCATATCTTTCTCAGCCAACCACAGCCAACTGTTTATATATATATATATATATATATATATATATACATAAATATATTTAGAATGCTTGCGTTCTATGCTCAGAAAAGCCACTTGCACACTGGACGTGAAACAAATTTTTTGCACGACTGACTACAGTCAAAGTCAATGCAATGACGCGATAGTCGGACAAGGTTTTAATATAGGTCAGTGTCCGAAACTCATAAAAGTTCTAATTTTTCCAAGTATTCCAAGTACAAATGGCCATGTTTGTGTTCGACCCTCACATAATGCAAATTGATAGCTATCGACTTTTCTTGGTCTTTTTAGCCTATTCATCTGTTTTCATCAGTTGAAGATAGACAACAGGCTTTGTTCGGTCTTTCTTTTGAAAATAAGTCAGATGGATCGAACAGATTCATGCTTTATTTCCACCGCAAAGCACGTAAAATAGCACCAGAGCAATTAAATTCCATGACCATTGACCGTGTGCATAAATTATCGCATGCACGATCAAGACTGTCCGACGCAAAATGTAAAATACTCCATGTCTGGCAGCCAGCAAAAAGTAAAAGTATTGATATGAAAACAGATTTATAACGAAATAAAGAATAAAAATATATTACCAACAAACGGAACATCCAAAAAAGATGAACAGCAAATAAATAAATCGCTGTGTTCATTGGATGTTCTGTTGTTACAATGTTTCTTTTTATTCTTTATTTTGTTATCAATCTATTCTAATTATCTCTTTTCTTTTGGGGTGTAAAACAAGGAGGCATTGCACATTGTCCTGCGCCAATGTCGACTCACTTTATTGAGCAGAGCTTAAACAGAAACATTGATTGAAATTCTCGGTACTCATTTTGAAAAACTGAGCTGTCTTATCAAAACATTCACGTTTAATATCTGAAAGAGTCAGTAGATTTGAAAAAATTAAAAACAATAATAATAAAGCAGTAACAGGGTGTAATAATGGGAACATGCTATCCATCGTTTCTCTTCCCAATCGTCGTATTACATTCCAACTTCATAAGTTTGAATGACCTGACGTAGTTTTGTTTTGAAATTCCATTCAAGTTCGCTAATGGTAATAATTCGTGAATGCCCTATCTAGCTAGCTAACTCATATTCGTAATGCTTAAAACAGACATAAGCGGTTCAGAAAGCATTCCTGAAGCAGCAAAGTAAAATGCAACATTAACGCATCATGCAGATATAGGACAGAGGCTTCTATATTCCAACACATTAAAGGTGAGGAGAGGAGATAATTTGATTAGTAAAGATTTGACTGGGCAGTGTTACTCCCAAACATGCCTTTTTGCCACTTGTGCTGGAAGGAGGGACAGAGGCGGGACAGAGGAGTACTTGCGCCAGGCTACACCAGGCACGAAATTGCAACATGCGCCTGGACACACCCCATTGTCGCAGCGCACCCCCCATTCGCCGCGCCTGCGCCTGTGCCTGTGCCTAGTCAAAGAATTTAGAGCCCATTTTGCCAGTCTCCATCTGTTGATCCAAAGATATAGAAACCCAAGACATGCAATAAAAGTGGAATTTACAAATAAGGAGAAATAAATTTAATATAAATTTACATTTTCAATGCTTTGACTATGTTCTACTACGCATTTTTAAATGAGCAAAACATGGACCATATCACTAATAATTTAAATACAGTCATTTTTGGGCACCTCTAAATAGTTTTCACACTGGTGTGTCATGACAGAAGACTAAACATTTCTCAATGTTAATGTAAATTACTACTGAGAGCTGGAGGTGCACTATGCATGTGCTACTATAGTAAACCATGTGATGTTATGTCACAAAATGATCTTTACATTTTCAGATTTGATTTGTGAACATTATGGCCAATTGTAATAGCACATGTTGAGCATTTCACAATCAAAAAAACAGCCATGTATCTACTTAGAATAGCTGGTGCTGCGACCACCAAAAAAAATTTAATGATAATTAACTTACGATGGCAACTTTTTGATTTCATGTAAACAACCACTCGTTTAAAGTTCACTTAAATAAAAGTCTGAAGGCAGCCCAAACACTGACTTTAATGAGTAGAAAGTTGGAAGTCCATAGAAATTCAATATACATTTATTTGTATAGCGCTTTTTCACAGAAGGACTGTCACAAAGATGTTTTGCTGATCGAAAAAGGGCATTGCCCGGCCTACTCCCCAAAATAGCAACTGAGGTAAAAAAAAAAAAAAAAAAAAACTCTTAGTAGGGAGGAAAATCAACGAACAGAAATGCAGATATATTGCAATATTCATAAAGTAGGCTGATGATTTTCCATTTTACCTTGGTAGAGTTGACTTTAACATAGACGATAAGGGGCGCAAGAGAGGATTTGACCAGCTGAGATGGGTGGTTGATTGTGTCAGCATCCAGTACCACAAGTTGCAAAGATCTTGCCAGTTCAAATATTCTCTCAACTTCACTTTGAACTTCAGCTGCAAAAAAGAAAGAGCTTGCTGAACTGGTTAAATAACATGACTTTGCATAAAGACACATATCCCAAGTGGAAGGTTCACTAAAAAAAAAAAAAATCCATTGGGTGACAGTTTTTGGACATAAACACTATGTTTAGGAGAAAGGTAAGGAAACAAAGATCGGACTGGTTTGAGCTGAGAAAAATGCTATGGTAAGGCCGATAATCACTCTTTACATTTGTGGTGAGCAGAAACTTTGAGGAGGACAGGCTACAAGAGCAAAATAATACATTTGATTTCACTCCTGACAGCTACAAGCAGAAATATGAGGCTGCAGTGGGCATAGCCTCACAGAAACTGAACGGTTCAAGATTGGAAAAATATAGCTTGGTATGATAAGTTTTGATATCTGCGGAAACATGTAGATGACTAGGTTAGGATTTAGCGTCAATAGCATGAATCAATGGCCCAACTTGCCTTGGGTCAACAGTTCATGAGGAATGATGTTGATAATGTGTGTCAATTATTGTTTGAATGCCAAAGCTTATTTGAGTATTGTTGCTGACAATATGCATCCTTTGATGGCCTTTATTCTCCCCATCTTGGAATGATAATGCGCCATGTCACAAAGCAAAGGTCATTTCAAACTGATTTGAATATGAATGTTCTCAATGTGCATCAATGGCCACCCCAGCAACCTGACCTGAATCTAGTATAACACGTTTTTGAATAAAGTATAATGAGAGACAGGAATGTGCAGCTGACAAAGATGCAGAAATCATAAAATGGAACCATGCCGAAATGCGCCAGAATCTAAAAGGAGTGTTGGCAACATCTTGTGAATTTCATGCAAGATAAAACTGAAGCTGATTTGTGAATGAATGAAAGACATTTGTGAGGCCTACATATGGTTATCTACAATGTAGTTACTTAACAAAGGTATGCCAATATAACAGAATTTAAATACATAAAACAAGTACTGAAAGTGTAATCTAGTTATTTTGTATAATGTTTGTTACTGCTGTCCAAAGAAAGATATATGTGATTGTATATAAACATACATGGAGTAAAGAAAGGTGTTTGTTGCAAAGTCGGGAGCCTATTGTTGCAGTAGTTAGTTACCCCACCAGCAGTGAGGGTTTCTACGATAGATAAGGTACAAAACCCAAAATCAGTGAAGTTGGCACGTTATGTAAATCGTAGATAAAAACAGAATACAATGATTTGCAAATCCTTTTCAACTTATACTTAATTGAATACACTGCAAAGACAAGATGTTTAATGTTCAAACTGGGAAACTTTTTTTTGTTTTGCAAATAATCATTAACTTAGAATTTAAAGGCAGAAACACGTTGCAAAAAATGTAAAAAGTGTTACATTGCCTTTCCTTTTAATGACACTCAGTAAACGTTTGGGAACTGAGGAGACCAATTTTTGAAGCTTTTCAGGTGGAACTCTTTCCCATTCTTGCTTGATGTACAGCTTAAGTTGTTCAACAGTCCGGGGTCTCCGTTGTCGTATTTTACGCTTCATAACGCGCCACACATTTTCAATGGGAGACAGGTCTGGACTACAGGCAGGCCAGTCTAGTATCCGCACTCTTTTACTACGGGGCCATGCTTTTGTAACACGTGCAGAATGTGGCTCGGCATTGTCTTGCTGAAATAAGCAGGGGCGTCCATGAAAAAGACGTTGCTTGGATGGCAACATATGTTGCTCCAAAACCTGTATGTACCTTTCAGCATTAATGGTGCCTTCACATACTGTATGCGTAAGTTGCCCATGCCTAATACACCCCCATACCATCACAGATGCTGGCTTTTGAACTTTGCGCCTATAACAGTCCGGATGGTTCTTTTCTTCTTTGGTCCGGAGGACATGACGTCCACAGTTTCCAAAAAAAATTTGAAATGTGGACTCGTCAGACCACAGAACACTTTTCCACTTTGCATCAGTCCATCTTAGATGAGCTTGGGCCCAGCGAAGCCGGCGGCGTTTCTGGGTGCTGTTGATAAATGGCTTTCGCTTTGCATTGTAGAGTTTTAACTTGCACTTGCAGATGTAGCGACAAACTGTAGTTACTGACAGTGGTTTTCTGAAGTGTTCCTGAGCCCATGTGGTGATGTCCAGTACACACAGATGTCAGTTTTTGATGCAGTACCGCCTGAGGGATCGAAGGTCACGGGCATTCAATGTTGGTTTTCGGCCTTGTCGCTTACGTGCAGCGATTTCTCCAGATTCTCTGAACCTTTTGACGATATTACGGACTGTAGATGATGAAATTCCTACATTTCTTGCAATAGCTGGTTGAGGAATGTTGTTTTTAAACTGTTCGACAATCAGCTCACGCATTTGTTCACTAAGTGGTGACCCTCGCCATACATCCATTTCAGGGAAGCTGCTTTTATACCCAATCATGGCACCCACCTGTTCCCAATTAGCCCGTTCACCTGTGGGATGTTCCAAATAAGTGTTTGATGAGCATTCCTCAACTGTCTCAGTCTTTTTTGCCACTTGTGCCAGCTTTTTTGAAACATGTTGCAGGCATCAAATTCCAAATGAGCTAATATTTGCAAAAAATTACAAATTTTACCTGTTCGAACATTAAGTAACTTGTCTTTGCAGTGTATTCAATTGAATATAGGTTGAAAAGGATTTGCAAATCATTGTATTCTGTTTTTATTTACGATTTACACAACGTGCCAACTTCACTGGTTTTGGGTTTTGTACTTTAATGTCCCGGCATCAAAATGTTAATGTAAACATAACTGCCATTCAGTTACATGATTTTGTCCTTACTTTGCTGAAGTGCATAGAGAGATTCTTCTGTAGAATCTATCTTTGATGTTAACATATGATCAAACCCAGAAAGTGTCACAATGAGAGTGACAGCTGCCACTGCCTAACACTAGACCTATTGGTCTCCTACAGCTCTTAATTTCATAACTTTAAATGACGACTAGGGTCGATCCACTAGGCAGTGAAGTTCCGAAAGATGTGTTCGGCTTCCATAAATTTACATAATCCTATAAATCTGTAGCACTTTGCTAGTGAAAGCCAAGATCCGTGAACTTATGAGGCAGTGGATCTGTGGTCACCTGAATATAAGGGAACCTATACATTCTGCTTTGGAGAACGTTTTTCCCATCGTGTTTGAAAACTTCTCTATACTGTAATGTTTAGTTTTAAGTTATAATTATTATTAGTTTAGTTATAATGTTTAGTCTTATTACTTAGCTCAAGGTGAGTCTGTTTATTTAAAAAATTGATATTTTTGTCATAGATAGTATGATGTATTGGAAGCAGATTACTGTATGCTGCATATTCTGACACAATGGTACTTCATGTTCCATGGCTGACACTTTTTTCCGACATGCTGGCAAACTTTATAGAAAACCATCAATTTTACACTATCTTACGTGGACAAATGCAGAATTTTGCAAAAGCTGATCAACGGGTTGGCTGTAAGCTTCTGCAAGAACTTAGAATTTCTGCTGTCAGTTTACATGGGGCGTTACGTTACCTGGTGTGTGTAACTTAACTGCATGGTAGATCTGCCCTTATAACCTCTGAAACGCTAATGTAGTTTGTTAGCATTTTGTGACACCATGGATAGTCTATAGAAAATAAATTGTCAAAATTTTGCATTTAGGGTCTCACTTTAATTTAGAACGGTTTATGGCCATGAAAGCGCTACCCTATCCCTATAAAGTCAGAATTATTTGGAAAATGCAAAAAAGAAACCAGAGATTCGTACTTAAAGAGGACTTTATATGCTATTTTTCCAAGTTTATATTTTGGTCTTTGACTCCCCAAGAGTCCTTTGACTCCTGATCGCTCAAAGTAAAAAAAAGGCTACTTATTTCGCTTGTACTGCCATCCTCAAAAAAACCCATCTGTAGTCCATAGTAGTCTCTGCCTGAAACGCCTAACTGGGGTGGCTCTTCCGCTATTGCCCCCACTCCCTGTGTGCCCACTTTCTTGACTGGCCAGCTCTGTGGAGGGCGGATCTAGGCGGGACAATGCAGTGTCATAGTGAAACGTGAGACGCGTCTACCATCTGAGCTATGGAATCAGCGGGGAAATTCTGCTATAAAGCGTAGTTCATGTGTATAGATCTAATGAAATTAACTTGTTTTAATAAACGCAACGGCGAAAGTGGAGGACACAGAGCAAAAGTCTGGCAGCTCAAGCACGAATTTGCTATTGGCCACAGTTTGCCACGGCAACAGTTGGTGAGTACAGCAGTTTTACTACTCCTAGCTAGGATGCAGGGGAAGCTAGAATCCATCCCATATAGACGCATTTGTAGAATGGGTCGACATGCCCAAGTGTAGACCGGAGACCGTAGAAATCCGGTGGGTCTGAGTTTAGAGGGAAACATAGACAGTGAGGAGCAGCTAAAAGTGGACCAACATCTTATGGACTGCTTCGGTGTGTATTAGGACCTGCTGGTTCGTGTGCATAGCTGTGGTGTGTTGTTAGCGCGGAGAAACGAACAACTTCCGCCCTGGTATATGATGGAGCTCCAAGCTAAACAGCCGTTTACTTATTGCTCCGGAATGACCAGCTTTCCCTTGCGAAAAATGGGCGTATTATGGATAGCGTGCGAAAGCTAGACAGAGATCAAGTTATGTCATGAACATATACAGGTTTTACAGACTATAAGTTCCGTCTGCGTGAACCGTTGCTTATGTGGAGCTAGCGAATCAATCCCTTTTACAGGAAAGAATTTAATATTCAATCGATGGCAATGCAGCGTTTGTTATACCGAACACGTTAGCCTGTGCGCTTCCCTATTGCTTTCACCGGTAGTATCAGAGAGCTTGCCCAGCCATTGGAGATGAATCAGGCTTACCCTGGTCATGGATAAGTGAAGCTATCGTTTCATAAGCTCCAAAAATGCACCTCAAGCTCTGCAAAATCTATGTCTGGTCTAACTGCAGCCCAACTTGGCAGACATATACAGCACCTCTCTGGTTAGCTTCAACTGTTGTGGCTACAATCAGGCAACGTTATGATGAAACTGCCACATTGATGCTTACCGAAGTAACACAAGCATACCGATCATAATTGCTGCATATAACTTAACCAGGAGCATTTTTAATTAGCTGAGCTCGTGAACTAACATGCAGTAGCTGATAAGCGGTCATGACTTTGAATGTAATCTGTCACGCGAAAAATTAGTTTCGCGTCCGGTGTGAAAGCTGCTTAACACGCCTGTATTCGTGTCTTTGCGTTGGCTTTGAATGTAGCTAATCTGTCGCACAAAAGATTTGCTTCGCGTCCGGTGCGATACCTGCTTGACGTGCCTATTGCGTGTATTTGCGTCTTTGCATTGACTTTGAATGTTGGCTAATCTGTCCTGCGAAAAATTCATTTTGTGTCTTATGTGTGTAATCCTGTGGTTAATTATTGGCCTTAAATATTTAATATTGCACTATTTAATAAGGGGCTGGCCTATGTTTATTATTTTGCTTACCTTTAATATTTGAATCTGTTCTATTGTTGATACTTACCTTTAATATTTGAATCCGTTTTATTGTTGATATTTTGATAAAGATGTTATTCAAGTCCATTGTTTGACAATGTAGAAATACCTTTACTTTGACTATATTCGTTACAGCACTTGTGACTGGTCAGTATTGTGGAGAGAGATTTTACCCTGTATGTGATTAGTTGAGAGCGGGTGAGGCAACGTCAATGCATTGAGGAGAGAGAGCACATACTGCAGTTTTTTTTGACAGCGTCAGAGAGAGACGGTTAATACTTTATGTCGAGTGTGTAGTGTTGTATTCAGTGGAATAAGTAATGTAAGCCGAGTTTATTCATCAGTTTTATGTGTGCAGGTGTCCCTATGAGACCACGACTCGTGAACTGTTCTCATCCAATCATTTAATTCTTAATACATTTTATAGTATATAATTCTATATGCCTGTGTGGTGTGTGAATTATTGATGTAAATTTCGTTCTTGATGTGTTTTTTCTGTGTTGTGGGGAATATAAGCTAATATAGGGTGTATAGGGCTTAATAGCATGACACGCTTGTATTTGCAAAGTTATAATCCAGAATTTTACTAGGAGTCAATTGGTGACCCACAGTGATGTTTGGACTTCCGTAGGACCTTAAAGGGCCCTACACACATTTTCTATTGAAGTTATATTTGGACATTTCAGGATATTTGTAACAAATCTTAACATACTAAAAACACATAAAAAGAGAGGTTAACACACTTCAATATTGTAAAGATACAAAGTATATTGAGAACTCAGGAGCGTTATCCTTCATAGTTTAAAGGGATAAAATGCGCTACATAAATGGAGGCACCGCTGGGATACTTTTTATGTGTTTAGCTGTATGATATGACCAGTAAATTTAAATGCAAGATGTTAAATTCAATTGTTAGCCTGTAATCTAAGCACAAAAAAAAAGTTAGGATTTAGTCTTAATTAGGCAAACAAGTAAACATGGAGCTAGTGAGTGATCTAAAGGCTGGTGCAGAGGTGAAGGTCTGCAAGAGGACCGCGCAGTAATGGTTCTAGCACCTGAAGAAACTGAAATCGCGTATATTGAAGAGGCTATGGGAACCATCAAGTGTTTGGGAAGAGTGCGAGTGAGAGGAATTTGACATCCGCTACCAGCGTGGTAAACACAACATCGATGCCGACCTGCTTTCAAGGCAAGAGAGGGGTGAAGAGGATGACAAAGACTGGAAGACTATATCACAAGCTGGAGTGAAGTCAATCTGTCGACGAGTCAGTGTTCTAAGCTCACCAAAGACATCTCTGAGATATGCGGAACAGCTAGGAGCGCGGCCAAAATGTGTCCCCAAACTCTACGCCTTCCCCACGTGTGAGTGCGCTAGAACAAATGTCCAAGTCTGAGCTTAAAGCAGCACAGAAAGAGGATCCTGTGATAGGCCCGACAATCAAAGCCCTGAAATGTGGCCAATGGCCAGAGGATCTGGAAGACACTCCAGCACTGAGCCAGATGAAAAGGGAACTGGGACGACTACAACTCCGAGATGGGCTACTCCATCGCATGAGCAAGAGACCATCAGGAGAAGAGTCCGCACAACTGGTGCTCCCCGCCGTGTTCAGAAGTGTCGTGCTGAAGTCCTTGCACGATGACATGGGACATCTAGGCATCGAGCGAACCACTGACCTGCTGAAAGCAAGATTCTACTGGCCCAGGATGGCAGGAGAGACAGAGCAGTATGTCAAAAACTGCAGGAAGTGTGTCTCACGAAAGAGTCCCTGTCAGAGCGCTGCGCCGCTCCGCCAAATCCGGAGCAATGGGCCAATGGACTAAGTCTGTATAGACTTCCTCTCTGTGGAGCCCGACTCCAACGGGATTGGCAATGTGCTAGTGGTCACAGATCACTTTACCCGCTACGCACAAGCCTTCCTAACGAAGAATCAGAAGGCACTCACAGTTGCTAAAGTTCTCAACGAAAAGCACTATGGTCTTCGTGCACTATGGTCTACCAGCAAGAATCCACTCAGACCAAGGTCGATACTTCGAGAGCCAGACGATCAGAGAGATGCAGAAAGTGATGGGAATACGGAAGTCCAGAACCTCTCCATACCACCCACAAGGAGATCCACAACGCGAACGGTTTAACCGTACCCTCCTGTCTATGTTAGCCACACTGGATCCAGAGAAGAGGAGGCGGTGGAGCGAGCAAGTGCCCCACGTCGTGCATGCCTACAATGCCAGTAGGTCTGATGCAACGGGCTACTCGCCCTACTACCTACTGTACAGAAGAGAGGCAAGGCTCGCAGTGGATGTGTGTTTCGGGACGTCTCCCGACGGCTATGATGTCGGTCACCACTCAAGCTATGTGGCTCGACTCAAATAAGATCTGCAGAAGGCTTATCAACTGGCCTCTGCCACAGCCGATAAAACACACCAGAGGAACAAGAGAGCCCATGACAGCAGGGTAGCATCACAAACCCTCAAAACTGGTGACAGAGTGCTGGTGAAGAATCTCGGACTCCAAGGAAAACACAAACTCCAAAACAGATGGAAAGAGATTCCTTATGTGGTCGTGAGTCAGATGCCCAACTTACCAGTCTACAGAGTGAAGCCAGAGGAGGGAAATGGAGGAATCAGAACATTGCATCGAGATCATCTCCTAACCCATCGGGCAACACGTCAGAATGCAAAGAGAGGAGAGTGACCCCAGACCACCACCTAAGCCAAGGACAAGAGCTGACGCAAGAAAAAAACAACAACCCAAACAGTCTCAAGCAGTCAGTACTGAAGAAGAGGATAGCGAAGAGGACTCGACTGACTCATCTACAGAGTCTGAGTATGGTAGACCGATACAGAGACCCTACAGCACTTACCTGAAAGACGTCCTGAACCAGCGGAGAGCAGCACGGGAACAAGCAGTAGTCTCTCAGGAGGAACCGTGTGGTGCTAGAACTGAAGAGAATGAAGATGCGAAGGAAGACCACAATGTCGAAGACCAAAGTGAAGAAGAAGAGTTTGAGTCCGAAGAAGAGTTAGCTCAGGAGTCAGAGTCAGAGTCCGAGGTAGATGAGGGCCAAGCTAGCAGTGTAGAGGAAGACGCTAGTCCTGAAAGACAACCCGTAGCAAGGCCAAAGAGAACAGTGAAGCCAGTCGTCAAACTTAGTTATGATGAGCCAGGAAAAGCCAGAGATAAGCCTTTTACTATAGTACACTGAGGTGTGAAGATCAGAATAGGAAAGAGTTAGTGCATCACACTAATCACACATAATTTATACATTCTCAGTTCAGGGAAAAGAGAAATCATATCATTTACATTTAGGTGAATGAGGGCATTCACATGTTCAGTAGGGGGAGGGTGTAACCCTGTGGTTAATTATAGGCCTTAAAAATTTAATATTGCACTATTTAATAAGGGGTTGGCCTATGTTTATTATACTTACCTTTAATATTTGAATCTGTTCTATTGTTGATACTTATCATTAATATTCGAATCCGTTTTATTGTTGATATTTTGATACAGATATTATTCAAGTCCGTTGTTTGACAATGTAGAAATACCTTTACTTTGACTATATTCGTTACAGCACTTGTGACTGGTCAGTATTGTGGAGAGAGATTTTATCCTGTATGTGATTGTTTGAGAGCGGGTGGGGCAACGTCAATGCATTGAGGAGAGAGAGCGCGTAGTGCAGTTTTTTTTTGACAGCGTCAGAGAGAGACGGTTAATACTTTATGTCGAGGGTGTAGTGTTGTATACAGTGGAAAAAGTAATGAAAGCCGAGTTTATTCATCAGTTTTATGTGTGTGGGTGTCCCTACGAGACCACAACTCGTGAACTGTTAAGGATTGGACCGGAGAAGACTGGACTAACTGTTCGTTAGTCCTGGAGGTCGGACCTGGTGGGAACTGTTACTCAGCTAGCCTGGCTCGCTAGCTAGCTTGCTATGCCAGCCACTGTGTGATGCTAGCTCAGCGCTACATGAAGTGGGACGGGATGCGGTAAAGGGACTTCCTCTATCAGTGAGTCACGCCGTTTCCAAGCAAGTCGTCAAAAGACAAGTAACGTTCAAGTGGAGTAATTGGGAAGGAGGTGCTGTGGACCGAAGAGGAACGCAGATCGACTGTTGCTGATAGACGGAGAGCTATGCCTGAAGTTCGCCCTGCTGCTGGATGCGCAGTAACCATCACCCAAGCGTGAGACGGCGAGGGATATTGAGGTACCGAATGTGGTTGGCTCACTGGAGCGAAGAGGAAAGCTCAAAGTAAACAGGCCTGCAATGGGGGTGGACGCTTTTTGCATTCCATTTATTTGCCGGCTAGATTAGGGTTTGGTAGCGTTATTGTATTGTGATAAATTGTTTTATTGCGCTGTGGTCGAATGTTTTAATGTTAACGTAAGCCTTTGGGGCTAACTCTCATTCATGCCTTCTCATCCAATTATTTAATTCTTAATACATTTTATGTTATATAATTATATATGCCTGTGTGGTGTGTGAATTATTGATGTAAAATGCGTTCTTGATGTGTTTTTTCTGTGTTGAGTGGAATATAAGCTAATATAGGGTGTAGAGGGCTAAATAGCATGACACGCTTGTATTTGCAAATTTAAAGAAATAATCCAGAATTTTACTAGGAGTCAATTGGTGACTCACAGTGATGTTTGGACTTCCGTAGGACCTTAAAGGGCCCCACACACATTTTCTATTGAAGTTATATTTGGAAATTTCAGGATATTTGGAACAAATCTTAACATACTAAAGACACATAAAAAGAGAAGTTAACACACTTCAATATTTTAAAGATTCAACGCATTTAGAGAACTCAGGAGCGTTATCCTTCATAGTTTAAAGGGATAAAATGCGCTACATGTGAAAGCAGCTTTATGGATAGTATGCGACAGCTAGAGAGAGCTCGGTTATGTTATGAACATAATACAGGTTTTGCAGGTTTTATCTACATATCTACATAGTAGATACTTCTAAGGTGAGAGTACTTTATCATAAAACAATCTAACAGTTTCATTCAAGCATAAATGTGTACAAACTGTCCAGATTCAATGGGACAAAAGCACTTTTAAAGTTTATGATTTCACATGAAGTTACATGAAAATTAAATGCATTGTTATACTTACTGAGACTGGAACGCTCTAATATGGCATGTTTACTGGGATTGTTCATCACAGAGCATTTGGCCAGGGAGAGATCAGCTGTAACACGTGTGATTGATATTCTGAAGGAGACACATGAGTGCATTAGGTTTTATTACTTTATTCATCATTTGAAACCATTGAAGAATTTTGCAAAGTAAAACTTATTCAGAGTAAATCACTAAATTAAAAGTATTAAATACGTTTACTCATGTAGAACATCCATGACGTATTAAGCAGGTATTAACGGGCCGTTGACCATGCGTATGAGTAAATGACACAGACCTGTTTTTGGTGATAAGGTAGGGTAGCCAGAATCCTCAACTTTTAATGTACGACTAGGATTACTCTGAGCCTGTTCTTGCTTACTCAGCTTGATTTGCAATTAGAGAATTGATTCACTCAATAAACAAAGCTAATCAGTCAAATAACTCTTTGGTCTGTACTTAACTTTATTGCTCATGTCATCATATAGCTGAGACCTTCTCCACATTTGAAATTAATGACAAAAAGAATGCGAAGATGTTCTGAACTTGAAATGCACATGAAACAGCACAGGTCTGTTGACACGCGTTTAGTGCCAGTGTGAAATATGTTTACGTAGCCCATGGTTTGATATAATCAACAAGATATTTAACACTTTTATCTGAGAGGGCATATCCATGATGCCGTAATTATCTGTAAGAGTTCGGCTTACATAATTATATGTATACCTATGTATGGTAGTTGAATCCATGATGCTTTGTAAATGATAGTAAAGATTAGGGGTGTCAACGTTTACAATTTTTTCTACACGTGTACACGGGACTTCTAACCGACGCATACCCGGTTACATATTGGAGATTTATGAGCTTTTTCTATCGCAGTTGCGCTATATAACCACAGAAAGTAAAATGAGTTGAAAATAAAATCCTCTGTCATTTTGACAGATAAGAAAACGTACAAGTGAAAGCTGAAAAAGGTTTAACCTTTTTTAATCATTGTTTTAACTATTGCTGACTTTTGTACATTTTTTTTTAACTTAAAGTGCAAACTGCATCCCTCTCTCGCAACGGGAGCTGCGTCTGAATTTTAGTATACGTCTCATAGTAAAAGTAATGTGGAATTAAAAGAAGCCAAAGTAAGCTGAAGTGAGAGGAAAAAACTTCACCTTTATATCCAGAAAGTTTCAAAAAGTAGAGGGGGACTCTCACAATTATTCACCAAAATTGGCGAAAAAAATATGTTTACTTCTTCCTCTTTAGATGCGAGGATCAGGCTGTGAAAAGCCGACAGATTACCAACCAACAATATAACGTACAACAACACGCAACAATATAGGCTAAAATAACAAGCCATTAACAGTTTTTGTTTTCAGCTGCACAACATTTGCACAGGGAGAAGATGATGAGCGCCGCACTCTTCTCAATTCCTCTGCAGCCTATTCTAGACGGCGCGACACTGGCTTTGGCTGCGGGTTGTTTTTCTTTTTTTAATATCAAGGTAACATTGCGTCCCATGCATCTGTCAGTCGATAACTGCACTAGTGGGACCATTTAAGTGTATAGTTTGTCAATGTTATTATCTAAAGCTTTCAGGCAACATTATCACCCCTAAAAATAGGCGACTATATGTATTGGTGAGAAATGAACGAGGAGGAAGAGGAGGAAAAAATGATGTGTGCACGGTCATTGATTTTTCTAAACGGTTATGATTTGTTATCCGTGTAGCCGTGTACACGTGTAGATGTTGACACCCCTACTCTGTACTATTATCATCATTTATCCATACTGGACACAGCTCTGGACAATTCAGTAAACAAATTGTTTGATTTTTAATCTGACAAAATTGAACAAATGGAAATAATATGATCCTGTGTTAAAAGGATAAGTAACTGCATAACTGTATGTGTAACAGAGTATTGAGATAGCATTCAAACACAAATAGTTGGCGTATGTCTGTGCTGTACAGCTTAAAAAAGTACCCAGATAGTGAGTCAAGAACAATAATTAAGTTCCTTGCAGAATCAATGATAGGGATAGGCAAATTTGTAAACTTTCACACATTTGCTACTATGAAAACCTCACCAATGATGAACAATTTATTGTATGAAAGCAGGTAACATGAAACTTGAAAATGAGACAGGATGAGGGGTTAATCAAATCATCAGGATTAATGAGGACCCAGTGCAGCAGCACTGACTGGTATTTTTTTTTTTGTATACAGATACATAACCCTTTGCATGTAGTCAAATATCCAAGTGCTGATCTGCAGAAATATTTGTGTCTTGATTCTATGGTACTAAAAAATTGGCTACAGAAAAGCCTACAAACTCACCTTCCATCAAATCTATGCTTCAGAAAGTCGAAGAGCGCTTTTTGCATCATGTCTGTCAACTGAAATTCAGATTAAACACAGTGCTTTACAGGCAGAGGTGAAGCAGCTTTAGGTGGATAAACAGCAAACAAGACACAATGGCAAGAACGCACATGGCTATTCTGAAAGCAACTACATTAAAAATGTCAGAGATTTTTTTTTTGTCTTTATTTTTAACTGATAATTACGCCATTTTCACGGCTACTTATGCCAGCTTTTTCAGGGCTGACTACTGGCATTGAGGAATTTAAACATTTCATCAGATGTTTTATGAGTGCACTAAATACCATAATTAGGCAAAAAAAATGTAAACCTGTCATCTTAAATTTAAACCTTCTGAAAGGTGGCCTTTCTTCTTTTACTCACTTCAAATTATTAACACTAATTTCAACACTATGCCACTTTAAAGCAGGGAGGTACAAAGTTACTTTTTTAATGAATATTTTACAAGCAGGTTCTCACCTCATAGCCTTTTAGTGAAGGCCCTATCATTATCACAGGTCGCATCGAAGGCACAACATCGTATGGTGGGACGTGTTCTGTCTACAGACGGAGACATACTGATGCTCAAAATATACAACAAACAAACACAAAACATTTCATTGGACTTCATAACAAAACACTGGTCACAATATAAGATCCACAATTTACATTGCCATGTATTCTCATGGCTTATTCTTAATTTCTCATTGCTCTTAGTTTCTCTACCTACATATGGGGTCTTCAGGGTAAAGTGGAGAAATAACCATAATAATGTTATGACTAAGAAATACATACTCAACATGATTTTAACCTCATAAAGTGTAGTATTTTGATAAAAATTTAGGTTTGCCATGTAAATTTTGTTAAATGACAAAATCTGAAAATATTTTGTGGCACTGATATACTCAAATTAGTCTCATGTGAAAGGTTTAAGATAAGTGACTAATAAAAAATGATGACTATGATAAAGTGAAAAATATTTCTTTTACTTTATTTTTCGAGGGTGAAAGTGAAGAATATTTTCCAGAACCCAGGGGAAACCCTGAGATACCATTTACAAGTCGAATTCGATCATATTTCTTTTCAGAATTTTAGTTCAGAGAAAGGCAGGGTTCCCCCTGGGTTCTGAAAAATATTTCTCACTTTCTCCCTCAAGAAATAAAGTAAGAGAAATATTCTTCACGTTATCATAGACATCATTTTTTATTAGTCACTCACGGACTTAACAATACTTTGAAAAGCCTTCAAAGTGGACAAAGTGCATGCAGCATGAACAAGGTCAAACCTCAAATATTTGCGGTACAACAGGTCTCTCCATTATACTTTCGATTGTATATAATTTTGGGTCCTTTTTTATCATTAGGGGACAAAAAGTCTGGGGACGAAAAATCCAGGGACAAAAAAACCAGCGATGAAGAGTCCTGTAACCTAGCAACCTAAGTGGTTGCAACAAAAAACAACTTTTTCTGTAGAAAGAGATCATTTTTTTAACTGCTGGATAGATACTATGGGCAAGTATATTCAATTTTAGGCAAGTATATTACATTTTGCACATCAGCCTTAACTGAGGAGTTTAATTCATGCAACTTCTGGAAAATAGGGATGGCCCTAAACTCATCCAAATTCTAAACAGTGTTCGAGCTCTGCTTACTGGTGAATATTCAATAACTGATCCGGGTGTGCCATCTAGTGATAGAATAGTGTTTACCAGCATGCATCCATGTCTGCTGGCATCTAAATCTGCGCAGAGCGGTTCTGATCACCTACATATCGAAGCGTGGGCAAGCGTAATAATAAAAACTGCTCAATATTCAGTTTTTCTTTTCTTGTTTTTGCTGAAGGCCTTAAACTTCATGAGAAATAGTTAAAACCAACAAGTCCTCACGCTCAAACAACCATCAGTTAGCACAGGTAATGGTGGCACTGTAATGAACGTACGGAGACTCCAATCGCGGTTCAAGCTCGGAAGAGCGTCTTTTATTAACATTACCGTTGCTCATGGTCAGACAGAAACAGAGGTCAATAGCCAGAAATCAGGAATATCACAGAAACGCTCAATCTTAGTCAGGGACAGGCAAAATGTCAAAAAAAAAACCAGGAAATCAGTCAGCACAGAATACAGAAACAAAGGGAAACTAACCTAAGGGAATGGGGAAAAGGGAAAGGGGAATTGGAAGGGAAGAGGGAGACAGAAATTAACTAAACAGTCAAAGTATAAAGGGAACTGGGGGAAACGGGAGACTCTCAAACTCACCACACTCACTCGACGAAATACAATAAATAACTAGAGTACAGAAAATCACAAAGGGCAAAAACTCTCAATAATCGCAAAAACACACTGAGAAAAAGCGCAGAGACGGAATGACCAGGCAGAGCAAGGAACGGTTACGAATCGACAAAGACAAGCGGAAAAGTGGGGTCTTTATAAACAAACTAATTAGAGTGTTTAGCCCAAAAAATGAAGGACAGCTGAGAGGAGGCAGAATCTAGAACAGCAAAGGAAAGTGATAGGACAGATTGAACAAGTAGGTGTGCCCTGCTTCTTCAAACTAACTAATCACCGTGCCTAACTACTCTGCTCTAATGTGTAGTCCTACCCATTTCTAATCACCAATGCCTCAGCTAAACTATTCTCAGGTGCAGACAGTTAACAAGCACAGGAAGAAGGAAGCAGGAAGTACCCAACCAGAAGAGACAGGGGAAAAGACTGTGAATGGAAACAAGACACCACACACAAGGGAGCGAGTGACAAAAGACAAGCATTCATGAAACATGAACAATCACACAAGAAGTAAATCTAACACAAAGAAACAAATAATTCTAAACATCATGAAACAGAAAACATACAAAAACAAAGCATAAATACTTAATTCACACTAGGCACGGCCAATGCTGGGGTGGCCGCTGGGAGGGCCGGGAGCTCTCCCGGTGGGCCGGGCTGCACATTATTCACTTTGGTGCCGACCTCCTTACGTCAAATTTCAGATCACCAGCCATTATGCTGTGGCGGCCATATCTCTTTACAGAGACGGCATTTGCAACGGACTATTACCATACCAAAAAATATATCTTCTCAAGCTAGCAGGATACGTTGTTTATATATATACCTAATCAACATCGTCAAATACTCACCCATGGTGACTCAAGATGCAATGTAAATCTGAATTCATGACGTGGTAGGCCTAGCTACATTGTCCTATGCATTTTAATAAATTGTTACAAAAATATATTGTTTATTAGGGCATGTAAAAAGCGATAAAAACACAGCCTATACGCCTACTATATATTTTGCTTGTTTTGCTCTCAGAAGTTAGGCTACAGTGGAACAAGGAATGATGGGAATGGGAGCTGGATTGTCCAATCATAGCCTTTCTGCCTCTCGACGTGGATGATCAGCAAGCGTGTTCTGTGCGTGCGCGGGAGTGATTCTCGGGTTATGCATAGTTGCACCTGAGAGGTGTGTTGTGGATGGAGGGCAAGAAGAGGCCAGGAGGGGCCGCAAAGGCCAGGATTAAAAAAAGAAAGGCACTAGAAGAAGATGCTTCCAAATGTGTGAAGCTGCCAGATCTATTTTCCCAAGGACAGAGCCAATTTGCATCTGGTAAAGAGATATGGTTAACGTTTGCAAAGCTATAAGATATGATATAGGCTAGACGTTTGGAAAGCTAAAACCTGTTCCTATAAGCACAGTGCAGCCTAGGCTAAAATTCAATCTCCTTCAGTGATGGTTCGTCGGCCGTAAGAAAGGGAAGCCAAAACCTCACCCTTCAAAGCATAATGACTTAAACCTTTCGTAGTTTACTTTCCTTGATCAGCAGGTGCTTATACTAATTGGTAGAGGGACAGTCAAATTTATTTTTGATAGCAAATGAGGTTGCAAATTATCAAGTAGTTTGCGAGGCTTCTTTCGCAACAAGCCGCGAGAATCCGTTTTCTACAATTGTAATTCAGTGGCGTAGCCAGCGGGGGTGCTGAGACATGTCCCTTTTTGACTGCAATTAGTAGTTCTCAATCATTTTCTTTTATTGAAGCGTTTTCCAATTATCGTAATTGGCAACCGAAGACACGGTTTCTCTCCGTATGCGATCTAACAGCGATTAAATCATGAGCTAAATTCAGTCCAGTTGCGGAACACGAACAGAGAATTGGATCGCAAAAAACTTCCGTTTAAAACAATTATTAGCCCTGACCTGTTCTCAGTCATTTTCATAATTAACAGAGGGTTCACTCCGAGCTTACTCCACATTTAACAGGTGCCGCTTGTTCTCCCCGATTAGGAACAGGTCAGGACTAATAATTGTTCTAAATGAAAGTTTTCTGCAACCCAATTCTCTGTTCTTGTTCCGCAACTGGACAACTTTGCAGTCTACTTTTAACATATTTTAGGGTTGAAAAACTCCTTTCACAGGCAACCTGTGTGCTTGAAAGTGTCAAAAGAAACTGGTATGCCTTACCAATGAAATGGTAGGCATCGGTGAAGAGGTTGTACTGTGAGAGAATTAGGTAGACACAGATGGGGCAGTTTTCACAAGAAGAACAGGTCCTGCTTTGAAGTTCAAACTCTATCTCTGTGAGTCCACCATCCTCCTCATCTGCCTCTGTCTCCTCACTTCCTATCCTAATTAGCCACTTAACCCTCCAGAGGGGCTTTCTTTAGCTGCACCCACTGAGATGCCACACTACGGCTGTTGATGCTTTGAATCAGGTACTGTCTGATCAGGTACTGGCATAGGCCTGTTGTCCAACCCAAAAACAGAGAGAGTCTGAAAGGAACCCAAATATAGCTTTCTTTTATTTTGAAATTATTTATTCAATATTTTGTAACATTTGATTTCACTGCTTACATGAAAGACTATTCTTTTCAACTTGTAAATTTCTGAGTTTTGTATTAGGGAGTTTCCAGTTGGAAATGTGGACTGCGGTTTGAACTTTCCCACTAAGATTTATGTTGTATAGGTCACTAGGCTACATTATGCCCTTTTTAGTTAATTAACAAATTCAACAGAATGTTTAAGTGAAGTGTTATTCCATTAAGTGGTCAACAAAAACCCAATAAAAAGGGACAGAAAATATTAGGTTGATCAATTACGATTTATTTAATAAAATGCCTCCACTGTAAAAAGTGGGCCGGTTTATGCATGAAATTCCCGGGCTGAAAAATGATCCCACCCCGGCCCTGGGCATAGCACCCTCCAAAACAAATTGTGAGGAAAATTTTGTGGCTTTGGTTAAATTTTAAAGGTAATTTTAAAGATGAAAGTTAGGGTTATGGTTAGGTTAAGGGTTGAGTTCAAGTTTAGGGTAATGTGATCGTGGTTTTTAAAAGACAAAAGACAACTCATGGTTGGAAATAGGAATCAAAGACCAATCTCCTGTAGGAAAATCTGCTTTTTATTATCCAGTTTCCTCATTTGCTCTTCTGAAACATAATGTAGGTATTTCAGCATTGCATTTTCAAGTTACAGACTGTCTGGTTGTTTTCCTCATTAGAACATGGTGAAGTACAGTGGTAAAATTCACTTCGCCTCAGAAATAGAGTGAATTTTGGAAAACGTAAGTCCAGAGGTGCTTTATTAAAATGGACTTAAAAATGGAATATTTGCAATAATAGATATTTGGTGGATTTTCAAGAAATACATGGATCTCCAGTCTCACCTAAAGGTAGAATTTCCAATCAGCGAAACATGTACATGCATGTTCATAGACAAATTATGCTGCTACGTAGTGAGAGCGCAGAGAATTTGCGGTTCCTCTCAGAAATGCACCTCTTGTGCACACAAAGCTTCAAACCTTCAAAGCTTCTGAGACTCAGCCTGGCTGTGTTTTGCTCTGTGTTGCTTGCATGGCTATATAAATGATGTTTCATGTTGCAGCATCACTCTCTTGATGTGTTGCTGTTACCTGTTGTTCTGCATGGCTTGTGTTATGTCTTGAGAATAGCGCACCCAAGAAAATAAAAATGATACAAATGAAGCCCTGATAAAATAGATTTAAAAGCTATAATAACAGTTAGAGTAGTTATAGTAGTTAGCAGTATAGTAGTTATAAATACAGTGAAACAAAAACTATTACTAATGAACCTGACTAATGCTCATCAGTACTTGGCTGCTCTAGTGCTCTAATGAACCTGTGTGTGTAACAATATGTGAGTGATTGATGGAAGAATCTGGATCATGGAACTGCACTGGTGGAGGTGGAGCAGTATGTGAATGCCTATGCCATTTAGCTACACCCTGTAGGCTAATGCTTTGATATTGTTGTGCGGGCCAGGGAAAGTAATTGCTGCATTCATGTGGTGTAAATCGCACATGATAGAGGATATCTACAGGTGTTTTCAATATTGTCCTTCAGGTTGTGATCATAGGTTGTTGCCTGTCAGTGTAAATCCAGTATAAATTACAGGTGTTTTCAAACTGATAGTAGCCAATGCTAACAACTTTTCATTCAAAACCACAGAATTAGCCTACATATATCTGCGAGGCCGTGGCTCATCTGGCTACCTTCCAGAACTTTTTTTCATCTGCCAGGAGTCAGGACCTGTTATGTCAGGCATAAACACAACAGCGAGCTGGAGAGCTAATGAAATCAATAAATTATCCCTTGACTTCATCTGGAAAAATAAAACGTTCAAACTGAAAAAGGCGGTGCTTTCCAACAAAAGGGCAGAGGGAGGTCTTGAGTTTTAAATTTTATTGATACTGTGAACACTTTTAACATTAATTGGCTTCAAAAATGCATAACGAATTCAAATTATTTGTGGTACTTCATTCCCAATCATATTTTTGATAAAATTGGTGGTCTCTCTTTTGTTTTAACATGTAATTACTCCCCTAACAAACTTCCTGTCTCTTTATCCAAGTTTCATCAGCAGCCCCTTCGAGCCTGGAAGTTATGCTTTGTCCTCAACCTCTCTGCTCCTAAAACCTTGTTATGGAATAATGATAACATTACTATTCAGCATAAATCTCCATTTCATCCCAACTGGTTCCAAAGAGATATTGTCAACATTTTGCCTGTTTTTGATGAACATGGCCTAATACTGTCCGATGAACATTTTATAACTAAACAAACTAAACTAAACTAAATCAAAGCCATTCTGTCTAGATTAATTTATCTTATTAAGAGTCACTTATGCTCCGGTGGAGGGAACAACTCAGGTGCTCCATCTGCATTACATCTGAATGATGTCAATATATTTGACAAGAAATGCAATAATAAACATATTCATCAGATCCTTCAAAGTACTGTAAAAAGTCAAATCACCCCAAGAGCGAAATTTTATTGGAACTCCCATTTAGATGACATAAACTGTAAAAAAGCAGGGCTTTTACCTAATGAGTTTTGTATTCCTAACAAAGTCAAAGAAATCCATTTCAAAATTTTGCATAAAATTTATCCAGTGAACTCTTTGATTTCAGATATGTGGACATTATGAACTCTTGTTCATTTTGTGGACATGCTGATGAAACATCTGTCCAAATATTTTTTTCAGTGTACCAAACAAAAAAGTTTGGGCTTTTTTTCCCATTGTGGTCCTTTACTATTTAGAAAAAAAACTGAATTTATTAGAAGCTAAAGAACATATCTTTACCAGGGGTGTCAATAATTATGGAGGGCGCTGTATATATATTTTTTTTCGTAGTGCGTGCGATATGCAGGATAGCCTACAGTAAATAAAAACACTGACTCATCTTTCAGGGCAACCAAAAAAAAAAAAAAAATGGCCAAGCTGGAACAAAAGTTGAAGTTAAGCTTTAAATAGCTTAGCTTGTACCCATAAACAACATAATATGCAACACTGAAAGTTATTAAAGTGAGACGTTATCAATACATGGTTAGTACACAATTCATGCAATCATTGACCAGTATTTTCAAGTACTAATTGTGCAGGATGTTGCACCTTTCTGTATTATGTATTTGCACTCTATTTTCACCACACAACAAAACATGCAAAAAAGCTTCAAATGAGACTTGGACTTACTGGCTTCTTTGGCTTGGTTGTAGGGACCTCTGTGGGTTAAGGGTAAACTGTTACAGTACTTTGAATGACTTGAATGCAATAAAAACTCTTTTGTCTCTACAAGTCACTGCAGTGGCAACAGCACCCTCATCAATATGATGTCATTGTCAAACAATTCACTGGAAAAAAATCAACTGGCAATGTTCAAGGAAGAATTTGTTAAAATATGCAAGGAGACTAAACTACCCAAATAGCAAGTGACTATACTTTAGAGTTTCGGCTGACTTTCCAATTAATTTATATTGTTAGTGTTACTGTTACAACTAGGGCTGGGTATTGTTTCAATTTTATGGATTCTGGTTCTGATTCTGATTTTTCTTATCAAATCCGGTTCTTGGCGAATATCAGTTTTTTGGTTTTTTTTTTGGAAAGAACAACTATTTTAGGAATGAAAATTAGCTTCTTTATTCTTTGCACATTTTGGCTTAATTTAATACAAATTTAACTGTGACAACTGTTTCCTTCAGTTATAAAAATATTTCTATGGTTATTTCTGAATAGCAGACCACTGCTATGTATAACAGACCATTGCTGTCCTGTGCACTGCGTCCATAGCAATGATGGGCAACTATTTTTTGTGTGTTTATCACATAACTGAATTACATAATTTACAAGAAAACAAATATAATTTCCGAAAGCACCAGAATAGTAATCCTATCATCCAACACTTTAGTCAAGCTATCATTTTCGTGCTTTAACTTGAAATGGTTTGTATTGATCACTTTCACTTCATTATGTTGGGGTATGGGAAAAGTACTAAAGATATGTGAAAGAGAAAAATAAGGCACCAATGCCAAATCACTGTTTTCTTTCACTGTTAACTGAGTGGCTCACTAACGTTAACTCACTAGCTAACAAACTGATGTTAAAATGCTTATGGAAAGGTACTAAGAGCACACTAGCCAAGTAACGTTAACTTAATTATGAGAGTGGCACTGAGCTAGCCTGCCACAGTGCTAAGCCATACTGATTTAACCAACATTACACATGGCATGCAGTTTGGCTGAATATTAACAGCATGACTAAACAGCGATTGTATTTTTCTCACACTCTCAAACAATGAAGTTTCCATGAAAATTACATGTACCTAAGGTAATATCAAAAATATGTCACCTGTTGGGCTATGGAGAAAATGCTATAGTTACGCGATGAAGAAAACTCTGGAACAAATGTCAAATCACGGTTCTCTTCTACATTGCCATTGCAAACTTCATGTTAACAAAGCCGGCGATCCAGTTGCGCGTTTCAAGCCTCATATTGGACAACAATGAATATTCATCACCTGAATATTAAGAGTAGTGACCACACACATATGACCATGCAAACAAGTCTTTCCTCTTGTTATGATAACGTACTGCGTTCCAAATCACATGACATTATGACCGCATAGGTGTTACGGGTCCTGCAAAATCTATTCTCACTGCAGTTCATTTCGAACCACGATTGAAAGAAGTTTGGAACCGGTAAGCAGATTTGAAAAGCACCTGTCTGAATGAATCCACGGTTCTTGAAAAAATCTGAATCGGTTCCAAACTGGAATCAGTTCTCAGTACCCAGCCTTAGTTACAACATGTTATTTTTGCTATATACTGTATTTTTCTTAATTTTTCCTCATTTTTTCCTTGAGCATGTTTTTACTTCATACCAACACATGTTAAAATATTGATGTAGCCTAAATAAAAGAGAGTTATAATAAAAGATATAGAGGTGGTGGGATTGGATTGATTCAGGAGAACTCCAGCATGGACTTACCCCAGAATACTTGTTATAGATGCTTGATGTAATAGGAAACTGTGCAGTTATATTCCTTAAATTTGGGAGCTGGGACAACATGTTGAATTTTGGGGATTGCATATATGTACTATGATGAAGGGGGTGTTTGATTGTCTATGTCTTGTATGTGCCTCATCCATATGTCCATATAGGTTAGTGCATGCATAAAGTACAGTACTGTGCAAACATTTCAGGCACCCTGCATTTTTAAAAATTTACATCTGGCTTTAGATGTTTTTGTTTTCCTTCATCAGTGTTGCTCAAGATTGAAAGTTTATTTGAATTCTAAATTCTAATTTAAAAAATAGTTTCGTAAATAAATGCTGGTATTCCATTTAAAATGGTTGAAACAGATGATATACTCTTGACGGAGCCCTGATGTCATCATCACCATGGCTGTCTGCAATTGCTTGGAGGGATAGACGCAAGTGAGACTGTCAGTCTGCAGAAGAACAGTGGCAAGTTTTTAATTGTGCTTGAAGCAATTAAAAAGCCAATCATTTTACAAAACTATAGCGCAACCGGACACTGTCTCAAATTTTTTGGTAAAGTATAGTTGCACATATTATTGGTTTTGTTTAGTTTTTAACAGTTTACAACTCTGTATAGCATATCTCTTAGTTATTGAAAAGTTTTAATTTAATTATAATTTAAGTATATTTGCCCTATGAAATTGCTTTAAATGTGCCTAAGACTTTTGCTTTTGCACAGTACTGTATGTCTTTATTTTTGCAGTTCCCCTCTTCTGCAAAGATGCTTCATCATGTTTCATAATAATTATATTAAAACAACTAAATTCAATATAGGCTGACCTCTGGAGGGGGGTAGCTTGCAAAATAAATATATAGATAAACCAGTCACTTGCCATATGGATGGGGGATCATTCCATGCACAGCATCGGTATCCCTGTGGGGGTATCAAGTATCTTCAGTAACCTCTGCTTTCAATGCTTTTAAATTTATTTTTATGTTTCAATGTACAGCGCTTTGGCTACCCCTGAGGTTTTTTAAATGTGCTATATTAATAAAGTTGATTGATTGATAGATTTCAATGCTAAATTACATTAACCTGTTGCAGTTCACATTGCCTGATAAACAGTGGCTGATCGTCCAATGAATTTTGGATAGCATTATGGAACTTTGCGTGACAAGGTTATGAAGCATTTTCCTCTGCACATAAATGGCAATGTAAAACATTGATAAGTCTTTGAAGATTCTGAACTATGGGTTGACTCGGTTTTTCCTAAATCACTTTGCATGGCTCGTTGTAATTAAAGCCTTACGCCTGAAAGTTCAGTTTGATACCCCTCAGATTTCTTCCTTTTCGGATGTATTCTTTTGAATGCTTATAACATTTTGAAGAAATCAGTGGTAATAGTTTAACTAATCATACAGCTTGAAAAATGCTAAAAGGAGATTCAATCAGAGAAAGTTTTGGATTTGCAATATTCAGATTATTGCCATCCTTATATTGTCACATTAATTTTATAAACCTAGCCAATTTGCAGTCACTAGGTCATCATGGGCCAAATATTAGTCTAGATTATTCAATAAATTAAATTGTTCTGTTATTGAACAATAATAATCCAAGCTGAAACATAAGTAAATTTTCAATGACTCAAACAAACAAATTTTTTCATAACTATGTATTTTGGCCCAATTTCAGGTGGGGCAAGAATTTTTCACTGTACCTGTTAGGATGAGAACTAATTTGATTTCAAGAGGTACTCAGCACATTAACAAGCGACACTGTCAAAGGGCTGTCTATAAGACATAGAGATGTACAAACTTGACCTCAGAGATCATGGCCACAATTCTCAAGCCAATTTTGTCCCAACCCTTACTTGCTTAAATTGCAGTATCTCACAAAAAAAGAATTTGATGTAAAGAGCTAATATTAGGTGAGTATAGTCAATCAAAGTGAGAAAAAGTGAATAGGACCTCTTGAAAATCAGTTGACTTGGCATGGAATGACCCTTAGGCCCCAGCATATAACAGCAACAGGCAGAAAACCTGTTTTTGCATTGATCATTTGTATTTCAAAAACATAACATGGCAAAATGAATTTAAACGACAACTTACGGGGTGGTGGCGGTGGAGGAGGGGCAGATTTCTTAGGATGAGGCACCATCTCCCCTGATGTTGAATTAGAGTTTGCTGCTGCTTTACTGTAAAACATTAAAGGGCAAATCTGTCAGTGCCGTTTGTCAGAAATCTGGCATTTGTATACATTGGACATGAAATGAACCATTTTTGGAGTAAGATCTCAAATATATGACAAACATTTTCTTGACTGAAGATTGTCATATCTACCGAAAATGAAGAATTATTTTTGCTTGGTTATTTTAATGCTGATGTTAGAAACAATGGACCACTAGTAACTGAAGACAATAGATTTCTAGGACACTGACTTTGTGTTTTGTAAAAAACATTCTGGAAAAACATTTCTATTCTGCAAAGGGTTAAAAAGTATGAATGATATTAATCCCTGTTAAGCAAGATGATTCAGTACAAAAGATACACTTTGCGAACAAAAATGGGCAGTCTATCTTGACAGAGAAAAATTTTTGTCAAAAATCTGTTATTTTCAATGCCAACCATAATTTTAAATCAAAGATAGACAAGTTGACAGGCTGCATTTTTAGCTGACCAAACACAGCAAAAGTATGGTCTTTTTAAGTCAGCAGGCTCAGAATGTTGCAGCAATTAAACTAAGACCAAGAAAAGAGAGCACACATTACAGCTGCTTTGCATTGGTTCCATTTTTTTTTTTTTTTTTGGAAACAATTTAAAAGGCTTGGCACTTGTGTGGGATTTTCGGACTGGTTGAAATTCACCTTAAATGAAGGACCCAAAACACCATTTATATATGCAATTATATTTTTGTAGTTTAATCAGAAAAGCAAGAGAGTACATATTCAAAAGAAATCATATGCATGTAATCAAATGATTACAGCAAACATCAGAGACGATAATAATCAAACCATAGATGATATAGTTTAATGTTCCTCCGTGCCAGGCAAAAGTGGAGCGAGGGCTTGCTCAGCGTCCGTCGAGATCCTGACCCAACAGCAGGCAATCGGAGAATGCCCATTCCCGTCCTCAAGGCATTTCATGTTCTCTCTCTTATAGCTCCTCTTCATCCTCCCACCATGTACTTTTCACTGTTAATTAATGTTCATGAACTCTGCTCGACCAAATGTCCCAATTGACCATATGTTTAAACCTCAGGGGACATTCACAACTCATTCTGGTCTCAGCCGTCAGTCCTCCTATAAGAATTAAGACCCAACCAAAGTTTTTCCTTGTCATCTTTTAGTCTAGACCAATAAATTGTAGGCACATCTGAAGTCTCCAAAAGTACAGATAGTTTTCAATAGAGCAAAGACCCCTTTCCTCGAATCCTCATGCTTTTGAATGTGGGAAACCGATAGTGCTTCCTGAAATTGAGCACCATACACTCAGATTCCTCTTGTTTTAGAGTAATACAATGTTTCAGTTTAATATTAACATAAGCTTGTTGATTAATATATTCGGATTTATAATAGTTGATTAATAATGTGTTTGAATATATAATGAATACAATAATTGGGTAATGGGTAAAATATAATCATGCTTATGGTAATACATTGATAATACATTTCAATATTCATGAAGTTAAAGAAGCTTGATTAATACGATTATATTGATTAATATTTTCCCACAATTGCCATGAAGATACAGATGATTACAAGCCCTTTCATACAGTCTTCCAGTTTTGCCACGCTCAAATAAAGACAGTCGGGAGTTTATAATGATAATAATAATAATGCATCAATTTTAGCGCTTTCCTGCTTTCTGGGCACTCAAAGACGCTTCACAAGGATACATTATTCATTCACTCACACATTCTCGCTCTGATGGTAGTAAACTACATTTTTGTAACCACAGCTGCCCGAGGGCAGACTAACGGAAGCGTGGCTGCCAGTATGCGCCTACGGCCCCTCCGACCACCACCAAACATTCACACACAGCCATACAGTATTCCTATATTGCATGTTTTGTGGGTGGGGGAAACCGGAGTACCCGGAGAAAACCCACGTGAACACGGGGAGAACATGCAAACTCCACACAGAAAGGCCCCAGGCCGGATTCGAACCCACATCCTTTTTGTGAGGCAGTAGTGCTAACCACTGTGCCACCATGGCGCCAGACACAGAAAAGTCTGAAATCATGGCTCAAAGTGCAGCTATTATGGTTTTTCATTATTTTAATGTCATTGTGTGAATCATATCGTTTTTGTGCGCACCTAAAAGCTCTATGTTGGAAAACAACTCAAAGTCACCTCCAGAAGAAGCTCTGCTGCACAACACACTGCTGTCACCGATTGAATTTTTCCACTAAGCGGATGGTTTGGCACGCCCTTGAATCAAGCAGGTAACGTCCACAAGGCTACACCGATGTTTGTTTCAAAAGCTCATTTGCACTCTGGAGCAGAAATCCATTTGTGGTAAGGGGCGTGACATTTCCGACACGCGCAAAGCGGTTGATCAATCACAAGTGAGTGATCAAGTTGACCTATCACAACACACTGAGGCTTTGGTGAGTGCGGGGCTAGGACCTCAATGGAGCATTTCACACACAGGTACTGCAGAAATGGCCAGCATGAGAAAAATCGCATTTTTTTTAAAATGATGCATTTAAACCTTTTTTAGTAGACTTCAAGAATACAACAATAACCAATGAAAAGTAACTCGATAGGTACACTTTAATACAATACTACATGAATGCTGGTTAGTATAGTAGCTTGGGGTGAAGACAGTGATGCTACATTGTACATTTTACACTCAATATTATTTGCAGTTGGTGGTGAGGAAAATGCAGAAATGCATGGCATTCATTTTAATTGCGCATTTTATGGAATGGGGCCCATCGGAAGGGGGTTGTGGTCCATACTAAAATATTTAAGTCCACGACAAACAGGTTTTTTCTCGCAGATTGTTTTTTGTCATTTTCAGTAGTTCTTACCATGCTGATATATGTCCAGTCATTCATTTTTTCAGAAAAAGTTTTGTTTTATTTAGTTATTTGATACATGAAAAGAGGTGGTAGAAAGTCTTTACTTTTAACAAGTGTGATGTAGCTACTATCTGTAGCGATGTTATGTTCAGAGCAAAGGGTCTTCTGCAATCAACTTTTGTTACTAACATAAGTGACTCAAAAATTGATAGCTGGCTCACTACCCAACTGACGTTTGAAACTCAAGATTCAGGAGGGTCATCCTCGTTAGCTTGTAGCTAGCTGGTTAGATTTAATGTTAAAACTCATGATGATGGGAAGACTATTCACCCATAGACTCTAATTACCTTATTTTTAAAGATAATCTTGCTCAAATTTTAAGGTAGGTTTATCTGATGTTGCTAATTAGCAACTTATCCATAGTCAATGCATAAGCTAATACCAGACATTGGTTAAGCAACGAACCACCAAAGATGAGGAAAGCAGGAACGTTTTTTAGCATCATGCTATTGTACTTGGAAAAGATCTGAATAATCAAACCCTATTGCAAGCTAGTAGTCCTCGTAGAACGAGCCTGTTGTCTGTGTACAACATGCAACTTTTACCTCTTACAGAAGAAACTAATTGGGCTCTAGAAAAGGGGGATGTGATTACAAGTAGGGCAGGTGTATGGGCGGGACCCAGTGTCAAAGTAACGAAGGAAAAGTATACTTTTTATCTTGTACATGTTGAGTAAAAGTCCCAGATAAAAAAAAAAGTAAAAAATAAGTGCCAAGTACGGCACAAATCCTCAAAAAAAACTACTTAAGTAATGAATTTCCCGACGGATAATAATGTATAAGTTAATTGCAGGTATTGATAGAAAGCAGGCTGCAAATGCGAAACTACCTGTTAACGGAATGTACTGTGATCCGTACATAACTGCAGTGGACGACTGGTAATGCACGGAACGGTAAATTGAGACTGAATTTTCAAGCCACAAGTAATGAAGAGAGAACAAAATCAACGTTGGATATAAATTTCAGTATCAGATCTTTATTTTAAGCTCAACTACATGTGTTGGGACGTATATATTCAATAACAGAGTCGGGTGGAAGTTTAGTAATAAAACGTCCCAATTTTCCACCATTTTCAACCAATTTTCGAATAAAAAATCCAAGTATTTTCTTTGTTGAATGTGTCGTAATATTTATTTCTGTACAGCGGAACATGTGGGGTATTTTGGAATAAGAATATTGATTTAAATTCAATAACATTTACTGGAAAATGTACTTGCAAAGTGAAGCATGTAATATTGACCAATATTGATAAATATTGATTGATCAAATGTGTTGGTCAGTAAGAAGTATTTTCAGGAAACAAGTTTGGGGTAAATTTTTTGTGTGAACTTTAATATTTTAAATATTTTGCCAAGTTAGAAGGTTTCTTTTTAATAATTCAACGGAAAGTATAATTTCTGCCATTAGTTCTATTACCGTTTCTTGCTTGGTCACTCGCGTTTCGCAGGTGGCTTTTATAAACTCTATCCTGTGTCATGTCAGGGCCTCTGGCCCATTCCCCCCTAACAAGTACTGTTGAGAACCTCAGGGGTAAAGGACGCAACTGCATTTTGCCCCCCAAGATACTGAGGAGGATTGTGACAGAAGCAACAAAATTCCCAAGAATCACTGTGAAAAATATTGGAGTATCAGGTTTCAAAAACCATCATCAGGCACCACCTCTAGAACCACAGGCTCTTTGGAAGGGTTGCCAAAAAAAAGCCTTTTCTGACCAGAAGACACAGACACAAGCGCTTTGAGTTTGCCAAATATCATTTGAATTATGACTGGAACTAGATGCTTTGGTCAAATTAGGCCAAAACATATTTCAGTAAGATACAGCATGGGCTTGTTTGGCGTCAAAACAGGGGAGGCACCTCATACCCTCAGTGAAATATGATGGTAGATCAGTCATGTTTAGGGTATCTTTTAATTCAAGAGGTCCAAGGGCACTGGATGAGATTAATGGCATAATGAATTCCACCAAGTATCAGGACATTTTGGCTGACAATCTGGTTCCCTTTGCCAGAAGGCTGGGACTTGGCTGTAGAGGGACTTTCCAACAAGACATTGACCCAAAGCAAACTTCAAGACCCACGCAGAAATGTTTCTGCAACAACAAAATCATTCTGCGATGACCATCTCAGTCGCCAGACCTGAATCCAATTCAAAATATGTTGGCTGAGTTGAAGAGGGCAGTTAATAAATGCAAAACCAAGAATGTGAAGGATCTTGAGAGGGTCTGCTGAGAGGATGGTCCAAAATCCCCTGAAATGTGTGTCTTAACCTTGTCAAAAATTACAGAAAAGAGTCTATGCTGTTATTCTTGCCAGAGGTGGTTGCACTAAGTACCAAATGAAGGGTGCCAATTATTATGAAACCATGATTTTGTTTATTTTGTATTAAATGATTGTAATGATTTTGGTTGTTTCCATCAAAACATTAATGAGGTTAAATATTATACATATGATGGCATATTCCATTTCTCTATAATTATATTGTTTTTTTTGTGTTGTTTGCGCATTGTCAGTCAGGGGTGCCAGTAATTTTAGAACCCACTCTATATTATTTTATTGTATTATTAATTAGCTGGCCAGAGGAGGATGGGCTTCCCCACTATAGCCGGGTTCTTCCTGAGATTTCTTCCACTGGTGAGTTTTTTTTCTCACCACTATTTTGGATTTTTCTCCCTTTTTTTTTTTGCCTCATTTGCTATAGTGCGGACTAGGCTGGGCACAGCTCCTTTTATATATATTTTTTATTTTTGCATTGTAAATTGTCTTTGTAACAGTCTCTCTGTGAAATGTGCTACAGAAAATAAAATTTTATTGAATTCAACTTTTTTTTGGTCAAAAAACAACTGTGGACCTTTAAGACAATGATACTCAGTCTGTCCAACAACTTTTTCTCCTCTAAAGTGGGAAAAATGTATAATTAATACAACTGGCTGTGATTCCTACATGGATCAAATATTTTCAAGATTACGTGATATTTTACTTTATGTATTCATTCATTTATTCTTTCTCAATTTATTTCATGTTTGAAGAAGTCAGTGTGTTCTGTTTGACAAAACCTCAGCATGTTGTATGCTAATTATTACTGTAGTGTGGACCTCCAGCTTGGTTTCTGTTGATAATGTTGGTGAGGGTGTTGTGACTACCTGGCCTGTATCTTTGCCTTCCTGGCCTGCTGCTCATGTTTTATCAGGATGGCCTCCAGCTTCACCGGGCTGGGAATGAAGCCCAGGTCACTTTCTTCCTTTACCAATCGCCCTATCCACCAGTCGTGATTGAACTTCTACGGAAGGACGAGAAGAATCCATTATAAAAAGGAAAAAAATACAATTTTAATTACGACATTAGCACAATTAGACAAAATAAATACAGTATCTGAACACCATGAGATTTAGATCTAATAAATGCAGAAACTAATTTACCAGCATGCCTTTGGATTTTGATTAAATGCCCCAAATTATTAACATACTTTCAATTATAACAGATAAGGGCAAATTTCCTCTTCTACGTGATGCATGCAAGTACTACAGGAGTGGTCTGCCAAGGTAAGTTTTCTTCAACTTATGCATTCATAATGTAGTAGCCACACATGGGTTTGGTGATTAGAATGCGCTGTCTAAATATGTTGGGTCACTATCAATACTGTGACCCCCTGGGGTTGTAACTTAACCCCTTTGCGCAGAAGCCAAATCTGGCTTTTTAGGCGTTACCTGATTTAAGGCTTTATAAGATTGCAGCTTCACAGACAGAAAAACTTTGGCTCAATTGAGTCTGACACTTAAAGCATTTAGACTCCCATCATATTTCAGTTTATTTTTATGATTTTGGAGGAGAAAAGGGGCTGCAAACATAAAAAAATCTTCATGAGAATTCACCATTGAAATAGCAAAAAAATTATACTGACAAATAAAAAACTGCTGGGGCTTAAATCTATACATTTCCGAATCATAAACTTCTTGACCACAAGTACAATTCATCTTGAACATTACAATCTAGATTACTCGCTTGCTATGAGCCAAATTAGACAGCTATCCAGGTGTCTTCCCAAAGTCTGAGATGCATCAAAATGGTTCACTGTCAAATCATACATTAATCATATATTTAACACAAATTAACTTTTGGGGCATGAAATTCTGCATGAACTAATGATTTTCTGGTTGAGTTTAGCATGAATTTATCAATATCAGAGCAGTTGAACATCATTGGTCACCAGTAACCACTCCAAACACAAAAAATGCCTTTTCTCCATAATAAAGTTAAAAATATTGTCTATTTTTCTTCGAAGTCCCCAGAGCATTAAATAAAGTGCTGATTAAACAGCTATAACATTCACGCTGCAATGAAAAGCTAACCACTCTCACATCCGAGCTCATAACCTTACACCTTATAAGGATAAAAACTCACTAACTCAGTCATATCTGAATTCTGAAATATACCTTATTTTAACAGAACAGAAATTTCACTTTCAGGAAAAATCAAACGACATATGTTTCCATATTCAACAGAATGGTGTAATGAACATACCGAGGGATCTACCAACATGCCTGGGCTGCATGCATTTGGAGAAACGAAAACCTCGGTATTCAATTTCTTTAAATGCGGTATAAGTTCTACAGCAAGAAGCCATATTGAGCAAAATGCAAACACAGTAGAAGTATAACCTGTTTTCTTCATTGTGAAACTGAACACTTCAGGCCGGTTTCGAGTGTCTTTGTTTCTTTGATATTGCATCATTTTCAGCTGCGCAACCGTGGCCAACATTCGAAGAATACAATCGACCTTACTTTTACGCTTAGCTTTGTATCCTATTCTTATTGTCCGATCAATGTATTTCAGTTATTGAGGAAAGTTTAAACACTCGGGAAATAGATAAGAAACGAGTCTATCAATACATCATTACCAGGGAAGCTTCACGAGGGCGTGAACTATAACTGTAGAGTTACGCAGATGAATCTGAGTATAAAATTGAGTGACTGGTTATCGGCACCAGTACTTGGGTGGATAGAAGGGAGCGCTGAATTTGTCAATGGAGGAATATACGCATTAATCCATGGGAGGGAAATACGTATATTTTGTGTGTGATGACTGTAATTGACAATAGAATGTGAGAGAATCAATACTATGTCAGATTTTTTTTCCCTAATTGGAAAACTGTTGGCTCACTGTAGCTAAAATGGTTGCTACAGAGTACTAGGTTTTTTTCTGTCGCAAGCGATAATTTTTAAAACTACTGGATCGATACTATGGGCAAGGATAATGACCAGTTTGCACATCAGGCTTAGCTGAGAAGTTTAATTCATGCAACTCCTGAAAAACAGGGATTGGAGGGAACTTCTCCATACTCTAAATCGCGTTTCAGCTCTGCCTGCTTGTGAATATTCAATAGCTGATCCGTTGGTGCCATCTCATGGTCGAGTACCGTAACTAAGTGCTTAAATTTGCATGTCTGTAGATGCGAGCGTCTACGTCTGCAGAAAGGGGTTAAGCAAAATTACTTGGAAATGTGCTTTGATAGCTGTGTAACTCTCTCAATCCATGTGTGCATAATCAGATTTGTAAATGTGCAAAAGAATTTGGAAATGTGTACTGAGATTTGAGAATGTGTCAAGCAATCTGCAAAATTTGTTTTCAGAATCTGCATGTACGCAATCGCGTTTATAAATGGACAATAAAATTCCAAATATGTTTTCAATTTTTTTTTCAAAGTTTTTTTGATATTTCTTAATGCGAAGACAATCTGTAAATGTGAGCACATAACGGTAAATGCGTACATATTGATGGCTGAAAGTTTAAGTACATATTTTGGAATGATGGCAGTAGGATTGAGACATCCGGAGAGAATCCAAGGAAGAAAGATCTCCTGCACCTGTGCTTGCGTGAAAGACCTTTGTCCCCTTCACTCTTATCCTATGAGCCCACACCTCTCTGCCCTCCAGTTACCGGAGAGTTCAAAGAACCACACAAATCATGGCCAGAAAATACCATTTACCATGACCATTTAGAAATCACATTTTTTTATCTCTGAAACCCTTCAGAAAAAAAATTTACGGCCCCAGTTGAGGAAGGGGTCTCGAGGGCTAAAATTCCAAAAAAACTAAAAAATGGGTTTTTGACTTTGATTATCTCTTTGCGGCCTCATTCAGCCTCTGTCATTTCATGGTATATGAATGTATCGGGTAGTGTCTTTCAAAAAACATTTTATTTTAGAGGCTGAATGAACGTCAAATGACGACTTTTCACTTTTTGGGGACCTCCCAAGGCTTGCCCTCTGATTAAGCCTAGCTCATTCTTACATATTTGAACACTTGGGGACCTTTCCTTTCTAAATATGGATGAATAGCAGTGGCTAAGTTTGAGCGCTTTTGTCTAGGGTGCGCTTTTTATGGCGAAAAAATTCAATTTTGGTACATTTTCATCAGGCCATAACTCAGTGCGCCCTCAATGGAAATAAATAAAACTACTTTTATTATGTTCCCCTTTATCTCTACTTTCTATGCTGACAATATCAGAAAGGTCCCTGAATGCAGCCCAAAAAGTGAAAAGTATTGTTTTGAAGCACCACCTATGGGCGCTCTAATATGCCGATGTTTTTTGAAAGACACTACCTGATACATTCATATACCATAAAATCACAGAGGCTGAATGAGGGCGCACGGAGATAATCAAAGTCAAAAATCAATGTTTTAGTTTTTTGGAATTTTGGCCTTCTAGAACCTTACTCTAAAAAGGGCCGTAATTTTTTTTCTGAAGGGTTCCAGAGATAAAAAAAATGATTTCTGTCAGTTTTGGTAATATATCTACCTCCACAAAAAATTTTTTGGAGGGGGGGGGGATGTATCACGCCCTGTCCCATTCTTAGAAAAATTGGCTCTTAACAAAACTGTGCCTATAACCTAATTGGTTCATTAATTATAGCCAACCAACAGGAAGCTTTGTTATAACCTAACTAGCTAATAACATCACTTAGCTAATGTTAATTAACAACAGTGACAAACAACACATTGCATTTTGCAGTCAGAACACTAAGTTAGCCAGCTAGGTAACATAAACTTAGATTTTGAGAACCAATTTTACAACGCAATATGAGTGAGAATATGTTTCAGCTTAGCTAGCAAGCAAGCTACCAAATGAGGTTACATGCTGTCTACTCACTCAGTTGACGTTATATGCTATGTACTTACATTCAGTTATCTTTACAAGGTCACTTGTCATATATGTAATGTTTGCCAAATGTTCACATGTAAGTAATTAGGTACTAAAGTTACTTTAATATACTGACCAAAACTTCCAACGCAACACTCGGGTTTATTGCAACACATGTCATTTTCTTACGATAAATTTAACGATAAATAACAAATATTAAGATTCAAATCAAAAACACAGTTTTAGAGTCAGGAATAAAGAACAGGTTTTTCCTGGTTTCCAATTCATTGCATCAGTTGAAGGCGCAATTCTTGATCACAGAAGTCAGTATCTTGTATGGCCTCCTCTGGCGTCACAGACAGCCTGGATTCTGCAATGCATGGAGTCAATCAAATGCCGAATTTCAGCCTGTGTGATGCAGTCCCATTCCTCCTGGAGTGCTTGACGCAACTGTTGGACTGTAACTGGTTCTGGATCACGCCTTTTCACCCGGCAATCCAGAATATCCCATAGATGTTCTATAGGGTTTAAATCTGGGGAATACGCAGGCCAATCAAGACACTGAACATTATTCTGCCTCAGGTAGTCCTGACAGACTCTGGCGACATGTAGTCTGGCATGATCCTGTGGCAGCGTTAGGCGATAGCGATGGACGAGTGGAACTGCGACAGGGGTGAGGATGTTGTCACGGTATAAGTGAAGTGATCATTTCACAAGCACCCAAAAATGCACCCCAAGCTCTGCAAAACTTACGTCTGGTCTAACTGCAGCCTTCGCAGCCCAACTCTGTAGACACATGCAGCACCTCTCCGTTTAGCTTCAACTGTAGTGGCTGCAATCAGGCAATGTTATGATGGAACTGCCACATTGATGCTTACCGAAGTAACACAAGCATACCGGTCATAATTACTGCCTATAAGTTACTAGGAGCATTTTGATTTGCACAGCATGTGAACTAACATGCGGTAGCTGATAACCGAGCGCTCATAACAACTACAGCAACAAACCCTGCAATACAGGTTTTTCAGACAGTAAATTCCGTTACTGGGGGGCGGGGGGGCAGTTGTGCCAAGCATCCAAATTACAAACAAGTATAAAAAGGTTACTTCAAATGAGGTTTATGTTCACACACCTTCTGTTGAATTTCCCCTGATATTACTCCTACATTTTTAGAATACAAACATTAGCAACTTACAGCCACATTCAACAGGCCATCAGTTGGCTAGGCTACTGCTTCCATATCTGTAGCCATGTTTCCATCCACAGGTTCTTATACGAATTAAGTAATATTGAATTAAAAATGCCTTAAGGAGATGGTGAAATTAGATTTGATATCAAGACTATCGACTAGTCTTGTACGGTCCATCTCATCAGATTTTCTCTTGATTGGTAAAAGGCTGATGCGATAAATGCTGATGGAAGCATTCGCCGAATAAATCTGCTACTGCATCTTGACGCTGTTATGATGCTGTCATTTCCTTCTGATAATGGTCTGCTATGCTGATAATAGCTGGCACCTAAGCACAATTACCAACTTGAGCAATTATCATCATTTGTTGGTAAACGCAATCAATTTTGGCTATCCAGCTAAATTAGTTGGTTAACAAACTACTTTTGCTCACTTGAAGGTTCTGCGATTCAGTGCGAAAAGGAATGGAAACAGCTTAAAAATGTCAGAAATGTATTCGATTCACCAATTTGACGCCAACAGCATGTGGTGTCATTATGCACTTCTTTCTATTCGCTTTAATGCCGTTAGATGGAAACGTATTTTCACAGCTTTATTCATATGAATATTTTTGGCGACAAGTGGATGAAAACATAGCTTGTGAGTCGCGGACAGTCATGACCGATACAGGCTTTATCTTCAGATATTTTACAAAGCCTGTGTCTGAAGCCACTTGTTAGTGCTGACTCTCAGCAGTCCTGCGAGCCTCCCGTAACACGTTAGCGTCACTTAAATTATTTGCAGTTATATCACTACTTATAGCTTGTGGCTCTGAGTGCTTGATCGATGCAACTGCATCAAGTTTGAGAGGCAGCTGAAACGCTTATCCTGTGTCAAATTATCCTTTATTGACAATAGGTGCTTTTATTCATAGTAAATGGACGAGCAGCTTTGGGAGAGATACTGACAAAACTGCACCTCAAATGATCTGCGGTTCTTCTTTTGTATTTCTGGAAGTGTAGATGCTACTAAGGCAGAGTATGATCCGCTGTTGTTTATGGCTGCTAGAATAGTTTCCAGTGTGGGCAGGTCAAGTGCCGTGATTGGCTTTGGCTAGGTCTGTACTAATTGGACGGCACAACCTGATGTCGGGTTTTGCCTAGATCTCGCGAACATCTCGGGAGGAGCTGTTCAGAGAGGAAATCACCTTCACGAAATCATGTTCTTGGATTACGGCAAAACCTTTGTATCTTATGTTTAGAAACTTTTCAGAGGTTGAGTATGGACAACTAACATTATAACTTTACTTATATGTATTAAAAGAAGGATCAGCATTATAGGTCCCCTTTAATAAATGGTTCAAAATAATGTAGATCTTCAGAGGATTCTTCCACAGTTGAATACAGTTTAGTTTATGTAGAATTATATTTGTTTCAGACAGATTGCATTTTCATTTTCATTTTCATATTGACCCCAAAAGAGCATGGTTCTTGCATTTGAATATTGTACACTATACAGCAGATTACGTCAAAGATATGTTGGGAGCTGTTTTCATGATCATTTTCAAGTTGTTGGAAATAGCATTTTCATGTCAGCATAAAAAGAGTGCAGTGACATGTAAATTCAATAAACTGGTGCCACTGACTTGCTTATTACATTTAAATGTTTTCTTGGTACAGCACGGTAGAACTTTGAAAATTAAATGCCTTATTTTCATTTTGTCACAGAACCCACCTACATATGAAAATATGTGAAAATGAAAATTGTAATTGGATTATAGCATTTTCATGTTTACCTAAATAACAAATACATATGTGGAAAAGTATAATGCTATAGTAAAATTACATTATACATTTTTATTTAAAGGAACAGTCCACCGTATTTTCATAATGAAATATGTTTTTCTATGAAATGAGACGAGATGATACGTACCTCTCCGAGCATTGAGCGACCACCCAGTCAGCCAGACGCGCTGCCACTCCTGTTAGCATTTGTAGCTAGACTCATTGTGGTCAACGGTATTTTTCGGGGCTGTAGTTAGATGCGACCAAAGTCTTCCACGTTTTTCCTGTTTACATAGGTTTATATGACCAGTGACATGAGTTCGGGTTCGGGTACGCAAATCCAAACGTGGCTTTTTCTATGCTGTGGGAAGTGCGTACTATAATGACAGACGTAGTAACACCTTCTGCGCGCTTCGACAGCGCATTGATACCTTCACTTCTGATTTCTTTTCTCTCCCACGACCCCCCCTACTTCTGTAAATACAACCAATGTGACTGCACTGCACTACTTGGTACACAGTCAGGAAGCCAGAGCTTGCAGATGATGATAAGAAAGGGATAATTAACAAGAAGGTGTGCATTCCACGGTTTTAATGCGCGACGCGGAGGCAAATAAAAAAACCACCCGCCGCGAAGCGTAGGGTGGTTGCCTCCGCGAAGAGCATTAAAACCGTGGAATGCTCACCTTCGAGTTGATTATCCTGCTTATACCATGGTCATTTGCCAGCAATATCAAATCACAGCATTAATCTGAAACGGAGATTATGCATAACCCAACATTATGCGCGATTATGCAGACTGTAGCTTACTTGTAATTACCCACAATTACAATGAAGTTATGATGGTTTCCGCAGTCAGCGAGCTGAAATCAGTCTGCTGGCATAGCACGTAGCTAGCGAACTGTCAGAAGTCGCTGATACATGAAGTGGACACGTTAGCTTCATTTGTCACCGTACTCAATTACAATCTTTAATGGATAAAGCCTGATTTTTTTCGCTGCTACAATATTTACGATCATTATCGCTTGAGTACGAGTCAGCGAGGTGAAATCAGTCTGCTGGCAAAGCACGTAGCTTGCGAACCTTCACTTCACTTCTTCACATACGATTCATCTTCGTCTGTTTCTTCTTCCCTCTCACGGACCATTTCGGCTAGCTCCTGCTCGGTATATTCCGGTTCAAATAGATATGGCTCTGGCTCCGGCTCCGCCACAAGCCAGTCGTCGGCATCTATGTCCTCCATTTGAAAATGTTCCATAGTAGCACACTTGATTATTTTCTTTTATACCATGGTCTGGGTGAATACTTTTTTCTATTTTTTTCTAATTGTCTGGCAGCTGGCAGGTATGCATTAAAACCGTGGAACCGCACAGGTAGTTCGGCTACGGTCGTTTCACCATTCGAAATTCATGCGCTACCCAACTTGTAACCATAGCAATGTTAGAGCTGATATTTGATTGGGTACAACAGAAACCTAGCAGCTCATTTATTTCCACTAATTTTAGCGGCGTCATATAAGTGCGTCCTGCGGGGCGGTTAATGGGTACTCAAGCGATAATGACCGTAAATATTGTAGCAGCGAAGTAATCAGGCTTTATTTATTAAACGATTGTAACTGTGTATGGTTACAAATGAAGCTAACGTGTCCACTTCATGTATCAGCAACTGTTGACAGTTCGCTAGCTACCTGCTATGCCAGCAGACTGATTTCACCTCGCTGACTCGTACTCAAGCGATAACAACCGTAAATATTATAGCAGCGAAAAAATCAGGCTTTATCCATTAAAAGATTGTAATTGAGCACGGTTACAAATGAAGCAAACATGTCCACTTCATGTATCAGCGACTGCTGACAGTTCGCTAGCTACGTGCTATGCCAGCAGACTGATTTCAGCTCGCTGACTTCAGAAACCGTCATAAGTTCATTGTAATTGTGGGTAGCAAGTAAGCTACAGTCCGCATAATCGTGCATAATGTTGGGTTATGCATAATCTCCATTTCAGATTAATGCTGCGATTTGATATTGCTGGCAAATGACCATGGTATAAGCGGGATAATCAACTCGTGGAATGCACACCTTATCGTATAATTATCCCTTACTTATAATTTCCTGCAAGCTCTGGCTTCCTGACTGTGCACCAAGCAGTGCAGTGCAGTCACGTTGGTTGTATTTACGGAAGTAGGGGGGGTCGTGGGAGAGAAAAGAAATCAGAAGTGAAGGTATCAATGCGCTGTCGAAGCGCGCAGAAGGTGTTACTACGCCTGTCATTATAGTACGCACTTCCCACAGCATAGAAAAAGCCACGTCTGGATTTGCGTACCCGAACCCGAACTCATGTCACTGGTCATATAAACCTATGTAAACAGGAAAAACGTGGAAGACTTTGGTCGCATCTAACTACAGCCCCGAAAAATACCGTTGACCACAGAGTCTAGCTACAAATGCTAACAGGAGTGGCAGTGCGTCTGGCTGACTGGGTGGTCGCTCAAAGCTCAGAGAGGTACGTATCATCTCATCTCATTTCATAGAAAAACATATTTCATTATGAAAATACGGTGGACTGTTCCTTTAAGTGTACGTTATCATTTGAATATAGTGCCTGAAAGGCTGCAATACTTCCCTGGTGTTCTCCAATTTAAATAGAGACTCTATTGTGCCATGTGCTGGCAGGAAATGACTAATTTCAATGTAAGACTGCAAGAAAATTGCGTTTCAACTTGTGATCACTGAGCACATATTGTCAGAAAAAGACCAGATAATACATATGGCCCTTATAAATGGTTTCCATACCTCTTTGATATGAAGGAAGTCTTTAGCTTCAAAGGCTAAAGCCGTGCCAGCTGCAGGGACACCATCATCATCCCCGGGAGTGTAGTTGACATTTGAGCGAACAGCAAATGCAACAGGTTTGAACTGTTCATGAAAAGTTAAGGCAAAAAAGAAAATTACATAATTGATTATGTTCTCCTGTGACTTGTGCATTTGAGGCTTGTGCTCATCAATGACCATACTTTAGAATTAAAAGCACCCTGATCATTAACAACTTGATTTCAAAAAAAGTTAGAATGTGATGTAAAATTTAAATAAAAACAGAATGCAATGATTTTCAAATTGTTTAAACTTTATTTTTATTTGAAAATAGTAAAAAGACGATCAAAAAGACTAATCGTAAAAAGACTCAGAAGTTGAAACTGAGATACTTTTTAGTTTTTAGAAAAAATGTGCTCATTTTGAATTTGATGCCAACAACATTTTTCAAAAAAATTGGTAAAGCGGCAGGTTTAACACTGTTGCATCATTCTTCTATAATCACAGTATGTAAGTGTTTGTAAACTAAGGAGATCAACTGCTGAAGTTCTGAAAGAAAAATATTGCTTCATGCAGGATTTCAGCTGCTCAATACTTTACAGCTCTCTATATCATATTTTTCATTCATGTGCCAAATATTACCAGTGCTTGACAGGTCTGGACTGTAGACAGACCACTTTAGCACCTAGACTCCTTTACGACAGAGCTATGAAGTTGTTATATGAACAGAATATGGCGTTCTGCATGGCGGAGCTGAAAAGAGCGAGGCCTTCCCTTAAAAATGCATCTGGATGAGTTAAGGTTCCACCAAAACCTGCATATGTCATTCATCATTAATGGTGTCTTCACAGATGCAAAAGTTACCCATGCTATGTGTACTAATGCATTGTTTTAATCCATCTATTTATTTATTTCAGTCCTTAATTCACTTTTATTCGGTCATCTGAAGTGGCTGTTTTTATGATGTTTTTCCAATAGCTTGCTTTTTTTATATATCTGGATTGGTTGGAACCATGAGCACTTTTCCCTTTACTTTTTTCTTGTTTAATAGTACTTTTTTATCTGTAATGCATGTTTTATATTAAATATGTGTTGTAACAGTGTGTTTCCTGTGTGTGGATGTTATCTCACTGGCTGCAAGCAAATCTACCTACAGGTACAAATATGTAATCTATTACCCGTTACCTCTTTAACCTACAGAACATGGAGTCCATGATTTCCAGAAAGAATTTCACATTTTGATTAGTCAGACTACGGGGTAGTTTCCCACTTTGCCTCAGTACATTTTGAATTAACTCAGGCCTGGAGAAGGCCGCAGCATCTCTGGACCATGTTTATAAAAGAATCAACATTTACATGGCAGAGTCTTAATTTTCATTTATGGAGGAAGAAACAAACTGAGTTCACTGACAATGGTTTACAGAAGTGTTTCTGAGCTAGTGCAATCATTTTCACTAAAGAATCCTGTCTGTTCTTATAGCAGTGCTGCTGGAGGGCCTGACAGGGTTCCAACACTTTTTTACCAATGATTTTTCAAAACTTTTCCATAATATTTTTCCTAATTTCCGTGACTAAGTTTAAAATAGCTTAGGCCTATAATAGCGAACACAGAGCACCATACTGAGCTTCTACAGTGCGCTAAGCCCTAAGCAGTGTAGCAAAAATGTAGCATGGAGAATGGAAGTTGTATCGATCTACCACCTATCCTAGGGCATCACACAATGGCATAAGGGCCTATGGCACCATTCTGGTGTTTTCTCCATTATACAAAACAAACAGCAATAAATAACCAAGTGCTACATTTAAATGTTCAAGAAGGAAAAAACACTGAAGAGGTAACAAACAGCTGGCATTTAATATATTCTGAGGGATGTTGAACAATTAGGCCTACAAATTATTATTTAGAGTGTATTATCCTTGCTTGCGTGCATTTTTCGCAGAATCTGGGGGACGTCTTCGAGTTAGCGAAGTTTAATTGACACTGACATAGCATGTAACCATTAAGGACTGTAACCAAGCAAAGGTTTCAAAGAAAAGCTAACCGAGGAAAAGTTTCATAGAATAGCTGTCTTTTGTGAGATTTTCTTTTCGTATGAGCCATATGCAAAATTGTCAGTGCATTCGTCTGTAGGAGGCCTAGTGCTTATGACACCACAAAAAAAAATATGTTTCTTCCAAAGCTGAAAACTAATTGTTCTCATTAGCGTGCACATACTTTGTGCATACTAGCGTGCATCATACTTGCTCTGATGGAAAAATACTTGAACTGCCCTAAAAAAGTTTCAACGAAGTGACAATAAAGGATCCAGGTTTTGGCCTACGGCATAACGTACTACTTTTCTGGAGAGCACTGGAAGCTTTCAGTGTACAAGTAAAGAGAAAGTTAAAGGGGAACTCCGGTCAATTTCAACACGCATCTTTGTTGTTTGTGGTGAAAGAGTACTGCGAAAAGCGAGACAAAAAAAGAAAACTGGTTTTGCCTACACCGAGTTATGCTCCTGCTAGAGTTCGCGCCTAAGCGGCTCAAACGGGGCAGGCTTTTAACGCGCTTTTAACCTCTTAACACGATCGAGATGTCATTTCAAGTCTGTAGCCATGTTGACTTTACCCTTCCAAGTGACCACAGTGAATTTGACTGCAGTAGCTGACCTACACTCCATCTGCAGTGGGTAGGTTAACTCCGTCTACCCACTGCACGCTTTCGTACTCTTTCATAATAATGGCCACCAGGTGGCAATCGCAAGTCGACGACGACTGAGGACCAATCAGCGCAGAGCTTACAAATGCATCGCCCGCAGCAAACGGAATAGCGGAAACAACATGTAAACGGTGAACATTCCGCGATGCATGGCAGAAAATACTCCCAAAAAAAGGGTATACCGTAGTGCCGAAGGGCTTTCATGCTTGTGCGTGGTATGTCAGTGCGATATAAGATTAGAAAATACGTTCGCACGTGGAAGACGATGTGTGACATCACGTGGGTCGCCCGGAGCCAATGACAAACGATGTTATAGATTCTCAGCTTAAAGCAGGATGAGTGCGCTGATTGGATGGTTGTGATAATGTGACCTAGTGGCCATTATTATGAAAGAGTACAAAAGCGTGCAGTGGTTAAACGGAGTTAACATACCCACTGCAGATGGAGTGTATAGCTGACCTAGAAATGCATTAAAGGTGTGCTAATTCACTCAGTGCACATACCTCTGTGTTCCGGTGAAGTCCACCCTAGTCAGCTGTTGAACTCGTGTAATCCAATATTCTAGAATGTAATTTTTCCACCAAGAAATTTTGATTACGAATTGCTGTGGTTATGTCCATTGTAATGACTATGTAGCAACATAGCTACACCGCAGCCTACCATCACAACTAGCTTCAACTAAATTTGAATACGCGCGCGCCGGCTCATTGGGAAATAGCACTACTGGTGAGTGTCGGCAATATCCGCGGAGATCGGAGAGCTGACAGACGAAGCTTGGAGTTAGATCAGGAGGAACATCACAGGAAATGGTTTGACTTCGTGCTTTTCCAAATTGCGGCAACAAAATGAACAGGTATTTCTGCTTGAGCTCTCACCGTTTACCCCTCTGCAATCGGGAGACTTTGCCATTGTGGCTGGTTGCAATTCAACTTTGATGTGCAAACTCCTTTGCGAACATTACGTCAGAGAGATTACCGAGTTTGCAGTGAACATTTTGAAGAGAACGACTTCACCGAAAAGAGCGACAAGTGCTGGTGTTCGGTCAAATTTTGCTCCCTTGTCAAAAAATGCTACTTTAATGTAAAGCGATTGTAAAGTCTTTGTTTTCGCCTTGATATTGCAATATGAATCAAATTACAATAGTAACTTTGTTATTTGTTCACTTATTATAACATAAGCAGATTTTATAACGAGTTGGATAAGTTTATTCAAAGATATATGCCCTTGTACGCGATTATCATCTCATTTCTGCATTTTCAGGAAACCCCGGCATGTACATGCAAATATATGTACGCTTACAATTATTGGTCGAAATGCGCACTGAAAATAAATCTATTTTTATTATTTTTGAAGATTCTAAAGATATCAGTGAGTAAACAGCCCAAGATTTTAGGTTTGCACAAGCGCAGAACTGTGAGGTAGCATATTTTGATAGGTAGCAAAATTTGTTAGAACACCAGCATCAGAAAGTAAATGGCATTTCAAAAGTGAAAAGGCCAGCTGCAGACAAATTGGAGGTAACATCTTCATGATTTCTTCTTATGATTTCCCTTGGTAGCCTCGGAACATACATGTATACATAGGGGGCTTTTCATACGAGATGATATGTGACGAGTTTGGAGTATAGCGATCTAATTTCTAAGTTTCTGGCCTGCTTTGATCTTGAAAAATTACATTTTGGAATACTGGCTTGTATGAGTTCGACAATTGACTAGTGTGGACTTCACTGGAACACAGGAAGTAAACAGAGGTATGTGCACTGAGTGAATTAGCACACCTTTTATGTATTTCTAGATCAGCTACTTCAGTCAAATTCACAGTGGTCACTTGCAAGGGTTAGGTTAACATGGCTATGGACTTGAAATGACATCTCGATCGTGTTAAGAGGCTAAAAGTAGGTTAAAAGCCTGCCCCGTTTGAGCCGCTTAGGTGCAAACTCTAGCAGGAGCATAACTCGGTGTAGGCAAAACCAAATTTCTTTGTTTGTCTCGCTATTGACAGTACTCCTTCACCACAAACAACAAAGATGTGTGTTGAAATTGGCCGGAGTTCCCCTTTAAGGTCGACATCCACCTTTTAACACCACAGTAGCCGCTAAATTTGGTATTATTATCAAAGTGACTATTCGCGCTTATTTAAGTGCGTCCAAGCAAATCGAAATTTACGTTAGACGCACTTATAAATAGATGCACATTGCTCCATTGCCCACACTTATTTTAAGTGTGTCCAAAGCTAAATTTTTTTCTTGGCCAAACTTATTTTAAGCGGTACTTTTTCATAAACCTGGAATGGTCATCAACTGGTGCACTTATAAGTGTGGCCAAGGAAAAAATTCAACATTGGTCACACGTAGAAGTGCAAATAACATCGGCCTATTATTCAGTTGTGTGGGCCGGGTCCTATCGAATTAAGCTATCAGTCAATGACAAATGTTGTATTGCTGCGTTATATGAAAAGGAAGTTTGAAAAAACGCAAATTGGTGAAGTTAATGAGGTCGTTCCCCCCCAATCATCAAAATCACTTTGTGCAAGTTTTCTGAAATGTAACATTCATTTTTCACCTACTTGAAAGTAACAATTACATATCCATTTTAAGTCAATGAAGTCCCCCAATGAAGACGGTAGGGGTACCAGGGTAGCTTGCTGGTGGCCGTTATCAATCACTTGTGTTTGCTTTCAGTTAGCGGTCTATTCAAGTCAATGGGATGGCTAATTAGCTAGTTAGCACAGGGAACGTGATTTTTTTCTATTAAAGCAAGAAATTTGTGTTTATACATTAATTTATGCATGAAATATTTTATTAGAGCTCTGCAAATGAATATTTCTGCAAAAGGCAGTCGCACATCTCAGTATTTCCATGCTTATATTGACTTATTTGAAATTGGCCTCATAGGAAACCATTCATTTTTATGAAGAAGTTGGGTGTATCAATATGGTGGCTGGGTACTTCACTTTGGGTAATGTAAATATGACATCATCAGCAATCTAGGGTTCTCTATATATATCTATGGTCTCACTGAACCTCGGACAACTTTCACCTCAGGCCGCTGTCAAATCAGGCATTTTGGGTTTCTGGCGATGATAAAACGGTGTAACAGACACTCGACCGTGCCGACCGTGTTAAAGGTGTTTTTTTAAATACTATTTCCAAAACCATTATAAGCTTTTTAATGTCTTCTTAAACTAATTTTAAAAAAAGATCTGAAACAGTTTATTAATGTCTAATGAAATTAATGTCTTTTTCGTTGGTGATAAATTACAAGATAATTACAATTTACGACACAAGAATATTACAGAGGGCACTTCATCAAACCAACCTATGCTGTTGTATTCTCATGCCTTTTGCAGCAATATTCATTTGAAGGGCTGTAATAAAATGTTTCATGCTAGCTAGCTAATTAGCCATCCCATTGACTCGAATAGACCGCTGACTAACAACAAACGCTAGCGATCGATAACGGTCACCAGCGAGCTACCTTGGCACCCTTGCCGTCGCGGGGACTGCATTTAACTGAGCAGTTAATAAAATTAACAAGGTGGCTAACAAGCTAGCTGCTTATAACTGACATTCAACGACAATACTTCTAACCTGCATCATATTTAAAACAGTGGAAAAGTTGCTTTGTCTGTTTATATAGAGTTCAAAAAGATAGAAAGGCTTGGCTGTTAGCCTGAAATCAGGAGAAAAAAGTTTTCTCTGTCTCCTTGATCCGTGCAGTGCAGTGATCATTTCTGAGAGCAGTGTATTAACGGGACAGGGGCAAAGATGAAGCTGATGAAAGGAGTAGCCAGAGTCAATTAGCACTTCCTTTTAACAACGTTGGCATTAGCCATATGAACAATTCGGTTGACGGTAAATATGCTCAACCAGGGTACAATGAAGTGAGGAAACCAGAGAGTAATTTGATAACGGACACGGACATTCATCGATGTTCCTTATAACGGGGAAACTTCCAGGCACATATCTTATTAAAGGGTCATTAAAAGCCTCGGTCAAGTTAACTTTTCTGCTCGCACTTAAACGTTGACACTGAGTCACATTTTGATCTTCCCATTAGTAAGTGTGCCACTTTTCATCCTCCAAAAAGCACATATTCAGGGAGACAAAATGTTGATGCCAAAGTAACACCGACTCGCATGCAAAACATCAGTGAACGGAACCAGTGCCGCTATGCTTGTTGTTTTGAACTCAGGCAAGGCTAAAGTTTCCTGGGGTGCGTTTCCCAAAATCACAGATGCTAACTTGCATGGTTGGGCCCATTGACTGTGAATGGACAAACTACGTAAGTTGCCACTACGCTTTTGGGAAATGCGCCCCTGGTTAGTTGTCCAACCAAGCAACAGTAACAATGGAGGCGGGGCTTGGGATTGGTCAATTGTGAGTTGGGAGACATTATTCTTTATTTGTGGAACTGGGAGCCCAATTAGTCTTCCATAGAATGGTGAAGCCCTCACCATCTTTATTTTGAAAGACCTTTTATATCCAATCATGATACTGACCTTTTGCTAATTTACCTAATTAGCCAAGAGATTTCACCAGGTGTATTTCTTTAACATCATACAACTTTTCAAGTCCTTTGTTGCCCCTGTCCCAACTTTATTGAAACTTGTTGCTGATATAAAATTCAAAATGAGTAGATATTTCTCAAACAAATATTTCTCAAATTTAACATGATATAATGTCTTTGTACTCAGCGCTTTTACTTTTCAACTAAATTTTGGGTTAAATTGATTTGAAAATCATTGCGTTTGCTTTTTATTCAAATTTTACCCAGCATCCCAACTTTTTAGAAATAGGATTTTAGTTCAATTTTAGCTTTTTGTTTTGTCTCAGATTGTCTGACACACATGTACCACTTGTCATACCTGGAAGATTAGAGAGGGGAATTCTCATGCAAACAACAATTTGTAACTGATATGGGGCAGTGATTTGAATTTTTCTCTAGTTTTCATTGTAGTCAAGCATAGGTGCTAAATTCAATTCATTGAGTTCCTAGAGTCCACACACTTTGTTTTCACTGTCAGTATTTCCAGTTAGTTAACAGGAAATGGCCTGCCAACACATTGGTAATCCTTGTTTTTCCAGTACTAGCGCTCTTTTGGGACAATCTAACGCACAAGTAACTCTAGCCACTTGTCTCCTGTTGTGCCACCGCAGACGCCAATGTAGACCTCAATCGGAAATGACTGCCCTGCCTTCATCAATGAATTTATATTTTACTGGTCCTGACAGCATCAGTGTTTAGATGTTGAAGAAAGGTTCTACTGAGCTGCGGTAGGTAGTGCTTAAATTATTTAAACTCCTCCCAGTCTTTGTTACACAAGTCTGGCCTTCACTCAGGCATTACTGCTGCTGTTTTAAGACCTTTAAGTTAATTTATTAATATACTTGCTCGGCCAGGGGTTCCCAAACTCGGTCCTGGGGCCTCCCTGTGTATGCTGGTTTTCATTCTAACCATAACTGCCATCATTGGATTTTCATAAACTGTTAATTTGTCCTAATTAGGTGCGTTCTGTCTTAGGCCTGGGCCACACAGCCTGCTGCTGCATTGCGTCTTCCGCAGATCACATGAGTTTTTTCATTTCGGTTCCCATGTTATTCAATGAGAGCGGCCACACTGCATGCTGAAGCTGCGCGTCTCACGCATGCAGAAGCCGTACTGCTGCCTTGCGGAAAAGATAGATTCGGACACTTGCCGAATTTTTCCGCACGACTCATGCAGAAAAAGGCAAAGCAGAGCTGAAAATGACAGTCAGAAACAGTCATATCGCCATAAATACATAAATTTCGCAAAATTGCCGAAGATGCCTGTCTGTTGCAAGCCAAACAAACAGACAAACAAAAGATGTAACAACACTTCCAGCATGTTTATCATATTAAAAGCCCGTTTATAAGGACATAATCCCTTCCGCTCAATTCAGCAATGCTTCGTGAAATATTGAAACCTAGTGGGAAATTCGCGACTTGCATCATAGGCTGCTGTCTTTAAAGGGGATATAGCCTATGGAAAAGTATTTTGTCATTTTCAACTTAGCCTATTTTTAAAAACTTTAATACGACGTTGCTCGTTTTATTTTTGGATTTAGATGTCCAGACTTTGCGGGAATATGCCATTAATTGCGGTGCCAAGCCAATGAACATAGCTTATTATGTTGATGCTTAAAGAGTATCAGAGCAGTACTTTTCCGTATCTCTCACTCTGGCCATGACACCCACGCAATTGCGGAACCTACATACGACTCCCCACTTGTATCAGCAAGTTCAGGTGACTGTTTCCACTTGTAAAGAGAGAAAAAAACTAAGCTGGATACAGCATGGTGCTATAAAACATCCTTTGGATATAATGGCCAGACAAATGTACAGCTCAAAAGCCAGTTTCTGAATTGTCTGAACTGTTCCTTTCACGGTCGCTCGGCGCCTAGCCTATACGAATGGTTTCAGCCTCGAGTAATGTAAATTAGATTTTAGCACATTCCACATCCCGACGCCCTCCCCCTACCCCGAAATTACCTTCGGAGAGAGCAAGACCAATTCAAAGGGTTTGCTGTGTATTATAATATGATCGTGTAATTAGATTGTCCGTATGTTACGCTCAAGCATCCTTCCCCTACTGTCAATACAAAATATAAATCATGTGTAGTAGGCTAGAACGACGCGAGATGAAATAATGTATTATTTTATAGTGATTTCTTGGGCAAAGTCGTGCAGAGCCAGAGTTGGAAGGAGGAGCCCACGGCAGACCTGCCGCTGCAGATACGCAGGCAGTGTGTCCGAGACGCATGCGACCAGCCGTTGCAGTGCTGCGCTTGCGGAAGACGCAATGCAGCAGCAGGCAGTGTGGCCCGGGCCTTAAGCTAGACTTAAATAGAAATATCAATGTGTGCCATGAAGAAAAAAGAACCCCTAAATATACAGTTTTTTTCTATGTTGCAATCAATTTCAGGTTATAACATTTTTAAACAGATCAAGTGAGGCACTGAGATAATCAATACCCTCCAAATCAGGTTGCTGAACACAGGTGAGTAGAATTCTAACAAAATAATTTGCTTGCACTCAATAATGAAAACATAACATAAAACAGGTTTGACTCTCTCTGTCATTTGCTTGTCTAGTAAAGTGGTAGTTTTTGCAACCATGTACTCACAGTTTCACCAATTAGGAACTCGTTGATTTTTACCCCTTTGATTGGGTACATTTTTTCCTCTTTTTATGCAGTTGTTATGCATATATCGCAGTGTGGATGTGGAATTTATTCCTCATTGTATGCATCCATATCTGTCAAAATACTGTATGTCAAGAGAGGATAAATTGCTGCTCTAAATTTAAATGCTAATCAAGACAAATTGACACCCTGTTAAGATCCTATGATTGCAATCAATGGTGGAACAAAAACCAGCATACACAGGGAGGCCCCAGGACCGGGTTCGGGAACCACTGCCCTACGCAGTCAGTAATTAAATTTAATCGTGAAAGTAAGCAGATCTAATGCCATTGGGTGTCAGATTTGGGTGTCTCTGTCATCAGGAAGTTCATTCAGCTGCCTTGGTACTCATGGACCCGTGCATTCTCCACAGTTGCTCAGTGAATATAGTGTATAGTTTAATAAGATTAATCAAAAAAAAAAAAGTAAAATCATAGGAAGAGTACCTTTGATTTTTCAATTTGTTCCTTTGCTTGCTTCTCTGCCTCTTTTCGGGCTGCCTCTTCCTCAGGGGTAATCTCTGGAATTTCAGGCTCTCGCTGCAGTATAAAGAAGAAAATTTGCTCAAGGTCCCATTTTGCGGAAAGTGAAATTTACTTTTTTATTGCAAAGCAGGTTTAGGCGCTACATAACTAATGTGAAAGTATCAAAATTTTCATTCAATGGAAAAATGCACACAGCCTGTTTTCAGTAACTGTGTCCTTTTAACAAGCCATTAAGACTACCATAACAATGTGAAGTCACAACTGTATATACTTCAGTACTTCAAACAACAAAATAGCTATTTTTTTTCATTTGATTTATTTTGGTCGAAAATGGCAAAAACTGGCCAAAACTGGCCAGTCTCGAGCAACTTTTATGCTCGAGAGCATGCACTCATTACCAAAAGCCCGAGAAGGGCTTTAACGTGCCTGCTGTAAAAAGTTGTAAAAAAAAAAAAAAAAAAAAGGGTGGCTTGGGAGCATTTCAAGAATGCTGATGGCGACCCCTAAGGGCATGATTGTTTAGCTGTCATTACTTTATGCCTTTCATTGGATTAGCCTGCTGCCTGCATGTATTTATGTTGGTGAAACTGACAAGCTACATTCATTAAGGACAGTTGATTGAATTAAAATGAAAAATTCATGTAATACAATTAATCACTTTTTTCAAATTGAGGACTTTGTCCGAGAATTTGTTTGTTTATTTCTGGGGCTCATGTCCTCCTGTAGCACATAATAGCTATGCTTATAAGTCTTGCGCCAATGTTTCATGGGGTCCGACTGGAAGATGTTTTTATTTTAAATGTAAAAAATGCTGAAACAAGAGATGGAATTCAGAGAAAGTTTTGGATTAATCAATAACCTGCATAATTGTCATCACTATAATATTACTTGTATTTTATTTATATTTTCAATGTTGCCTATAGTTGGTTTCCTGGTTTTATCATAATTAGTAAATTCTTATCATTATACAATTATATACTAAACTGCTTTAGAAACACATTACCTACAAAAAGTAATCGGAATTGTGAATGTGCAAGCTTACCAATGAAATGCATTAACAAAGAACAGAAATAGACACATCTGTAACAAATGACAAAAGAAATTTCATTAAAAAATCATTTAATTGATGTTGAATCTGCTTTTTTCGTCAAAGGGGGACAAATTCAAAATTCAAATGTTAATATCTGGTATGGCCACTGTTTGCATTAAAGGAGAAGTACCGTTTTTACAGTTTTGACATTATTTGTGCCATAAAATACAATCATTTACTCACCCATATAGCTTTCGTGTCACTAGAAGTCCTTTGGAAGATAGTACAGGCCAAAAGTTTGGACACACCTTCTCATTCAATGCGTTTCCTTTATTTTCATGACTATTTACATTGTAGATTCTCACTGAAGGCATCAAAACTATGAATGAACACATGTGGAATTATGTATGTATTTAACAGTTGTCCAATAGGGCTGTCGGCTGTGTATCAACCTGACTTCTGCACAACACAACTGATGGCCCCATCCCCATTGAGAAGGCAAGAAATTACACTATTTAACCCTGACAAGGCACACCTGTGAAGTGAAAACCATTTCAGGTGACTACCTCTTGAAGATCATCAAGAGAATGCCAAGAGTGTGGAAAGCAGTAATCAGGGCAAAGGGTGGCTACTTTGAAGAAACTACAATATAAGACATGTTTTCAGTTACAGGTATTTCACACTTTTTTTTAAAGTATATAATTCCACGTGTTCGTTCATAGTTTTGATGCCTTCAGTGAGAATCTACAATCTAAATAGTCATGAAAATAAAGGAAACGCATTGAATGAGAAGGTGTGTCCAAAGTTTTGGCCTGTACTGTATATTGGGAATTTCTTTTAATGCGTTTTCGGAAATTACTTTTGTCTCCAACTAAATTGCGCAATTCAGTTATGTAATAAACAGAATCTTATACTCTCAGTCATGACCTGATCAGCCCACTGCAAATGCCTCGATAAATAAATCCACTGGAAACATGTATCGCGATCATAAAGCCCCTGTAGTTCTGGCCCTTCATCTCCCTTTATCTTTTTCAACCATTTCCTTCTACAAGGTACAAAGATAATCTTTTGCAAATTAATGAAAAATTAGACCAGCGTGCAATCTATATAGTATCACCATTACGCTGTGGGACACAACAGCGAAACGCTGATCTGGACCCTGCCATTCTTTGTTTTGCGAGTGAGGCCTCGTTTTGGCATTGCAATGTGTGGTATGCATAGAATTTAAGAGTGGTCCATTCAGCCCATGATTTATTTGTTCATTTATTAGCTCATCTGGACCAAAGGTCTGATTCGATCACGTCAAGGCCTGCTTGTCCATTATCTTCGGTTTTCGTTCGTCGGTCGTCATTCATTGTTTGTCCATAGACATCTTCTTCTCTGAAACTGTCAGGTGGATAAGCTTCAGATAAATGTTCCAACTCATAAGGACACCGAGGTTTGTTTGAGGCGTTCCAAACCAATATCAAATTAAAATTCCTATTTCTGCTAAATTTAAGGCGTTCTTTTTTTAGTCAAAGCTGGTTCGGTTTTTTTTTCTGTGAATAAGCATGCTATAATTTAAGATTTCAGTTCTAAACAGCTGCACTAATGCCATTAAATTTTTCAGTTTAGGGTTGATAGGAATTTCACTTACACTACGCTTAGAAGATTAATTGCTCAGAACTTTTTAAAAACTTCCTCCCAATGTATATCCTGCACGAAAGAACAGTTCATGCTGCCATGCTGTAGTAGGCCAGAGGGTAGACAGCCTTTGTAAATAGAGCTGGTAAGAGGCTTCTCCTATATTTAGTACTACTTACCGGCTCATCACATATGCAGGCACTTAGCATGCATTCGGCATTGTCTTTTCAAACTGTACTGCATCATAAAAGTAAATTCCATTTAAGTGCATCTTGTGACTATGTCTGTAACATTTCTGCACAATCATCTGGTTCTTTTGAGTTTCATGCAATACTACTGAGCATGACAAGAGAATTCAACCTATGGCATCACTTCTTTTCCATTTATCTCTTATACTGCAAAATTTTGCTGAAATTTTCCCTTAGGTAGTTTCAAAGTCAAATAAAGCACTTTTTTCATAATATAGGACAATTTCACCCACATATTTGGTATCTGCTGGTTGCAGCACTTCATTAAAACAAAATCTCACTTACATTGAAGAAAATATTCAAAAACAGGATGCCATGTTTTTACGGCCAGAACATTACATCAAATGGAAAAAATATATATCTTGTACATTATTTTATACACATTTCCCTGTAATTCAGCAGAATATATTTGGGATTGTTGGAAACCTAGCGATCTCCACTAGAATTTAAAATAGGCCTATAGTTCCACAGGTTTGAATAAAGCTGCCGCATTTTACCTACCCTTTTATGGGCCCGTAGGTTTTTATGCACTTAAACACTCGTAAAAAAATATATATACAGAATTTTCATATCCTGCTAGAACTGGGTTTGATTGGAATTTGATGACACTTGATAATATACTGCCTGAGGAATAGGAAAAGTTTGACAGCTGTACAAAAGTATTTCAGCAATAGAAAAATACATTAAAATACAATGTTACATGCTCAATTGCAAATCCGCTATAACTGAGTAAATATGGTTCCACTTGTACACAAATGTCATTACAATATTCAGTATCTTAACATTTGCTTCATTTGAAAACAATACAAAACAAATAATGTATTTTTGCTTATCACCTGGTACTAACTCATACATATTCAAATCTTTTTTTTATTGCAAACTACTGAAACAATACAAGTTTAAGGTGCATAATGCAACAGGAAAAGTGTGGGTCCAGGAAAAAGGATCAATCTGCTAAAAAGGTAATGGTAAATACAATAGATTTTTAAAATATATTCTGTCAAATCAAAACTTAGAAATAAAATAGTAATGTCTTTACCTTTCTCCTGTACTGTCTATACATTCCAGCCGTCTGTGGGAGATGAGAGCCAGCGTTTGAATTATCCAAGTACTAAGCCCTTTTTTTAATGAAACCTCAATTTGAGCGATGCCTGAAAATGCATCTAAAAAGTCACAGCCACTGCTTTCTTTTACTACCGAGTGTGACCAAAAATGTAATGATTTCACCCGCATAATGGTCAACACTAATTCCTGAAAATGGAGGCGACAACTGCCATCATGTTATTTTTTTTGGAGTTTTCTTTGGTGTGGTTTATAATTCGTCATGTATAGCCCATAACTAATGGGAGGAACTGTGGATATTGATGCCACGACAGCTATGTTTAGTTTAGCTGAGTGAATTGGTTCTCTCAGAGCTCTGGTGGTATTATGGGCTTATCTCACGGAGTGACATCTGTTGCATCCTGCACCACTCACTGACATAAACCTTCTTATTCACCCATCAGACTGATTCATCTTGAGAGCTCTGCTATGTTTGCGCAGCAGCCTGTTTACATGACTGAGAATCGAACATTACAACAAATCACCCAAATATCACTGCAAAAGCACACCTATGTCTCTCCCTAAAAAATGGTTCTGTCATTGTTTCACTTGTATGTGATTTCACATTGAAGAAAACATGTTCAAATGAAAAGTTGAGAAGTGGAAAGAAAAAAACAAACAAACAAAAAAACAAAAAACAAATTTAAGGCAATCAATCTTCAATAAGGCACAGGTCATAGCATTGTTGGCTCAGTATTAACTTGACCTAACTGCACATTTTGAGAAATTTGTGTCCAAACATTCAGGACTTTGTTATAAAATGTTTTTGCTACGGAATGTTAAGTTTTCTCATTTTTTAATCTTTAAAGCGTAAAATCATTTCAATCAAATAGACAATTCCTGAAAATGAGCGTCTTTACATGTAATTTATAACCATTTCTGAGGTTCTGAGATGGAATTATTGATCAGAATAAAATGTTCTGACTTGAGAATTAAAATGTACAATATTAATATTATCTCTTCTTTTGGTGTTATTAAAAAATGTATAACCGTAACTGAAAGTTACAGGGCTTGGATTATCCAAGGACTCAGAGTAATGGAGGGAGACGATCGCTGGAAAATAGACAGAAAAAAGGGGAGTTAGGCACTGGGTAAAACTATAGCATATTAATAAAACATTTTGTCCTGTGTCATGTGCTGAGTAACAATTTAGGAGCAATTGGTCGAGAAGCAGTCAACAACCTTCCATCCACTTATTGCAGCACAGAGGCCCAACACTTATACCAGGCTGTAAGGTCACTTGGATTTTCAAAACACTAGCCACCATGGGTACCATATGCATCTTCCCAGTGACTAAGGCTGTGGCAAGCCCCACTGGCACTGTTAATGCATGCTCAGTGCCACCGGTTCCATATGGATTTACTTAACTGTTATGATCTGTGAATTTCTGCCTGTTCTGGTTTTTGTGTATCCCAACTTGGTTTGTTTAGTGTATGCTTTCAGTATCATCTACCCGTTTATGCACATGGCTCATTCCATACTAAACTGTACAAATGTGTTACAGTGGTGATGAAAATTCAAATATGCCTTTTCCAATTCTGCAACCACCAACGTCGCCATCTGCAGGCCATTAAATGGAATTAAAATTCCGCTTTGCTCTCACTTTTCAGACCCGGGTGCTGCGTCCATTTTTTAATACAATCTATGCTGATAGCACACAGATTGTTTATGTTTTTATGGGCGTAACACAATATGAGGGCACGGAAAATTTTTAATGACTTTTTAAAGCATGGTATATGTCATTGTCTGATGCCTTGCATACATTATGCAAATTAACCCACAGTAATGGACGTAACACGTGAGGACGCGACTGGTTACGGCCACGAAGGTCATTTCAAATTGCATTTCTGATTAGATAATTTAATGCAGAGAATTGAAACAGACATGTCATGAGCGTTTCCTGAAGTTGGCAGCCAAATTTTGTTGCAAAATATATCCTTCACAATGCCTTGGCTGACATCAGGACACCACTTCTCCTGCTGTGTTGTTGGACCTGCTGAATTAGGGACAGAGCAGAAACCTACAGGATGGTAGTTCTCCAGGAACAGGGTTGGTGAGCCCTGTTCTATAGGCAGACTGAAAACTGTCAAATACCTCATTAGTTCAGACAAACTGGGATTATGTGAATGAATTTTCACCTACTTAACATCAATGCCAAAGCTTGACATCATGTCTAAAGTATGACCATGAAAATGTGTTGGGCCAATAACATTCTGAGCGAAGCCGACTGATTTCAAAACATTAGTGAATGCGGATGTTAGAGTCATCTGCCCTCTCAAAGTGCAGGTTAAAGTCACCCAATATAACTGTTCTATCGTAGCTTAAAACTAAGCCTGAAAGGAATTCTGAAAAAAATTATTGAATAAAGGCAGGGTAAAGGCCAGATGGCCTGTAGACTGTCACCAGGGCTAAAGGCCAATCAGGGACGGGGCTCACACCTTCATCCAGCACTTGAAAGTTAATCACGAGAACTTCAAATGAATCAAATTTATTCTGTAGTTTTGGTACTGAGTGAATGAAGTCACTATAAATGACAGCAACACTCCCACCTCTCCGGCCCAGGTGGGGGTTTTGAGTGCATATAAAACCAGGTGGAGAGGCTTCATTCAAAGAAAAGTTTTCATTTAGTCTAAGCCATGTTTCTGAGAGACACAGTACATCAAGAGAATAATCAGAGATTAATTCGTTCATGAGCTGCTTTTGAGTTCAAGGATCTAATATTTAATAGGCCAAATTTGAGAGAAGAATATTTATTTATGGAGGGATTAATATAATGAGTTTTTATGCAAATCAAGTTTGTGTGATGTACTCCATGATTCTTCCTTCTTAAGTTCACTGGGATTCGAGGAACAGACACAATATCCATATGGTTTGACCTAATCAACGGTTTATCAATGCTGACAGAACTGAATGCCAGCAATTTGGATTTAGCTCTCGGCAGTCAACTACAAGAATTTAAATCGTAGGCCAGATTTCTTGACAGAGGGGCAGTGCCCTCTCGAGATGGGTGAACACTGTCCCTCCTCAAAAAGACCAGGCTTCACTTCCGGTTGAACGATGTAAAGACCGGACGTGGTCAGTGTTTGCTGCACATGATTCATGATACTTGTATGTTTACGCCGTGAATTATTTGCACTGTATAGAATACTTTAACCATAAGAAGAAGACAGAACACGACAGTAACATGATACAATGTCAGGGACAAACAAGGGACGGTCAGCGAAGACTCAGACTCAATCGTGCCTGGAGGCTTTCTCTGCCCCGGGGCATGAGATTGACAAGATGGCGTCTTCTGGGCCTACACATGTCGTTGGAATCGTTGGTTGTGGAGCTTGAGAAGTCCCGGAAAAGCCTGTCGGAGGGATTGAATGCTTCGCTGACTGCACTTCTGGTCTCAATTTACACTTGGATTTTTAACTAACACTGTGGCTGCTCACACGACGACTATAACGGGGATTGAAGAGACTCTTACCTCTCACTCTGGGGATATCACCAGCCTGTGGCAAGACGTTGCCTCGCTGACGTCCAAGCTAGCTACTGTGACAGAGGAGAAGGCACAAGCAACTGATAAGACAGTTAACAAGCATGGGGGACAGTATCGGTTGTGAGGTTGAATAGGGGAATTAAAAATACATACCAAACATTGTTAAGATTCTATCACGATAGACTGGTACATTGTGTTACATTTCTCCATCTCCCTTTTGAATTTCGTAGCCGGTACCAGAATCATTTCCTTAAGGGTCAATACAACCTGATAGTGTATCCCATTGTACCTGTATCCAATCATCTGAGTTGTAAAGTAACAAAGTACATGCACTTCGTTACAGTAATTAAATAGTTTGAGGATTTATACTTGAGTTTTTATTTTAAACCTGGATGTTTACTGTACTACAAAAAAAGATAAAAAGTATTCTTTCACTTCGCTGCTTTGACACTGGCCACTTTTTTACTCGTTACAAATCAAAATATGAATGTAATTCATCATTTTAGGATTATCTGGATTTGGTGTGTTTGGGAAGAACAACAGTGCTCAGCGGGTATCTATGTGCAGATGTGTCCGCCAGCGGACATGGAGCTGCAAATTCAAATCAATAACTGCAACCCTTACTCTTTGTCTATTCAAATGTATAACTTGCTTTTGATATATTTTCCTTACTCAAGACTCCCCCTACCTCCCACCCCCTTACTCTCATGTACTCTCACTCACTCACTCACTCACTCTCCCCACCTACTTTGGAAATAATTTGTGAGCTCCAGCTCATTACGAAACTTGCACTTCATATAATTGCATGAGCTTTGCCTCATTTTGCACCTTTTTCTTGGGCCCACATTCTCAGACAGCACTTGGCGGCCCAGCCGAATACTAGGTTGCACCTAGTCTTGTTTTATAGACCAGACTCTTCTTCCTTCTGTTAATCTGACTGAGTACTCTGCTATCGTTATGTCTGATCATGCCCCCCTTCTAGAATTAGCTCTTTCTCCTAGTTCAAAGCAGGGGCCTTGGAGATTCAATACAGGCCTGTTCGCCATTGACAATTTCTGTCAGTATCTCTCAGAACGTATAGATGTTTTTATTGAAAATAATAAATCAGACTCAGTCTCCCCCTCCCTTTTATGGGAAACATTTAAAGCAGTGATCAGAGGAGATATTATTTCATATACTGCTCAATCTAAAAAATAAAAATAGGCGTGCAATGCGCGGGATACCCCTCAGCCCGATGTCGAAGTTTTTGGAGACGCCCGCCCAGCCGCACGAAGGATAGCAATACCCCGTCAGCCTTGAGGGCTGAGGGGTAAAAAATGCAAGAGCAGCAGGACTTGATCAATGCAATTAGTGAATTAGACCCACAGTACTCAAGTTTTCCCACCCCTGAACTGTATGCTGAGAGACAAAACTTATGCACTAAATTTGATTTGCTCACTATACGGCGGAGTATCTTCTCAGATGTACGAGGGGAACATATTATGAGTACGGTGACAAGGCCAGCCGCCTTTTAGCTTCGCAGCTTAAACGCCAATCAGCCTCACGATTCATCACCCAGGTGCTCGACTCCTCTCACTCCCTTACTACAAACCAAATTGAAATTCAAAGAAAAAACTGAAATATGGCAATTTTGACATCAATGGAAAGCTTAGAACTCAAAGAATGCAATGTAATGTCATTCCGTCACATTATCGATAGGAGAAAATGGTAACAAGCATGAAATGACTGTGCTTTATTGAGCGTGAATACTTCTGTGATGCCAGGAAAGAGGCCCGTTTTGGGCGATGTCATGGACGGGTATTGCAAGCTCTGCTTTGTGAATTGGTGGGCAGAGTCAATAGAAGAACTAAGTCTCTCTCAAAGCTTTACATTTTGTTACCTAAGCTTCAAACTGAGTCGTACTTTACTTGTGATGGATAAATTATAATGGAGAAAAATTTATCTGTCTTTTTAAAATTTTTCTATGTAGTACATTGAAGATTAACATGGACATATAGGCTAAATGATCTGACGGAAATCGTGTAAATATGGGGAAGGACTGATCATTTATTATGATAATATTTTGATGATTAGACTTGACAAGAGTGACGGCAAAACAAGAGAGCAAGATTTTTAGAATGTATTCTCTCTCGTAACTCGTGCAGGATTACATATTGTTCATGCACTTGCAGCTGCCTGTTGTCAGATCTTTCTATTGCAAAAGGCTATACTTTTACTATCTGACGTTATTACATTTGCAAGGTTTTATTTCGTTTTGGCCATCATGGAAGAGGAAGGACCAGAAGTTGAAGATAGAACCATGGGAAGAGATACAACAACTATAAAAAAGCAACTAAGTCCTAAAATTGAACTTCAGTGCAGGAGAAGTACAGGCGGCCGATTCGGGCTGCTTTTGAGGTATTGGGTGGAGATATTTGAGGGTACGATTGTGTTCTAAATGGCATCAACCTCGTCACTCCATATTTCTATGTCAGTCGATCACTGTTATGAGAGTCCACTTAATCGTGTTCATTACGATCTTTTTTGTAGCCTAGAGCATTGGCTTATCCGACCTTCCTCAGAATGGTAGCAACCGTAGCATGACTCCAATAAAAATATAATTTTCTTTTAAACTAGACAATGTGTAGCCTACGTGTAAAGCGTATAGCCAGCTAGGTGACCAGACTTTTTACAGCACGGAACAAACCAAAATAAGCAGCATAACTAATATGCATCGATGAAAGAAATCACCTTTATGCGACATTAGCTTAAAAAAAAAAAACATTTAAACATTGGATCCAAAACAATGAACTACTGGGAGATCTGGAAGAAATCTATTAAGAGTTCTGACTTGTCAGGCTTTAAAAGCAAAATTGAAAACAAGTTTTACAGTGTTCACTGTATTATAACTCTGAAGCATCTAGGTACTTTCAGAGTACACAACCGTATGCGACGTCTCGGAAAATGAGACTGTCAGCCGACTGGTTACGGTCGAGGAAAAACAACAATTAGAAAGCGAATATCAAGTAGCATGAAACTTTTCCCCCTCTTGTTATATGAGTAAATACCTTCAACATATCATGAAATTGCCATTACGGACCATTTTATGGGTACTTATTTCCTTTGAATCCCAACTTTAATAATGTTTTTGCTGCATTTTATTCTGACCTTTATACATCTGAACTCCCTGTTGATAGCACAACATTGGGACATTTTTTCGATAATTTGGACATCCCTAATATCGATCCGACCTCACATAAAAGATTGGACTGCCCTCTTTGCCTAGAGGAGATAACAAACAGTCTTAGAAGAATGCAGAGTAACAAAGCACCAGGTCCAGACAGCTTTCCTATTGATTTTTACAAGGAAGTTTCAGCCCAGTTAGCTCCCCTTTTATTAGACATGCATAATGACTCACTTACAAGCGGAACTCTCCCTCCAACTCTTACCCAGGCCTCTATTTCCCTTATCCTCAAGAAAGGCAAAAAATCTGAGGATTGCAGTAGCTGGAGACCCATAAGCCTTTTGAATGCTGACGTAAAACAGCCAGCCTTGGTCTTAGCATGCCATTTGGACCCCTGTCTACCAGACATTGGCCATCATTTTTCAAACTTGCGTAGGATCTGGTGTAGATTCTGGTGTAAATATCATTATTCGCCAGGTGTCACGTCTGATTTACTAAGTGTGTACGTCACAGATTTCGGTGTGGAACTGCCGTGGCGTTGATAAATCTGGTGGCAGAAACCATCGCAATTTACATGACATGCCCCTATAAATTCATGCTCCGGGAGGCATAGTCCTGCCCACTTTACGACATGGACTCTCGAAAGACGGCAAAGAAGAAAGAACTAAACTGAGGAGGAAATATCGTCAGCCTGCTGATAAACCTCGTATCTACAATTTGATGAGAAATAAAAACTTGTATGTCCACGATAATAGCATAAACATTGCAAAATACAAAATTTCATTGATTGGATACATTCTTGGAGGGAAAATAGTCATCCTACCCGATCACAGCTCAGCTGCACTCTTACATGCAAATTTAAACTTTTTTTTTTTGCTCTCCTGTAAAGTTTATAACTTTGAAGATATGAGGTTTTATAAGCAGGCCGACAATAGATGGACAATTACAAAATTATTTTATTTGGAAGTCTTAAGAGTGGCATAAAGGGAGGCCAGTAGGCTGCAGTTTGGAAAACTATTGCAGCTGCAGTGGTAAACGCCATTGGGGTGGAAAACCGGAGTGCAGCAGAGGTTTTATTTAATTCATTGATAAATTGAAGTGACTATTATACATATATAAACAGCGCCCTCAATAATTATTGGCTTCCCTGGTTAAGATGTGTTCTTTAGCTTCTAATAAATTAATTTTTTTCTAAATAATACTGTTGGGGAAATAAGTATTTGACCCCTTGCTGATTTTGCAGGTTTGGCCACTAACAAAGAGTGCAACTGTCTATACTTTTAATGATAGGTTTATTTTAACAGTGAGAGACAGAATATCACCAAAAAAGTGGAATAAGACATTGTATGCATTTTAGGAATTTATTTGCATATTTTTGGTCAAAAATAAGTATTTGACCCCCTGGACAAACAGCATGTTCATATTTTGTAGAAAAGCCATTATTGGCCAGCACAGATGTCAAACAATTTTTATAGTTGTTGACAAGGTTTGTGCACATTTTGGCAGGGATGTTGGCCCACTCCTCCCTGCAGACAGCCTCCAAATCATTCAGGTCCGAAGGCTGTGGCCTTGCAACCCGAATTTTAAGCTCCCTCCAAAGATTTTCAATTGGATGCAGATCTGGAAACTGGCTAAGCCACTACAGACCCTTGATGTACTTCTTCTTCAGCCACTCTTTTGTTGCTTTGGCGGTGTGCTTAGGGTAGTTGTCATGCTGAAACACCCATCCTCGACCCATGTTCAGCTCTCTCACTGAGGGAAGGAGCTGTTGGTCCAGAATTCCACGGTATATGGCCCTGTCCATCCTCCCCTCAATGCAATGGAGTTGTGCCGTCCCCTTGGCTGAAAAGCACCACTGTGCTTGACGATGGGGATGGTGTTCTTTGGGTTGTACTCTGTGTTCTTTGCCCTCCAAACATGGCAAGTTGAGTTGAGCCCAAAAAGTTCTATTTTGGTCTCATCTGACCAAATCACCTTCTTCCAGGCCTCTTCTGAGTCATCCAGGTGGTCAATGGCGAACTTCAGGCGGGCTTGTACATGTGCCTTCTTGAGCAGGGGGACCTTGCGTGCGCTGCAGGATTTCAATCCATGACCGCGTTGTGTGTTACCAACTGTTTCTTTTGTAACTGTGGTCCCAGCTGCCTTCAGTTCATTAACCAGTTCCCCCCTTGTGATTCCTGACCGTTCGCATGATCAGGGACATCTCACAAGGCGAGAACTTGCATGGAGGCCCAGACCGAGGGAGGTTGGTGGCAGTGGGGTACTTCTTCCATTTCCTGATCACTGCACCGACAGTTGATCTTTTCTCTCAAAGTTGCTTTCCGATTCTCTTGTAGCCCATCCCAGCCTAGTGTAGGTCAACAATCTTGTCCCTGATGTCCTTAGACAGCTCTTTGGTCTTACCCATGGTGGAGATGTTGGAATCTGGTTGTTTGGGAGTGGACAGGTGTCTTTTATACAGGTAATGAGGTGAGGCAGGTGTATTAGATGTAAATAATTAGTTGGGATTGGGGGTATGTCTTAAAGAAAGACTAACTGGCTTGTGGGACCCAGAATACTTGCTGTTTGGTAGGGGGTCAAATACTTATTTTTCCTCATCAGATGGTTATCAATTTTCATAAATTCATATGATGTGATTTTCTGGAATTTTCTTTGTGATTCTGTCTCTCACTGTTAGAATGGATATATGATTGAAATTATAGGTCGTTGCATTCTTTGTTAGTGGGCAAACCTGCAAAATCAGCGAGGGGTCAAATACTTATTTCCCCCACTATATAGGACCACAATGGAAAAAAGAGGAAAATCCAACCTTCAATTCAAGTGCATTTCTTCAGTGGGAAACAAAATCCCACATTAAGAGATAATTCTTTTACATCAAATCATGTGTGCCACAATTATTAGCACCCCTGATGTTAATACTTTGCACAACCCCCTTTTGCCAACAAACAGCACCTAATCTTCTCCTATAATGTTTCAAAAGATGGGAGAATACAGACAGAGGGATCTTTGACCATTCCTCTTTGCACAATCTCTCTAAATCATCCAGCCACCTGGGTCCTCTCCTCTGCACTCTCCTCTTCAGCTCACTCCACAGGTTTTCAATGGTGTTGAGGTCTGGGGACTGAGATGGCCATGGGAGGAGCATGATTCTGTGTCTGGTGAACTATTTCTGTGTAGATTTGGCCACATGTTTAGGGTCATTATCTTGCTGAAAGACCCAGTGACGACTTCAGCTTTCGGGCAGAGGCCACCAGATTTTGATTTAAAATGTCCTAGTATTTCAAAGCGTTCATGATGCCATGCACCTTAACAAGCTTCCCAGGGCCTCTGGAAGAGAAACAGGCCCACAGCATCACTGATCCTCCCCCATACTTCACAGTGGACATAAGGTGATTTTCTGCAAACTCATCTTTTGTGTTCCGCCAGACCCACTTGTGTTTGTTGCCAAAAAGCTCTATCTTGGTCTCATCTGACCAAAGCACACGGTCCCAGTTGAAGTCCCAGTGCAGCTTAGCAAACTCCAGACGTTTGCGTTTATGATTGTGAGTGAGAAAAGGTTTTTTCCATGCATGCCTCCCAAACAGCTTGTTGGCATGTAGATAGCGCCTGATGGTTGTTTTGGAAACTTTGAGACCCCAAGATGCAACCATTTATTGCAATTCTTTAACAGTGAGCTTTGGAGAACTTTTTATTTCTCTTACCATCCTCTTCACTGTAGGTGGTGGCAAAATAACCTTGTGTCCTCGTCCAGGCTTGTTTACCACTGTTCCAGTTGTTTTTATGATTCCTCTGACAGTAGATATGGGCAGGTGCAGGCGAGTGGCTATTTTCTTCTAGTCATTGCCTGACTTGTGAAGGTCGACACAAATCTGCCTTACTTAAATGGTTTGTTCCTTCGTCTTTCCCACGTTGAAGAGTGGATAAGAGAAATGGCCTCTGTGTCACGTCATATTTATACCCCAGGGAAACAGGAAGTGATGATTTACTAATTAAATGTCCCTAGATACTCTGGTCAACTTTGTAAACTACTGTAGAAATGACAGAAATATTTAAATTACATTTAATTCCTCGGAATTGTTAGGGGTGTCAATAATTGTGAAACAGGTGATTTTATGAAAAATAACTATTTCTTCGACAGGGATTTTTTTTTCCCTTAAAATTCACGTGAGTTGAAGGTTACATTTTTCTACAATTTTCAGTGTGAGAGTATGTGTCTGCAATAAAAATTGCATTTATTTTAAGGCTTTTAACATATTTTTACCAGGGGTGCCAATAATTATTGAGGGTACTGAATATGTATATATATCTATATGTACTATTATACACTTAATTTTTGTGCTTGGACGCACTTAAATGACCAAAATTCTTGTTAGATGCTCTTATTATTGTGGGCAACAGGCACATTTCTCCATTCCCCACACTTATTTTAAGTGTGTCCAAAGCTAAAAATTTTTTCTTGGCCAAACTTATTTTAAGCAGTACTTTCTAAGTGGCTCTGGAATGGTCATCAACTTGCGCACTTACAAGTGTGGTCAAGAAAAAAATTTAGCATTGGCCACACGTAAAAGTGCGAAAAATACGGCCGTAATAAATTCAATTTATAGATCCACGATATTTCATGTTATATTTCCTACATAACTGACAATCCAAATGCTTTACATGCAGGTTAAAAAAGTGGTCCGATTTTAAGATCACGTCAAAAAAAACGGGTTGCAACAGCGCACGGACCGGTGGAGGCCAACCAGACTCGAACCTCCAGCTGTCAGCACTGAGAGGTTCCCCCTCCATCGTGGGAATACGAGCCGGTGGGGATATGGATGAGTCTCCCCCGCCTCGATCGGAGCACCATGAGGGTAATTGGTAAATTACAGTCTACAGAGATCACTCTTCATTGTACTTTTATCAGTTTTAGTCCATGACATTTTATTGGGTGCCACACAAAACAAGCAGCCACTCGTCAATTTCCCGGATGAGATCTCTGTGCCGAAAGTTCCTCTCACTTCGAACAGAAGCTTATTCCTCTAACAATGTAAGATCTGCCATTGTCAAAATGTGATCACGGTCGAAGTGTCCGTAGGCATCTATATACTGAGCAACAAAAGAAGCGCAAGCTAGCTAATTAGTTAATGTACTCTAATGGTTACTCAGTCGAAGCGTTTCAATGCGAGCTTCCAGCAGTAAAACCCTTTCAGCTAAGCTAGCATAAGAGACGCTTTTCTTGCAAGTGAAAGTGTCGCAAAGCACAGAGGGGTCGGAACAAAACATATTACATTGAGAGCAAAAGATGGGAAAAGAGGTCGGCAAGCAAGGGGAAGCAATCGTAGTCGGTTACTTACATTAGCAAGATGCCGGCGAAGCCCAAGTCAAAGGTTCACCTCACGGGCCTCTTGCCTAAGTGCAGGCCGTCAGAAAGTGCAAAATTTGCAGTTGTATTATGTCGAACGCAGAAAAACTCTCAGATTTGGTTGAATAATAATAATAATAATAATAATGCATCAGTTTTATATAGCACTTTTCTGGGCACTCAAAGATGCTTCTCAATGGATACATTATTAATTCACTCACACATTCACGCTCTGATGGTGGTATTCTACGTTTTTGTAGCCACAACTGCCCTGGGGTTTACAAGTTTTAAAAACCTAACTTAATATTAAGAGGAAAATTTGAAGGATAGAAACGCTCAGTACTGCAGGTGCTACCGAAGACGAATAGAACGCGTGCCAACATCCATGCCTCCACACTTCTGAACACGCAAAGAGAGACCAATTAGTGACCCCATCTTATCAACCACTCCTTCATTCCAAAACTGGGAATGATTCATTAAGGAATGATGCTATTAAAGCCACAGAAGTCAGAAAACAAGAGCCATCTGGCAATGGCGTATCCCCCCGGCCCCCCACATTCATGGATTAACTGCTCAAGAAATTCCTAAATACCAAAAGGCACATCTACATGATATATCAGATCTACACATCAAATTTTGTGAAGAAATAATGAACGGTTTTTGAGTTCTGCCCCGGAAACGGAATGATTACGGACAGACGGACAGACAGACATGGCTATTGCTACATCGCGGGGGGGGGATAATAATAAAAAGTCAGATTATTTCCCCCCAGTATGAGGACGAAGAAGTCGGAATTCTGAAATCACATGCCTGCCCAAGGTACCGAAGAGGATGGTGAGAGAAGCAACATAATCTTGGGGTCACTTGGTTTCAAAAACCACCATCAGGCGCCACCTCCACAACAACAGGCTGCCGGCAGAAAGTCTTTTCTGACCAGAAGACACAGAAGCAAGTCCTTGTAGTTGACCAAATGTCATTTAAATTATGACTGTAACAAGGTGCTTATGTAAGACGAGACCAAATTGCATGATACAGCAGAAACAGAGATGCATACAAGGCGAAGCACCTCATACCCATGGTGAAATATGCTAGTAAGTCAGTCATGTTTTGGGGGTGTTTTAATTTAAGTGGTCCAGGATCACTGAGTAAGGTTAATGGCATGATGAATTTTACCAAATTTCAGGATATTTTGGCTGACGATTTGGCTGCCTCCGCCAGAAGGCTGGGACTTGGTCGTAAGTGAACTTTCCAACAAAACAATGGCCAAAAGCATACCTCAAAATCCACACAGAAATGGTTCTTGTAAGGGTTTTTCACTTGCAGTCCCTCCCCTGCCGCATTCTTCACCTCCACTTTAACGAGCTACAGGTGTGGCTCGTTGAAGTGGAGGTGAAGGCGGGCTATTTAAGGGCTGGTTTTGCCACTAAACATTGCGGCTGTATTCTTGTATCCTAGCCCTGCTCTTTGGTGTCGCTAGTCCCCTGATTTTTACAAGTATCTTTTTGTCTTTGTGGAAGTTTATTAAAATGTTTCTCTCTTTTTTTGTATCAGCCTGTGCATGTGGGTCCCTTTCTCAACTTTTGGGTTCTTGGTCCGAGTACCCGCCAGATAGCAGGTTGCAACCGGCAGGTCCAAACCATGTCAGTTCTGTGACAACAAAATCAACATTCAGCAATGGTTATCTCCGTTGCCAGACCTCACTACAATTAAAAACCTGTGGGTTGAGTTGAAGAGGGCAGTTGCAAAACAAAAACATAAGAATGCTAAAGATCTTGAGAATTTGTGAGGAATGGTCCAAAATTTTCTCAAATGTGCACCTTAACCGGATCAAAAATTAAAGGAAATGATTCCATGCTGTTATCTTTGCCAGAGGTGGTTGAACCAAGTTCTAAACGAAGGGTGCCAATTATTATGAAACCTTGATTTTGTTGAAATTATTTTGTATGAAATGATTGAGATGATTTTGGTTGTTTCCATCAAAATATTAAGGTAAAGTGTTTCACAAATGTTGGTACATTCCGTTTCTATAAATATATTGTTTACATTTTTTTTGTATTAGTTGTGCATTCCTAGTCAGGGGTGCCAGTAATTCTGGAGGCCACAGCAAGTTATCAAAAATTAACACTGATGACTAACTAGCTTGCAACTGGCAGAAAAGGCCAATTATAGCAACTCTTTTGCTGTAACTCATGTTATCTAGCCTTCTAGCCAGCCAACTAATGCTACCCTCAAAATTTCCCCAGAGTGACACAGCAGTGGATTCGCACATGAGAAGGAAACTTAAGAGACCATGACATTCAACAATGCAATAAAAAAACAACTGTTAACAACCAAAGGTAGCCTAATGATGAACAGGTAGTTTTAGTTCATATTGTCTAGCTACCATCATTAGCAAACTTAGCTGGCTAGCTATATTGGGTCCCCAAACTTTGGTAGCTGAGCCAAAAAATAACATGACGCCAAGAGCGGGGTTGGAAAAGCAGAAGCAGTCACCAACATATCAACTCCTCTATGCTCCAATAACACAAGTTCCTCCACCAGTTCCAACCCATCCTTTGTTAAACTTCCCTGTTTCTCTGAGGGGAGCCCCAATCCACTGCTCCACATCTCTGAGGAATAGCCTGGTCCCACCACGGCACTGCCATGCACCACTACCTCACCTCATCAAGACACATCAGAATTTCAGTCACATCTAAGCCACATCAGTCTATGTTGCTAATGCTGAGAGACAGATGGCCGCATTAGAGACACTGGTGAGGCCAGATCAGGAGCACTGGAGAAGGCAAAGGGAGAAAAGAAGAGGTTTAGAAAATTATGTGTTAATGTTACCCTGTCTTGGAAAAATCACACAACTGCAAGAATTTAGGAAAAAAATCTTAATCAAGCAATTTCAGGAGAAGTCACTGAGGAAACAACACTATATTTAATGTATGTTTCTTATGAGTGACTTTGTATTACTTTCCATACTGTGGGATCATTTCTTTCACAAATTGTTGTTCTTTAGGAACATATGTAGAACTGAAAGTAGATGGAAATAGCATCTTTAACACAATGTTTACTTTAAGGACTCAACTATCTCAGTGTATGTGATGCCTGGTGAGTTGAGACGCCAAAAGCAGTGGCCAGAATAAAAGGAGGACACGCAGATGAGAGAGAGACAAACAAATAAAATAAGAGAGTGAGACTCACACTTCCAATGGACCTAGATGTCGTCCGAGGCAAGGAAGCAAGGCAAGCTTAACAGGACGAATAGAAAGGGAAAAAAACAGAAAGATTCCCTTGCTATCTAGAACTTTTCCTCAAATATGCAGTTAAATCGTAACAACTCTCCTATTAGAGACCTTACCGGCTAAAGTACAAACACAACACTGACACTCTAGCAAGGGAAGTTAGGCGGAACTAGGGCTTAAATCGAACCTGGGCGACGCCCCCAATTAATACCAACTGGCCCAGGAATCCGATGATGAAAATGATATCGTCCCGGATGAGAGCAACAAAGAAAGCCCTCAAAGCCTCCAAACAATGGCAGGGGAGGCTCTGTAAATGACAAAGATCAACAGAAATTTCATTGGCAACATTTTTAGTCACCTTGCTTTAACCATGTTGAAAATGTATTAACAAATTTAAGGCATTGGCGCATGCACCATTTGATTGATCTGTTGGCCAACATGAAGTACCACATCACCCCAATAGACAAGTGGGGGTGCATGGTCACAACGCGTAGAATCTGTGTTTAGGTGACTGTCGTCAGAAATGCTATAAATAATCAGAATAGATTGAACGCATTTTTATATTTATTCCAAAATCATTTCTACGGTTACCGCAACTTCTACGGACGATGTTCCTCATGTCCATCTTCAAGTACAGTGTGGTGAAAAATTATTTGCTTCCTTCCTGCTTTCTTAATTTTTGGAAATTTGTAACACTCAAATGTTTCAGATCATCAAACAAATTTTAATATTAAACAACGATAGCCTGGGCAAATACAAAATGCAGTTTTTAAATGATGATTACATTCATGAGGGAAAATCATATCCAAACCTACCTTGTCCTATGTGAAAAAGTAATTGCCCCCTAAACCTTATAGTTGGTTGTGCCACTCTTGGTGACAACAACTGCAATCAAGCATTTGCGATAACTGGGAATGAGTCTTTCACATTGCGGTAGAGGAATTTTTACTTACTCTTCTTGGCAGAATTGTTTTAATTCAGCAAAATTGGTGGGGGTGGGGGTGGGGGGGCCAAAGCAATGCAGATGCCGATGCCAATTGCGATGTCATAGGGCCTCTATTCTCAAGGATCTTATGACTACTCACACTGTTATAGGGCATATCTGCAGAGAACCGAGAGAGAAGGGTGACATGAATTGGGCAGGGGGGACAGGGACGGCAATCAGAGGGCCCTTGGGCTATGGGGTACGGCAATCAGAGGGCCCCTGGGCCACAAGGGACAGCAATCAGAGGGCCCCTGGGATATGGGGTACGGCAATCAGAGGGCCCCTGGGCTATAGGGGACGGCAGTAACAGGGCCCTTGGGCTATGGGGGACGGCAGTCAGAGGGCCCCTGGGCTATGGGGTACGGCAATCAGAGGGCCCCTGGGCCACGGGGGACGGCAATCAGAGGGCCCCTTGGCCATGGTGGACGACACTCAGAGGGCCCCTGGGCTACGGGGGACAGCAGTCAGAGGGCCCCTAGGCTATGAGGTACGGCAGTCAGAGGGCCCCTGGGCTATGGGGTACGGCAGCCAGAGGGCCCCTAGGCTATGGGGGACGGCAGTCAGAGGGCCCCTGGGCTGGCCCTGCTGTAGTGCCTCTCGTGAATACTCCTAAGGGAGCCCTAAAGTTTACCAACTAGGGGTTCAAGGAAGTAGGGGCGAATGGTTTCAGAGGACCCTATGATTATGAAAGCCCCTGCTAAGGGTCGCGACTTCTGGCTATGTGGGGGCCCTAGGGAGAGGCCTAATGGGAGAGCATACTGTTAAGACAGCCCTCTGATTACAAATGTTCTTACAAAGGGCCTCTGATTTACCAAGGGTTTTGAATGAAAGTCCTTTCAGCGAGCCCTAAGGCCCAGGATATGCTAGCTGTGTGACTTAATTTACGTGCGCAACAGCACATACTTACAGCAGAACGATCAGAGCACTATGCACGATACTGGTAGTGTTGCCAAAAACACCAAAAGTCGCTATTGGCTATCTGAAAAGTCGCTAGATTACATCATGACGTACTATGATGTCATAACGTCGCGCACGACTCACTGATCTCAAGAAAATGTGTCTACATGGCTATGTTCACAATCCCAAAGGGTACAGTTTCGAGATCAAGGCTAATGTGCAGTGCTGCTTAGCCATGAAATAAGCTTCTGATGGCGGTGCAGAGCTGAAGTTGCATTGAAAAACAATGATTTTGACACTCGAGAGATGTGTTTTTTTAAAGTCGCCAGATTCACCTAAAAAGCCGTTAAGTCGATAGATGAGGTTTTAGTCGCCAGAGAAAGCCAAAAGTCGCTAAATCTAGCGACTTTGTCGCTAAATTGGCAACATTGGATACTGGCGGTATCATGTAGGGAGCAGATAGCCAACCGGGCTCTCTTTAATATTTTCCACCATTGTTTGACTCTACCACGAGCTCAACATGGAAGTTCGGAAGATCGCCCCTCGCGGTTGTGTCAATATTGCAACATGCGCACATGTCTGCGTACCTTGTGTTCATAAGTGCTAACAAAAAAGTGGGGCTTCAAAACAAAAAGCCAAAAAAAAATAGGGAGGCAAAGCAGGCCGATTTTTTTTCAAATGTGCCTTTGATTTCTAACTTTTTTGACAAGCCTCAAGATTCAAATATTGATAATGTCATCAGTAGCCCGAGTTGCAGCAATGAAGAGATCACCACTGGTTTGATCATACCGGAGCCCTCACAGACCCATTCAAGCGTAGACCCGGCCTGTCAGGCTCAGGCCTCAGGCCCACATTCAGACCAGGCATCACCTGAGAAAATCTTTCCAAGTGAGGAGGATTGCACGGAGCCCAGTTTCACACCAGAAGCTGGGGACATGTTCCGGTCATGAACCTCTTATTGACCCTGCTTTCTGGCCAAATACCACAACCATTTAAGACTTGTGCACTCTTAGGACAGGAGACTCACTGTCAGACCAGGCATCGCCTGAGAAAGTCTCGTCAAATCAGGAGGGGTACACTGAGACCAGTATCACGTTAGGAGCTAGGGGCTCAAACTCCTTGTGTGAAACGGTTAATGACCCTGCTTTATGGCCAAGTGCCATTACTGAACAGGTCAAGTCGATTCTGGTTAGTAGAGGAGCAGCTGCTTTTCAAAATCGAAGTGAAAAGTACCCTGCCTCAAGTAGGGATAGGACCATGGAGGGCATCACTAGGAGTTTCACAAATTCCTTAATCAAATGCAAGGTCAGTCTGTGACTAGGCAGTGGCTACTATAGTCCCCTTCATCTGGTTGCATCTTTTGTTTTGCTTGCAAACTGTTTTCAAGTGAGCACAATGCGTTTGTCCACGGGTTTTCTGATTGGAAACATTCTGAGCGTATCGGTGAGCATGAGAGGAGTGAGGAGCATAGGGCTTGCATATCAGCATTACACAGTCGCTCCAAAAACACAGGAAGAGTTGATTCTGATCTTGTCAAACAAATTGATGCAGAGAGGCAATGCTGGCGGGAAGTTTTGAAAAGAGTTGTTGCTGTAATTCAGTTTTTGGGGGAGAGGGGCCTTGCTTTCAGGGGAGATGATGAGCGGTTGGGATCACCTCACAATGGTAATTTCTTGGGCATTGTCGAACTGTTGGCCAAATTTCACCCTTTACTAGCTGACCATCTCCAAAGGTTGGGAGGCAAGGGCAAAGGCTCTGTGTCCTATCTCTCATCCACAATCAGTGAGGAATTTATCCACTTAATGGGAGAAAGAACAAAGGAAGCAATTATCAGCGAGATTAAAGAGGCCAAATACTTCTCTGTTATTGTGGACTCCACTCCAGACCTTGCTCATGTGGACCCACTCACTTTTATTTTCAGGTTTGTAAATAATTGTGGAGAAGTAGTTGAGTGTTTTCTGGCTTTTGAGCCTATTGAAAACCATAGTGGGAACAGTTTGCCTGAGTGTGTTGTTGCAATGGTGGAGAACCTGGGCCTTGACTTAACTAACTGTCGAGGCCAGTCTTATGACAATGCAAGTAATATGTCAGGAAAGTACAATAGAGTCCAAGCTCATCTGAAACGAATAAACCCATTGATTTGTTATGTCCCCTGTGCAGCACATTCATTGAATTTAGTCGGTGTCAATGCTGTAGACAGTAGCCCAGAAGCTGGCCATTTCTTTGACTTTCTGCAATGAATGAACACATTTTGTGCCTTGTCAACACACAGGTGGGGAAAGGTGTTCCGTGATACAGATGTGAAACTCACACTGAAATCTTTGTCAGGTACTCGCTGGAGTCCAAGAGCTGAATCAACAAAGGCTCTTTGGAAATATTATGCACAATTGAGAGAGGCATTGAACAATATCTCCAAAGATTCACAGGAGAAACGTGAAACTAGAAGCGAGCCCTCTGCACTCTGTGGCAAGCTGGACACCCTAGAGATAGCTTTCATGGCACACTTTTGGCATACGATACTGCAGCGGTTCCAAGCCACGAGCCTGCAGTTGCAGAAACATGACGTCGACATACACACAGCTACACAGCTTCTCCTTCCACTTCATGACTTTGTGGCTGCACAGAGAGACAATTTTGCCTTTTTTGAAGGCTCAGCTTTAAATGTTACCAATTCAGTCTCCCAAGACTACAGACATGACCTCCAGCGCACAAAGAAGCGCAATTTTATGGCTGATGAAAGTGCAGAGCCAGGTGTTGAATTTAGTGGAAAAGAAAAGTTTTGGATTGAAACGTTCAATGTTCTAATTGACAAACTTGTGTCCTGTCTTAGCCATCTGTTAACTCCATACACACACTTGACCAATCTTTTTCATGTTCTTTTCATGCCTGATAATATGTCCAACAGTGAGCTCACTTTAAGGGCCGAATCCTAGCATATCCCACTGATCTGACCATGAGCTTGGCAGATGAACTTGTTCAGTACAAATCATTCATTTCAGAAGAACAAAAATGCCCAAATACAATGCTAAAGACCATGGTAAATTTGAATTTACTGTCCACTTTCCCAAATGTTTACATAGCACTCAGACTGTGTTTGACCCTGCCAATAACAAACTGTGAAGGGGAACGGTCATTCTCCAGACTGGTTTGAATTAAAAATGAGCTCAGGATGAAAATGTGCCAAAATCGGTTGAATTCACTCTTCCTTCTAGCAATAGAAGCAGAGTTTGTTCAACAGCTCAACTTTGATGAGTTAGTGGACAACTTTGCAAGAAGGAAGAGCAGAAAGAAACCTTTGTAGAATCCTTAGGTACGGTAGGTTGGCGCGGAGGTGGGGGGGGGGGTTTGGAGTGTTTTGGGGGGGGGGACACTACAAGTTTTTTGGCAGATCGACTGTCTTCCAGCTTGAATGGTTGTGATGAAAACGCATGCATTATGCGCATACAAAACTCACTTTACCATAAATGCCAATCCTTTGGTAATCAAAATGAGATGATGAACGAATAGGAAGGATAGGGGAACAGATTGCAATCTATTTGTTCGTGCTCGTCAATCGACTTCTCCTGACTTTCAAGATGGAGGCGGCTGGAAACTACCTCAAGGTACTGTTTGCATAAACACTCTTTTTTAATAAACTGGTGCATTTTCAAGGTTCTCAGTACCTTGTTTTAAATGTCAGTGCCATCGGAATGATGAGCCTTGTTAATGATGAAAAAATAGCGATTTCTTTGCATGGCAACAGTACGCCCAATGCACTGCCTTTGTAAACCTATTGGGAGCTTCGGCTAAAAAACCATGTATTTCAAAATGTTGCGTGTGTACGGAGGTGGGGTATTCAACAAAAAGTTAGTACTCATTTATCATAGTTATCATGTTTCAATAAGCTCCAAGTCAATTTCACACCGGAATTCTCCTTTAACACCTGGTGACTTGTCATAACGCTAAAATTCCAGATTGCAAGGCACCTTCACCTGATCCACTCTTTCACCCGAAAATGTCTAGCATCAATTATCAATACACCATTGTGGCGTTCACAAAAAGTGTAACCCAAAACTACTTGTAACATGCTATTTACATATTAAATATTTAAATAGATATATAACATCCAGTAAAACTGTAATGCACTCTGAATGTGACCGACCCGCATGCTGGTAAGGCTTCGTTTTCCAACCTCACCATCATGAGGCCATTCATTTTCTGGTCACAAAAAGTGAAGATCGTGTTATAAAAACAAAGGTGTGTTTTACATTGCAGAGAGATGTGTTTTGTGTGATATTATTCTAAAAATTATAAAGTGAGCAATTTTCCCTGCAGTAATCTTTATAAAATATAGGGCTGTCGAAGGTTTGTTTTAATTACATAAAAATGAGTCAGCTAATTTCCGTTTTTGATTTCTCATTTGTTCCCAACAGCAGAATCCATAATTTCACCAGGCAAGCTACTCTGAACCACCTCCTTATAACACGGTAACGGTCACACATTAAAAGCTCAAGTTCTCTGGGCCCAAATTTTTGAACACACTTGACATTGATCCATGCAAAACAGTCAATTTTCATACCTGTCACAGAAATCTCAAATTACAGTTCATAAAAGGCACTCTAAGTTAATTAACCAATAAATCAGAGATTATCAGCATGAGATGATTTAATCATTTGAGGCTATTATAATCATTGTAATAATTTCTTGAGACTGTCATTATCATTTGAGATAATTTTTCTACTAGCTGAGGTGACCTCATCCATAAATGTATTGTTAATTTAGGAAATAGCACGGGTGCCATAAACAATGCATTACATGCAAACCGCCATGATACCACAGCACAGCCACACACTAACTTCTATGATCCAAGTGGTGGGTCTTTCTTTGTTCTGATCAGCTCTAATTAGTTCTCATCCCACAGCCTGCAGTTGTACTGGAGCTATCAGTGAATCTGGAGCCTGGCCACCATGAATCAAGAAATAAATAGGGAAATAAAAACAGATACAAATTAAGAAATAAATATGGCCATTGATAAATATATAAATTAATTATTTATAATATCAATAAATTTTGAAATAAATGTCTGCATACCCATTTGTTCATTATTTCTATTCATAAATGCATTTATTTTTATAGAAAGCATTTTTTTTGCATTTATATTTATTTCTTTACACATTTATTTATTTATACTGTCATTTATTTATGCATTTGTTTATTATTTATTTTGACAGTTTTGGGCTTCCATAAGTGGTGGCATACAAAATTAAATCAATGAAAATTGTGTCTCTGTCCAAATATTTATGGGTCTAACTGTATATCGGTCATATAGGATCAATTACTGTCAAATAACTGACATTTTTTTATGTTTTCAAATTAATAAAACATACTACACAATTATGCTTCTCGTTACCCACACCCACGTCTCCTTCGGAACTGAATGTGGCCATTCTCTTACAATGGAAAATCAAATTTAGAGTGACATTTACTGCCAGTGTAACACTGATGGAGACCACAAGGGTGCGGGCTTGTTCAGTAAAAAAAAGAAAAACCCCAATGGCCTGTGCCTGAGTAATGAACTCAGTCCCTCAGTTGCTAGCAGGTGCCTTGGGCTGGGTGCACTCTACAGGAGTTTCCATATCTTTCAAGATCTTAAAGTCGCGGGGGGCTGCACGCATAACCATAATCCTTGCCGATTTTAATCAAAGACCTGTAATTATTCGGTCAAGAAGAGGGACTCTGCTCACTACAGCTCCAGATATCCATATCTTCCAAGACTTCACAAAAACCCATGATCAAACGTGAGTCCAGTGCAAGCTTTCCAACGTGAACGCAAAACAAAGCTGTCTCCAGCTGTCCTTCAGGGCTCTTTTAACGTTTGCAGGTCTGTTTCGCCTAAATACCTGATAGCAAATGAACAATGTTGCCGTTAAGGGTTGCTCGCCTGCTCTCATTTAAGTGTTAACGTTAACTCACCTGCTACACAGACAACTCTGGCCATCTCGCCCAGAGCGCTCTCTTTCATGACGCGGTTCGTGTAGTCTTGGGAGGAAATATTGTCCAGGCACTCGTTTTCCTCCCACATCGCCACCAGGCGCTCCTCCATCGCTCCTGTCCAACGTACCGTCTTCTTTTGGTTACTTTGTTACTTCTGGTTTCCGCTGACGATGTAACGCCCTGTAGGATCATCCCCGAACTCCCGATAATATCCAACATTTTAAAAATTATCGGGGAAGTCCCGACCAGTTCGCGAGGGGCCGAATTCGGATCTGTAACCTCCGCACACCAACAGAGAACTGGGCCGAACATCACGGCTGAATTCGGATTGTTCCCCGATTCTCGGGAGGGCCAGTTCGGGGCAAAATCTGACCCGAATTTCCTGCGGTGTGCACCTAGGCTTATGGGGGAATTCCCCCCAGTCTTAATTCTGCCTCAGGAACCCAGCTTTGACTTTGCATTCTACATTAATGATGTGCACAGAGAGCCATATGGCTGTATGATATTTGGCACTGCTATTGATTAGTAAGCAAATCTATCACAAATGCAGAGTTTATCTCTGCAACTGTCATGTATTAAATTAGCGAGGACTTATTTAAAACTAATGAAGCATGTGAGTATAGTGATCATTTTTTGAAGAATTATTGTAATTTTATATAAGATACTTAACCGAAAGATATGAGTCATAGGACAGTATGACAGGGCATTTTGTTCTTCCTTGTGTTGGAATGAATGAATTAAAACATTTGGATCATTTGGAAAAAGTTAAACCAACATGAGGCATTTATTTCAAATTTCAATAAATTAACTTCTTAGAGTTGGTGAAATGACATGTTAGTGAGCCCCTGTGAGCATGCCCATGGAACCCTGGTGGGAGTGTGACATTGTTCCCTGTGCAGATGGTCTATTGTTTTCCTCCATTGTGGCTTGTGCTTTACCACTAACTCTGCCATGTTAGGTTGAATCCAGTAATCCGCTTCAGCATTCAACTATGTGACACATGTTCCTGAAGCAAAAAGCCAACTCATACATTCAGTGTGTCAGAGTTATTCGTTTTATTGGGAATGTAGGTGTTAACCAAGCAGTGGAAAATTCTGGTTAAACCATCTGAATAATACTCACTTATGTCTCTAATACTAACTTTGAATATGTCTCCTTTCTCATCAGAACTGTGAATACAAGTATTTAAAGAAGGCTGAATAGAAACCTGCACTGAATCTAGCCTGTTTCAAAACTCCATTGGCAGCACTGGGAGTAACTTGGAAAACAACCATAATCTCTTGCTCTTTGGAGATTGTTTAATTAATTAAAGGGCCGTACTGCCTTGCCCCCAGGGCAGACTCATACAGTAGAAGCCATGCTTTGTGACGGGGGGAGGGGACATGCCTAAAGTCTGCTCTTTTAAGACGTTCTGGATTTGAGCTGGGAGTGGGGTACATTACAGATTTAGGGATCACGCTATTTAAACCGATTTAGAGAATATGCTATTTAAACAGATGACAAGATTATGGAATTTTAATAGAATTTTTCATTTAGTGAAAAGAAAAAGTTAAATCCATTAAGATCATCAAAGCATTAAGCAAATTTGGCTTTATCACATAAGATAAGCCACTTATAAAATTTAGGGTTAAGTCTACGGTCTGCAAATACAGTAATTGTGTCTTGTATTGTTTAGATGTCTTGCTCAGGTCAACAGACAATCAATAGTCCTATGTCTGTAAAGTGGTAGAATGCAAAAATATTAATTTCTCCACGACAGCGGGCACAGTTCATTGCATCAAACCAGATTTTTTAAATGGTCCACTCCCTCATTATTTCAGCCTGCCTGTGACATACTGAATGTCTTACCCAACAGAGAGCACACTTAAAATCCAAACTTTTGTCCTCTTAACTATGTTCTCTTTGTATTGTAAATTGCCAAATGCAGCAAAACAAAATCTACATTTGCTTTCAGTAGTGTTGCTTCCGCTTTTAGGAATCCAAGTGTATGCAAAAAGATATTTACTGAACAAGTGTCGCCTTTACTGTTTTTCCTCAATTTAAAGTTGGGTGGGTTTGAAGGTTTCAGATTTATAAGTGTGGTCCAAGTCAATACATATTATCAAAGGATCACATATTATCTCTGTAGAATGACGCATAAAGCCTGGTTAAAAAATGTTGTCAGCATTTTCCTAAACCACATCCACACAAATGTGCCACTCATGCGCAGAAAAAGAGAAAGACAGTATGCTAATGACAATGAATGGCCCAAAATATCTGATTCCATATATTTGCCATCTACCCACACTCCTGTTTCATCTGGAAACTTACATTTTAGGTGGTTTTCAGCAAAACACCTCAGCTGGGCTCTTGGACTGTTTCGGGAACATGTGAAGGGGTTACTTAATTTTCTTAGCGATTTTCTGTTCAACTGAGATCATCTGGCAGTCTTTACTATACTGTTTTTGGTGGCAGTTGTGCCAGAATTCAATGGTCTTATTACTCATGTAACAAAACAAATGTTTTTATGTCACACATCTCATAGTTTTCCAGATGTGGTAAACATTTTTACAAGCCACAAATTGCAATATTAGGATAATTTCATCATTGTGTAATAGTGAAGTGGACGTAGTGTGCGCACATCCAATTATTGCACAACAAAAAACTTTCAAAATAGAGCAAAAAAGAGGAAACAGTCTGCACACTGCCAGCTCCCAAAAGTACTTAGTTTATTTATGAGGCAACATTTCGATCTGCAGATATGTTCCTCAGGCCTGAGGAAGATCTCTGTAGATCGAAATGTTGCCCAATAAATAAAGTAAGTACTTTTGGGAGCTGGCAATGTGCAGACTGTTTCCTCTTTTATGCTCTATCATTGTGTAATAAAAATTAAACACAAAAAAAAATTGAATGCCAAATGTTAAACAACATTTGGTTTCAAGAACAAAAACAGTGCTCACACTAATATTGGCGTTCACGGTAAATATGGACAAAATTGCTTATGAATTATGTCATTGTTACTCGGGCTATCACCACACAGGCTCAGAATCACTTTGGAAAACTTCATCAAGTACTTACATATAATTATGCAAATAAATGCCAGTTAAAACTTTACTGTGCAAAAAAAGAGGCCTTCTGTTCACAGTATCTGTAAGTGCCATCGACTTCTCTGGGCATGGATTCATCTGCAGTGGACCATTACATAGTGGAAACATGTTCTTAGGTCTGACTTGGGCTGTGCGATATGACCTAAATCTCATATCCCGATATAGGTTACCTGATATCCCAATAATGATATATACCACAATATAGCAAAATTTCTGTAATTTTCATGAATAGTTTCTATAAAATCACCACACGGAAAGGGCCATTTCTTATTGCATTTAGAATTATGTACTTGACAAATAAAAGGTAGATAATCATATTTTGTTATTTTTCTCCTTTCATTTGTAACCTTTGTGCAAATTTTCAATTCAACAGTGAACAACAATTCAAAAGCGAAAAATAACCCGTTTCTGGAGTCCTGAGGATACGACTGGACAAAGCAGACTTGGATTATACTGGAAGATGTGTTCGACGATGGCTTGAAAGTTTGTCAACAATGTTTTGCCGTTGCTACTGGGTGACCCCATTTCCTTCCACAGGAAAGGAATTAGGATAATTTTTCAAAACTCTCCAGTGGTCATAAAGTTGCGTCAGGTGAAAATCAACTTTGTCCGTTCGAGACATCTAATGCTGAGTAATTGATATACAAATTATAATTTTTGGGTGGACTGTCACTTTAAACTGTGTTATTATGCATGTTAGGCAGTCAATTAATGTGGCCTATGCTCATAAACTCCCATAATAAATTACCGGAAATGACTTGATTTGTAACACAACGATATAAACGATAGAGCCATTTTTCTATCAATAGACATTTTTCTATCGTGGCACGATATATATCGTCATATCGCACAGCCCAAGGTCTGACAAATGAAAATTTCAGGTCTTTTATATTGAATTTATTTTGTGCTTTCTGGAGACATAGGAGGTCCACTTACTGTTGTCCATTCGCCTAATATAGCCTATATCATCCTTATACACGAACCTTTCAATTCTGGCAGCTCTAAACTAATGCAACACCACTGCATTATTCTCCATAGATTTAAAAAGAAATTTCTCAGCCAGTAAAATACCAACTGATTATACAACGGCAATTCTGAAATAGTTGGGACAAAGTGTAAATGGTGAATAAAACCAAAGCAATGACTTTCAAATCACACCAACCAGTATTTTATTCGCAATAGAACAGAGATAACATAGCAAATATTGAAACTGAGAAATTTAACAATTTTATCCTAAAAATGAGCTTAAATCACATTTGATGGCTACTACAGGTCTCAAAATAGTTGGGACAGGGGCCTGTTTACCATAGTGTAGCATCCCCTCTTCTTTTTAACACAGAGCGGAAGCATCTGGGCATTGAGGAGACAAGTTTCTTGAGTTCAGCCATTGGAATTTCATCCCACTCTTGTTTTTTTTTTTTTTATTTGGCATCTCCAATCCTGCCCGAATCTGGAATGCCCAATTGGTCAACTATGTACAAAGCTTGCTCGTATGTGACCCCTTGCTGCCAACTCAGGATAGTGAAGACAGTTCACGGCTCTCCTCCGAAGCACGTGCCCGTCAGCCACTGCTTCTTATACACTCATTGGTTGGCTCTTCGCAAGTTCAGGACGAGGGCGGAGGAAACCCGGACATGAACAAACCCAGAATCTTCCTGACGAGCGCCCATCTGGCCAACAGGAGGCGCTTGAGCAACGAACAAAGCTGTTTGCATCCCATACCTGGCAGTCCCTTCCCAATTTGAAACCCTGAAACCCGATGGCCAATTGTGCGCCACTCTGAAAAAGCTGCCGACCACTGCCGGGGCTCGAACCCGCAACGTGATAGTCACCTCTGCACTGCAGCGCAGTGCCTTAACCGAGTGAGCTATCCGGCAGCTCCATCCCAATACAGGCTACCAGCTGCTGGAGAGTTTTGGGTCTCCTTTGATGGAGTTTTCGTTTAATTAGGCGCCAAATGCTCTCAATCGGTGAAAGATCAGGACTGCTGGCAGGCCAGTTCAGCACCCTGACTCTTCTACTACGAAGCCATGCTGTTGTAATAGCTGCAGTATGTGGTTTTGCATTGTCCTGCTGAAATACACAAGGCTTTCCTTGGAATAGATGTAATCTGCAGGGGAGCATATGTTGCTATAAAACCTTTATATACCTTTCAGCATTCATGGTGCTTTTTTTTAACATGCAAATGTCCCACACCATATGCACTAATGCATCCCCATACAATCAGAGATGCTGGCTTTTGAACTGAACGCTGATAACAGGAGGGGTGGTCTTTCTCCTCTTTAGCCTAGAGGACGCAACGCCCATGATTTCCAGCAAGAATGTCAAATTTGGACTCGTCTGACCACACAACACTTTGCCACTTTGCTACAGTCCATTTTAAATGAGCCTTGGCCCACAGAACATGGCGACGATCCTGGATCATGCTCAGCAATGGCCTTCTTTGTGCATGATAGAGTTTTAGGTGGTATCTATGGATGGCATGGCTGACAGTGTTTACAGACAGTGGTTTCTTTTAGCGTTCCTAGGCCCTTTTAGTAATTTCAATGACAGAATCATGCCGGTAAGGATGCAGTGGTGTCTGAGGGCCCGAAGATCACGGGCATCCAGTAAAGGTCTTCGGCTTTGTCCCTTAAGCACAGACATTTTTCCAGTTTCTCTGAATCTTTTGATGATTTTATGCACTGTCGATGATGAGACCTTCAAAGCCTTTGCAATTTGACATTAAGGAACATTGTTTTTAAAGGATTCCACAATTTTTCTGCACAAGCCTTCATGGGTTGGAGAACCTCCGGCCATCTTTAATTCTGGGAGACTCAGCCTCTCTAAGACATCCCTTTTATAGCCAATCATGTTCCACATCTGATGCCAGTTAACTTCATTACTTCCTATATGTTCTTTCAGCTGATTGTCTTATATATTAATTGCTTTTTCGGCCCTTTTTTTGCCTGTGCCCCAACTTCTTTCAGACCTGTTGCAGCCTAAAAATTTGAAATAAGCTCATTTTGTGAATAAAAATCTAAATGTCTCAGTTTCAACATTTGAAATGTTATCTGTGTTCTATTGCATAAAACATATTGGCTCATGTGATCTGAAATTGCATTTTGATTTTATTCATAATTTACACTTTGTCCCAACTATATCGGAATTGGGGTTGTAATTCTTTTTTTTTCCAACATTTTAATTTATTTTTCAGAGAAAGCACCCCACTGTCATGAAGAGAATGACAACCAAACGGGCTGTGATAGTGTTTAAAGCCAATGATGTGGATGAATGTAGCTCCACTGCCAGTACATCTTCTGGACTTCCTCTTAAAGTCCGTGTAAAGTCGTAATAAATATGTCTCCTAAGTTTCTCTTAACAGAGAAAAGTGTGTTATTAACCACCCAGCAAAATTTGAATGATCAGAAAATTAGCCAAGTATTAAAAATTAGGTTTCAAAAACCTGAAAGATGAAGGAGTTATCTCTGCTCTAAGATGCTGGGGGCGTGTCTGCTGGGTGCCCTGAAACTACGCCCACTCTCAATTGTCACCTGTCAATCAAATACCACCACTACGAAGTGAAAAATGGATGCTTATGCATGTAGCAGCTTCATTGGGGTCACACAGCTCTACATGTTCGAGCCACGAACCTGCTCAGTTTTTACTATTCGCCACTGCTCAATTTCTGAGGCGTCAACTAAATAGAAACGCATTTGTCTTGTAGGTAATTTAACCATTTCACCTTGTCTTGGTTGGTGGCACTCATTTAGCGGAAACCTCACATTCAGTTGTCAGAACCGATATGCCTGCTTTTTAACCTAGTCGCAGTTCTGAGAGGAAATCCGTTATTTTGCGAGCATTTAAGTTATCAAGCGATCTACAGTTAGTACCTAACTCAGGGTACATTGATAAGAACTTAACACTGCTAAGTTAGCTAGCTAGCCAATTCGCTGCTGGGTGAAGTAAAGTGAATCATAATCATAATTTACGAGACGGCTAAATTCAGAAGGGAAATTATGTCTGTATACGAATAGTGCATAGTAACCCGAACGTCGCACTTTGCCATCAATTAAAATAAGCTTGATCGGTAGGTTTTTTTTTTTTTTCAAAATTAAACGTTGTCTTGTTGAATATATTGAGATTGACACTCATCGCTTCTCGGTCGTGTTGACAGCTGTCAATGTTGAAGCGGCTGACGCTTTCAGTGGGCGTTTAAAAACGTCAAGGCAACATCTTGGAGTTTGACGCGACCCTTCGCTATGCGGCCAGTGGGCGTTGGGCCTAAATGTTGCGTCCCATATTGAACCAATACGGGATGCGATTTATTCTGTATTTTCGTAAATGTCCAATTCACGTCTGTCACTGAATCTAACAATAATGTACAAAATAAATCACAGGATACTAAGGCCGGCAAAATAGTCGTGGCGCTGATCTACGCAGCGCCTGTGTGTCTGTGCCTGGCTACCTGCGCAGGTTTCTGTCACGGTTGCCTAGAGACAGACACCGCACACCGGCGCTGCTCGCAACACCCGCGCCTTTTAAAAATTCCTGATGCTGTCGTCCGTTGGAAACTTAAATAAACTGACAGAGCCACTACCCTGCACACTGTGGCATCCAGGAAAGATGCACGAACGTGGAGGAGATATGACTAGTTAGTTAGCTAGCTAGCTAGCTGCAAACTATCGTCAGTTCATGCCTTCCGAGACTCGAGAACGAGCAGAAACAGTACAGAGGCTTATGCGCTGAAAGTATTTATACTGCTACAGCAGCAGACTGGGGTTCTACAAATCACCGCCGCGTTACGTAACGCGGCGGTGATTTTCAGACCCGCCCAATAAATCCTGAACACAGAAACTTTGAAAAGTTTGTGAAGCCTAGCACCAAAATTCAAATCGAAATGGTTGGAATGCTTTTTACACCTTTTAGAGAAATGCATTTAGGACCTATTTAATGTGTTTAGAAGAAAATGGCTGAATTCTCTTTACACGGACTTTAAACAAGCTAAGCGCAGCACAGCACCCATCACCACCCAGAACAAAGTGGATGCGCTGATTTTTGACTTTGTAATTGGAAATGTGCAACCCTTCTCATGAGGAGAAGATGCCAACTTCTGTAAGCTTATCGAGGGAATCAGTGGTGGAAAAATGCTGATGTGCAGGAAAACTCTGGAGCAGCGCATAGAAAAAGCCTTCCAGGACATGTAGGCAACAATTACCAGAACACTCCGCGGGATTCACACAGTATGCACAACAGCAGACATAAGGACTGCCTACCACTGGAGGTACTTAAAGGTGCACTATGCAAGTTTGTTGACATCACTTCTGTTGACATTCGAATTCAAACAAAACAGAGGTAGCTCGCTCCTCCCTCCCATAGTTCCCTCCCTTCGATGCTTCCGTAACTGTAAACTCTTGTCAATGATTGGTCGGGACGGTCTGTGATGTTATGGGGCACAGCCTGTGCCCCTTGTGTTTATCTGCAGTTTGTGACGCCTGTGCAGTCTCCAGAGCCGTTTTTTTTTTAAACGTCGTCGGTTTTAAACTAAATTTGCGGGCGTTGAATTCCAATGAATCCCGGAAAAATTTCAAAACTTAACTATTTATCTTCATATTAGATACAAACAGGGACTCAGATGATGTGCCTTTTGCAGATGTTGCTGCAATTCTTTTTTTTTTGTTGCCCCCACACCAACGATGTGCTGCTCACACTCTGAATCTAATTGCTTCAAATGATCTAGACAAGGCTGCATCACAAAGTCCCTCAAGGAGATTGTACAGAAGTGCCATGTCAAAATGTGCTGCCATTTGGACCAAAATTCTCTGCTCACCAGGTGCTGCTTAAGGGATTGAAGAAATTGCCAACATGAGGTGTGTTGTCCTCTTCTTGACCAGATTGAGCTCAAAGTGTCAAGCCATTGAAAAGGTAATGAGTCTCACTGTAGCCAAGCAAACTGAAATCTGTGACCGTATAAATGTGGGCAAACTACTCCCTCAAGAGCTTGCATTTTTGAAAGAGTACACGGCAGTCCTGAAACCACTGGCCTACTCAATCAACTTTCTCCAGGGGGAAAATAACGGTTTCCTTGGCTTTTTGATACAGAAAATTCTCAGCCTGAAAGGAAAATTAGCAGAGAAAATTATACAGGCACAGTTCTCTTCACATATATTCTTTGCAATCCTAAAGGCCATAGATGAGCGATTCGGGGAGGTATTTGCCTCACACGAGGCAAGGATGGCAGCATCTGCCATTCCAAAATTCCACCTACGGTGGCATGCTGTAATGGGCGTTGACAGGACGCCAGGTGCCATGATCAGTCAGAGAAAGAACTGAGAGCAGCCCAGATGAGAGACAAACACAAAAGAGGTAACGCCTCCGGTAAAAGCTTGCGCTTCCAAGGATGAATAAAAGTCTGCAATGTGGAAGCAGTGCGAGAGAATAAACAACAACAGAGAAGTGAGAAAATTTTGAAAAGAAGCAATTCCTAACAATAAATGCAATATAACAAATCACTAGGAAATCTGACTAAAGATTTTCCCTGGCCGAAGTGCTAGAAACAAACAGACACTCTAGCAACAGGCGTGGCGAACCCCCAGCCATATATATAGAGTCCGGAAAACTCTGCCCCAGCTCAAGCACCAAAGCAGAGATTGAGGTGCAGAAGCACCTCCAGGATCCTGACAAGACTTCAGAGTCATACAACTCCACACTGCCCTCAAGTGCTCCTGTCGAGCGACTTTTTCAGTCAAGGTGGGGTCATTTTCACCCCACATCGTAACCGCATGACTGATGAACACTTTGAACAGACTCTCTTGCTTTATTACAACCGCCTTTATTGGACTGCATTTTTTCTTGATTGAATGTTCAGAATCGTTTTGTTACAAAACAACTCCACAGTGCCTTCAATAGCCCTCATGCAGTGACTTGCTCAGTGAAGAGTAAATTCACTTTATATTGCTGCTGTCGAATGTTCAGTCCCATCCCTGTTTTTCAGGAATTATATAAATTAAACTCCTCAGCTAAGTCTGATGTGGAAACTGCTCAATATACTTGCCCATCTATCCTGCAGTTCAAAAAAATCTCTTGTGACAGGAAAAATTGTTTTCTTTGTAGCAAGCACTTCAGCTACAGAGAGCCAATGGTATCCCCAATTAGTAGTTAAGAAAAATAAGTTTTCTGAAGCAAACATTCGAGATGGTATTGACACTATGTCAATCTACTATCAATTATAGTCGATCACATATCAAAAACGTGAAATTTCCTACGGTGTATTTATGCCTAGATTCCTCTATCGACAAATTCAGCACTCCTTTATATCCTCCTAAGTACTCATGTTGATAGCCAATCACTTAATTATGTACTTAGGCTCATCTGCTTAGCTGCACACTTATAGATCACGCCCACTTGAAGCTTTCCCAGTAATGATGTCTCGATGGACTCGTTTATTATCCAATGCCAGAGTGTACAAACTTTCCACAGTTCCTGAAAGACACTGATTGGACAATCAGGAGAATTTAAAAGCCATTTTTAAAGTACAAGATAGGTTGTATTCTCTTCATGTTGGGCACAGTTGCACAGCTGAAAATGACATGATTTAAGGAAAGAAAAGACATCCAAAACTGGCCTGAAGTGTTCAGTTACATTTACGGGATTTAAAAGAGGTACAGAGATGGTCACTGGGATCTGAATGAAACAGGACTGGAGGGTTCCTTCTACCGGATACATTTGTCTCTGCAGGAGGGATTCAATTAAGAAATACTGCTACTGCTACTGTGGTTGTAGTTTGCTCAATGTGTCTTTTTGTTTTTGAATTTATACCGTATCAATTAAATCAAATGCCAATGTTTTGGCTTGTTTTTTATGCAAACAGCTCAAGGACTTCGGTAGACCCCCTGATACGTTCATTGCACCATTCTGTTCAATCTAGGGAAGAATGTCTGATTTCTCCTGATAGTGGAATGTCTGTTCTGTTAATATAAGGTGTTTTTCAGATATCACTGAGTTACTGAGTTCTATTTGTCCCTTATAAGGTGAGGAAAGTGTTCATATTCAGTTGTGAGCTCAGAAGTGGGAACTGCTGGCTTTTCATTGCAGGGTGAATGTTTTGACCATGAAATAAGCAGTTCCTTTAATGAGTATGTGTGCCGGCTTGTGGGACTCTGAAGAAAAATGCACAGAATTCTAAACTTTATCATGGAAAAAAGGCATGTTTTGTGTTTAGAGAGGTTACTGGTGACAACTGATGTCCAACTGCACCTATGTATATTGATAAACTCATGATAAATTCAACCAGAAAAAATAATTCTTTCATATTGAATTTCATGGGGCAAAATTTTATTCGTGTTAAATATATGTTTATTTTATGATTTGACAGTGCAACACTTTGGGGGATGTTAGAGTGTGGGAAGTCAACTGGAGAGCTGTCTTAGTTGACTCCAAGAAAGTTGGAAACTTAGATTTTAAAGCTGAGATTAATTATGCTTGCGGTCAAGGAGTTTATGATCCCAGAAATGTGTAGTTTTAACCACTAGCCATTTTTCAATTCTCAGTATTATTTTTTGACAATTTCAATGCTGAATTTTCATGAAGAATTTTCATGTTTGCAGGCCTTGTTCTTTACCAAAATCATGAAAATAAACTGAAATAAGATGTATTTCTGAATGGTACAAGTGTCTTGAATCAGTTGAGCCATACTCTTCCTCTCTGTAAAGCTGTAATCTTGAATTATTAAGCCTTAAATAAGGTAACACATAAATAACCAGATTTGGCTTCTGCACAAGGGGGTTAATAATAATTGCATCTGAATAGTAAAAAACAATGAAAAAGGAGGCAGGCTGTCAAAATCTTTGCAGAGGCAACACCAGTACTACCTTTATTATGAAAATAATAATTAAAACATTAATTAAACTGTGGGAATCTATAAGCATTTGAATAATGAGGGGCTTAATTAGAAGAGAAGATTAAAAAGCAACCATATTATGCAAACAGATTATTTATGCTTGAAGCATGCTATAGTTAGTGCTATCAACTAAAATGTGCCACCTCTCTTTGATAGGTATTCAAAATTCAAAAGTAAAACAATCTGATATGGATTTAGCAGTAGGTTGAATTTCCTATTTAGTATTACGGTTTCTAAATTTGTATCTGTTCCTGTCCACACCCAAGGATGTGCATGCCAAAATAACACGCAGACGTCTGGAGATGCATGCACCACAACTCTGCGCAGACCTGCCAAGAATGCTTGCAACGTTTAGAACATAAAAAATTTGCTCATGAACTGCATACATTTGTTCGCAAACAGCTTTGGCAACTAGATTGCACTTGGCGCTAAATACCCCTTGCCGTGCCTTACAGGTGGGCGTGACTGACCTTTGATCAACAGAAAATGAGGTCATAATTAGACACATGACGTTGACATCAAATAAGCATCTGGAGCCATCCAATATGCGTAATCTGTTTCAATTCGAGGGCTGTACCTACAATGATGTTGCAGCTAGAGCGGTAACAAGCAATGGGAAGACGGATAGACGGACTGACGGACGGCAGTGGGGATGAAAATGCCCCATCGGCTAGAATCGCTGAGGGGTAAAAACAGGTAATAAATGAAAGCATTCAAAATAACCTACACTGCCCTCCATAATTATTGGCACACCTGGTTAAGATGTGTTCTTAAGCTTCAAATAAATTCAGTTTTTTTCTAAGTAATATAGGACCACAATGAAAAAAGAGGAAAATCCAACCTTTAATTCAAGTGCATTTATTCAGAGGGAAAAAAATCCCACATTAAGAAATAATTACTTTACTTCAATCATTTGTGCCACAATTATTAGCACCCCTGATGTTAATACTTTGTACAACCCCATTTTGCCAACAAAACAGCACCTTATCTTCTCCTAAATGTTTCAAAAGATGGAAGAATACAGAAAGAGGGATCTTCGACCATTCCTCTTTGCACAATCTCTCTAAATCATTCAGCGACCTGGGTCCTCTCCTCTGCACTTTCCTCTTCAGCTCACTCCACAAGTTTTCAATGAGGTTGAGGTCTGGGGACTGAGATGGCCATGGGAGGAGCTTGATTCTGTGTCTGGTGAACCATTTCTGTCTAGATTTGGCCACATGTTTAGGGTCATTATCTTGCTGAAAGACCCAGTGATGACCCATCTTCAGCTTTCGGGCAGAGGCCACCAGATTTTGATTTAAAATGTCCTAATATTTCAAAGCGTTCATGATGCCATGCACCCTAACAAGGTTCCCAGGGCCTCTGGAAGAGAAACAGGCCCACAGCCTCACCGATCCTCCCCCATACTTCACAATGGGCATGAGGTGCAGAGTGTTTGTTGCCAAAAAGCTCTATCTTGGTCTCATCTGACCAAAGCACATGGTCCCAGTTGAAGTCCCAGTACCACTTAGCGAACTCCAGATGTTTGCGTTTATGATCGTGAGTGAGAAAAGGTTTTTTCCGTGCATGCCTCCCAAACAGCTTGTTGGCATGTAGATAGCACCTGATGGTTGTTTTGGAGACTTTGTGACCCCAAGATGCTACCATTTGTTGCAATTTTTTAACAGTGAGCTTTGGAGAACTTTTTATTTCTCTTACCATCCTCCTCACTGTGCGTGGTGGCAAAATAACCTTGCGTACTCGTCCAGGCTTGCTTAGACTTCTTAATGATTCCTCTGACAGTAGATATGGGCAGGTGCGGGCAAGTGGCTATTTTCTTGTAGCCATTGCCTGACTTGTGAAGGTCGACATACATCTGCCTTACTTGAATGGTGTGTTCCTTTGTCTTTCCCATGTTGAAGAGTGGATAAGAGAAATGGCCTCTGTGTCACGTCATATTTATACCCCAGGGAAACAGGAAGTGATGAATTACTAATTAAATGTTCCTCTGATCAACTTTATTAACTACTGTAAAAATGACAGAAATACTTCAATTACATTTATTTCCTCGGAATTGTTAGGGATGCCAATAATTGTGGAACAGGTGATTTTATGTAAAATAATTATTTCTTGGTCAGGGATTTTTTTTTCCCCCTTAAAATTCACTTGAGTTGAAGGTTACATTTTTCTACAATTTTCAGTATGAGAGTATGCTTCTGCAATAAAAATTGAATTTATTGTAAGGCTTTTAACATATCTTAACTACGGGCGTCAATAATTATGGAGGGCGCTGTATATTAACATTTAAGTGGCGTCTGTTCCCTAGTGGCATTGCAATTATGACCAGGCATAAGGAGAAAATCAAAGGATTTTTCTATATTGCGAGGAAGTCTGCGAAGGGAGAGTTTTGCTTGTGGTTGAGACAACAAAACCGTCCACTTTCCCTCCGAAGACCAAATGCTTGATTTCATTTTCCCACTGCAAGTTTGACATTTGCTACGATTATTCTCTTTTAAAATCACTTTCGCCTTATCTTCGCCCCATCCCGAAAGGAGCTTAATAGCATTAATAATAGCTGGTCGCAAACCTGTTTCTGACCAATGCTTCTTAACTTGAGCTCGTCCCCCCTACTTGGTGAGCTTTTATGACCAAGGCAGCTTTCCTTCATTTCTCTGGCACCGTGCCCTCTACACCACTCATACTTGTGTTACCAGGAAATCTGTTTCTCTTCTCCCTCCAATTCCCTAGCCTCCTCCCTTATAATTAACATTGTTCATCGCAAGTCATGCTTGTTAATATCATGTTCACTTAAATATTAAGGAGATTTGAAAGAATCTCAGGCTCTGACTGTCTGTGTCATGCTGGCTCAGATTGTTCCAGAGCATTACTTGAACAGAGTCACCACCAAACTCAAATGCAGGTTGTTCTGCAATAAATAGTTAAATCTCACATAAGTGTCCTGACTGAACCATAGAAAGTAAAAAGGTTGCGAGTTCGACCCAAGCCGCAACATTTTCATAGCCATTAGTTTCGGAAAATCCACACAATTTCTGACACAGATCTCCTGCCGCTGTTCGAAAATCGCTCCAATGGGTTGCGTCGGAAATAGTCCTATGAGTAGTATCGGGGGTAGGGACAAACAGTCTATATGGTTGATGAGAGTGAGGAATTGTTTGGTGGAGCTTTGAGAGGAGAAATTACGTGTGCATATGAAGGGCTTGGAGAGCCATGTGAATTGAAGGAAGAACAGAAGGAACAGATGTATGTGTTGAGGGTAGTCCTGAGGTGAAATGACCAAGCCTTAGTGGAACTGGGAGGACGTTCTTGGTGTAATTAATTGTTATGCATGGATGTCCATCTTTTTCTTTGCTGATAACTGTCCTAAACAAGTGCCTTACCAAATTATTAAATCATATTTTCAACTTTAACAATTATGCCTTTAAGCATGAGTCAGGGCTATAGCCACAATAACAATAATCGTACCAGCTGCTGATTGCTGATATTGCCTCAAGGAAGTTTCCAGCTATAACTGCTAGTGGTGCAAAAGATGTTTTGGGGTAAGCAGTGGTGGAGCCAGAACTGGAATTTGGGGGGGCAGAGAACATTAGTTTAAAACAATTATTCGTCCTCACTTGTTCTCAGTCAATTTCATAATTAACAGATGCTTCACTCTGGGAACACTCCACACTATCAGGTGCTGCTAGTTCTCCCCGTTTAGGTAAGATGGCACTCATTCATCTGGACGGGTATTTGCCGCATTTAAATCGTTGTTACACAAAATTGCATACCTGTCAACTCTCGCGCATATGTCTTGTGTCGCACACTTTTTATATCTATTTGCCGAGTGCCACTTTTTTTTTAAATCAACCCAAGCTGCGCTGAGAGTGAAAGGCGATATTTCATTGGAACACGGATCAATCATTATTCAATTAATGCGTATTCAAGAGATTCTCACGTGGAATTGGAGTTTTTCAGGTTTTAAACGATGAATTTAAACAGTCGTGATGTGCAATTTAAATCGCCTGATGTGCGGAAAAGGTAGCGCGGAAGTTTCAGAGCAGTTTTTTCTTTCATAGGCCTAGACATAGGTAAATTATTTTTCTGTTCTGAATTTAGCCAATTATTTCATTGCTTTTAGAACGCATATGGAGGGAATCGGTGTCTTCAATTGCCAATGGATTTTTAAGATAATTATTAGAAATTACGTCAATAAAGGAAAATTATTAAGAACTAGCCTGGACTAATTATTGCCATAAAGGGACATGTCTGTAACACTGGGGGTAAGAGTGTTTCACCGTGCCAATCAAATTTTAGTATTAACACAGCCACAGTGGGGATTGGTTGCTAGGGGCCCCAGGGTGTTCATTGTAACAATTTCTTTGAGCTGCATAGTCATCCTATAAATGAATCATTACAATATTATTGTTTTTTGAATTTTGACCACGTGTTGTTTCAAAATGCCAGCATTAAAGAACTTATCAAATGATGGCAGTGTGTTTAACGATAAAAATGCTAAATATCTGGATATGTTGTTTGCTAAAAGTGACAGCAAAATTAAAGCTGACTTGGCATTGAGGAGTGAGAAATTCTGATCTGATTGATTCAGCGCTGAAATGTCCCATGAAAAACAATATTTTGAGCGGTGTATTAATATTTTATAAAAAATAATTTCACGCTTGAAGGGTTAATCAAAGTGTGTCATTGTCAATTAACTTAAAGAGATGAAAGACTATTTTTTTAATATTAATTTTAGGCCACATTAGGAGGATGCCATATCTCAGCAAAATTTCACAAATTTCTCCAAGTCTTCATTTCATATGTTCCAATTAAAATGAATCACATATTAGATGCAAAAAGATATACTAGCATTTACATGGAATTGTAATGGGCCTCCTTGGCCAAAGTAAATGTCCTCTCACCCTCTCAGTTACAGTTTTATGCTACTGAAAGCTGCATCTGAGGGCAGATGGTGTGAAGGGCTCACAAAAAACAGGCTCTCAAAGTGTAACAGATGACTGCTGCTCTAAAGAATCATCTCTTTGTTCTGTGTGCTAATGAGAGTGCTCAGTGACACAGCAGACTGCATAGAGAATTACCTGCACTTCAGCTCTCCAGCAGATGGTGGCATTAGAGTTCAACATATGAATGTGGGCACAGATTTAGCCTTTTTCTAAAAATGATCTTAACTACAACTTAATAATACTTGAAGCACATATATTTTAAAATTAATTTGATAATCTAAATGAGTGGAAGTGCTCATGTGCTGCCCTGTATACGGTAATCTATTAATGTCTCGAATTCCGAAACAGATTAGCATGGTGGGCAACCTGACTTACATGGGTTTACATGAGTGGCCGTCAAAACAACATTTTCCACTCTGCACTCCATTTTACAAATCAAACAGTTTTGTAATGCATGCACTTCACATGATCACAAAATTTAACCACTTCAAAAATTTCATCCAAAAGCCAAATATTGCTTTCTTTGTTCATCCAAACTTACCAAGGGTACTGGGCTTGAAGTGGTTTGATTGTATTTTTTGTTTTCATTGAGGAGTAGAGTAAAATGTAATTCTCAGATGAAAATGTAGATTAAATTTTTGATATTAGTAAGTTTTATTTCAGTTTACTTTAAAATGAATCTCACGTGCATCTCATCTAGGCACCACAGAAAAGATAAATATTCATAATGTTTCAAAAGTAAGATTTCTTTATTTTCTTTTGACCCCTACCAGCAATGTACTGCCTGCTTTCATAATGAAAATAGAGGCATAAAACAAAAGAAAAGCGGGGAAACGAAAGCGCTGAAGCATTTAAAGCCTTTGAAGGCCTGTGGAGGCCTGGCTGTGACAGGCATGCAAAGCTCTGTTAATGGTTGCAGTCTGAATGGTGGCTGGTGCACAAAGTGGAGCACTAACTGCGTGGATATCACAGGACCTGATGGCCTCCATGCGGGTCCCAGTCTGCAAACTTCAGGGCTTTGACATGTGATGTGATCCCCATGACACTGGCCGCGCTGTCACTGCGAGACAACACAAAGGCAACAAGCCCCCCTCGAGAAGCTGTGCACTCTGCAAGCCCCCTGGTGTTCCCCAGGCGCACTCCCCCGCTCTGCCTGGCTACGAACAGCAATTCTGCGCGGACAGATTCCAGCTGCTTCCTCGGACTTCCAGAATAAATTGACCTGAATGACAAGGGCACACAAACAGTGTGATATGTATTATTCCTGTCAATAATAATGTCGCCATGAATTATACTCTTTGTGTATAATGTACAGCCCTCTTTCTTCCGGCAAAAATGTCCTCTGGCCCAACTTCTCTTTTTGTCTCCTTCCTTTTAGAACTAAGGATAAATCGTAGGCGGCAGAAAGTTGTACAATTGCTTTGTTGCTGAATACCTCTCATATTTGCCACGCAGCTTGAAGTGAGTGCCTTTTGTTTTGCAAATAAACACCAGAAAGCAATTGAGTATTTTTTTAAAATGAGCTGTGAGTGAGAGTGCCTGAGAAAGAAGAAACTAAAAAGCAGGGTCTGAGGCAGTGCACATGGACTTGGAGAAAGACCAGGATGTGCATACTAAAGACCAACAGGTCAAATATAATACATGATAAAGACTTTTAAACTGCATTAACTATTGTATTTTCCAAGGAAAAAGCTTTATATTCTGTTTTATATTATATTTGTATTAATCCTCAAAATATCCACGTTATTGAGTAATGAACAAGCTACAATTGTATTTTTTGATCTAAAACTGTTTCTTTTAGTACTGTATTTCCTTCTTATACCTTTTTTTTTTTTTTTGACTGTTTGGCAGAAAATAAATAGCTCCCATCTGACACACTTTGCTCTCATTTCCTGTGAAAAAAAAATGTATGCCAAGTAAGAATACTTGATAACACGAGTTGAACTGACTGCTGGTGCGTGGGAGTCCCTGAACAGAAAGTAAACACATGGCAGGTGTATTCTCAACAAGGGTCAGAGTTTTATTTACCTGAATGTTTGATGATAATTCATTGCATATATAACTTCCTTGTGATACAAAAAGCACAATACATTTGGAGATTGTTACTGCAGAATGTGTCTGAAATGTGTTGTCAGGGAGGGTGTCAAAATCTGAAATATGAAATGAGGCATGTACTCACTTTCGCTCTTTTTACATGACACGTAAAAAATTGTAATTATTTTGTTGCAATAAATATCGCATTTATAAGGTAACCATATCACAAAAGATCACAAAATTTCAATATTCACACCAGGTCCTTCAGTATTTGGACAGTGGCAGAATTTTCACCACAACAATTGATCCTCGATGAATCTACCAACAGGTACCTGAAGGATAAATTTTCAGGCTTAATTTCAAACTTTTCATAAAATATATGTGCAAATGAACCCCATTATTAAGGCAACCATTTTTGTACCTCCCATTTCATGGGCTCAAAAGTAATTGGAGAAACTAACATAATCATGCATGAGTTCTTACTTTCTTAAAATCCTTTTCAGCAAATGACTGCTTGAAGTCTTGAACATTTAGACATCAGGCGATGCTGGGTTTATTCCCTGGTGAGACTGTAATAGGCCTGCACTGTAGTTTTCTTCAGTTCCTGCAGGTTGTGGGGGCATTTTGACTTCAGTTTTGCCTGCAGTAAGTAAATGCATATGCCCCATTGGTCAGGTGATTGACTTGGCCATTGCAGCACATTTCTTTTTTTTTTCTTTTTTTGCCTAAAAAAAGTCTTGGGTTGTTTTCTCTTTATGTTTCAGGTCATTTTCCTTCTGCACTGAGGAGTGTCATCCAATGAGTTTTGAACCATTTGGCTAAATCTAAGCAGACAATACAATTCAGAATCCACCCTTTTGCGTTTGCCAGCAGTACAATCATCAATAAATACAAGGACTCTCAAATAAAATGATATGCTTTGGATAATGAGCAGTTCCTTATCAACTCAGTCCTCTTTTTTCTTCATTCTGGTAAAAGTATGTCTTAGTCCCATTTGTCTATTGTATATTTTTCCAAATCTGTATTGGCTTTTTTACTTGTCAAACCTCCCGATTTTGAGACTTACCAGTGCTTTACGTCTAGCAACAAACCCTTTGTATTTGCTATGGTGAAGTCTTCTTTTGATTGTTGACAATGACAAAAATGACAATGCTAACCTCCAAGAGAGTGTTATTGTTCTGGCCAACTGATCTGACGGATTTTTTCTTCACCAGGGAAAGAATTGGTCTGCTATCCCTACACTTGTTTTCTATGTGCAAACGTCTTGGTGTTCCTGACCGCTGCATTCACTGTTTTGAAGAATGTACCAAATAGGTCATTTGGCCACATCTAGTTTATTGATTTATTATATCCCCGAACGCCGAATGGCGTTCCGGGGGATATTATGTTTCTGGTCCGGCCGCCGCCGCCGCCGCACTACGTGTTAACGCGATAACTTCAGTAATATTTCAATTACAAATTCCAAGTTTTGCATATAAGTAAGTATCATAAAGAGGAAGAACTAATTCGATTTTGGACAATTTACAATTTCTAAATTGGCCACCAGGGGCCAAAAACTGAAAATATCACTTTTTTTATCATATCTCTGGAAATATTTGTCCGATTGATCTCAAATCAAGTGCAAATGAAAGGTCATGACCCGAGGATGTGTCCAAGGATGACATTATGCCTGTTTGGTTCAAAATTTTGACACAAGGTGGAGCTTCATGCTGTATCTTTGGAACTATTTCTCCAATTGACATGAAACTATGTACAACTGCAAGGTCATGACCTCACGTGTCACATGATGACATCATACCTGTATGGTTCAATATTTTGCCACTAGGTGGCGCTTTGTGATGGAAAATTACCATTTTGGCCATATCTTCTGAACCATTTCACCGATTGACCTGAAATTAAGTTTAAATGAAAGTCTATTCAAGGTCTATTCAAGGATTGAGGAATTGGAGGATTGGGGGCATTTGGGGATATACCCCCAGCCATTGCAAGGCTCATTTACAATGGACTGTATCAATGTGGCAAAGTGTCCTGTGGTCAGACGAGTCCAAATTTGACATTCTTGTTGAAAATCATGTTCTAAAAGCATGTTCTAAAAAGCACCATGAATGCTGAAAGGTATAAAAAGGTTTTAGAGCAACATATGCTCCCCAACAGATGACATCTATTCCAGGGAAGGCCTAGTGTATTTCAGCAGGACAATGCAAAACCAAATACTGCAGCTATTACAACAGCGTAGCTTTGTAGTAGAAGAGTCCGTGTGCTGAACTGGCCTGCCTGCAGTCCTAATCTTTCACCAATTGAGAAAATTTGGCGCACAATTAAATGAAAAGTCTATTAAAGGAGACCCAAAACTCTCCAGCAGCTGGAAGCTGTATTAAACAAGAGTGGGATCAAATTCCAATGGCTAAACTCAAGAAACCAGTCTCCTCAATGCCCAGATGCCTCCTATCTGTGTTAAGAAGAGCGAATGCTACACCATGGTAAACAGCCCCTGTCCCAACTTTTTTGAGATCTGTAGCAGCCATATCATTGATGAATATGCTTTAAAAACATTTGGAAGGTAAGGGAACACATGCCCAACTTTTATTTATTGATTTCTCCTCTGCTTTTAATACTATTCAACCGCATATTTTAATAGAAAGACTTTTAGAGCAATTTCATCTGAGTAAAAACCTTGTGGGCTGGGTGCTACATTTTTTGACTGACAGGACACAAAGAGTGCGTGTCAATGGAGTGCTGTCTGACCAGATGTGCTCCTCCACCTGCTCACCTCAAGGTTGTGTTTTGTCCCCTCTTTTGTTTATTCTTTACACTAATATGTGCAGCAGCGGCAGAGATGATCGATACATCTTGAAGTATGCAGATGATTCTGTTATTGTCAGCCTGCTGAGAGACAATGAGATATAGGTCATGGTCCAATTGTCCAGGAGTTTGTAGATTGGTGTGAGCAGTCCTTTCTACAACTGAATATCTCAAAAACAAAAAATATGCATGTTGACTTTAGGAGAGACACAAGTGACAAGGAAATAGTCAGCATAAAAGGCCAGGCAGTGGAATGTGTGGATAGTTGTAAATATCTTGGGACCATTATTGACAGTAAACTTACATTTGTGGCAAACTGTGAGTCTGTCTATGAAAAGGCAAACCAGCGCCTACACTGCCTAAGGAAGCTGTCATCCTTTCATGTTGACAAAAAGCTTCTAACTATGTTCTACAGATGATTTATTGAATCTATCATCTCTTTTAGCCTAGAGTCCTGGTTTGGCAACCTACCCCTAAAAAATAAAAACACACTAAATCAGATTGTGTGGTGGGCCAGTAAATTAATTGGAGAGCAACAGCTTAATTTAGAATCTCTATATAATGGGCAATTACAGAGACTGGCTGGGTCCATCCTAGGTGATATACTCCACCCACTACATAGAGATTTCCAGCCTCTTCCCTCTGGTCGTATGTTTAAAATGCCTGTGTGTAAAACTAAAAGGTACAGGTGTAGCTTTATCCCATCAGCCATTAAGGCCTCTTTTTTTTGATCTATTTATTTATCTATTCATTGTATTACATATCAAGCATGGAGCATCTGTCTGTTTGTCGGTGTCGTTTGTTTGTTTTTATCTTGTTGTCTTCTGTGTTTTGTTGTTGTTTTGTGTGTTCTTGTGTAAGCTTGTACTTTTTACCTGCGAACAAATCTACCCTTGGGTATCAATAAAGTCACCTTCCCTTACCTTACCTTAGCCATCAAATTTGAAATGAGCTCATTTTGTGGATAAAATTGTAAAATTTCTCAGTGTCAACAATTGCTATGTTATCTCTGTTCTATTGTGAATAAAATAGTGGCTGGTGTGATTTGAAAATCATTGTGTTTTCATTTTGTTCATAATATCCACTTTGTCACAATTATTTCGGATTTGGGGTTGTAATTATTTGCAGGCAAATATTAGGATTTGATAATAAAGTAACTTTACTGTCCAGCCTGTGAGTTATTGTTCACTGCTGGCATCATACTACTATTGGTGTATGTAAGGGCATTGTTGCATAATACTCAAATCATGTAAGTTTTGACATAAAGTCATTTTTGTTGTGCAAAATATGCACTGTAGTCTGACAGAGGTATAGAATGCAAAATCGCCCGTGCTCAGATAGGGTTCTAAATTGACTGCTGGGTGGGCTCTCTTAGTAAAGACACCACTTGTGGTGCAAGAGTGACCTCCGGCATTGGATTGAATTAAGTAGTGTCAGTCCCGAATGAGAGCAGCGCATAATCGCCTTTGCACTGCATAGGGATATGGGGGAGATACACTCAGTTTTGGTTTGTTTGTTGCTCAAGTGCCTCCCACAGGCCATCTGGGCACTTGCCACTAACATTCTCCAAAAAACTCAAGTTGTGTATTACTTATACTCCTGAGGTCCACCATTGGATGCCAGTATTTGTATGATATTTCGCCCAAAATCTTCACATGGATTGCTGCTCTACTGCATAATGTTAGCAAGTGTAAAATTTTTCTCAGAAGAACCATTCCCATTGACTGGTGATGGAAGAAGTTGAAATAGTCCTTAGTCCTTGTGTTTATTACAGATGATAGGAAAAATTGCACCTTAGACCTTAATCTGTTCCTTAATAATAAGGCAGTAACACACATTTGGATATGGAACAGCTAGATGTTCGCTTACTTAATCTGTTAAAAGGGGGCAGACCACAAATAAAAAGTGCAATAGTTCCGACACTATCCACTTGATTCGGATACTATAAATTAAAACTGAAATCCTGATCTCATAGCTCAAATTCATAATTTAATTCCATCTCCAATATGCTGTGGTAGCCAGCTAAAATAATAAATACTTTGTTAAAGTTCGATTATTTATGGGCCTGAATGTATTTGTGCCTACACAGGCATTACATTACAGAGCACTTTCTTTTTAAGCAAAGTTGTTTGGTCCAAACATCTATTTAAAACAGACACAGAATGAAGGAATTATACATGATAGATACAATTCTTAAACAGTTCATCAAATGTAATAATAATATACAATACTCTTGGTTGAATCTGGAATCATTCCTGGAAAATAGTTGTGACAGCCAAGCTTTCATTTTGCTTTGTACATCCGACTAAATTTTATCAAGTGCAATGATTTATCTTTTATTCAGATAATAACAGTTGAAAAGGTACAAGTTCCAATGGCTCAAAGTTTGGGGCATGTTTTGCATTTAGATATAATGATAAATGGTATCATAGTCTGTTTAAGAGACTTGGTAAATTGTAAGCATACATCTGTAGCTCAGTTAGCAACGGTCCTCATATTCTTTGCCTCAGTGAGGGTTAATAATTTCGTGAGAAAACATGTTTGATCTGTTTTAAAGATATATTTCAGGGTCATTTTTTTATTTTTGAAAAGATCTGAATGATGGCAGCAGTTTTAAAAAGTCAAATACTGTTCTGTTTGTTAATTGTGTCCTACTTCAATGCACCATCCCTTCTATTCATAAATGCCTTTTTCATAAAACAAAGAGACACCTGCTAAAGGGCTTTATATTGGCTGTGACTAACTTTGAAGGCTGTCCAGAATTGTGTCCTTATAAACAGTTGGGCATGGACCCACACTTGGCCCTTGAACTTATCTCTTAAACTTCTCCCCTATCATTTCTGTGTTCATCGTGAGATCAGCAGGAAAGAGACTAAGAATGTCATGGTCAGAGTGTGAGGGTAAGACCCCAGGCCACACTGGTTACATTCAACCTTTTTTGGCTGTTCCAAAGAAGTACAAAAGAGTGTAGACCCGTCATGACATCATGCGGACTCACTCTCTCTTTCTCTCTCTCTCTCTTCCAGATTCAGTCTATTTTTGCACTTGTCACACTTGAACATTTCAGGTCATAAACTCATTTTAATTTTAGATAAAGATAGCCCAAGTAAACACGAAATGTTTTCAAAGGATGATTTCATTTTTTAAAAGAAAAATCTATCCAACTTTACCTGGCCCTTTGTGAAAAAGTGTAAACTTAATCAACCAACTGAACAGATTTAATTCATAACTGGGTTCAATTTTGATGGGGACACCCAAGCATGATCACTGCCAGCCCTGTCGAATCTCAACATCCCTTCAAAAAAACCTGCCTGGCAATGTGAAGTATGCAAAAAGCAGCACATGATGTGGCAATCCGAAGAAGTTTAAGAATAGATGAGAAACAAAGTCAGACATCTATTCATCTGAAAAGGGTTTACAAAGCTATTTATTTCTAAGGTTCTATGATTCCATGAAACCATGGTGAGAGCCATGATTTTCAAATGAAGAAAACTTGGAGCAATTGTGAACCTTCTCAGGCCAGCTTACCAAATTTACCCAAGAGTGCAATGACTTAAAAGACACCAGGAAAACATCTAAACTGCAGCCTTCACTTGCTTCATTTCAGGCCAGTCTTCACAATTCCTCAATAGAAAAAGACCAGGCAATAATGGCATCCATGGGAGAACCATAAGGCAAAAATCACTGCTGATCAAAAAGACCATAAAGGGCCCCATTTTAATGATCTAAGCGCCTAGTCTGAAACGTGGCCCAAATGCATTTAGGGTGTGCCCAAATCCATTTTAGCCAGTTATATGGCAGGTTATCTGGGTGTGTAGTAAGGCGCTCAGTGCAAAGGGGTTGGATCTAATCTCATAATTAATCATAGGCGTGTATTGGGTGAAACACGGAATAAACCGATCAGTGTCATTTCCAAATTTTGTTAAAAGGAAGGGGGACTCCTGGCAACTAGCTGTTATCACGGCAGATTTTCTGAGTAGCAAAAACAAAAGACCTCTTCACAGCAGCAGAATGAGGGCTGCTCATGTGCCCTAGCAGCAAGCGATTGCTAAAAGTATGGCAACCTGATCAAAGTGATTTCCAAAAATGGCACGAAAATATTTTTGAAATATTGCTCAAAATTATTTTCATCATATACATATGTTAAAAACCATAACCGTGAATGCCCAGGGCCACAGCTGAATAATACTCTCAGGGTTGTGCTTCGTACACAGTTCAGGTGAATGGAGTACAGGAAGTTTAGGACCACAGGTTGGATTCAAAATTAGTTTTTCAGATAATTGCAGATAACAGGTCTACCCATGCAGGACTTATCAAAACTTCTGAAGCGTATTTTCAGCACTTCAAAAATTTGTTCAATTATAGTTTGTGTTTTGTGTGATAGAATCCATGGATTACTCAGACATTATATGCCATGTATTTGATATTTTGGCCAACCATTGTCAGTGAATAGCCACCATTCCAGGGCGATCCTCTGGAAGACAGCATGAATTACAGAGTTTGGCAGTAGTAAAGAGTTGTGGCTTTATCCAGTATGATCTGCGAATACCAATGTGCATAATTTCACATGATGAATGGCAAATTACCAGTTGGAATTGATTCCCTTTTGATTAAAATAGCCTGAATCACAGCATGCTCTGATGTGGATACAAGAGCGATCGCACTCACCATTCTGACATGTGTTTCTTAAATATCTTGACCATAATCTTTAATCTTCTTTATTAGTTATAATTGTTTGCTTGTGTGGGTGCTGCAGATTGACCCTGTGTGAAATGTAACTAGCAGAGGGTATGTGTTATGCACTCGCATACGAAAGCGTATAATACTATCAAACTAAGGCGCCCTTAAAATTGTGGTTAAAAACTGACTATTGACTGCAGACAAGGTTTTTTTCAGTTTATTGTGGAAGTGCTTTGTGCTACCTGAAGACAGAAACAGGCCAGCATTGTGCCTTACCACACCTCATTTTATGACCAACATGCCCATGGGCGCTCCATTTGGCGCAAATGAATTGGCTATTTATGCAGCGTGGACATTGGGCGGGAAATTGGTTGTCTTGTCGTCGCAAAGAGACTTGCGTTAAACTTTGTGCCCCTCTGCGCTGGGTGTAAGATAGAGGCCATAGACACATTCGCCAAGAAAAACATCTTGATAACTACAGATACATTTGGGATAATATTCTGTGAACTGATGTGTCAAAAGTGCAACTTTTTGAAAGACATGGGCCTCGATAAATCTGTCGTAAAGCTAACACAGCATTCTACAAAAACAACATTATTGTTGTGATTTACAAAATGAACCAATAGCGAAGACCAGATGAATGCAAAAAGGAGGCTTCATTTCTGAAGGGGGAAACCCCCCAACAGAGCTGGCAACAGTACAAAGTCCGCAATCCAAAAACAGATTCCAATGGGCGTAATCCAGAGTCAAAACCAGGGCACCAATCACAAAAATCGTAGTCAGGCAAAAAGAGGTCGATAAACAAGAATGCGGTCCAATACAGGGAATAGGCAAAGCTCGTAGTCAGGCGGTCCAGTCAGAAAGATAAATCACTAAGAATCAAGGCGGAAAACAAACGTGGCACAGGAATCTAGGAAGAACGATCTGACAAAGGAAGTGCATAAACAGACATCTTAAATACACATCCGAACACATGACCAGGGAGAAACAGGTGCAATCAATGATACAATAATCAGGAGTGACACATGAGGAATGATCTAATTACATGAATATGGCAAAAGCCAAAACGCAGACAGGATTCACAAGACAAACCTATGTACAGAACAACAGTTCCGGTTAAGGAGTACTAAAGTGTATAGATTAAAGAAAGGAAAGCACAAAGTATTAGTGGAAATCCACAGATATTCGTAGCAGAGATAATTAGGGATAGGCAAGGAGGCGGAGACTAGAATTGGGCGACTTCTGAGAGATCGTTAGTCAATTAGTATGTGCAGCTATACAATCCCGAGTGCTTGTTAGTAAGTTAGTAAAAATATACAATGTTAATGTGGGTTAGTAATTAAGCGAAAACAACAAACTGTTAGTATGTGTTAGTAGATAGCAAAAGAGAGAGGAAGGAAGAACACGAGATAATGAAAGAAGGTTGAAACCCAGAAACCAATAAATCACCCCAATGAGTGGCACGCAAGACCCGGGACCTACATGAGACAAGACTGGGTAAACAAAGTGCAAAGCAAGGCATGGCAGAAAATAAACATGGCAAGGGATCTAGGAAACATGGCAAAGACTATGAAAAATACAAGACATGAAAAATAATAAACCAGGATTTCTAAAATATCAAAACACAAAACACAATACTAAGAATGGCCAGAAAACGGGCAGTGGTCACTTAACACGAAAAATCAATCAACATGGCTAGGCCAGGCACAGAACTCAAACAAGGCACAGGGCAGAAACAGAATCCCAACAATTATACCAACTGTCAAATGTGGTATTGGTTGTGTGAAGGTCTGGACCTGCTTTCCTGATTCAAGACCTGTGTGAATTGCAACAATTAATTGAAACCATTAATTTTACTCTCTACTAGAAAATCTCGAATGACAATGTCTGGCTATCAGTTCATGACCGAAAGCTGAAGCACACTTTGGTCATGCAGCAGGAAGATAATTTAAAGCACACAGGCACTTCCGGCACTTATTGGCTCAGAAGAAACAAAATTTAAGTTTTGGAGTAGCCTTGTCAAAGTCCTGTCTGGAATCTGTTTGAGATGCTGTGGCATGACCTCAAACGGGCAGTTCCTACTCAAAAACCCTCCCATGTGGCTGAATTAAAACAGTTCTGAATAGAAGAGTGGGCTCAAACTGCTTCTCTGCAATATAAAAGATGAATTGCCAATTAACTCAAACGTTTAATAGTAGTTGTTGCACTACTAGTTATTAGGTTTATGGGGGCAGTTATTTTTTCACATAAGAGATACAGATTTTGAATAACTCTTTACCTTCAATAAATGAAATGAAAATGTGAAGGCTGCATTTTATGTTTACTCATGCAGTCTGTATCTTACATTAAAGTCAGTTGGATTATTTGAAACCTTTAAATACAACCCCAATTCCGAAATAGCTGGGACAAAGTGTTAATTGTGAATAAAATCAAAATGCAATGACTTTCAAATCACACCAGCCAGTATTTTATTCACAATAGAACAGAGATAACATGGCAAATGTTGAAACTGAGAAATTTTACAATTTTATCCACAAGATTAGCTCATTTCAAATTTGATGGCTGCTACAGGTCTCAAAGAAGTTGGGACAGGGGCCTGTTTACCATGGCGCAGCATCCCCTCTTCTTTTTAACACAGAGTGGAGGTGTCTGGGCATTGAGGAGACAAGTTGAGTTTAGCCATTGGAATTAGATCCCACTCTTGTTTAATGCAGGCTTCCAGCTGCTGGAGAGTTTAGGGTCTCCATTGACAGACTTTTCATTTAATTACGCACCAAATGTTCTCAATCGGTGAAAGATCAGCATGGCAGGCAGGGGAGTTCAGCACCCTCACTCTTCTACTATGAAACCATGCTGTTGTAATAGCTGCAGTATGTGGTTTTGCATTATCCTGCTGCAGGCTCGGACTGGCAATCTGGTAATTCTGGCATATGCCAGATGGGCCGGCCCATTTAGTGGGCCGCAAGGCCGAGCAATATGGGAGAAAAAATGTGGATGCAAAAATAAATAAATAAAATAATAACAATAATAAAAATAAAATAATAATGTTAAATAAAATCTGACCTGCCGGCCCCCTAGAAGATGGAACAGGCCATGATAGCCGAATTCTGTTCTCAGTCCAACCCTGTCCTGCTGAAATACTTTTGTACACAAGGCCTTCCCTGGAGCACATGTCGTCCGGAGGGGAGAACACGTTGCCCTAAAACCTTTACATACCTTTCAGAATTCATGGTGCTTTTTAAAACATGCAAGTGTCCCACACCATATGCACTAATGCAGGGGTGGCCAACCCTGGTCCTGGTGAGCCGCAGTGTCTGCGTGTTTTTGACGTTACTCAGCACTTAATTGATGAATTAAAGCAGTTGATTACACACTTCACTAATCTCACCTGGTGTCTTAGGTTTAAATCGAGTGGAGAAAACCAAACTCAGCACACGTTTGGCCCTACAGGACCAGTGTTATCCACCCCTGCTCTATAAACTTTTATCTACTCTGTACGACTTTATCTGCATTAAAACTATGCTAAATATCCAACCACATTCACAAATCTTGGTTAATACGTAGATTGCTGTCACAACCTGCAAGTCTGCTTATTTGGCTATAGGAGTTTTGTGGGTTGTTCCTGCAAATTGCTTGATTGGCTCATTATTACCAAATTAAACCTGAGCCACCACGTGAGATCACTTAAGTGAGTAATCAACTACTTTAATCCATCAATCTAGTGCTGAATAACACCAAAAATCAGCAGACACTGCGGCTCTCCAGGACCAGGGTTGGCTACCCCTGCACTAATGCATCCCCATACCATCAGAGATGCTGGCTTTTGAACTGAATGCTGACGAAAGGAGGGGTGGTCTTTCTCCTCTTTAGCCCGGAGGACACAACACCCATGATTTCCACCAAGAATGTCAAATTTGGACTCGTCTGACCACAGGACACTTTGCCATTTTGCCACAGTCCATTTTAAATGACCCTTGTTCCACAGAACACGGCGGCACTTCTGGATCATGCTCAACAATGGCCTCCTTTTTGCATGATATAGTTTTAGGTGGCCTCTGTGGATGGCACGGCGGACTGTGTTACTAGACAGTGGTTTCTTGAAGTATTCCTTGGCCCATTTAGTAATGTCAATGACAGAATCATGCCAGTGAGTAATGCAGTGGTGTCTGAGGGCCCGAAGATCACAGGCATCCCGTAAAGGTCTTCAGGCTTGTCCCTTACGCACAGAGATTTTCCAGTTTCTCTGAATATTTTGATGATGTTACGCACTGTCGATGATGAGACCTTCAAGGCCTTTGCAACTTGACTTTGAGGAACATTGTTTTTAAAATATTTCACAACTTTTTTACGCAGGCTTTCACAGATTGGAGAGCCTCAGGCCATTTTTACTTCTGAGAGACTCAGCCTCTGTAAGACATCCCTTTTATAGCCAATCATGTTAGACACCTGATGGCAGTTAACTTAATTACTTGATAAATGTTCTTTCAGCTTATTCTCATATATATTAATTGCCTGTTCAGCCCTTTTCTTTTTTTTGCCTGTTTCCTAACTTTTTTGAGACCTGTTGCAGCCAGAAAATTTTAAATGAGCTCATTTTGTGGATAAAAATGTAAAATGTCTCAGATAACATTTCAAATGTTGAAACTCTGTTCTATTGTAAATAACATATTGGCATATTGGCTCATTTTGATTTTATTCACAATTTACACTTCGTCCGAACTATTTCAGAATTGGGGTTGTGAGACAAATAAGCAAAAATAGAGAAAGAGGGCAAAAACAGCACTGTTTATTGAGAATACATTGTAATATACATTGAAACACTGGACATTTCATGAATTTCATGATTTCTCTCAATGCCGCTACAAGAGAAATATCCTTTACAAAGTGCACTATGTATAGAGAGCCCAGAGGCCTGCATGATGTGTCGATGCTGATACAAAAGAACTATCCTATAAGAAGAGTTACATGAATAGTGACAGTCCGGTGGCTGGCATGATTTCTCCTGAAACCAATTCAAGAGCAATATACTACACTCAACAAAAATATAAACGCAACACTTTTGTTTTTGCTCCCATTTGTCATGAGATGGACTCAAAGATCTAAAATTCATTCCAGATACACAATATTACCATTTCTCTCAAACATTGTTCACAAATCTGTCTAAATGTGTGATAGTGGGCACTTTTGCTTTGCTGAGACAATCCATCTCACCTCACAGGTGTGCCACATCAAGATGCTCATCAGACACCATGATTAGTGCACAGGTGTACCTTAGACTGTCTGCAATAAAAGGCCACCCTGAAATGTGCAGTTTTTGCTTTATTGGGGGTCTGGGGACTCAGAACCAGTCAGTATCTGGTGTGACCACCATTTGCCTCATGCAGTGCAACACATCTTCTTCGCATAGAGTTTATCAGATTGTCAATTGTGGCCGGTGGAATGTTGGTCCACTCCTCTTCAATGGCTGTGCGAAGTTGCTGGATATTATGGGAACTGGTACGCGCTGTCGTATACGCCGGTCAAGCACATCCCAAACACGCTCAATGGGTGACATGTCCGGTGAGTATGCTGGCCATGCAAGAACTGGGACATTTTCAGCTTCCAAGAATTGTGTACAGATCCTTGCAACATGGGGCCGTGCATTATCTTGCTGAGACATGAGGTGATGTTCATGGATGTATGGCACAACAATGGGCCTCAGGATCTCATCACGGTATCTCTGTGCATTCAAAATGCCATCAATAAAATGCACCTGTGTTCTTCGTCCATAACACCCAGATAGCAAGCACCTCCGCTCTGGATCTGCCCCGGGTCTGGGCCGACTCCAGCTGATCCGGCTCAGAGCCGGGGCAGATCCGGAGCGGAGGTGCTTGCTATCTGGGCAGATGCCTGCCCATACCATAACCCCACCACCACCATGGGTCACTTGATCCACAACATTGACATCAGCAAAGCGCTCACCCACACAACGCCACACACGCTGTCTGCCATCTGCCCTGAACAATGTAAACCGAGATTCATCCGTGAAGACAACACCTCTCCAACGTGCTAGACGCCATCAAATGTGAGCATTTGCCCACTCAAGTCTGTTACGGCGACGATCTGGAGTCAGGTTAAGACCCCGATGAGGACGACGAACATGGAGTTGAGCTTCCCTGAGACGGTTTCTGACAGTTTGTGCAGAAATTCTTTGGTTATGCAAACCAATTGTTTCAGCAGCTGTCTGAGTAGCTGGTCTCAGACGATCTTGGAGGTGAACCTGCTGGATGTGGAGGTCCTGGGCTGGTGTGGTTACACGTGGTCTGCGGTTGTGAGGCCGGTTGGATGTACTGCCATATTCTCTGAAATGCCTTTGGAGACGGCTGATGGTGGAAAAATGAACATTCAATGCCCGAGGAACAGATCTGGTTGACAGTCCTGCTGTCAGCATGCCAATTGCACGCTCCCTCAATGCTTGCGCCATCTGTGGCATTTTGCTGTGAGACAAAACTGCACATTTCAGAGTGGCCTTTTATTGTGGGCAGTATAAGGTACACCTGTGCACTAATCATGGTGTCTGATGAGCATCTTGATGTGGCACACCTGTGAGGTGGGATGGATTGTCTCAGCAAAGCAAAAGTGCTCACTATCACACATTTAGACAGATTTGTGAACAACGTTTGAGAGAAATGGTAATATTGTGTATCTGGAATGAATTTTAGATCTTTGAGTCCATCTCATGACAAATGGGAGCAAAAACAAAAGTGTTGCGTTTATATTTTTGTTGAGTGTATATGAAGTGTACTATGTATAATGACAGCCCAGCAGTTGGCAGCATTTCTTTTGATGCCAATGCAAGAGAAATATACTATATAAAATATACTGTGTGTAATGACACCCCGACGGCTGGCTTGATATCTCTTGAAGTCAATATAAGAGAAATATACTATATGAAGTGTACTATGTGTAGTGGCATCCCGGCAGCTAGTATAATTTCTGTTGAAGCCAATACAACAGAAATATGCTATATGAAGTGTACTATTCGAAGCGACATTCCGGCGGCTGGTACAATTTCCCTTGAGGCCAATACATGAGAAATAGACTATATGAAGTGTGCAGTGTATAGTGATGACCCAGGGATGGCAAAATTTCTTTTGATACAAGAGAAATATTGCATATGATACAATTTCATGATGGACAGACAAGAAAATGGTGAGCCTGGTTGGGCTGAATGGCCTGTTCTCACCACTCCTTTTGTTACGATATGTACTATGTGTAGTAACATGCCAGTGGCTGAATTTCAGTTGAAGCCAATTCAAAAGTAATATGCGACAAACATTTGTATAATAGTGTACTGTGTAGAGACAGCCTGACAGCTGGACAATTTGTTTGAAAAAGAAATGTGGAACCTTTTATCATGCAAGTTGTGTAGCGGTGGATGAGTTGGCATTAGCAATGCAATGTTGCATGATGACCTGCCTAGGTGTAAGAAAGATATTCTATACGACGCGAGAGCCGGCAGTGAGTGTAGGTGAATGCAAAAATGAATGTGAAGTGTGGAACAACTACGTGCGAGAGACAACAGCCATGTTGTCACATACTTTAACTCAATACAAGAAAAACCTTTTGTTTCATGAGAACTGTGCATTTCAAAAATATTGCCATGATGTGCTTCATAGTTATCCCTGGCCTGAACCCTCTCAAAAGCAAGCAAGCGGCGACAGCAGCAAGGAAAAACTCCCTATGTGGATCAAAAGTAGGAACAAACCTATGGAGGAACCACGCTTAAGAGGAGTAGTCCATCCTTCTCTGTCCGGCCCAGCATACGAGTTCATGGTTGCCATAATGCAAAAAGAGTCAGTTGAAAAGCAGTCCAGGATTTTTAGTTCGCTGGATAGATACCATGGACCAGACCGTTTCAATGGTGGAGACCGAGCGGCACTTAGGCAGAGGGCCAGAAGCCGATGATGGCGAAGGCCAGTAGCAGCATGGTCAGGGCAGGGTCCCACTGCAGACATGGAGAGAGAACAAAACCGGGGAATTAGTGGAAAACATCAGGTGGAAGCAGTGCTTGGAATACATTGTGTGATAATATTGTGCACTCAATAAAGTTGATACAATAACAAGGAAAAATACCATGTTTGGAAGCCATAAAGAGCATTTATGAATCTGAAAGCTGAGAAACTGCTAGAATCCCCCCCCCCAAAAAAAAACAATGATGCAGGCATGACCAAAGACCAGAGGCTAAGGAAAGTGTGACTTTGGAGCCAGAGACCATGTGGTCCAGTATTTATGGCTTTTGGGTTAACCCAGCAACTGGTACAGTTCAAGGTTGTAGGACAGTCTGAGCAGTAAGAGGCAAAGCAATTTTGAAGGATGTGATGGGCAGACAACCACACCGCGCGAGCTAGTTTGCGGGAGTGAGGTAAATATTTGTGAAGTATTAGCAACATGCTGCCGCAGCATGGCATTACTGAGCTTGTGCAAGATACGCCACGGCTTGAGGACATGAGCTTGATGTTGGAAAGCATCCTAAGGCTCACTCGCCATGCAAAAATCACAGGAATCATAATTCTACCCAAACTAGGGTAATAATGCATGTACAATTATGCAGAAAACATTGATGCCAAAATTACTCACCACCACCACCTTTTTCTGTTAACTTTTTGCAGCAGATGGTGCTAATCATATTGCTGCCATAGATCACTGCCTCCCCTCAGCATGCAACAACACTCACTACCTATTGCTTTCAGCAAACCAAGCACCAAAAACCATGGTCCAAGCCATTTTTTGAAAAGAGGGATTTTCCTGAGAAAATGAATGTTTCTCATTTATTGCATGATTTTGTGGCTTTGTTTTTACTCTGATGCATTGAAAATTAATGTAATATTTTGAGTCATGCATTATAATTTAGTGATTGAAAGTTGCCTACATCATGGACTAAGGTTAATATAGTTTTGAAATTTTCATTAGTTTTTATTTTAATTTAGTTTTACAGTTTGCTTTTTTATGTCAGTTTAGTTCAGTTAGCTGAACAAGTGATAAAGCAGTTTTAGTTTAGTTTTAATTTTGAGGAATTCACAAGTTTTAGTTTAGTTTTTATTTAGTTTTAGTCTTAGTTTTTCAGCTATTGAGAGGAAGGCCTTAATTTGTAGAAGCTGACAAAGATAAAAGAATGTATGACAGTAAATATGTTTTTACCGAGTCCTTTATTAATCCTGTATCCTTTAACCATCATCTTTTTTAACATGTGACACTGATGATACTAATATAACTGGGGGGAAAAATCCAATCCATCTTACCCCATACAGTCATCATGCTCAGTTATTTCCACAGCTTTTGCCATGTTTGAGAGCTAACCTTCTTCTTCACTGAATGTGCGCAGGGCAGTTGCTTGGAATTCTGGGGCCCCTAACAGAATATCGGTGTGGGCCACCACCCCCGACTTTTCATTGCCACTCTTTAACGACAGTACATCATGATGTTATTCATTATTTTTCTGTTTCTCAGTGTTCTTGACAGTGCCTAATGCAATACACCCAATTTTTCCTTTTTAAAATTAACCACTCAATAAAGAGAGTATCATGTGTGACGAACTCCTTCGGAGGTTCAGTATCTCTTAGATAATGGGCTGGCGGGGCCTTCAAATTCCAGTTGGGCTTCTCCATGTATATTGGTAGGAAAACCAGATGGGACTGATAGGTTCTGTACAGATTACAGAAAGGTTAATGCTGTCACTAAACCTGATTCGTTTCCATTGCCCAGGATGGAGGATTGTGTGGATGCAGTGGGATCTGCCCTATTCGTGAGTAAATTCGATCTGTTGAAGGGATATTGGCAGGTTCCACTGACTCCTCGCGCTCAAGAGATTTCTGCCTTCATCACCCCATCAGGTCTGTATGCCTACAAGGTCATGAGTTTTGGACTCCGAAATACACCTGCAACCTTTCAGCGGTTAATGAATAGAGTAGTTTCAGGGTTGAAGGGCATTGCAGTTTATTTGGACGATGTGGTTGTGTATAGTGAAACCTGGCAGCAGCATGTTAAATGTATTGCTAAGCTGTTTGAATGTCTCACAGAGGCTAACCTTACAGTTAACTTGGAAAAATGTGAGTTTGCAAAGGCCACAGTCACATATTTGGGAAAGGTAGTGGGCCAAGGGCTGGTCAAGCCAGTGATGGCCAAGGTCCGCGCTATTGATCAGTTCCCGCCTCCTGTTTCCAAGACAGAGCTCAGGCGTTTTTTGGGAATGGTTGGATATTATCGAAACTTTTGCTCCAACTTTTCCACAGTAGTTGCCCCGTTAACTGACCTGCTCAAGCTGAAGGTTAAGTTTGAATAGTCTCTTGCCTGTCAGCAGGCTTTTGACCGGGTGAAGATGCTATTGAGCACCGCTCCTGTCTTGGCAGCCCCTCGACTTGATCAGCCATTCCAACTACAGGTTGATGCTAGCCAGATTGGGGCTGGAGGGGTCTTACTGCAGGCGGATGACCAGGGGGTGATTAGACCAGTGTGATATGGGCACTTCAGTACTTTGACGTGTATGTAGGTGGGGGAGCTCATCCAGTGGTTGTGTATTCGGACCACAACCCTCTCACTTTCCTGCCTTCTCTGCAGAGTCCAAGTCAGCGCCTTATGAGGTGGACATTGTTCCTGCAGCCATATAACCTTACAATTCGCCATATTAAGGGAGTGGATAACGTAATTGCTGATGCATTGTCTCGTGCTCCAGAGGAGTCTGGGTGAACCTATTCTGTTTTGGGCGTTTTTAACTGTCTCATGACCAGTTATCCTTCCTTAAAAGTGCTTTCCAGGTACCAGGAGTTGCTGAATGGGTGAGCTGGAAGTGCGGGTTGTGTCAAGTTGGTCTAGCAGGTTGGATTGCCACGCAAGTCCTTTATGCATTACCACAGGTGGAACAGCTTACTATGAGAAAAAAAAAACATTTTTATTGTAACAGTTGCATCTTTTGTGAGTTAAGTTTAAATGTATTGTTTTGGTGGTATGAAAACTCTAATTCAGAAGCCTCCTTAGATAGGCTTCTGTCTTAAGGAGGGGGGGTTGTGACGAACTCCTATATCTCTCTGGGTTTGGGGGGGGGGGGGGGGGGGGGGGGGGGGGGGAATTGGCGCCCTCTTCTGCTCTACTGGTCTTCTGTTTATTTTTCCCTACAGATGACTTGACACCAGGTGTGGCAGATTTGACTAATGGGTGTCTACCACACTCAAAAGGGGCAAGCTCTAGATTAGTCACTCTCTTCCTTTTTGGACCAGCAGCTACAGCCACCATTTTTCTCCTGCCTTTTTCACTGCACAGCGCATACAGCAAAATGCATAGTGTAGGATCCATGTGCACTGATATTGTATTTTTGGTCTCAGTTACCAACGGTAAATAAAAACATTTTTAATTGGTCCATCTGTGTGGTCTCCCATATTTGTTGCGCTAGCTTTGAGCCAGGCTGGTTGTAACACATGTGAATTATGAATTATTATTTGTCTTATTCACTAATTTACTCACCATCAAAAACATATTCAGACTGCTGGTGGTGAGGATCTATTGCTGGGTCAAGTTCAGATGAAGTGACTACAGCTGATTCTGAAGTAGCAGTGCATCAAGGTTTAATTGTTCCATTTCATATTACTTTCGTAAACATTTATGGTTATGTTCCATCTTGTCAGGCGATTATTTACTCAGCTGACTGCATGTTACTTTAACGTAACGTTAGCAGCGGAATAGCCAGCCTGAACAGCTAACATAGCAAGCTAGTTTAATACTCTCACCTCTCTTTGAAAAGAATTTTGTAATGTTCTGGACCCCTGCTTTGCTCTTCCTGTCCTCTCTCTAGTCTTTTCTGGCGTCCAGATTTGTGTGCATTTGTTTGTTTGCTCTTGGACATCATATTAGCAAGGACGATGATCCCTGTTTGCTGCCTTAGTTCGCGACCTCGCCAGCAAACACGCACAAACAATTTTCCAATACAAGCATGAAGCATGGATTGAACCATGCCTTAATGGCTTTGTTTAAACTCTGATGCATTGGTATTAATATTAGGTAAATCTATGCAAAATAATTGTCATGGTGTCTACTGTGGGTTTTGTGGAACCCAATGGTCTGTGAGCCCTTACGACGGCGCTGAATTAGAGAAGTAGTGGAGCTCCACTCCTCCCTGCGTTTGCAGCTAGACCCTTTTGGCTGAATTGTGCACGTGAAGCATCATCTTCGGCTGATGCATGCAGCAACTACAGCAGCTAATAGCCACTATGCTTCCACCCTCTGGAAGCAACCGGTTAACTCTGACTGAACAGGACAGTAATCAAGGGAGAAAACGAAACTATCAACGAAAACGAAGCTAATTTTATCTGCAATTCAGTTTAGTTTTAGTAAGTTTTGTATTGTCCATTGTAGTTTTTATTTAGTTTTCGTTTTTTTAAAAATTCACATTTTTATTTCAGTTAACTAAATTATTTTTTCACAGCTATTTTTAGTTTTAGTCTTAGTTTTCGTTAACTATAATAACCCTGCTGTGGACTTTGTGGGTCCAAGTGGGCTGTTGGTCCCCAGCATTGTCATAATCTTTCCCCCCTGGGGTGGTACAAGCACACACACCTGGACTTTTGCGGTGTGATTTCTGAGGCTTACCCCCCTGCCTGCCATGTAAAATCAAGGCCAATGGAACAGGGTGTACAGTCTTTATCATATGACCATAAATGACAATTTCTTCAGCCATGTTTTATTGACTTTAGTATGGAAAGTGTGTATGAACATATTGGTTGGAGGTCTGCCCATGTTTTGTGTTTAGGTGAGGAGGGAAAGTATGAACTTAGCCAGAGGAGATTGCTGGAGGGGAAGTCTGTGCCTCACTATGCTGCTGTGGAGCCGCAGGGGCTTGGTCTGATGGTGATTTCAGAAAAACCCTTCAGATTCACTTCCATTGATGGGGAATTGATGGGAAAGTCAGCACCAGAGGCAATGGAAGTGAAGCAACAAACAGGTAAAAAAAAATAATAATAAAAAAATGCTGACTGGATAGGCTTCGCCTTAACTTTGTATAGTATAACATAATGCATAAGTTGTGGTTAATTTCATGGCATTATGGTTCCACTCAGACAGTCATTGTTTCATTGTGCCTTTTTTAAAATTTGTCATAATTGCCGTATTCACAAAAGAGATTAATATTTATATTGGAATAATCAAACACTGTGTCTATATATTGGTGGAGTAAGGATACGCCGATACAGTATCATATCCTGATACAAAGCCTCTGATATGATGTGTCGATTCGGAGCATGTGTTTCGTTTATTTAAAATAGTCCATATATTTTCGTAAAACCCAGAAAATGCAACATTTTCTATCACTTTAAATGAAAACGTAGTGACCCATCTCATATTCCACGTGGTTGCATCGCTCTATGTGCAGTTTGTTCAAGTGTTGCTTTAACTTATTTGAGGTTAACAGGGTTCTCACCAGAGATTTTTGACAGCGTTGTGGGGTGGTACATGACCCAAACCGAGCAGGGGTTCGGGTGCTGCAGAGGCCCCTAACGGGTTCCACGGGCAGAGCCCTGGTGGGTGGCCCAGTATGGCGAAGCCACCCAGTAGCTCTGGCAATTTATGGTTTTCTGAGGCCTATTTGAGAGTCCAGATAACCCAATTTAATACAAAACCCAAAACCAGTGAAGTTGGCACGTTGTGTAAATTGTAAATAAAAACTGAATAAAATGATTTGCAAATCCTTTTCAACTTATATTCAATTGAATACACTGCAAAGACGAGTTACTTAATGTTCGAACAGGTAAACTTTGTAAGTTTTTGCAAATATTAGCTCATTTGTTATTTGATGCCTGCAACATGTTTCAAAAAAGCTGGCACAAGTGGCAAAAAAGACTGAGAGAGTTGAGGGATGCTCATCAAACACTTATTTGGAACATCCCACAGGTGAACGGGCTAATTGGGAACAGGTGGGTGACTGGGTATAAAAGCAGCTTCCCTGAAGTCATTCACAAACAAGGATGGGGCGAGGGTCACCACTTAGTGAACAGATGCGTGAGCTGATTGTCGAAGACTTGAAAAACAACATTCCTCAACAAGCTTGTTGCAGCTTGATCTAATACCAAACTAGCTTGGTTTGCTTGATTCCCAGGACACCTGGCTGACACGCCGATGGCTTACTGTAAGCTTTGTTCAAAAAAAAGGTAGTCTCAACTGTAATGCACAATAATCCGTATTTATTTACATACAGCGAATACATACACTTTCTTCGTTCGCATAGCATGGACCACAGCCGCCACGTCGTCGGTCAAAAACCGTTTGGCCCTTCCGGTATCAACAAACCAACCACAGGTGAAGTAAATCAGTATTACCTAAATACCTGCGGTCGTGCCACAAGACAGCGACACCCCCTGACAGAAATTAGGTACTACACCAGGTGAATAAAATGAACCGCTCTTAAATAGTGAATGGCTCTTACACTCCGACCCCTAATTGTTATACAGGCAGAGTTAACAATTACACCAACAAATAAACAAAGAGCCATATAACACACACACACACACACACACACACACACACACACCATTGTTATTACAATATCATTAGACAGCTGCATTCACTAAACAGAGTTTGGTAACCGGTCTTTCCACAACACTAGACTTTGTCTTCAGACGAACAGATCGTACAACTCCATGTTTGTCAGGAAAGGTTTCTATCACTCGTCCGAGCAGCCAAGAGCCTCTAGGGGCAGTCGAATCCATGACTATAACAATGTCTCCAGGTACAAGGCTTCTTTTTTCTCTGTTCCATTTTTGCCTTTCTTGCAGCAGAGGTAAATATTCTCGAACCCACCGCTTCCAAAACAGATCCGCGATGTATTGAACCTGCCTCCATCTCCGTTTTGTATAGAGGTCTCCTTTCTCAAACAGTCCAGGTGGTAATGCAGGCTTGCCTTTCAGAAGCAGAATATGATTCGGCGTAAGGGGTTCAAGATCATTGGGATCCTCCGACAGTTGAGTGATAGGCCGGTCATTTAATATAGCCTCAACTTCACATAGAACTGTGTGAAGGCTGTCATCATCCAACTGCTGCTGGTGCAATACAGATTTAAGAACGCGCCGTATTGATCGAATCATGCGCTCCCACGTTCCACCATAGTGAGATGCTCCAGGGGGGTTGAATTTCCAGTCCACTCCAGTTGTCCTGAGTGCTCTTCTAATATGATTATGATCCAGTGCAGCAAGAGCCTCCTTTAATTCTCTACTTGCTCCAACGAAATTCGTGCCATTGTCAGATAGCAGATGGGATACTTGGCCTCTTCTACTTATGAATCTCCTCAAGGCATTAATACACGCATCTGTGTCCAGAGAATTTGCAACCTCCAGGTGCACGGCTCTGCTTGCCAAACAGGTAAAAATCACTCCATAGCGTTTACACAGACTCCTTCCCCTCTTCACTTCAATCGGTCCAAAATAATCGACGCCGGCGCTTGTAAAAGGAGGGAGATCAGGTAAAATCCTTTCCAATGGCAGGTCCGCCATCTTTTGTTCACCTGCCTTTGCAGCGTGAAGTCTGCACTTCCAGCAGTCATTTATAACTTTCCTTACTGCTGAAGGAGCCTTTGTAATCCAGTACTTCCTCCTTAATTTGGATAGAGTGTGGTTCCTACCACCGTGACCAAGCTGCTGGTGGATATACCTGAGGATTAGAGTTGAAATATGCTGGTCCTTTGCGAGAATGAAAGGATGCTTTACCTCTTCTGGCAGAGCCGCCTTACCAAGTCTTCCTCCAACTCTCAGCAGGCCGTCCTCCAGACGCGGGTCAAGTTTGTAAATAGGACTATCCTTCCTGACTTCAGACTTTCCAGATGAGAGTGCATCAATTTCTGCTTTAAACCGCTGCTGTTGTGTAAAGCGAACAATTGCAATTTCTGCCTCCATAAGGTCATCAGATGAAATGCTCTGACCCCCGAATGTGCTTCTCAATTTCCTCATTTCCACCTGCACATTTCTGGATTGTTGGTCAGCATCAGAGGTCTGCAGCTGCTTTCTCTTTTGGCTTAACTTCAAGAGAGCCCATTTTATCTTGAGGAACCAAGCAACTGTGACCTTGAGCTTCCTCCAATCAGAGAAATAGGCGATTAACTGATCAGTAGCATTAGAGACATCCTTAGCAACCACAGCGTTCACAGTGAAGTCTCTCTTAACCTCTGGATCATCTGCTGGTATGCCAATCTCCATGATGTTTTCTGGCCAATACCTTTCTGGTTTCCAAAGAAAGCTAGGTCCTTCAATCCACCTGCTGCCAGTCAAAAGGTCATCAACTTTCCTGCCTCTCGATGCGTCATCCGCTGGATTATCCTTTGTGTTCACATACCTCCATTGTGACACGTCTGTAGCATCTCTGATGGTGGTCACCCTGTTTGCCACGAAAGTATGAAACCGCTTGTCTTCATTCCTTATATACTTTAGCACAGAGGTGCTATCTGTCCAGAAAAATGAGTTGTTTTCCACCTGCAGCTGCAACTCTGCCTTCAACATTTTGTCCATCCGAGTAGCGAGAACAGCGGCAGTAAGTTCTAGACGTGGAATGGTGACAGGCTTTAGTGGTGTGACTCTTGCTTTACCAAGCAGGAATGCTACATGGACTTCATGCCTGCTTTTCTCCAGCCTTAGATAGCTAACGGTGCCATACCCTCCCTCACTTGCATCAGAAAAGTGATGCAGCTGGACCAGTGTGGGCTGTCCAAACTCCTTTGGCTTGATACACCGTTTGACCTTGAACTCTGACAACCTGCTTAGCTCTTCAAGCCACCTTACCCACTGCTGCAGTATATCAGAGGGTAAGTTGTCATCCCATCCAGACTTTCTCCTGCAAAGCTCTTGCAGTAAAACTTTGCCAGGCAAAGTGACAGGGGCAATAAAGCCCAAAGGGTCATAGACTGAACTGAGCATAGACAACATGCCACGCCTGGTATAAGGACCTTGTTTCCCCAGCATCCTGAACTGAAAGACATCACTCTCAATGCACCACTGGAGACCAAGGGCTTTCTCCGAGGGAAGGTTGTCTCTGTCCAAGTCCAGCTCATTTATGTCCTTAGCTCGGTGTTTCTCTGAGACTGTCCGCAGGACCCTTCGACTGTTACTGACCCATTTCGTCAGATTGAATCCTCCTCTGTGACAGATGGCTGTAAGATCTTTAATCAACTGAACAGCTTCTTCCTCAGTGGCTGTGCTTTTCAAGCAGTCGTCAACATAGAAGTTTTGCTTCACTGTCTGAACCACATCACCAGGAAACAATAACTGACTGTCCTCTGCTGTCTTCCTGAGTGCATAGCAGGCACAGCTTGGCGATGAAACAGCCCCGAATAGGTGTACAGTCATCCAGTACTCTGCCACTTCTTGAGTCAGATCACCCCCAGGCCACCATAAGAAACGAAGGAAGGTTTTGTCTGTTTCTGCGACCTTGACCTGATAGAACATCTGCTGTATGTCTCCCATCAAAGCTACTGGCTCCTGTCTGAACCTTGTGAGCACTCCAAGCAGACTGCTTGTAAGGTTGGGACCCTGCAGAAGCTCGTTGTTCAGTGATCGCCCCTTAAACGTTGCCCCACAGTCGAATACCACCCGCAAAGTATTCTTCCTGGGATGATAAACACCATGATGGGGGATATACCAAGCCCTTCCTTCTTCACAGTCAGACAGGTGTTGAGGTATTCTTTCTGCATAGCCTTTAGCAATCATGTCAGTGAAGAAACTTGTGTACTCCTGATGGAACTGCTCGTCTTTCTCAAACCTCCTCTTAAGTCCCAAGATCCTTTGCTTTGCCACAGACAGATTATTAGGAAGAGTGAGGTGACTTTTCCTGAAAGGCATTCTCATGCTATAGTGTCCATCCACAAGCTCCACCGAATTTTCTATGATGTCCATAAACCTCACATCCTCTCTTGACATTTGTTCATCCTCCATTTTCCTGTCATTGAAGTCATAATTGTACTGAGCAGTCAGCATTTCCTCCAGCTTATGCACGCCGATTCTGTTAGCCATGATGGAGAGAAGCTCCGCCTCCATGGTACCGCTGTTTCCATTCAGTGGACCATTTACAGACCATCCAAGAACCGTTCTAACAGCATATGGGCCATTCCCACTGCTATTAACGACCTCCCATGGCTCCAGTAGTCTGGGAGCATTGGCTCCAATCAGTAGATCAACGTTTGCTTCAATGCTTGGGATATGAACATTTGCCAAGTATGGCCACTTATCCAGCTCTTGCTGTATCACTATGTCATCAGCAGTCACTGGCATCTCCTCTTGTGTAAGAACTTCTGGAAGCATGTAGAAATCACTGCTGTCAAGACCAGCTACCTCCAAACCTTTTAAGGAGTAACAATTTTCAATTGTTTCCTGCCCCATTGTGCGTAACCGGAAGCGAGTTCTTTTACCTGCAACATTCAGTTTCTTCATCAGACGTTCAGAACAAAAGGTATCAGAGCTGCCTGGATCCAAGAATGCATACGTTGTTTCAGTATGCTTTTCCCTTGAAACTTTCACCTTTACAGGCAGGATAGATAAGGCACACTTATCCTTACCGACCCCTGTATGCCCACATGTTGTGACTGTGGTAGGCTGCTTACTGGACGTTACCTTTCCTTCTTCCAAAGCTGCTTGTCTTGGTATGTGAAGCACTGTCGGGTGAGTTTGCCTACAAACTTTGCATAGCAGACGCTTCTTGCAGTCACGACTTACATGGCCCACACATAAACATGCAAAACAGACTCCCTTTTCGCGCAGAAATTGGATTTTCTCCTTATGCTTCTTTGCACTGAGCTCCTTACACACGTCCAATGTGTGTCCATGTCCACAACAGAGACATCCTGTTTCCACCATCTTTTTCGGCTCTTCTGTTCTTTCAGGCATGTTTATGGATGTTACTGTGGTGGCTGCAACACTTTCCTTAATTCTTTCCCTGGGCTGTGCTTTGAATCTGGATAGAGGTTTCAGTCCAGCGGCACCCAAACCAGGGTCCTGTATGTTGCCAAACAAGGGGTCTGAAAGAATTCTCACATGGCGTTCGATGAACATTACTAGATCCTTGATGTGTGCTCTGTCACTTGTCCTTTCCATAATTTCATGCGCTTTGGCTCTCCATTGATCTCTCATCTTGAATGGTAATTTAGACACAATGGTTCTCATGTTCACTGGCATGTCAAGCTCTTGCAAGTACTGTAGTTCCTCCATCGCGTTGCAGCAACCACGCAAAAATAAGGAATAGGCTTGGAGTGCCTTCACCTCCTCTGATTTAATT